>OY992877.1:150491688-150566688 GCA_963921405.1 Cepaea hortensis | reverse complement strand
GGCAATTTTTACGTTACACAGCGTATATGTCAATTTTTTACAATTTTTGTGAGAATGCTCAAGAGAATCTTCAGTGTATGTGTGTGTAAAGTGTGGGAGTTTCTTCATATTAGTTTCAGTGATTATGTGAGGTATCATGTATGTGTCTAGATATGAGGATGTGTGTGGATGTGTATATGGGAGATGTGTGTGTGGAGGGATGTGTGTAGAGGATGTATGTGTGGAGGGGTTGTGTGTGTGTGTGTGTGGGGGGGGCGGTGATGTGTGTTGGTGGATGGGGGATGTATGGGTGGCTGAAGGAATGTGTGGTGGGTAGGGGATGTGTGTGTGGGTTAGCAGTCTGTGTGGGTGGTGGATGTTTGGGTGCATGGTTGTAAGTATGGGATGTGTGAGCGTTGGGGATAGGTGTGGGTATTCAGTGTGGGTGTGTTTTTTTTGGTCTGTGTGAGTGTGGGGTGTGTGGGTGGTAAGTGTGGGTGGGTTGAGGATTATGTGTGGGTGGTGAGTGTGTTTATAGGTTGGGGTGAATGGGTGGGAGATGTGTGGGGAGATATGTGTGTGGATGAGGGATGTGTTGGTGGGGATGTGTGTAGGTGGATGTCTGTGTGGGTGGAGGATGTGCATATGGGTGGGGTGTTGTGTGTGTGGGTGAGGGATGTGTTGGTGGGGATTGTGTAGGTGGATGTCTGTGTGGTTGGGGGATATGCATATGGGTGGAGTGTTGTGTGGGAGGGGATATTGTGTGGGAGGAGATATGTGTGTGGGTGAGAGACGTTTGTGTGGGTCGGTGGGGGAGGTGTGGTAGATGTAATTTTCTTTTTTGCCCGACTGTCTTGTTGCTGTGCTAATTCTGTCATATTTAATTTCTTCAGTATCTCTTTTACTCCATCTAGCCAACCCTTCCTTTGCCTTATATCCGGATGTTCTTATGTAGACATTACCAGCATCTCTTAGATCTGTTGATATATGTTTTCTATCTATTAAACTGTAACTGGTATCAGGGCTACTACTGACGCTGAGGCTCAGGGGCAGTGAACGCTATTCACAGAATCGATGATTCGAAATCAACTGCGGAATATTTGAAAGCAGACCGCCTTGGTTAGATTTCGATGGAATGGGTTTCGGTCGTTCAGAAAGCAATTACAAACTACTGAACCGTAACAATTGGCTTGTAAATTATCACAAACATCCAACCAATTCTGGGGTTGATTGTGGCGTCCTGTAAAGGACTTGTGAGTCAGGTCTTAGTCAGATATTACTGAGCTACTGTATAACATAGACGGTACTGCCTGCTTTCTGTTAGTGCTGAATTTTGGGTGACGCTCACCAAACATGACACCCAATATTATGCGAACGGCTTCGGCGGAGAAGAGCAATTGGGAGGGTACAAACCTTATCTTTTTTTTTTTTTTTTTCTTTTGTGCATATCCTTTACAGGACATCGCTGTCAACAGCAGCATCTTTCAGCTGTCTGTTGATTTCTTGGCAAGATTACGCTCAGTAGTTTGCCATTGCTTTCTGAGCGGTCGGCTCAGTATCCCGCAAGTCACCAGCGGGGGTCGAACCGCTCCCAGTTCTCTCCCGCTACGAGACTCTGCGTGATAAACGGGATTACTGAGAAAGTGTTGTAACCCCTCAGCCAGAGAGACCGGCAAACCTTATCTTAGTGCGAGAAAATGCACCCTAAAGACTACAAATCATGGCAAGGCAGACCAGGCCCATAGCCTTGGTTAGCAATTGGGTTAGGATCGCAGCTCCGACAGGTGGATAGTTAAATCATCGATTTGATGACCCAGCAGATTCTTCAGCTTGTCTTGTTCCAGATTTATTGGTGTTACCTTTCTTCTGGAGTAAACTAATCAGGTCGAAATAGGGATAATACTGCATGGACAACACATGGTCTCTACAATTAAGCACAGCTTTTGTACTATGGAGAGGTATAACTCCATCACTGATCCATGCTATGGGTTGTAGTTATTATGCTTTTATGAAGCACAATAGAACAAACTATCTGCTGTAAGGACGGTAAGGTGCCAATAGTAGTAGTAAAAGATATGCAGCTAACAGTAGAGTTAGTAAATACCAAAGTTTAAACATGTACACCCACACCTTTGCAAAGATAAAAAGTGCCTTGTTATTCCCTTCCCGTCCCAAATTGTTCTTCTCTATTTATCTATGTTTGTTTACAACAAAAGCAGCCACCAGGGTTCACACTGCTGTAAATAAAACAACCCCAGCATATGAGTCACTGACTCTTTCTCTTGACTGCAGATAAACGGAGCAGAATGACCTTTCAGCATTTTCATGTCATCAAGTTAGCGTCAGCGTATCCCAGTTGACATTTAAACTGCTATTGACCACACTGGGAGCAAACAGCTCACTGATTGTTTTTAAGGATCTTGTTACTGTAAATAGGCAACACTATTACGTGTATGTTCCAACAGTAATGAACTCGAATTACTGCTAACAGGTCTCGGGGACAAAAGACTGAATGCTAGTGCACTAGGGGATAGGAACTGTCGAAGGTTTTCACAAATCTACTGTTAATTTTCACCGAATGCGTAAAGAAATATGGCCTGCACACTTCGAAAGTTAGCAAAAGTGTATCATTAATTATCATTGACTGTGTGTGAAGAAATATGAACCGAACTCTTCCAGTTTTCACAAGTCTGTAGCGTATGTAGTCCGTATAGTTAATTCTCATTGAATATGTGCCAAGAAATAGGACCTGAACTATTCATAGGCTTTACTACGTCTATCGTTAAATCCCACTGAATGTGTGTAAAGAAATATGAACTGAACTTTTGAAGGTTATTACAAGTGTATCGTTAATTCTCAGTGTATGCAGAAATATTAATTGATGTTTTGAAAAGCCTATCGTTAATTCGCACTGAGGCTTAGGGTCCGTGAACGCGTTTCGCAATTTTCGACACATGGGATCGAGGGTTCGAAATCAGCCGCGTCGATTTGGAAGCAGACGACTTTGCATCGATTTCGATGGTATATTGTCGTATGATAGCAATGACAAAGTACTGAACGTAAAACTTGTTGCAAATCACAAACAGCTAACACGTTGAGGCTGATTGCGACGTCCTTTAAGGGACGTGCAACTAATCGTTACATCTGATTTAATATGCATGAAGAAATATAAACTGAACTCCTCTAAGGTTCCTAGAAACCTATGGTTAATTCTCAATGAATGAATATTGGGAATATGAACTAAACTCTAGTATATAACGAAGTGATGTTGGCTTTTGCTTCATCATCATCATGTGCCATGCCGGTAAGCGTGGTCTGTCATGTTTTGCCACGTGACACGACCACCAGAGTCGTGGATCAGCTGTGTTCTTGTCTCGACAATGAAAGGTGATCAATCTATCTAGATAGTGACCTCTCTGTATTCCCTTGTTCTTTTACCCTCAATTTTACCAGTTGTTACCAATTTCGTCAGTCTATATTTCTTATAACGTGCCCAAAATGTTGACTGTCTACGTCTAATTTCTCTAATCAGTTTGCGGTGTTCATTTGTCTCTTTTAGGACTTGCTCTTTTTTCTGTCTGTCCATGGTATTCGTTGCATTTTCATCGTAAAGCCCATTTCCACTACCATTAGATTCTTTTTTCATATTTCCTGCTCATCGTACACATTTCACATCCATACAATAGAACATATTTTATGTAAAACTACAGCACTCTTTTTCTTGTTGAAATCGACATCATTTTAAGTTTATTTGAGTTAAATTAAGCTAAGAACCGACATCACTGCACTCAGAATATTCCCATATGCGCCCCGTCCCCTCGTTCAACAGCTAGCGAAGAGTCACACTACGAATCGTTCCCACCGTCATTTGATTGAACGTTCTCCTAGCCTTCCCTCTCAGTCTTCAGACACTACCAGAGCCCCTGCCAATCCCCAGCAATCTCATCCTTTCTACATACAGGTTCTCAGTCTGTTCCTCCACCTTCTCCATCTGGTCCCACAGGCGCACGACCACCTCTCCCTTGTTCATAGGTAATAGACCACCAAGAGATGTATTCCCTGCCAGCCTATCAGCCTGTTCATTCCCCCACACTATTGCATGGCCAGGGCAAAAAAAAATCCATACAATTATTATAATCTGTGACCTCTGAAGCGAGGTGAGCCATTCCACACGAAACATTTCTTTTCCACTTTACTAAGAATACTCTTTAAGTCCCTGATGAACATCGTGTGTGTTGCAGTGGTCTCCTCTAACAGACGTAATGCGGCTGTTACTGCTTCCACCTCCATTCTCATGCTAGAGGTCGTAGCCTCATATGCCATACTCTCCGGTTTCAGTAATCGTCCATTAGCCTTCGCAATGAAACCCCAACAACTCAATTAATGTCTCAACCTCTGACCCATCAGTATAGATCACTATGTCATCTTAATGTGTATTACTCTGGATCAGTTGTTGCAAGTCATACTCTGTGCGGCCCTTTGCCCATTCTCTGCACTCACGACCCAGTGATACTGTTACATTGTGCCAGTCCGTCATGTCTGCCGGTGCTTCAACCACACTCTTTTTCACTTTGATGGTCTCTATATCACAAACCTGACGTATAGATATTTTCGCCTGTGCCATCCTGGACCTGCCTCTTTTAGTCTATGACCCTTGACCATATCCATGGCTTCTTCCAGGGGGTGATTCCTATCTGCAGCAACTCTCAGTACCATTTGGCCTGAAGGACCATAGGCCTATCCGCCATTGTTTATAGCGCCAGGATATGCCTCATGCATATAATTGGTGTTTTCTTTGTGCACCTCAGAATCACCCGCATAGCCGCATTCTGTATGCGCTTTACCCTTTCAAGCTGGCTCTTTGATACTTTCAGGAGCCCCACACCATATTAAATGACATAAATTATTAACTGTTGAAAGAGCCTGTAAAGCATTCTCTGCTTTACCCCGGTTGCTGCCATCGCCCTCAAAGCATTAAGTCCCCTACCAGCCTTCACCACCAAAGCCTCCACATGTCTTTAAAAGACATACACCTGTCGAAGGTAATACCCAGGTACCTCAATTTACTCTCTCTACTAAGAGGACATCCTTTAAATATAATATATGGGACATCTGCCTTAACAATCCGGTTATCCACGGAGTACCACACAACCGATGCCATGTCTGGGTTTATAACGGCCCCTGCGATCCTGCACCACTCCGCCACCCTGTTTACTGCCACCTGTAAATCTGCAGTCAAACTTTCCCTATCTCTACCCTGTCTGTACACCAGCACATCATTCGCAAATTTCAAGATTCTACCAACACGCGGTGTCTCAATAACTGCGACTTAGCTGGTGTAGACATTAAAGAGCTCTGGGGACAAGGCAGATCCCTGTGGCAACCCATTTGTAATTGTACAGGGATCAGAAGTCCAGGAACCCATGCGCAGTGCAACCTTACGCTCATAAAGGACTGCCATAACCCATCTGACAAGGCAAGGGCAAAACTTCCATGTCCAACAGAGTGTATTTCAAACGATTTACATAACCCTGTTATACGCATTCTCCAGGTCAAGAGCTACTGCTACTGTCTCTTGTTTATCCTGGAAGCCCTCATAGACATCAAATGCAATATTTGGCGCACTGACCCAGGTGTCCTTCCCTGGCCGGTAACTCCCGAGCCCTTTGTACGACTATGCAAATGTTGCTGGAGCCTGTGTGCTACTATCGTTTCGAGAACTTTGCCAAAGGTGTTTTGCAGGGTTATGATTCGGTATCCATTAAGTAAGGAGTGATCCATACCTGGCTTTAGAAGTGGGACCAGGTAGCTGTACAGCCACTTCTGGGATATTTACGCCGTATTCATGCTTAGGTTGAAACAAAGAGCCATCTCCTCTAAATTCCCATCCTGTATGTTATTCATATGGGTGTATCTCACCTCGTCCGGACCTGGCGCCCTAAGCCCTCTTCAGTACCTGTCTAATATTCTCAACCATAACCTCACATCCACCTTCCTAGTGAGCGGTGAAAATGCTTCTCTGACCACATCTCTTGCTGGTCCTTCTGATTTAAAAATCGTGCAAGAAAAGCCTCCCCTTTGTCCCGGTCAGTTGTCATATGTCAGTTGTTATCATCATAAACGGTACCATGTGTACCAGGCATAGCACGTCTGTTCATCTGCCGGAAGACAGTTTCAGAATTTCCCCAATAAGTCAGTATGTTTTCCATTTTGCAAAAGGCTGCCTTTACCATAGCGATTCTTGTTCTAATCGTTTTCAAGGCACCTCCCATCAGATGTTATAACTGTTCCAAGATAGTTACACCGATTCATTTGTTTAAGAATATTCCCTTTTATCCTTATATTACATTCTGGTATTTCTTTCTTAGAGACTACCATAATCTCGGAGTTCTTACAATTTAATTCTAACTCTATTTGTCACTATGCACAATAGCCGTATCTACTAAGTGTTGCAGATCCTGCAGTCAGTAACTGTATTATGCGCATATTTAATGATATATCCACCAGTGTTAATTCCCCTCATATTTTCTAAATTTCTAAAAAATTATGTTCACTGTATATGGGAAAAAATATACCTGGAGACAATACACCTCTCTGTCGCGCACCTCTCTTATTAGGCTTATGATACTGACCTACTTCATTACCAATAGTTATGGAAACTTGTTATTTCCAATAATTGTTTTTTTTTTTTTTTAAAACAAGTCTCAGATCCTTTCCATCAATTTGTAGATATGCAATCATCTGCAAGATATTGACATGTCTTACTTTATCGAAAGTCAGTGAAGCAAGATCTTTTTACACCGCAATCGAACGCTCGATCAATCTTCTCACCATCTATACAGCATTTACTTTGCCCTTGCCTTCTACGAACCCTTATTGTTCTTCGCCTGTTTCACGTTGTATTTTCTTCCTAACTCTGTGCATGATGATTCTTAGGAAAATTTTTTTGGTGTGGCTTATTATGCTAATTGTTTGATGTTGATCATATTCCAAGGCTACTAATTTCTTTGGGATGGCAATAAATAATTTTTTTTAAAAGTTATTTGCTTATCCTTTACAGGACGTAGCAGTCAACCGAAGCATTTGTTGGCTGTTCGTGATTCCTGGGCAAGTTTACGTTCAGTAGTTTGCCATTGTTTTCTGAACTACCGGCACACATACCATTTCATACAAAACCAACATAAGACGGCCTGCGGCCACGTCACCCACAGCTGTGTTTTGAACGCGGTACGTGGGATTTCGAACTGCGTCAGTAACCGTTTCGCCACGGAGAATATAGATTGACATAATTCAGCAGGCATATCTCCAGCATGGTTTATTGTGTTCAGCTCTTGGCAGAACTGGTATAATTGTATCAATGTCATTATGATATAGTCATCGATTCGCTGAACAGGTCTTGCTGTCAGACTTCCAGATCATCGACTGTCCAAATACTCTTTTTATAGCTAGATACTAGTCTACATAGTTCCCGGATGGTCATCAGAGCCCCCCTCAAAGATGTCATTAAAACTTTGACATCAGCCTTGGCACGTGGGGAACTATTGTATTAGATAGCGCGTTATAAATGTGAGGTATCTACGAATGTAGAGACATACACACACAGTGGAGGCAGTTTCGGAACGCTAGTGAGACAAATCCTTTCTCGAACCCAACAATACATGCCCACAATGCCCAATGTCTTTTAGAGACTTATTAGTCACCTTCTCACAAATCGACAAACGTAATCTGTTTAGTTACAACCAAAGGGATAAACAGAGCAGTCCTGATAGATATGAGTTTCGCACATGTCTTACACATCCCGTTCAATTTTGGGCACAGGGAAGGGAAGGAAAGCTCAGCAACAGAGCTTTCATCACTTGCGATGAACAAACAGCTACGAAGGAAGCAGGTATGAAGATTGTTAGATAGGTAAGTAATTATGTAGGCAAGCTTTGTTGAGTACTTTCGTATAAAATAATAAACTGAGAAATTTGCAAAGCTCGACTGAATTACAAAACTGTCAAAGACTCGACCGCATCCCCTCCGCCAGGAAGAGCAGTCAATCTTAAAGAGGCCAGGAGGTGATACGGTGCCCGAGGTAAGGGCAGGGGTGATGAGGTAATGGGAGATGGGTTAACCATTCCTTCATGAGACACGCAGGCGATGTTCAGAGAGTTAGCACTCTAATCACGATAACATCACGCCTCGTGGTAGCCACAGAGGAGTTGAGTATACACTCAACGTACCACTTTTGCCATCAGCGTGCCATGTGAGGTAACACGCACCAAGGTGAAGGTCAATCTACGTGGTGTGTGACCAGGGGATGAAAGATTGTCAGACGGGAGGACAGGACTTGTAGTGTACACTTCGTTAGAGTAGCGATGGGGTTTCTTGTGTTTATTTGGGTAGAAAGTTAGCATAGGGGTTAGCAGCTCGTGATAGATAATACTGTGGCTTTATGTTGTGTGTTTCAATAGCGACTGTTCACTGATTGTAGCGAGCCAACGGCAATAAAATGTACCATTTATTTTCCTCGCACACGACTTGCAAGTTGTCTTGTATGGTGTGCCAGAAGTACCCGATGATGCCTGTCAGTTGAGTTGTTGACAGGCAAGGGTAATTGTGGTGTCAGAAGTGGGATACACTGTCAGCCGACAATATCGATTTTTGAAAACTAAAAATAGCGCTGCGCCTGTGACGTAGAATGATTGACAAACAGTTGTTCGGTGTCATTAGCATAAAGCAGTCAATTGTTTACAAGATCGCTTAGCGGCGGCTTGCCTGAATCTGTGCTTTATATTATTTATTATTTGTTTATTTGCATTATTAAATGAATATATTTATTTATTTAAACATTATGATGTTATTTTTATTTAGTTAAAAACAGTTATTCATATTTTTGGTCCTACTTTCTCTTTGTTTACCGTCACGATGGAACTATTTTTGGCCAAGCAGATGAGACTTGGCTGCACAACACTTACAGAAATTAACTAGGTTAGTAACAAAAGGCAAATACTGTTAGAACGAAGACAGGACATTGACATTAAATTTAATTAATACATATTCTAGTTGTTCGTGAGTCTGTCATTGTCTAAGTCATTGTCCTTAGTTGTCGGGTAAATCATATCGTGCAGTAGGCGTGTTTACTGCTGCCCTGCATATCAGAGGGCAAACAACAGCTGAGTACATACGCCGGTGTGCCAAATATAGTGTCCTACGTACGAAACGTGTCTCCACCCCAAAGTACCAAACAAGGTGACCTGTGTCAACGGAGTTCCGTTCCCTGATTCTCGGGAACATTAAGTTAAGTATAACTATATTTTTGGCATGCAATGTGATTAATAGTGCATCTCTTTTTCAGCTTGTGATACACTAGCATATTTTTTGTGCTCTGATTTGCCAACATAGAAATTGTGTTCAGCATATAAACTGTAAATAAAATTAATATTCCTTAATGAGGAACAAATAAATAACATCATAGATAAATAGGTAATCAAACAAATCAGTATAGGTCAACGCGAGTTAAATTACTAAACAGCATGGCTACTTTAGCTGATTTTATAAAAGCAGGTAAAGATTTACAATACACAGGTAAGGAACTAGAAGAATATGCTGATAGGAAATTTAAAGAAGCAAAAGATGCTGAGAGAGATGAACGCGCACGGGAAAGACAACACCAAATACAACTAGCTGAGATAAATAAACAAAAAGAAATAGAAACAAAACAAAAGCAGTTGGAACATGATAAAGAGATTGCTCAACTAGCTGAGATAACAAAACAAAAGCAGCTAGAAGATGACAAACAAATTAAGCAAAAAGATTTAGAAGTTAAACAACAACAAATACAACAACAATTACAATATGATAAGGAGATGAAACAAAAACAATTAGATCAAGAGAAAGAATTAAAACAAAAGGAATTAGATCTAAAGCAAAAAGAGATAGATGAAATGGCAAGAGTCAAAGAAAAACAAATTCAAGTAGAATCAGAGACACAATTAAAGATGAAAAGCATGGATGTAGACTCACACGCAGAGATCTCTGCCACTAAACTAAAAAGTCAACAAGAGGAAAATAAGTTCAACAAATACAAAAATATTATCAAACCATATTGTAAAGAGGACTCCATATCTGCCTGGACAGAGAATGTAGAGTATCAATTTAAATATCACCAAGTTCCTTTAGAGATGTGGGCTCCTATTTATATGAAGAATCTGAGTGGTGAGCCCCTTAAAGTAATAGAATCTATACCAATTGACCTTAGATCTAGCTATCAATACATCCATGACAGGATTATGCAGCACTTTTTACTTGATGCCCCTGGGTATCAGGTTCAATTCTCAAATCTAAAACCTAAACCTAGTGAAACCTTTATTGATTATGTTTCAAATGTACAGAGGGTACTAGACAGGTGGCTTAAAGCAGCTAACATAGGAAAAGACTTTGATAGATTAAAAAACTTAATAGCTATGGATAAGGTAATATCCACCATACCTTCTCCTTTTGCTAAATTTTTACAGCAGGCAGACATTGAGAACATCCAGCAATTTGAGAAAAAAGGTTCAGCATATTTTTCTTCCAACAGAGATATTTTTAAAACTTCAAATGACTCTGAGATAGTTTCCTTTGTGAAAGACCAACCAAAAAACTATCAGAGTAACAGAAAACCTTTTCAGAAGTATGACAAGAAAGACAGGAAAGTTTCCAAATGCATGTATTGTCAACTTATGCACGACACTTATTCGATGTGCGACAAATCGCCGAATTATCCGGCGCATCTTGAAAATGTTATCAAGAAGCAGCAAAGCAAAAGATCTGCATACAGGCGTGCAATCAAATGTTTTTTTTGTTCCAGCTTTGGCCATTATTCTAATAAGTGCCTTGGCCGCCAACGTTTAAAAGCTAACAATGCTATTTTGATTGACACCTCTTCAGATAGTGGTAGTGAGAATGAGTGTGAGGTTGAAAGTGACTTACCTACTAACCAAGCAGAAGATGTGTGTGGTGCAAACGATATGTTAAGCTTTGACAGCTGTGAACGATGTCACCAATTCCATGCAGACGGAAAACTAGAATGTGGACATACAGTACCATTCTCATCTGAGAATGTAAATGCAGCATTAGCCTCCAGAGGCAGTTTAGTGTTCCACAATGCAATGGTCAATGACGTACCATGCCAATGTTTGCTGGACAGCGGCAGCACTCTTATTGGTCTTCGGAAAGATCTAGTGAGTCCGGGTGATTACACAGGTGACAGTGTCAAATGCCGAACCTTTTCGGGTAACGTTGAAATTTACCCTTTGGCAAAAGCCCGTATTGATTCTCCTTTTCTTTCCGGTACCTTTACTTGTGCAATACTTAACAACCCGTGTACTGACTTAATTTTGGGGTGCTTACCTCAATTGAAACAATGTACTAGTGAGGAAATAGTTGCATGGGAGAAATTAAATGCAGCTAATGCAACAACAAGAGCAGACAGTGTGAAACATCAAGACACACTACAAGATGAGAGACTACTGTTGCTTTCTCCAACTGGCACAGATGACAACAGCAGACAGAAATTTATAGAACAGCAGAAAGCTGACCCTAGTGTGTCTCCATACTTGAAATTATTAAAAGATAAAGCCAAAGTGACCAAAAATGCTTCATGGTTCTTTAGACTTAATAATGGCATTTTAACTAGATATTATACTACTGGTAACCATGAGATTCAGCAACCGGTGTTACCTGAACAACATCGTCTAACTGTGCTAAAGATTGCACATGAGTCACCGTTTGCTGGTCATCTTGCATATGATAAAACCAGGGCCAGAATGCAGGCTCATTTCTATTGGCCAGGTTTTTGCAATGATATAAAATTATTTTGTCGGTCTTGTGATGTCTGTCAACAATTAGTACGCAAGGGTAAACATCCTACAGCTGAAGTACAACCTTCTACACTGGCCTCCAGGCCATTTGAGAGTGTGGCGGTAGATATTGTGGGACCCCTGAATCAGGTGTCCAGCAAAGGAAATCGCTTCATATTGACAATGGTCGACCTATGTACAAGGTGGGTTGAGGCAGTAGCTTTGAAGTACATCACCTCCAAAGACGTTGCCAATGTATTTCTACACCTGTTCTCACGATTCGGATTCCCACGGACCATTTTATCCGATCGTGGAACTCAGTTCATATCGGCTGCAACGCAAGCCCTTACAAAAATGTTAGGTATTAAACAACATTTTACGACAGCATACCATCCAGCCAGCAATGGAATAGTAGAGAAAATTAACGGTGACCTAAAGCATGTGCTGGCTAAGGTGACAGCAGAAAACCCAGCTGATTGGGATACACTGTTACCAACAGTGCTGTTCGCCTATCGGGAGATTCCCCATTCAAGCACGGGTTTCTCACCGTTTGAATTAGTTTACGGGGCTAACCCACGTGGACCCCTAACCATTTACCATCAGGTAATAACTGATTCTATTGAAATTCCGATCCCTAAAACACCTTATGAAATGGTGACAGAAACACGAGACAAGATCATGAAATCGTGTGTTATAGCTAAGGCAGCTTTGGAGAGGAAGGGTCAAATCTACCGCCAATATGCCAACAAAGGGGCAAGAACAATTGAACTTGAACCAGATCAAGACATACTCTTGCTACTTCCAGACAAAAGAAATTTATTATTAACCTCATGGCAAGGGCCATTCAAGGTGGTACGTAGAATTTCAGATGTTGACTATGAAATATCAATAAACGGACACTTAAAGATATTCCATGTCAACATGTTGAAACCTTACTTTTCAAGACACGAAACAGAAGTAGTGACAGACGAACAGAGTGCACCAACACCTAGTGATCAGACGACAGACATACACAACGCAACTACACTAGTTAGCGAGACTGGCAGTTCCGACAATGGCAATACACCTAGTCAGTTAACAGAATACGCACTTAGTACCACCACTGTACTGAATCAGGTAGACGACGACGGAATGGAACTACCTGTTCCCATCGTAGACAAAACTGCGACATTGGACAGTATACATATAGATCAGGGACTAACAGACAGTCAACGACGACAATTAGTGGAGTTAATTACTGAATACAAAGACCTATTCTCTGACATCCCAGGTAGGACGGACAGAATCGAACACTCCATTCTTCTTTCGGACTCTAAGCCTATCAAATGCAGGCCGTACTCAATCCCACTCAGCTATAGGGAAAATCTAAATATGGAAATTCTTAATTTAGAAGCTAGTGGGATTATCCAAAAGTCTACATCTGAGTACTCTTTTCCAATCGTCCTAGTTAAGAAGAAGGATTCCACAATTCGTCTGTGCGTAGACTATCGAAAACTCAATAACATCACTAAGATCGACGCAGAACCTATTCCTTCCTGCGAAGATCTTATCTTGGACATGCCTACTTCAAAAATCTTTTCAAAACTAGATCTTACTAAGGGATATTGGCAGGTCCCTATGCAGCCTCAATCTATGCATCTTACTGCGTTTTCAACCCCTTTAGGACTATACGAGTGGCGATTTCTTCCTTTCGGACTTCGAAATGCTCCTGCCACTTTCGTACGCTTAACTAGAGATCTATTACATGGAGTGACGAATACTGTGACCTATATAGATGATATATGTGTCCATACTGAAGACTGGACAACACACTTACTGAAACTGAGACATGTCTTTGATAGGGTGCGACTCTTCGGTCTCACTGTCAAACCGAGTAAAGTTGAATTAGGCCTAAAAGAAATTGAATTTTTGGGTCATGTCATTTCTCAAGGTCAACTGAAGACTGACAATAGGATTATTACAAAAATTATGAATCTGACCATTCCTACCACTAAAAAACAGGTCAGAAGCCTTTTAGGATTAGTAAATTACTATAGTAAATTTATTCCAAATTTAGCGGAAATTACAAGTGTTTGTTCCAATGTTTTAAAAGCATCTGTAAAATTGGATGTGAAAGATGCATTATTAATTTCTGCATTGTCAAAATTGAAAATTCTTTTTAGTAATGTTCCAATCCTCCGCTTGCCTAACCCGGGGCTCGTTTATTATCTTAGGACAGATGCCAGCAGGATCTCCATCGCTGCAGTACTAGGCCAATTCTATGAGGGCATCTTCCATCCGATTTGCTACGTGAGCCGTAAGATCACACCTGCCGAGTCCAGATATTCGATATCAGAGTTGGAAGCCCTAAGCGTCATCTATGCGGTGAGAAAGCTCCATCGATATTTGGCGGGTGTGCACTTCATCGTCCAGACCGACAATTCTCCCATCACGGTCATCCAGAGTGGTGTGCATCGAAATGACCGGATATACAGGTGGTCTCTTATTTTACAAAACTATACATTTAGTATAGAACATATCAAGGGTAAGGACAATATTCTGGCTGATACCCTTAGTAGACCATCTGGGGTAGAAATACCGGAAATCCCACATATAAATGTAGAGTGATAGTTAGTACATGAATATATTATATTATTCTATGTAAAATAGGTTACATATACATCGACATTATGTGCTTAATCATGTACTAAGAACAGTGAACTATCATGTGTCCGTAGACATCAAGTGAAGAACTGTGCTGCAAAACGTAGAGATCACCGTGTGAACTAGGACAGCTCATTTCCAACTAAGCTCCATTCCGGTGTATCATATATATGAAACGCAGAAAACAGTGTCAGAACAGTGCTTAATTACAGACACGAAAAGACTGAGCTACGACACCAGCGAACTCTACACGTGCACTACCAATAGAACACTATGATGACTGTGCAATGTATTTCAGATACCCAGGCAAAGTGTGTAGATATATTATGCCTATACAACCATTGTACATACATGAAGGCAACTACTAACCTGTGGAAACCGAATACTATGTATATAAACTTATTGTGATATGTAATATAATATTGTAAGATAGTGATAAAGTAGAGGTAGGTTAAGAAATATAATAGTTCTCATTTATTTTAATAGTGCAGTAGTACAGTAATTAACCCATTTACTTAGCTTAAAATTAAATTAGAATATTAGTTTAGACATAAGAATAGTTTATTACAAGTTAAATTAAATTTATGATATGAATAGTACCATTTAGATTGTTATATTTCACTTAGCTTCATTTCGGTTCAGTTCATTCCATCTTAATGAAACCATACCACCCATCAAATATTACCATTTAGTAATATCATCATTTTACATCAGAATAGGATAAAAAGATTAGATAAGTGAACATACATCAGTTACACCATTTAGATTAAAAATATCACTCATATAATTCCTTTGTGCATTTAAAAACATTAGTTAGTAGAGTGTTAGAAAATTACATAATTTGTGTTCACATCATCCATATAATTAAGGTACATAACTCACGTCACATTAATTACATTTAAATAGTTAGATTACATCCCTTAGATTAGACAAACATAAACGAATAATATAAACATATCATATAATTAACATGACAAAATTTAGTTAACACATTAAATACATATTTATAGAATTAATATTATTATGTTAGGATTTAGAGTTGTAGTTAGTATAGTATAATATAATGGATGATGAGACCAAGGGGATACACCACCAACTCTTTCTCGTCCATGTAAATATATTGTAAATACATGACTCGTGCAGCGATTTTCGCACAGTCATTGGGCTCAACTATCTCAAACTGAGCCAAACCTGTACAGTGTCACTCCAAGGTTTTAATTAATCGGAAGAATTAGTGTGGAAGGATAAAAGATGTGTGACAGAATTAAGGATGAAAGGAGTGTGACAGAAGTGTGAAAGCGAGAGCGAAGGGAAAATAGACGGGAGAGAGTGAAATCAGTCAGCGAATTCTTCTGCTGTCTGGCTCGACTTTTAATATTTGTCTGTGTTAATGTTGGTTTTCGTTATTGAAAATGTGCTAATGTGACTGTGGTGTCGGTAATATAGTTTACAACTTAGATTAAAGTATTTTGAGTTTCATAACAAGGGAATGTAGTCACGAATTAGTGTTATACACCTGTTTGTGGCCGCATTTAACCAAATTATGACACTTAAAAAACTAACATACATACAGATAGGAATTAGAAACATAGATTAGAAGTTAGATTAGTAGATTAATTAAATCCAAACACACAAACATCCAGAAAAACAAACATATAAATTACATACACTTTTTCTAGATCAAAGGGACATAACTTCGGGTCAGGGGACATAATAGACAACGAAAAACTAACCTAACAGTGAAATAATACTTTACACGCGGAAGCGATGTAGGTAAAGCCTGTCGCACACACTCTTGTATAATGGTTGTTAAATATTATATGGGGGACATGAAGCAATTCATGTGTTGACCCTAAGAAAGTCAACTTTGTATGGGTAGTAAGTTAATTTACTATGTGAGGGCAGGTCTTATAAGACAACGGTCCGGTTCAGACATACCTCTAATAAATATAATATAGCATGTGAGAAGAGGGCTCACGCCAACCAGTCAAGTTTGTGGCGATTGCCAGTAACCGAGTAAAGTTTTACTACATTGTGACAATAGTCAGTAGAAGTCTATTAGGATGCCCAAAGCCAGGTTATCTAGAGTCTTTGACAAAAAATTAGAGACACTAATTTTTTAGGAACCTCTTGCGTCACAACCAATGAGTGAAAGTTGATGACGCAACACAGGAGGGGTGGGTGTGTGTCAAAGACTCGACCGCATCCCCTCCGCCAGGAAGAGCAGTCAATCTTAAAGAGGCCAGGAGGTGATACGGTGCCCGAGGTAAGGGCAGGGGTGATGAGGTAATGGGAGATGGGTTAACCATTCCTTCATGAGACACGCAGGCGATGTTCAGAGAGTTAGCACTCTAATCACGATAACATCACGCCTCGTGGTAGCCACAGAGGAGTTGAGTATACACTCAACGTACCACGTCTGCCATCAGCGTGCCATGTGAGGTAACACGCACCAAGGTGAAGGTCAATCTACGTGGTGTGTGACCAGGGGATGAAAGATTGTCAGACGGGAGGACAGGACTTGTAGTGTACACTTCGTTAGAGTAGCGATGGGGTTTCTTGTGTTTATTTGGGTAGAAAGTTAGCATAGGGGTTAGCAGCTCGTGATAGATAATACTGTGGCTTTATGTTGTGTGTTTCAATAGCGACTGTTCACTGATTGTAGCGAGCCAACGGCAATAAAATGTACCATTTATTTTCCTCGCACACGACTTGCAAGTTGTCTTGTATGGTGTGCCAGAAGTACCCGATGATGCCTGTCAGTTGAGTTGTTGACAAAAACAAACTAGCATTCTATATCACCATCATTCAGTAGCTTGTTCTGCGTAGAGCAGTCAAACATAGAAAGGGCATCACGATCCCAGAAATAAAATTATTTCAAAGAGTATTGGTCTCCAGACAACCTGCAACGTGTATAATCAGATTTATAACAGATTACCTGCAAAATGGGAGCAGCGGTGGTGAAGACTAATAAGCTTGCCTGTGGCTGGGTGGTCATATGTTCAAATTCATATCGAGGTGGGGATTTTTTTTTAAATGCATCAGGACTCCGAGGTCGAACCCCGCTTAAAATGGGTGCCGGTGAATATTCTGTGAAATACGCGTGGCCTGTGTGATATGTTCCACATCACTAGTCGAATGCTGAGATTTATGCACGATAATGTTGGACTGGCACCATGTACGTAATACGTCCCAAGGCGTTGGAGTGGGTTATTTACGTGTTACCTTTTGAGTGTAAATTTCATGCGACATGCAAACAACTGTAAACAAGACGTAAATATGGAATAAACAATATTCCAAAGAAAATTACCAGTGGCAGGTATACTGTATTTATGTTATGTATGTATCTAACGAGATGCAGCGAAATATGCCAGGCAATAAATCGTACAATATATGGTTTGTGTCTTCGTTATTCAAATTCACTACGGGAAAACATTGTTTTGATTATGTTTATGTTTTAAAAAAAAAGTTAATATGTCAGTTTTATGAAATGTTGAAGATAACATTAATATGTTTCACCTGGAAGTCTGCTTGGCTGAATTAATAAGAGCGCCCACTCTTAAAATCCGGTGTGCTGATGCCGACGTAGCGAATTCAACCCCCACAACAGTCAATTGGTTTAAAATGTTGACGTCTCTTCCTTGACTTTGGGACGTAAATTACAAGTACCTCAGAAGTCGGAGTGGGTTCGCCTGATGGCAAGGGAAACTAGTAATGGAAACAGCGAAGAATAATTCCAGTGCTACTAGAAGTTGTAGCATGTGTATGTATTTGAACTAAGCTTGAGTTCAAAGAGAGTGTACACTAAAAATGTTTCATCTGAGTACACGTGTTTATCATATAAGCAATTTGCCGTCTTTTATAAGGATGAGGGGATTAGTTAGGGACGCATAAGAAAATGCTGTTAACAATTTAGACAGCAGACTGTAAAAACGAGGAGCGAGTGGCTAGAACGCAGGATTCGCTTTCGGGAGACCCGGGTTCGAATCCTCAGTAAGGTCTGGATTTTCTTTTTCCTGTCTGGGGCAAAAAGAAAATCCTAACCTGCACAGTTCGCGGCGACTGCACTAGCCAGGCAGCCTTAATTCCTCAGGCTCAAGAACCCCCTGTCATACACCGCAAGGTACTATTTAGGCAGTAAATGACAATGATTGTAAGAACGAAGCGGTCACAGACAGGAAATAAAGTATTCCTCTACTGGGAACAAAGGCAGCAGTGAGCTTATCTGATGATTTAACAGACTGGTTTGATATAGAGCAGCTAGCAAAACCGTGTTGTATTTGGCTGTGTAACATGTATACTGAAAATAGAATGATAAATGTTGGGGAGAATATTGACAAAGAACAATACGCTCTAGTTGTAATCGAGGGAAAACAAATACCGACAATTAGATATGATTTGGACATTTCCATTACTTCTGTAAATTAAATTTGTCTTACTGTGTGTGATAAATTTGATTTTCGTATATGCTTGCTTGTGTTCGTTGGCTTGAGCTCAAAAGCGAAGTCCTGTATGTCGGATGAAGGCATCCTTTTGTCCAACATCAGTGTGATGTCATACAGGACGTGAGGTTTGCGTGAGTATCCGTTGTCCCATGTCTGGCTTATTTGTGCAGATTGGTTGTTCCTCGCCGTACAGGCAGACACTCGCCGACTTCGGAGGAATTTTCGTGTATAATTCTTAGAGCCTGAAGACCAGAGTTGAAAATATCTCGAAACGTAGATATGTTTATTTGTTCTCTTCGGAACTATAGGCCAGTAAAGTCTTTGAATTTGTCAAGTGTTCCTGGCTGTGTGTCACGAATTCCTTGAGGATGCGAAGTTAGTATTTGGAAATCTTAAGACGATAGCAGTAGTTATTAATAGTAGTAGTAATATTAGTAGTAGCAATAGTAACAGCAGTAGTAGTAGCTAGGGTGTTCTTTATAAACTTCCCCACCCCATCCCCGGCCCAAATCGACAGAAAAATCTCATGACTTTTACAGAGGATTCTAGCCCGTTACTTCCGCATGGGACACCGGAGTTCTAGGCACTCGGCAAGACGCTCTTGGCCCTAGTTATAATTGTGGCAATTATCCTTTTCATCGCTTACATGATTCACACGTTTTGAGAAAAAGCATTGGAATAATTTACTTTCAACTGTAAAAGGCTATTGTAAAAATAAGAGCCATTGAGCAAATGTGCGAAAGAGCTTGCGAACGAGAGAGAGAGAGAGAGAGAGAGAGAGAGAGAGAGAGAGAGAGCGAGAGAGAGAGAGCGAGAGAGAAAGAGAGAGAGAGAGAAAGAGAGACAAAGAAAGAGAGAGAAAGAATGGGATTTAAAGAGAGAGAGATAGAGAGAGAGAGAGAGAGAAAGAGAGAGAGAGAGAGAGAGAGAGAGAGAGAGAGAGAGAGAGAGAGAGAGAGAACGTAGACAGATAGAAGGAAAGAGAGATAGACAAAATGTGTTTATAAGAAGTAGATTGCATTTAGGTGAGAGAGAAGAGGGGATGGAGATAGAGAATTGAGAGAGACAGACAGAAAGAACCCTGCACCAGGCCTGGTGGGAAGAACACGCCTTGAATAATTTCATCACATTCAACACATGTTATTATTTACCTCCTCATTTTTAATTATCGAAATAGAAAACAACAGTGCGATATTGTAAGCATCACCACAGTCATCTCGAATTTCTCCCTTAAATCTCAGGTTCCCATATTTGAGGCTTGATGGATCCTATAGAAGTCTGGGTCAGAAACAACATCCACCTCTATAAAGGTTTGAACACACCCTATTGAATTGTTAGGTTAGTGCCTCAGCCACTAAACTAACATTGATTCGAACAAGTGATCAGAATCGTCAAGTAGCATGGCATTTACAGAACGTTGCACACTTCAGTATCCATGAATTGCTTCATTACAGTCTCCATGAATGGCTACATCACAGTATCCTTGAATGGCTACATCACAGTATCCATGAATGGCTACATCACAGTATCCATGAATGGCTACGTCACAGTGTCCATGGATAAATAAATTCCACAGTTGGGATCAAATTCTAGATACAATTATCAATGCACTTCAAAACGTTTACATTTTGTAGAGACTATGTGTACAGCAACAACCGCTTAAATATCGTTTGACTGATCGTATACAAAACAACTCTCAGTACGTTTCTTTGTTAGCTTCGTCTATACCATAAATACGTTTCTTAAATAACTCTATACTATAAATAATTTTAAAATTAAATCTATACCATTAATACTTTTTCTTATCTTCTTCTGTACCATAAATACTCTCCTTCAGAACCATATACACAGAACTTGCCTACTCCTTTACCATAACCACTTTTCTTGACTATGTCCTAACTTATATACCGCAGTGTACACACTTCCCCGGACTCCATAACTTCGTTTTTTAAAACTAACTCCTTCTGTACCATATAAAATTTCCTTGATTTCACAGGAAGTTACGGTGACGTAGTGTCTAGACGCTTGCTTGCCAGCTTGGTGGTATGGGTTCGAATCCGGATCGGGGCTGATTTTAAAATTGACACGATGTTCCAGGTCGGCTCCCTATTGGTCTATTAAAATATGGGGTTCTCAACCGGTGGGGAATTCCTACCCAGGGAGGAATTTTAGGGTTTCTGGGGGGGGGGGGGGGGGGGGGTTAAGATTATATCTCAATATCGCGATTACTTGATTTTGTTTTTCCCTTCATACTTTACGGTTCTGTACGTCTCACCCTTCTAATTTTCATTTTATAAAGTAAGTAGACCCACAAATCACGTTTTATGTGAACGTCTAGACTTGTTTTAGTATATGCTATTTAATTTAGCTTCCATTATTACGTTTACTGTGTAAAAAAAAGGGGGGGGGGGATTTTTAGGTAGGAAATACGAAAGGGGGGATGACGTTCTTAAAATATTGTGAAGCGGGGGCACGGGCCAAAAATGTTTGAGAACCACTGGTCTAGCATATATCTTAATTCGCTATGGGGCGTGTAAAATGGTCCTTTACTTTTTTTATTTACTTTACTCACTCATTATGCGCCATGCCGATAAGCGTGCGAAGCCATACTTCGCTTAATCACGCGATCAACAGAGTCGCGGATCAGCCCAGTGTGCTTGGCTGCGACCATACCACTTGACCAAGCCGTCCAGGTATGGCTTCTCTGCCTTTCCCTTGTTCTCTTCCCCTCGATCTTGCCAGTTGTCACCAAGTTGTCCAATTTATTTCTTCTCATAACGTGGCCAAAACATTTTGACTGTCAATGTCTAATTTCTGTAATCAATTTACGGTTTTCATTTGTTTCTTGTAGGAGTTGGTCATTGTTTTTTTCTGTTTGTCCATGGTATTCTTTGTATTTTCCTCAGAAACCACATTTCAACAGTTATCAGATGTTTTTCAGCTTGTCTGCTCATTGTTAATGCTTCACATCCATACAAATGTGCAGGTTCTATGCAGCACCTTTTTCTAGTTGCAAATGACATCTTTTTATTGGTCAGTATGTTTTTCATCTTGCAAAAGGCTACCTTCGCAGTGGCGATTCTTGTTCTAATCTATTCTAGGCATCTCCCATCAGATGTTATGACTAATCCAAGATAATTGTACCGATTCACTTATTTAAGAATATTCCCATTTACATGTATACTACATTGTGGTATTTCCTTCTTCCTAGTGACGACCATAATCAGTGTCTTCTTGCAATTTAATTCTAACCCCAGTTGTTCACTGGGTGCAACAACTGCATCTACTAAATGTTGCAGATCTTGCTCATTGTCTGCAATCAATACTGTATCATCGGTATATCTACTGTTAATGATGTTATGTCCCCCAATGGTGATTCCTCTCATATATTCTACATTTATTTTATTTTCACTGTAAAGGGAAAACAGATCTGGAAACATTACACATCCCTGTCTCATACCTCTATTAATAGACTATTATTGATCTACTTCATTATCAATCTCAGTGGCAGCTTGTTGTTTCCAATATATGTTTTTCACAAGTCTAAGGTTTTCCCTATCAGTATCTTCATCATGTTGACATGTCTTATTTTATCGAAAGCCTTTGTGTAGTCAATAAAGCAAAGATGTAGATCTTTGTTTACTTCTGTAGCACATTCAATTAATGTTCTCAGCATATACACATAATTTACTGTATCTTCGCCTTCTATTAACCCACATTGTTCTTCTCATATTTCGGGTTGTATTTTCTTCCTAATTCTTTGTATGATAGTTCGGCACTCTTCCGACAGACGGGTCTAAATAGTTCTGCAGTGAATAAGTTAGGGTTTAGGTTTAGGGTTAGTGTTAGTTATATAAAATTATTCACTGCAGAACCATTTAGACCCGTCTGTCGGAAGAGTGCCGATAATTCTTAGCAAAATCTTCTTGATGTGACCCATTATACTAAATTTTCGATGTCGATCACACTCCAGGGTTCCTGATTTCTTCGGGATTGCAATAACTATAGAATTACATAATTCAGGAGGTGCATCTCCAGTATCACATATTGTGTTCAGCAGTCTGGTGTTCTGATCTATTCCATATTCTTCTATTTTCCATATTTATTTTATATGCTGCTCATTAGAGTACAGATGCTTGGGATAGACAGATTCAGTGTAAACTATGCTAGGGACAAGTCAGAGTTACATGATATTTGATGCTGGATGTGCTATATAAATATCACCGAGCTTGATTGAAGGAAATAGAATTTACTGAACCCCGACAAGCTACCAGTTATAATAAATCGAAGTCCGCGAATGATTGTATAAGAGTAGAGACTAGCAAACAGAGAAACTAAATATCCTGTTACACGGTAGAAGCTGTTTTCACGGCATCGCAACCGGTCTGTTAATCAAAGTTACGCTATTGTGCTGAAAAACCGACGGAGCTTCCGTAACACGACAAAACAAGCAAGCGGAGACTAGCAAATACCAGTTATAACCATCGGTTTAGGCATCTTTCAGGATAAATCCTGAGGTACTTTCGGTGCAAGTTTAATATCGAAGCTTAATTACAATAACGATCTTTGATTAAATTCCGAGATGAGACGCCAGAGGAAGGGAACTATGCGCGAAATCACGGAGAAGAAGTGAACTTTGCTGCAAATGCAAATTGAAGTTGGTAGCGGTTCTATTTACATAAATTGGCGAGCGGATATCTTTCTTCGATTTATGTGCTAATTTTTACCGTGCCTCCATGGGTCGATTTTACTCTTGAAAAATGTTCACACACTCTTTTATATTGGCATAAGTCTTGTAAGTAGATTCATGAGTGGAAGATAAAACACGCAGGAAACAAGACTAACGACACACACATATTCACACATACACACACACACACACCCGGCACTCACACACAATCATGTGTCCTGCCTACGGGCGTAGGCGTTCTTGTATCTCCATAGATCTCGGTACTTGGTGATCCAGATCAACTCCACTGATGATATTTCTCTATGCCACCGTCTCAGTCCATCCAACATCATTTCTCTTGGTCTGCCTCTGCCTCTTTCCCCACTCATCTGTCCGGTTGTAACGGTCTTTTCCAATACCTTTCTTCTTACCACATGACCAAAGAATGTTGTTTGTCGCTTTCTCAAGGTTTTAATTAATGTTTAATGTTTCATTAGCCTCTTTTGAGCAACCATTGTTAGTTACTCTGGCAGTCCAAGGTATTGGCAAGATTTAACACAGCCAATAACCCAAACAACTGTCAGACAAGCGAGGCGCAGACAAGCGAACTGACATTCAGTCACGCAAAAACACAGTCAGACAGACATAAAGATACGCAGGCGTACAAATAGATCAACAATTAAACAGACGCAAAATCACACTAATTCTCTGATCAGTAGGGTGTCTATTACTCATTGACATAATTACTCGTTTTATTTCTTAACATTTTTACATTTAAATGATTAATTCTGCTGTGCTAAATGTCCTTGTGTTTCAACTATTGTGCCGGGTGATTATCGTCTTCTGTGTAATTACCACACTGAAGCTGTCTGTTTAGTTAGTTCTTTAATATGTTCGTGGGAATTGGAGAGTAAGTAATAGCAGTAGTAGTAGCAGAAATAGTATTAGTCGTAATAGTAGTAGTAGTAGTAGTAGTAGTAGTAGTAGTAGTAGTAGTAGTAGTAGTAGTAGTAGTAGTAGTAGTAGTAGTAGTAGTAGTAGTAGTAGTAGTAGCAGCAGCAGCAGCAGCAATAGCAACATTGGTAGTATTAGTAATAGTAGTTGTAGTAGAAGAAGTAGTAGTTGTAGTAGCGGTTGTTGTTGCAATCTGCAGAAACTGTTTGTAGTATTAGTGGTTACTGACGCTTTTATTATTGATTATGTATTATAGGTTGCTTTTGTAGTTATTGTATTAGGTGTTGCTGCTGTTTTAGCTATAATATAGTAGAAGTAGTTTTTGTAAAACCCGCTTGCAAACCAGCAAGACTGCGGAACAAACTTGAGGCTGGGTTGATTCCAAAGTTGTTTATATAAACCAATCAGCACTCGGCGATCGATGTGGTTACTATCTCACCGACCGACTTGACTCTCCAGGACATATTCTGGTACTCATCTTTAGGCTGGGTCGCCCAAGTCAATGTTTATGAAATTTCCAGGGAAACTAATATATGACTAGTCAAATTTACAGGGTATATTTTTAATGACTGCAGTTTTTGAAAATATTGCCTTTTCATGTTTTGCGTATTATATTGCATTGCGTTGCATGAACTCCACAGTAGGTAAATACAAAACTTGGAACGGTAATATTTTCAAAAACTGCACAGTCATTAAAAATACACCTTATAGATTAAACGTTACCCTAGAAAAAAAAAAAAGAATAAGAGAGAACGAAAAAGGTATAAGGGTGACGGTAAAATAGAGAATGAAGAAGGGAATGTGAGGATGGATGAAGAGAAAGAAAAGAAGGTGGAGAATGAAAAATGAAAAAAGGAAAACGAGAAAAGAAGAATGAACACGGGATCTGGGTGAATGAAGAAGAAAGAAGGGGAATGAGGTTGAGAGAAGAGAATTAACAAGGGAAGGGAAAATAGAGAGGGGATTAGGAAGAAGAGACGAAAAGAAGAATGTTTGTTATCATTACAACACAGGCATACGTACGTAGCAAACGATGCTAAATTAAATATCTTACTTAAATGAGAGAGAATAATAAAAGGAGAATGAAGTAGGAGGAAGGGGAAATGAAAAAGAGAATACGGAGAGAAAATAGAGAAGAATTAAGAAGAAGATAGAAAATGTTTGTTTTGATTATGTAGCAGACGTACATATATGACCAAAGATGCTATATTCAATTTTCCCCCGCATATCCTATTACAGAGAAAGGATATACACAAACAAACTTGGAAATCATGTGACAAGAGAACCTATAATCAAATAGATCACATTTTAATTAACAACAGAAATGCATCAAACATACAGCAAGTCAGAAGTTATAGAGGAGCTGAGTGCCACAGTGACCACTTCCTCGTTGGAGCAAAATTTAAAATAAAACTTAAGAGAGCTTTCTATACTAAATTACAAAGATTACACCCAACATACAACAGAGAAAAACTGCAAGACATTACAGTCAAAGAGAAATTTACAGATGAAATAAATTGTAAACTTGAAACTCTGCAAAACCCTTTGGAGGAAAGCGTTGACCAAACTTGGTTGAACATCAAGAATACAATTCAGTCTACCGCAGAAGAATGTCTCGGTGTGTTAACCACGCATAGAAAGAACAGATGGTTCAATCAAAAATGTGAAGAAGCAGTCATTAGGAAGAAGAATGCCAGACATGTATGGTTAAATGACATCAATAACATCCAAAAGGAAGAGCATTATAGAAATGAATGTAAAGAGGCTACAAAAATAGTCAGACAGCAGAAGCGAGAATATATGAGTAATATAATCAAAGATATGGAAACTAATCACCAGAAAAATGAATCCAGAAAATTTTTTAAAGAACTGAAGTCAATGAAACGAGGGCACCAACAAAACACATATGGTTTAAAAGACAAAAATGGGAATATGATAAATATCAATGAGGAAATGTGCAACACATGGAAAGAATATTTTATTGAATTACTAAATTGTGAAGCTCCAAGTCACATTTTCCCACAGGAAGAGGTTCTAACATGCGAACCACAAATTGAAGAACCTACATTTGAAGAAATCCTATATGTAATCACACGACTTAAAAACAATAAGGCAACTGGGACTGATGGAATTGCTGCTGAATTTATAAAGGCAGGTGGCCATGCATTACATCTAAAGCTATACGAACTAATAATAAAAATCTGGAGGACAGAAGAATTACCCCATGACTGGAAAGAGTCATTATTGATACCTATCTTTAAGAAAGGAGACAAGTTCCAATGTGGAAATTATAGAGGAATATCACTACTGTCCACAAGCTATAAGATACTATCCGCAGTATTACTAAATAGACTAAAACCATATTCAGAAGACATATTAGGTGACTACCAGGCGGGTTTTAGACAAAACAGATCAACAATAGATCAGATATTTATCTTACGACAAATAGCCGAAAAACATTGGGAATATAAAAGAGATCTCCATAACATTTTTGTGGATTTTAAAAAGGCTTATGATAGTGTCCATAGGAATAGTCTATGGAATGCTATGCAGGAATTTGGAATACCAAGGAAGTTAATCAACATGACCAGACTATGCATGGAAGATACTTATAATATAGTAACATATAAAGGCAGGAAATCAGACCCCTTCCAAATAACATCTGGCTTGAAACAGGGTGATGCACTATCGACGCTACTCTTCAATCTGGCTCTAGAGAAAGTTGTAAGGAAGATAAAGGAGGAATGTGATATTGGAGGAACATCCAAGCTGCTTGGTTATGCAGATGATATAGATATTATAGGGCAAAGTGAACAAAAGACATTGGAAATATTGACTCACTTAAAGGGAAAAGCCCAACAGATGGGGCTGGTTATCAACCAAGATAAGACAGAATATATGGTAATTTCAAGAGACAGAATGGCTAGAAACTCTGGCCACATACAAATAGATAATATGACCATTAAAAGAACGGAAACATACAAATACCTGGGTACAATCTTCAACTGCTCCAACATCATAAGGGAAGAAATACAAACTAGAATCAACTCTGGAAATAAGATATACTATGCACTACAACATCTACTAAAATCAAAGGCGCTATCTCGTAACACCAAAATCACAATATACAAAACACTGATCAGACCAGTTGTGCTGTATGGCTCTGAAACCTGGAGTACAACGAAAGGAGACGAAGCCTTGTTACAAACCTTTGAGAACAAAATTTTAAGACGCATCTTTGGACCCATTAGGGATACACAAAGTGGAGAGTGGAAAAGAAGAAGTAACAAAGACATTTATGATCTGTTTAAGTCCCCGCTAATCACTGGTATCATGAAGGCTAATAGACTACAATGGCTGGGGCATATAGAAAGAATGGAAGATAATAGGGAAACAAAACTCGCTTACACTCAGGAAATAAATGACCGTAGACCCCGAGGTAGACCAAGAAGGCGGTGGAGAGATAATACATGTACAGACCTACAAGCACTTGGAATCAACGACTGGCAAGAGAAGGTCCACCAGAGAGACGAATGGAGACGGATTGTATTTGCAGCAAAGAACCTCAATGGCTCGGAACGCTGAAGAAGAAGAATATCCTATTACAGGACATCGCTGTCAACCCCATCATTTTATCGCTGTTGTTGATTTCTAGGCAAGATTACGCACAGTAGTTTGTCATTGCTTTCTGTGCTTCCGGCTCGTATATTCCGTAAGTAACGGGTGCGGCGAGAACCGCTACCGATTCTCACGCAGATGCGTTTGCTCACGTGAATAAACGGGATTAGTGTATTCAATTACTCGCGTAAATTAGGGAGAACGAGACAAGGGGAATGAGAAATAGAGACTGAAGCAAGGAGAAGAGACAATAAAACACAATTAAGGAGAAATGGAAATAAGTAAGAGAGAAAGGAGAACGATGAAACAGAACGAGAAGAAATTAGGAAGAAGGAGGAAAAGAATGTTATGAAAACGAATGAGAATGCTTACATAACCAACGCTGCTAAATCAAATGACTTGCGTAAATGTGGGATAAAGAGACAGTGAGAACGAGAAAAGGAGTCCGAAGAAAGGAGAACATACAATGAAGGAAGAAAGTAAATTTAAATGAGTTAAAATGTTAGGGAATCGACTTCATAGACCTTGGCTTTATCCCATACCATCATGTTCGGTCTCTTTTCTCAAAGTAACCTGCCGAAAGTGTCGCACAAATGTCGGAGTCCGGAATCGAACTCAGAACCTTGGTAGAGCAAGGCAGGCGGCTTACTCACTTCACCACTTCACCCAAGAAAGAAAAAAGAAGAGTTAAGAAGGGGGATAAAGACGAGGAACGGAAGATTGGAGGAGAAACTAGGAATAAGGAACAAAGAAAAACAGACTGTTTATTCAGATAACGAAACGTGCATACATAATAACCAACGATGCTAAACTAAAGGACTTACCGTGAACACTTGGCAACAATATGATGTGCATGAAGCACAACCAGAAGGCTTGCTCTGCAACAACTAACTGGAAGAACCGAGGACTGGATAAAGAACAAGGACTGGGTCTCGTCCATAGAAAAGAACATCGCCAGTGATATAAGGAGTGACATTTGCGCCGCTCCATATTTACATCGTTGTCGCTATCCAAGGGGAGATGATGTTACATGTTCGCGGTTTCTCAGTAAACATTGGCTGCAGTAGACTTAACTGTAGTAATAACATTAGTCTCGTTGTCATTCATTACATATTAGCAGTGATCCAGTTTGGGAGTTTACATCCAGGTGAGTCTGTGGCATGTATTCACTTGGTGCTCCATGTTACAGAACCACACTCAGAAAGATAAAACAGTTTTGGATCCCAAGTAATGTATCGGTGTCTTTCAGCAACTGTCTGTAAGGTGTCGCTTTGTAATCATCTGAAAAGTAATAAATATTGTGTACATTATAAATATATTTTATTATAAACTATTACAGATTATAATCATGCATAGATGGACTTAATAGGGAGAGGCACAAGCAGACAAAAATGGAATGCAATAATCTGGTGCCTCCTTGATCATCCCAAGGGCTAAAATAGGTCAGTTAAGGGTTCTTATACACGCCTTTGGGAGATATGGGAATATGGCGATAGACCCATATGTTTATAACCACAATCGTCATTTGGTGAATAATATGGTTAGTATCACACACAGTTCTGGTGGGGTCGATCTGGGAGCTCGGGCCAATTTTACAAATCTGAATCCACACTGATATGGACCGAATCCATTGCCACCAGGTCGGCAGCTGGTACATAGCTGGTTAGTGCACTGGGCGTATTGATGCAGAGCTGTAGGGTCAATCCTTGGTTGTGGAGTGGTTTCTTCCTGTTGGTTCGATTTCTGGGTCAACCAAACTCATTCAATGCGTAGATTTCTACCAGGAAAGTACAAGCGGTTGGCGTCATGCTCATCGTGTCCGTTTTATGCCCACTCTCACTAATACACACGCACTCACACACGATTATACACACACACACACACGCTCAGACACACACCCACACACACACACACACACACACACACACACACACACATAAATATATATGGAGTCATCAAACAACACAGAAACAGGAATGGGCAATGGGCATACACGGAATGGATAATGAGATATGAAAGAGAATATCAGACACAACTAGCAATAAAGACACGCGCACACACATACACACACACACACACACACACACACACACACACAAACACACACACACAGAGTACGAGAGTAAGAGTAAGAGAGAGAGAGAGAGAGAGAGAGAGAGAGAGAGAGAGAGAGAGAGAGAGAGAGAGAGAGAGAGAGAGAGAGAGAGAGGTAAACAATTCAGTAATTTGAAATTAATGAACAAGGAGGGGAAAAAATGGTGAGATCAGTCGCATTTTCCCTCGGATTATGCGCATCCGAAACTGCACATATGTCAAAGACTGCCACAAGACTCGCCATTGTCACCTCTGCTATTAAATGCGTACACAGTGAAATCAACCCAAAATCAACCCACAGGACAGGGACGACTTTTAGCATATGCTGGTGGTGTCCTCATTTACAATACTGCAGACGATTATAAGCGACGACATGAGATCCCTCAATACTGCTAGGAAAGCAGATCAAAGGTGAGTCATCGATGGAAAGATGCTTCTTGAATAATGCTATCTTAAAAGCAAACTTCCGTGATGTGTACTTCAACGGAGAAAACTATGGATAGAAACGACATGCTTATTAAACTTACATGAATAACCTTCGAACGCAGACTGTCATATACATACTACGTTGTTAACACTATACATAGAGGCATATGGGGATTGACAGCATTGATAACTGTGGTAGCCGCTCAATGGAACACAGATAGCCCTCTAATGTTATCTAACCTGCCAGCTATTAAGTACGGACTGAGTGATGCACTAGATATACCACAATCCAACCAATGCAGTACATGTTTTATATCTTTTGAATCAAATCAATACGCTTTAATCCAGGCAAAGCTCATTTTTAGGGTACCATACATTTCCTACATTAGAACATAACTGATAGCAAGGGACGAAAGACTCAAGAATAATAGTATTGATGAGGTTGACAGAGAAGACAATGACGCAAGGATACAGACTGAAAATGTGCTTAAGACACACACGAAGAAAAGGAAGACAACAATTATCAAATAGTATGTGTAGGAAATATAAGGTGTGGTACAATGAAATAGCCGAGCTACAAATACGACAAACGATACAGGGTATTCCTGGGAAGGATGAATATATATATATATATATATCATCATCATCATCAAGTGCTATGCCAGCTTGCATAGGCGTTCATGGCTCTCCCCAGATATCGGTCTTTGGTTTTCTGGGTCAACTCTGCCGCTGATATTTCTACATGCCACCGACTCAATCCATCCAGCATCATTTCTCTTGGTCTGCCTCTGCCTCTCTTCCCCTCGATCTTTCCAGTTGTCACGATGTTCTTCAATGCCTCTCTTCTCATCACATGACAGGAGAAAGATGTTTGTCTCTTTCTGATTGTTGTATATAATGTTTCGGTTTCATTAGCCTGTTTCAGGCAGTCGTTGTTTTTCTGGCAGCCCAAGGAATTCGCAACATTTGTCTCAGGAATCACATTTCTGATGCTTCTAATTTCTTCTTAATTTGTTCATTTACATTCCAAGATTCAGTGTCATACATCAAAACTGGTTCTACATAGCATTTCAGCACTCTCTTTCTTACATTCAGTGATAGTGACTTATCGCATAAGATACTCTTCACTTTCTGAAATGCGGATTGTGCTTGCCCTATTCTGGTCTTAATCTCTGTTGTACATCTTCCATCTGATGTTATAAATGCCCCTTTTATCTCAAATTATCCACTTGGTTAAGAATGTTTCCTTCTATTTCTATGTCACATTTTGGTGTCACCATTGTCTATGATGCCGGCTTCCTGGCCTAGTGTTTAGCGACTTTTCTCCGTAATCTAGTATACTCTCGTAAGTAAAGTGACAACGGTGAGAATCAGCAGTGGTTCGAATCGGGTCGGTAACTTACGGGGTATGTGAGCCGGCAGCTCAGAAAGCAATGGCAAACTGCTGAGCGTAATCTTGCCAAAGAAATCAACAATCAGCTGAAAGATGCTGTTGTTGACAGCGATGTCATGTAAAGGATATGCAAACATTTTATATTTATTTTCTATGATATCACCATTGTTACTGTTTTCTTGATATCTAAGGAGAGTCCTTTCCTTGCACTCTCTGTTACTACAGTGTCCAACAATTGTTGTGGGTCTGTTGATTTATCCGCCACCAATACTGTGTCATCTGCATTGCGTATATTATTTATATTATAACCTCCAACTAGTATTCCTGGCCTCTCTGTGATCTCTCTCATTATTATTTCGCTATATGGGGAGAAGAGATCTGGTGACAAGACACACCCCTGTCGAACTCCTAGCTTTATCTGTTCCTTAACTACCCTCTTTATTTCCCATTTTAATTGCTGCTACTTGGTTCCAGTAAATATTCTTTATTATTCTTAACCCTTTCCCATCAATGTAGATATCTTCCAACATTTTAATCAGTTCATCATGTTTTACTTTATCAAATGCCTTAGTATAATTTATGAAGAAGAAATAGATGTCTTTCTGTTTCTCTATTGACCTTTCAATTAGTGTCCGTAATGTATATATTGCATTGTTTGTGCCCTTTCCCCTCCACAAATCCATACTGTTCTTCACCAATTTCAATTTTTATTTTCTTTCTGGTTCTTCTCATTATGATTCTGAGTAGAAGCTTAGTAATATGGTTTATGAGGTTAATTGTACGAAAATCTTCACATTCAATTGCTTCTGGTCTTTTTGGTATATCTATAAATACAGATTTCAGCATATCACTGGGTAAATATCCACTGCTGTAAATATCATTCAACATTTTGGTTAATATCAATCAATCATGTGCCATGCAAGAAAGCGTGGGTCTGTCATGACTCGTCATTTCACTCGATCACCAGAGTCGTGGATCAGCTCAGTGTTCCTGTCTCGTCCATGCCATGTGGCCAAGCCATCCAGATATTTTCCTCTCTGTCTTCCTCTTGGTCTGTTCCCCTCGATCTTGCCAGTTATCACCAAGTTCTCCAATCCATTTCTTCTCATAACATGTCCAAAAAATCTTGACTGTCTCATCTCTCATCATGTTCCTCTTGTACCCTGCGGTGTCGAGGTGAAGTATAAACTTCGTGAGAGTGCCCGATTATGGGCTTCATATATCGATATTCCCATGGACTCTGCTATTCCCTCCGTCCAACGTTTACGTGGTCGGCCTCATCCTCTGTTTCCATCTGGTCTGTACATCATTGCTTGTTGTGGTATGCTGTTGACTGGTAACCTGCTTGCATGGCCAAACCATTTGACTTGCTGCTTTCTAATAAAATCTAGTGCTGCTTTAACCCCAACTTTAGTCCTGATTTCTTCATTTCTGATCTTATCTCTTCTTGATACGTTGAGTATTCTTCTCAGGAACCTTATTTCTGTTGTTGTGATTTTTCTTTTCTCTTTTTCTGTCATTGTCCAGGTTTGGCATTGGTAGCATAGAGTTGGTAGGAAGATTGTATTGTAAAGTGCTTTCTTAGTAGTTACGGATACATGTTTGTTCTTTAGTATTGGTGCCATTTCTCAAATGAGTTGATTTGCATTATTGCACCTATTTTCGATCTCGTCTTCTAATCTGCCATTTGATGATATTATACTTCCCAGGTACTTGAAACTCTTCACTTGTTTCAAGGGATGTTCGTTTAGGTGAATTGTTGTTGTTTGTTCTTCTTTAGTTATAGTCATTACCTCTGTTTTGCTTGTACTAATTTTCATGTTATGTTCCCTACACATTTCGTTTAGACTATTCATGTGGTCTTGTAATTCAGCTTCTGATTTTGCTATTAGTGCTTGGTCGTCCGCAAACAGGAGTTCTCTAATGGTTAGATTTGCAGATGGTTCTTCTTCTGTGTTCTCGTCATGTGGTATTCTTGCTATCTCTGCTTGACTGGTTTCTTTACATATGTTGTCTATATATGTTATGAACAAGAGAGGGGACAGGACACAACCATGTCGTACTCCAGATCTTATGGTGAAGGGTTCTGAGTGTCCTCCAGTTGCTCTCACTATGCATTCACTGTTGTTGTATAAACTTCTACATAGGTTTGTTAGATGTGTACTCACTCCATATTGTTTAAGGATTTGCCACAACTTGTTTCTATCTACTCTATCGAATGCCTTTTCTTAATCTTATTTTCTTTCTGGTTCTTCTCATTATGATTCTGAGTAGAAGCTTAGTAATATGGTTTATGAGGTTAATTGTACGAAAATCTTGACTGTCTTCGTCTAATTTCTCTAATCAGTCTACCATTTTCATTTGTCTCCTGGTCATAGGTTTTTCTATCTGTCCATGGTACTCTTTGCATTTTCCTCAGAAACCACATTTCTATAGCCATCAAATGTTTTTCAGCTTGACTGCACATTGTCCAAGTTTCACATCCATACAAAAGAACAGGCTCTATTTACCCCCTCAACACTCTGTTTCTCGTTTCAATTGACATCTTTTTATTGGTCAGAATGTTTTTCATCTTGCTAAAGGCTACTTTCGCAATGGCGATTCTTGTTCTAATCTCTTCAAGGCATCTCCCATCAGATGTTATGACTGTTCCGAGATAATTGTATCGATTCACTTGTTGAAGAATATTCCCATTTACTTGTATATTACATTGTGGTACTTCGTTCTTCCTAGTGACGACCATAACCTGTGTCTTCTTACAATTTAATTCCAACCCCAGCTGCTCACTGTGTACAACAACCGCGTCTACTAATTGTTGCAGAACCTGTGCATTGTCTGCAATCAATACTGTATCATCTGCTATCTAATGTTATTGATGTTTCGTTATCCAATGCTGATTCCATTTATATCTTCTACATTTCTGAAAATATTTTCACTGTACAGGGAAAAAAGGTTTGGAGACATTATCAGCATTAGGATTTCTTCATTCATCCATTTTTTCCTAGCTATTTGGCTTCTCTCCGGTAATATTTCTTTGCTAGTTTGATGAGTGGAGTCCCTTAACATTTCCCATTGTTCATTTATACTCTGTATTTTAGCTATTGCATTGTACCTATTTTTCACAGTCACTCTGTATTGTTCTTGAATTTCTTTATCTACTTTCAGAACCTCTTTATTAAGTGTCATGTTCCTAACCATTATTTCCCCTCTCTTTAATCTTACTTTTATATGTCCACATAGTGGTACATGGTCACTATTACAGTCAGCACCAGGCATTGTCTTTACATTAATTAAAGCATTTCTAAATCTTGTATTAATTAGTATGTAGTCAATTTGGTTGCGTATTTTCTTATCAGGGCTTTTCCATGTGTATAGACGTCATTTATGGTGTTTAAACCATGTATTTCCAATTATCATATCATTGATTTTTGCCCATTCTATTAGCTTTTCCCCTCTTTCATTTCTTGTACCTAAACGATAATTCCCCACTACATCCTCCATTTTCCCCTTTCCTACTTTTGCATTAAAATCTCCAAGTATTATTTTTATTTCCCGTGATCCAATTTGAGCCATCGCCATTTCTATTTCGTCGTAAAAGTGTAGTATTTCTTCATCTCTACTGCTTGTTGTTGGTGCATATACTTGTATATAGTATTTATGTCTATTGGTTTGCCTTTGATTTTGAGCATAATATCTGTATCTGAAATACACCAGTATCCATTAAGTGACTTGGCTGTTTTTTCGTCAAGTATTATTCATATAGTCCGTTTACTTTTGTCTTATCCCAACATATATGCAGCAAAGAAACTATCATCCCAGAACTGTATGCAATATTTCAGCTCTCCTGGAAAGAAAAAATCAGTACCACAAGATATGAAAGACGCAAACATCGTTACCCTTATAAAAACAAAGGCGACAGAAGTGACTGCAACAACTATCGCGGCATTTCCCTACTCAGCATTACAGGCAAGATTTTTGCCAGAGTAATCCTTAAAAGATTACACATTCTTGCTGAAAGAATCTACCCCGAATCGCAGTGCGGATTTAGGCCCAACAGGTCCAACATCGATATGATTTTCTCACTCCGGCAGCTCCAAGAGAAGTGCAGAGAACAGAGGAAGCCATTATATATTGCCTTCATCGACCTCACAAAGGCATTCGACCTCGTGAGCAGAAGCGGCCTTTTTAAGGTCCTTGAAAAGGTTGGATGTCCACCCACCCTTCTTAGTCTCGTGAAATCATTCCATGAAAACATGCAGGGGACCATTTTATTTGACGGCTCAACATCATAAAGCAGGGCTGCGTGCTTGCTCCTACACTCTTTGGTATCTTCTTCGCCGTTCTCTTAAGGCAGGCATTTGGGACTGCCACTGAAGGCATATACCTCCACACAAGATCTGATGGTAAACTTTTTAACCCATCAAGACTCAAGGCAAAGACCAAAATAAGATCAAGATGCGCAAGAGAACTACCTTTTGCAGGTGATGCAGCACTGACTACTCATACAGCAGAAGATCTCTAAAGGCTCATAGATCGTTTTGCAGCCGCCTGCAAAGACTTTGGGCTCACCATTAGCCTAAATAAAACACAGGTGATGGAACAAGATGCTGGTACGCCTCCGTCAATCAAAATTTCTAATTACGAATTGAAGGTCGACCACGAGTTTGTGTATTTGGGGTCGACAATATCAGATAATCTTTCATTAGAGACAGAAATCGACAGACGAATTGAAAAGGCAGCCATAACATTTTCCAAGCTAGCTAAAAGAGTTTGGGAGAATAATAGACTAACAGAGCGTACAAAAGCTCAAGTATATAAAGCTTGTGTTGTTAGTACACTACTCTATGGGTCTGAATCCTAGACCCTGTACTCAAGACAGGAAAGGAAGTTGAATTACTTCCACATGAGATGTCTGAGACGTATCCTGGGTATAACATGGAAAGACCACATAACAAACAAACATGTGCTTGAAAGAGCAGATATTACCACAGTGCACACCCTCCTTAAGCAGAGTCGCCTCCGGTGGCTGGGCCATGTATCTCGAATGGAGGCTGAACGTATTCCCAAAGATCTCCTATACGGAGAACTAGCCACAAGAAAGAGGCCAACTGGAAGACGCCAAATGCGATATGATATAGGGATGTGTGTAAACAAGATATGAAAACCCTTGGAATAGATCCATACACGTGGGAGAGAGTTGCAAAAGACAGATGCTCCTGGAAAAGAGATGTACGAAACGGACTGGTAATTTTTGAGCGCAATCTGATCCAACAAACTGAGGATAGGCGGCACAGGCTTAAAACGCAGTCACTTACTGCTGGACTTGCCTCGTCTTACAGATGCGGAAACTGTGACAGGGATTGTTACTCTCGCATTGGACTAAACAGTCACCAGCGGTGCTGCCAGGCACCTCCCAAGCGGTACAACTCTATAGTCCTTCAGGACTGAAAGAGGCCTACTACTACTACTACTACTACTACTACTACTACTACTACTACTACTACTACTACTACTACTACTACTACTACTACTACTACTACTACTACTACTACTACTACTATCCCAATATAAAATTCCATATCTCAGCAAACAACTGAGAGAAAATGATGAGATTTAGCATATAACCTTATCATTATGTTCACGGAACAAAAACATTTTTGTTCAGGAGATTGTACAGCAAATTTCAAAGTTTGTTTATATGCAGTATATAATTTACGGGACAGAGATGAAGTGCACGGTATTAAATGTATTACTTCTTCACACGAAAACATTAGCGCTGAGTTAATTTTCTCATGGGGCATGGGATTGTCCTTATGACAAGTGCCTCGCGTAGAGCCTTGTGTCGTCATCCGAACTGGCTGGAAATTACTGTAAAACAAGTTTGTTAGCGAGAAATCACTAGTTTTTCACCAAAACATCAAAGAAATGTCGCCGTTTTCCATGATTTAAGTTGCTTTTGGACCTATTATGAGGAGGGGGGGGGGGGGGGTGTAAATATAAGAGGGCAGGAAAAATTTCATAACGATGCAACGGACATTTTTCAAAATAATTGATCGTGAATGAAGGCATTCATTTCTGGACAGACTATACACCTTTTCCATGTGTATCCCCTCCAGAATAAATTATTGTGTGGTTGCCAGCTATAATTTTGCCCAATCCATTCCATCTCATTTAGTCAAACAAACAATCAGTGAGACAAAAGTTGTAAATGATAAATACGACATCTGTACACGCAACAACAAGGTTTAAATTATGGATCAATGAGAAAGTTGATGCTATAGCAAGAGAGAGAGAGAGAGAGAGAGAGAGAGAGAGAGAGAGAGAGAGAGAGAGAGAGAGAGAGAGAGAGTCACCGAGAGAGAGAGAATGAAAGTGAGAGAGAATAGAGAAAGAGAGACAGACAGACAGACATACGGATCGACCGTTAGACAGACCTATCAACTGACAGACAGACAGAAAGACAGACACATGTACACACACACATAGCAAGAGAGACTAAGAGACTAAGCGAGACATAGAGAAAAAGAGAAACTAAAAGTGAGATCTAAATTGTGGTCAGACAGGAGACAACGATATTTGCAATTACATAATTTATCAGCAGCGGAAACCAGCATTGCATGAAGCTGTCATTGATACAGGCACCATGCTGTAAATGCTGTCTGCCAGATCACGAGATACCATCAGTAGGTCTTAGCACTAGCTGTATAACTTCCCTTGGCGACGTCTGCTTCCGTCCTATGTTTACCCACAGTGTGTGTTTTTTTGTTTGAGCTGGGAGGTGTATTATAATAAACATGTTGCCACAATCTTCCTTATTTATGCATTTATGTATGTAGACTCTGTCTGGTCTAGTCCTGCATCCCAACACAGCAAAGGGTGGGAGTTAACATGGAGGTGTGCAAATTGCATCTATCTCAACAAGTCCTGGAATCAATTATATCATCTTCTTTATCATCATTATTAAACATTTCAGCCAGGGGATAGTCGTCAATCGACCTCAACAATTCATTTTGTAAATGTGTTTTGTGTCGCTGCTCTTAATTGGATAGTTTAGTTTAGTTTAGACGGCGGATCAACATCACGGCACACGGGTGTAACCCATAAGTGCTCCGTTCTACCCTTAACTCAAGCCTGAGTTAGGAGAATCTCAGCTCAGTGCACGAACTCCGTAGCACCGGCGGTGATCCTGAAATACTTTATGTAGATGTTTAACTCTAAATTGTACCCGGGCAGCGCTGTTAGGTTACTCTGTTTCGATTTCCAACTGCCAGAGGATTTTTTTACGTGCACAACAATACACACGGGCGTCCGATCTCACTACCCAGAGACCAGGGGACATTATGTTACTAGAAGTCTTCGTGACAAAATCCCGGCTCTTAATGCAATGTATGCAGATCAGCATGGTCGAATGTGTAAAAAAGCGTGTTCTCAAACACCCGTAGTGCTGATGCCGAGGTTAGGGGTTCAGCCCCTACACCGGACAGCTGGACTAAAATGTTGACCTGTCGACCTTGACTTGGGGACGTAAATTACAAGCCCCTCTGAAGTCAGAGTGGGTTTGCCTGTTGGCGAGGGACACTGCTAATAGGGAAAGCTAATCCACACGGAAGATTCAGTCCATCACTACTATAAAATAGTGTGTATGGACTACGTTTGAGTTAAAAGCGAGCGAGCGCAAAAAAAAAAAATGGAATGTATTATATGTTTACATTGATAGATCTGTAGATGTTGTCTTTCGTCTACGTTCTTCTCTGTTGTCCAGTATCTCACCTTCTAGTACTCTCTTTAGCAAGCGCGTTAGTGTAGTTGCTAGGGGTCTAGACTAATAAGAGAAGGTTCGACTCCTACACTCGTCATCCGCTAACGCGAGGAAGAGACAAGCCACATATTCTTCCGCGCATATAGGCCTAATAAATGTGATGGTCCTAGCACATCACAGATCTATAATGATTGATTAATTGATTGATTGATCTAGGGACCGACATTACAGCATTCGGGGCATTCCCATAGGCGCTCCGTCCCCATCCTCAGCAGCCAGCGAAGAGTTCCAACACCAATAGTACCAGTAGCCATCTAATTATATGTCCGTCTCACCATTCCTCTGAGCGTCGAGAGACGGCCAGATCCCCTCGTCACTCCTTGCTGCCTCATTCTTGCCAGACCATGATGATCCATTTGATCCTCCGAGGTGTACACGTGCTCCCACAAGGCCGCAACCACGTCTGCCTTGTCATGCATCAATACTCCACTGTCACGAGATCGCCATGAGTTAACCAGATAATAATACCGACGTTTGCTTGGCGTATATTTTCTAGGCCACAACAGTCGTACTAACAGAGTAAACACAGCTGCACGGGTTACATCGGGTCAGCCCATATACACATTTGGTGGTGAGTGAGAAGGAAGGGATACAACGCGTTGGCAGTTCATAACAGTTAAAATCACATATAATTGGCCGCTCAGGATATGGAATGGTTCCGTTTGTCATCTATAGTTCCGGACATCAGACGGAATGAAGGTTTTGACTGTCACCACATGACAGAAAGTTGAGGGCTTGTTATTGAAAACAGTGGAACACCTGCCGGACATGAACCACGTCACGTGCACAATGTAAGCTTGTTTGGAAAACCATGATTGGCAGCTTGGTATCGAAACTCTTTGTTAGAACTCGACAGTAACTCTCTAGATTGTTTTGGATGTCAGAACCAGTGATGACAAATCTAACATTGAGGGAGCCAGAGGGGGGATGGATCCCTGACAGGGGATGATCTGCCAATGTGCCACCTGTGTGGGGGCATAAAGGATAACGTCACGTGGCCAACTTTGGTAGTTTGCCATATAAACCCGAGTTGGGGCCAACTAGGGGGACTTGGAAATGTGGCTCTAGTCGGAGTGCAAGGGCACTGCAGTGCTTAGTGGAAATAATATCTACCGTGTGTTAATTAGTGACTTAATTTTACACGTGCCTATCATGGCAGATGTATATATGATTGATAGGACTGCAGTAGTGCCATTTAAGGTTCCCTACCAGATCCGAGGAAACTCAACAAGTTTTTAGGAAAAGTTCAAATCCAATTCGGAAGAACACCAGTGGACAGTCAATAAAGTTGCTTACAGAACGTAACTAAAGCTAGAAGGAAGTTGATTCACCAAAGAGAGTGATGATTACTGATGCACCACACAGCATCAGACAGTAGTAACTAACTGAGAACATTACTGATAATAGTTGCCTAGTGTGATATAATCTCGTGTAATAGAACACAGGACATGATACTTGAGGCTAGATAGACACGAGTGAGGATCCAGTACAGTAACAATTAACATTAGTAACTGTGTACACACTACAAAGGACTTGTGAATTTTTTTAAGGAACGATAGGAACGGACATTGTGTAGAGTGCAACCGGTCCATGATTAACTGTTTATACCACCGGTGTCTATTTCGGATGTTCATGAAATGGGATTACCAGAGGTCTACAGAGGCAAATCAGTATCCAGCAGGATGGTTTCGGCACTGGGTGAGAAGTACATGTTCTGACGTAACGTGCTGTGGTCTATCCTTGCTGGGATCAGCTGACTGGGTTGTTGTCTGAGAGTCCGATTCTACACACTTTATAGAACACGTCACACATTTTCTTCACATACACGTCTCATATACGTTACACTTTTCTTTTAATAAATTAATCTTTATTAATTTTTAGAAGCAAGAGTTGTTGAGTATGTTGCGTTGGGGAATTATGAGAGGGAGCATAGTACGACAGTGAGAGAGTGACAGGAAAAGGTGTCCACGGGCTGATGGAGTGTGTTGGACGGAAGCTGGTGGATTCTCCAGAATATTAAAAAGGAGGAAAATATTATAATGTGGGTGTCGGCTCTCTTCACTCCAGGGACGACACTGTAAAGGAGGACACGACATCCACCAAGTTTTGCAGAGCCAGCCAATCTTTCCGTCTGTTCATTCCCCAGCACACCGGCATGCCCCGGAGAAAAGATCCAGGTGATGCTTGCCACCCGTGACCGAAGCGAAGCAAGCCACCCTGCACGAAGCATGCCTGTTCTCAACTTCCTCAGCATGCTTTCTGAGTCAGTTACAACCACAGATCTATAACAGTTGTTTTAGTACTCACTTTGGCCTTTCTTTATATCTGAGAATGTAGTGAAGAAAATATACCTTTTGTAGAGTATTACTTTAAGACGCCGTCTTTGCTCTATTATATTTTGTATAATTTTTTTTTTTTTTTTTTTGCATATCCTTTACAGGACATCGCTGTCAACAGCAGCATCTTTCAGCTGTCTGTTGATTTCTTGGCAAGATTACGCTCAGTAGTTTGCCATTGCTTTCTGAGCGGCCGGCTCAGTATCCCGCAAGTCACCAGCGGGGGTAGAACCGCTCCCAGTTCTCTCCCGCTATGAGACTCTGCGTGATAAACGGGATTACGGAGAAATTGTTGTAACCCCTCAGCCAGAGAGACCGTTGTATAATATAAATGGAGGAAATCGTGTCACGTTTTCTTCAGAGAGGCTTGATGTTGTCACAATCCCCTCTGTTCACAGGGAAAATAATATTATGCATAGGCACAGGTAACAAATAGGATTGTGTGTGTGGTTATGTTTCTTCGCCTTTCATCTCTCCGTGGAGCATAGTCCCTCATCATTCAGTTAGTGTCTATGGGATGAAATAATCAGCCTAACACACACTCTCATTAGTCGCCTGTTCCAGCGTTGCGTTGGTTTCCATACAAAGGCAGGAATGCCGGTCGTTCAGAAAGTAATGGTAAGCTACAGAACGTAAACTTGCCAATAAATCACACAAAATGTAGAAAAAAACGCCTGGGTTGATTGTCACGCCCTGAAAAGGATATGGAACTAACTATTATTAACTCACGAGAGAGTGTAGTCTGAGAGAAGTTAATCTGTCTTCGGCAGTTTGCATCGCAAAGAATAAGTCTTTAAGTAATTTTAAAGTCAATAAGAAAAAAAATAAATAAAATATTTACCGGATGTGTGGAATCTCGCCCCTGAAAAAGGTGAACATTCTGACACGTGAGAAAATTACCTATGAGATATAACAGGCTCAGCGGCTACGGCGGCTCTCAAGCGAAAACGTTTCTGTCAATAATTTGATTCTTTCTAAAATGTCATCAACAGTTGTTGTTTCTTTCGACAGCGTAGTAACAGCTCTCCCCGCTGATGTACACTTCGAGGATTCAGCTGCCTCGGGTAGTACTGCAGTTTGTTTAGTCTATCTCACATGTATTGTACTAGTGATAGGTGTATTGATTTCTCTATACCCTAGGGTGTAGTCTTTCTTTGAAATGTAGTTAAATTGGTGTGTTTTATTTGGGGTGGTTTTGATGTTGTTATTTTGTTTTTGTTGAGCACAGACGAAGGTTTTCTAACTGAAGTGATGTGGTCAGTATTACACCGACTGTCTTTACTTTCCAGAACATTTTCTGGTACCAGTTTTAAGCTGGATAGACCTGGAACCTGCCTCAGTTGGAAAAATTAACCATGTTAGTAAATCGAACACTCGTAAATCGGAGAGACAAGAGTGCTAACCTCTGTGCAGCCGCAGTGCCCTCTGTTTGTCGTCGAAGTGCACTAACTGTGAATGTATCTACTCTGACTTTTAATGCATTTCTGAAAACGTCTGCCATGAGTGAGGTCAAAAGTCAATTTTCGAAAACATGTTTATTCAGAAGTTTATATTCAGCTGGTGTCAAATTTGCCTTCGTCTTCATCTGCATACACCTCTTTTGACATCTCCATAGAGTTTTTCCTCACACGGATATGGCATAAGCCAAAATAGTTGTCTCTTTTCTGCTTATGTTGGGCACTCCTGCAGCAAGTAGTTATTTAGCCGTCATTTTACCAGACGCCTGTGTGTTCTAATTATGCTTAACCCCTGAATGCCTACAGCAGTAGATTCTTTAAATATGTGTAATAGTTGGTCCGTGTCGGACAGAGTTCTACTAGTTAAATTGAGTGGCAGACCTTTTAACATAAATGTTATTCAAGTATATGCCCCAACAGGAGAGTCCAGTGAAGATAGTGTAGAGGAATTTTATAATGACATAGAGTCTGCCTTAAAGAAATGTAAAAATTCAGAAATAAACATCATAATAGGGGACTTCAATGCAAAAGTAGGAAATCAAGGGGATAGATACACAGTAGGAAACTATGGTTTAGGAGAGAGAAATGAAAGAGGATACAGACTAGTAGAGTGGGCAAAAGAACAGGAAATGATTGTAGGAAACACCTGGTTCAAGCAACACCCTAGAAGATTATGGACCTGGAGGAGTAATGATAGCAGGATTAGAAACCAGATTGACTACATTCTGATTAGCAGAAGATTTAGAAACCCGCTAACAGTAGCAAAAACAGTTCCCAGTGCTGATTGTTATAGTGACCACAGACTACTCACAGGAACATTGAGGATAAAGTTGAAGAAAGTCAAGTATACAACAGGGAACACTAAATATGATTTGTGTACATTGAGTAATGACAAGGAAATACAAAACAAATTCAACATAGAAGTACAGAACAGATTTGAAATATTGTCTGATCTAGAGATCCTATTCCAGGATGTGGATGATCAATGGGAAATGTTAAAGAATTCAATCAATGTGGCTGCAGAAAAACAACTATTCCAAAATTAAAGAAGGTGGGTCGTAAGAAATGGATGACTGAGGAAATTTTACACTTAATGGAAACAAGTAGACTCAACAAAAATAATCCTGCCAAATATGAAGAAATTCACAGACAAGTCAGAATATTATGTAGGAAGGCAAAAGAATCATGGCTTGAGGAAAAGTGCTTAGAAATTGAAAAACAACACAACAGTCAAAATACCAAATTAGTGCACAAAAGAATGCAGGAACTTACTAATAAAAGAACAAGTGCATCAACAGGCTGTCTAAAAACTAAAGATGGCAAAGTCATAATAGAAAAAGATCAGATTCTACATGTATGGACAGATTATGTGAAAGACCTGTATAATGATAACAGAGAGGAACAGTATGCTATTAGATTTAACAATGAAGGACCAGCAATTTTAAAGATGGAGGTTCAAAATGTTCTTAAGCATATGAAAGCTGGCAAGGCCCCCGGTGCAGATAACATCACAACAGAAATGATTAAAGCTCTAGAAGAATTTGGACTTGAGCAAGTCACTAGACTGCTGAACACATTATATGATACTGGAGATATACCTTCTGAATTATGTAATTCTGTATTTATTGCAATCCCAAAGAAATCAGGAGCCTTAGAATGTGATCAACATAGAACAATTAGTATAATGAGTCACATCACAAAGATTTTGTTACGAATTATCATGCAAAGAGTGAGGAAGAAAATACAACCTGAAATAGGGGAAGAACAATGTGGTTTTGTAGAAGGAAAGGGTACAGTAAATGCTGTGTATATGCTGCGAACAGTTAATGAACGTGCTTTAGAAGTAAACAAGGATATACATCTTTGCTTTATTGACTACACAAAGGCTTTTGATAGAGTTAGACATGTCAACATTGTGGATATGCTTGCAGATCTACAAATTGATGGGAAAGACATTAGACTTATAAAAAACATATATTGGAAACAACAAGCTGCCATAAGGATTGATAATGAAGTAGGACAATACCAACCTATTAAGAGAGGTGTTAGGCAGGGATGTGTAATGTCTCCAGATCTTTTTTCCCTATACAGTGAAAATATTTTCAGAAATGTAGAAGACCTAAATGGAATCAGCATTGGAGGACGAAACATAAATAACATTAGATATGCAGATGATACAGTATTGATTGCAGACAATGCACAGGATCTGCAACAATTAGTAGACGCTGTGGTTGTACACAGTGAGCAGCTGGGGTTGGAATTAAATTGTAGGAAGACACAGGTTATGGTCGTCACTAGGAAGAACGAAGTACCACAATGTAATATACAAGTAAATGGGAATATTCTTCAACAAGTGAATCGGTTCAATTATCTCGGAACAGTCATAACATCTGATGGCAGATGCCTTGAAGAGATTAGAACAAGAATCGCCATTGCGAAAGTAGCCTTTAGCAAGATGAAAAACATTCTGACCAATAAAATGATGTCAATTGAAACGAGAAAAAGAGTGTTGAGGGGATACATAGAGCCTGTTCTTTTGTATGGATGTGAAACTTGGACAATGTGCAGTCAAGCTGAAAAACATCTGATGGCTGCAGAAATGTGGTTTCTGAGGAAAATGCAAAGAATACCATGGACAGATAGAAAAACCAATGACCAAGTACTAAAAGAGACAAATGAAAATCGTAGATTGATTAGAGAAATTAGACGTAGACAGTCAAAATTTTTTGGACATGTTATGAGAAGAAATGGACTGGAGAACTTAGTGACAGCTGGCAAGATCGAAGGGAACAGACCAAGAGGAAGACCGAGAGGAAAATACCTGGATGGTTTGGCCACATGGCATGGACGAGACAGTAACACTGAGCTGATCCACGACTCTGGTGATCGAGTGAAATGGCGAATCATGACCGCCCACGCTTTCCGGCATGGCACATGATTGATTGAATAGTTGATTCATATAATGATATTGTAGGATAGTATTCCTGTTATCAAGTATAAAAAAGAGAACCGCTTAATCACTGTTCGACCTTTACTTGTTTTTCGTTCGTTTGCTCACTCGCTCTGAACTCAAACATAGTCAATACACGTAGTCTATACTACCTCTAATAGTTGCCACTACTGGGGAGTGCACTGGTTTGATGTTTGCGTGTGGATTAGCTTTACCTGTTACCAATATCCCTCACCATCAGGCGAAACCACTCCGAAATCTAAGGTACTTGTTACATCCCTAAGTCAAGGACGAGAAGGACAGTAATGGAAGGCGTTGTTCAGGTCGGTCTACACAGGACATTAAAGAGCTGAGCATGAAAATTTATAGGGCAGGACACCGAACGAAGGAGCGAGTCTCTCTGGCGGCTTGTTATGAGAGCGACGTTTTATATTTGTGTAGCTCATCACCAGGCAGCAAATTCAAACCTTAAATAGCAATAGTGACTATCTATTCTTCATGTGCCATGCCGGTAAGCTTGGGCGGTCATGACTCGCTATTTCACTCGATCACCAGAGTTGTAGATCAGCTCAGTATTCTTGTCTCGACCATGCCACGTGGTCAAGTCATCTAGATATTTTTTTCTCTGTCTTCTCCTTGTTCTCTTCCCTTCGATCTTGCCAGTTGTCGCCAAGTTCTCCAATTTATTTCTTCTCATAACATGTCCAAAAATGTTGACTGTCTACGACTAATTTCTCTAATCAATTTATGATTTTTATTTGTTTCTTGTAGCACTTAGTCATTAGTTTTTCTGTTTGTTCATGGTATTCTTTGCATTCTCCTCTGAAACCACATTTCCGCACATGTTTTTCACTCTTTTTATCGTTTCAATTGACATCTTTTTATTGGTCAGTGTGTTTCTCATCTTGCTATAGGCTACTTTCACCATGGCGATTCTTGTTCTAATCTCTTCAAGACATCTCTCATCAGGTGTTTTTACTGTTCCGAGATAATTGTACCTATTCACCTATTGAAGAATATTCCCATTTACTTGTATATTACATTGTAGTATTTCGGTTCTTCCTAGTGACGACCATAGTCTGTGTCTTTTTACAATTTAATTCTAACCCTAGTTGTTCACATTATGCAACAACCGCATCTACTAATTGTTGCAGTTCTTGCTCATTGTCTGTGTCATCTGCATCGACGATTGGTTCACAAATAGCAGACAGGTTTACATGACGTTAACATATTAGATTTTAAAAAGGTGTAATTATTGTCCTTTTTTAATATTCTTGAGGCTTAGTTTCCTTACTTAACACATGCGGTGGTCTGGTTCCAAATTCTAGTAGTGGCAGGATGCTTCTCCCACCTCTACCTAACCTTCCCCACAAGTACGGCTCTTAGGGTGACCAAGCATTATAAATTGACACTCGGATAACTCTAGAATTTTGCAGGAATTGTTGGGGGACAGCCGTTGAGAAATGGAACTCGTCACCCCACCTCATTATGATGTAACCTATAATATGCAAAAGTCTAAAATGTTCCATATTTGGCGGCAAAGAAAGTGCAACAGTGAATGGTTATTTATTTAGAACTGAAAATGTGTCACTAGTAACAATACACAGACAGAATGATAGCCATCGTGTAAGAAAAGAAACAACGCAAAGTGCAACCTAGTAATGGATAAGGGCGCTTGTTCTTAAACAGCCCGAATGCTGATGCCGAGGCAGCAGGTTCAACCCCTTCACCGGTCAGTGGTACTAAGATATTGCTTTCCCGTCCTTGACTTGGGATCGTAAATTACAAGCAGCTCTGAAGTCGGAGTGGGTTCGCCTCAAGGCGAGAGACACTGGTAATAGGTAAAGCTAATCCACACGCAAAAATCAAGCCAGTGCATTTGAAGGAGGAACTCGTGTATGGACACCACTTGAGTTCAAAGCCTTAGAACAAAACAAACCTTAAAAGAAATGAAATAACTAAAAACACCTCAAATATTTCAGTATTTAGAGAGTTTACGAGTGCCTTTGTGGTATGACTCTCGCCTCACTCGAGTTGTCCAATTCGATTCTCGGTGTAGTCTGGATTTTTACAGAATTATGAAAGTGCGGTATATCCCCAACTTGATCCTGGGGTGGTGAATCGGATGTCTAACCTTCTTGCATATGTGCAAACAACTCCAAAGACCTATGTACACGTTGTGCACATTATAACTCCGCGGCAAGTGGAAATCGGAAACAGGTGGGTGAAACATGCGTTGGCCAGTAGAATTTCAAAAAGATAAAATCCACCCACGAAAGAATATTTCTATCTTGTGGGATTCTAGTAGGCGCGTTAGTGTAATCACAGGAGGCTGAGCTGATAATGTCAATAGCGCGGTCGGACCTGGGTTTGGCGTCTGCTTTCGTTATCCGCTAAGTGATGGAAAGACTGACCACCTATTTCTACCTACCCTCAGATCTATACATGTTTAGGTCCTTGAATATGAGTGACCCATATCCTGCTTCGGGGCTTGCACGCGCGCGCATAAGTGTCTATGACAAAGAGAGAGAGAGAGAGAGAGAGAGAGAGAGAGACAGAGAGAGAGAGAGAGAGAGAGAGAGAGAGAGGGAGAGAGAGAGAAAGGGAGAGAGAGAGAGATTCTGACATACACATCTTTGGATCTTCGCTGGCGCTACGGAGTTAGTCCAGTGTGTTGTTATTCTCCTTGTCTCAACTATCGGAGTAGACCTGAGCACTCATGAATATAGCAGTGCGCAGTAGAAGTGATCCTTTACAAAAACCAACACAAACCTGGAAGTGCTTGATGAAGTCTTAACTCTTCTGTCCCTGACAGTTGTTATTTTCTTCAAGTTTTAACTCTATCTGTCCCTGACAGTGTTATTTTCTTCAAGTCTTAACTATGTCTGTCCCTGACCGTGATACTTTCTTCAGGTCTTAACTCTATCTGTCCAAGACAGATGTTATAGTCTTCAAGTCTTAACTCTATCTGTCCCTGACAGTTGTTATATTCTTCAAGTCTTAACTGTATCTGTCCCTGACAGTTGTTATATTCTTCAAGTCTTAACTGTATCTGTCTGACAGTTGTTACATTCCTCAAGTCTTAACTCTATCTGTCCCTGACAGTTGTTATATTCCTAAAGTCTTAACTCTATCTGTCCCTGACAGTTGTTATATTCCTAAAGTCTTAACTCTATCTGTCCCTGAGAGTTGTTATATTCCTCAAGTCTTAACTCTATCTGTCTGACAGTTGTTATATTCCTCAAGTCTTAACTCTATATATCCCTGACAGTTGTTGTATTCTTCAAGTCTTAACTCTATCTGTCCCTGAAAGTTGTTATATTCCTAAAATATTAACTCTATCTGTCCCTGACAGTTGTTATATTCTTCAAGTCTTAACTCTATCTGTCTGACAGTTGTTATATTCCTCAAGTCTTAACTGTATCTGTCGGACAGTTGTTATATTCCTCAAGTCTTAACTCTATCTGTCTGACAGTTGTTATATTCTTCAAGTCTTAACTCTATCTGTCTGACAGTTGTTATATACCTCAAGTCTTAACTGTATCTGTCTGACAGTTGTTATATTCTTCAAGTCTTAACTCTATCTGTCCCTGACAGTTGTTATATTCTTCAAATCTTAACTCTATCTGTCCCTGACAGTTGTTATATTCTTCAAGTCTTAACTCTATATATCCCTGACAGTTGTTATATTCTTTAAGTCTTAACTGTATCTGTCCCTGACAGTGTTATATTCTTCAATTCTTAACTGTATCTGTCTGACAGTTGTTATATTCCCCAAGGCTTAACTCTATCTGTCCCTGACAGTTGTTATATTCTTCAAGTCTTAACTCTATATATCCCTGACAGTTGTTGTATTCTTCAAGTCTTAACTCTATCTGTCCCTAACAGTTGTTACATTCCTCAAGTCTTAACTCTATCTGTCCCTGACAATTGTTTTATTCTTCAAATCTTAACTCTATCTGTCCCCCCTGACAGTTGTTATATTCTTCAAGTCTTAACTTTTTCTGTCCCTGATAGTTGTTATAATCGTCAGGTCTCAACTCTGTCTGTCCCTGACAGTTATTATATTCCTCAGGTCTCATCCCTATCTGTCCCTGACAGTTATTATATTCCTCAGGTCTCATCCCTATCTGTCCCTGACAGCTATTATATTCCTCAGGTCTCATCCCTATCTGTCCTTGACCGTTGTTATATTCTGTGTCCAGTAACAGAAGCCTGCTGTGGTTATGTGAAGTGTTAGGTCCGCCACGTATTTCTAGACCTGAGGGCGCGGAGATCCGCCACGTATTTCTAGACCTAAGTGCGCGGAGGTCCATCACGTATTTCTAGACATGAGTACGCAGAGATCCACCACGTATTTCTAGACATGAGTGCGCTGAGATCCACCACGTATTTCTAGACCTGAGTGCGCGGAGGTCTACCACGTATTTCTAGACCTGAGTGCACGGAGGTCCACCACGTATTTCTAGACCTGAGTGCACGGAGGTCCACCACGTATTTATAGACCTGAGTGCGCGGAGGTCCACCACGTATTTATAGACCTGAGTGCGCGGAGGTCCACCACGTATTTCTAGACCTGAGTGCGCGGAGGTCCACCACGTATTTCTAGACATGAGTAAGCTGAGGTCCGCCACGTATTTCTAGACATGAGTGCGCGGAGGTCCACCACGTATTTCTAGACATGAGTGCGCGGAGGATTAGGTGGCCAGTAACAAACGACGCGAGTTAGAATCGAACTCTTGTCCCACCTCACTCATGACATTGCCAGCGTAACGTCCCAACCGTTACGCCAACGCGGCTGCTAGTTGTAATATTAATCCACTTTATATTAGCTAATAAGTTAACTCCTTTTATTCTAGACATCTATTATTTCTGAAAGTCTTGTTACACACAATTACTATGTTGCCTTCTTCAAACTCAAACATGTTATTCCAATAAACGCATCATCATCATGTGCCATGGCCATAAGCGTGGGATGAATTGTGGGGGAGGCATGTTATACTCCCGCCATATTAATTAATCACCAGTCTTGAATCTGTTCTGTTTTCTTGGCTCGATTATGTCATGTGGCTAATCCATCCAGATATATCTCTCTCTGCCTTCTACTTGCACTTTTCTCATCAACTTGCTAGTTGTCACCAAGTTCTCCGGTTAATTTCTTTTCATAACGTGCACAGAACAATCTTGACTGTCTTCCCCTAATTTCTCGAATCAGTTTACCGTTTTCATTTGTTTCTTGTAAGACTTGCTCTTTGGTTCTTCTCTCCGCCCATGGTATGCATTGCAATTTCCACAGAAACCACATTATACAGCCATTAGATGTTTATCAGCTTGTCTAGACCAAAGTAAACTGCATGGGATAGAACAAATTAAGAAAGTATGGGGCGTGTAAACGTACAAAGAGGTTCGGTATAGAATATGTGACGTGTAGTAAACCACGTGGTAAGGGATGAGTTAACAAATACGGTGCTTCCTAACAAGAACAGAAGTGAGACAATATCTGTGGCCTGCTATCTGTCGAAAATAACCTGAATATCGTTGACACGTCATACAATTCCGGTATTTATTTGAAAAAAAAATATATACATATTTTTTTTTTTATTTTCTTGTCTGAGCAAAAGAAAACACTTTCGAACTTCATGATTCACATTCTAGAAATGTGAATGCTCATTTCAATCATATTACTTAAGTTTCTATCTAGCAGATGTGTTGAAGCTAGTCAGTAATGTTTTGTTTCTCTTGGACTTTCATGTGTTGTTCCATGATTGTCTTATCATGTGATCTCAATTCTCCACGTTACTGAACTGCAGACATCGGTTCTTTGTTTATCACGGATCTCTAGGGTTTTCCAGGTATAAACATAACAGATGATGTGATAGTGCAAAACGTGTCTAGTGAAGCAAGGTAAAATTAGCTTCATAATCAGATATTGAATGAAGTGTTAAAGACGGAATTTCATTTATAATACGGCATATCTCTTTGATGTTGTCTATCAAAATCTTGCCAGAAGAGGGTCTTTCACATTCTAGCATGCATTTCTTACACAACTATAAATATATTTCTTTAAACTGTTCTCTTTATCTTGTTTTTGTTTATTCACTGATGGACGCAATGCAGTTGCTGATGTTATCTTCTGGTCCTGACCTGCCTTTTAACTGATTCAGTGCCGAAGGATAATATACCGCGAAATATGACCTCCCATTTGGACAGAAAGGCGATATATTGCTGTAATAAGTCATCGTGCTATTTGTTTTGTTTTGTTTTGTGGTATCTTCCGCAATTTTAATGCTCCGCGAACGGAAGTTTACATTATAATAATTGATCAATTGATTGTGTACCATGTTTGGTCTAAACCTACTTTTTGCTTGGCACTCAATCAGTTAATGTGGTAGGCAGTTTGTCTATTGTGATGTTCTGGCTGTTGAGATCCCCTGCTATTGTGAACGATATCTCTAATTACCACTCATCCGCCACCCCTCTGCTCTGTAACCACATTGGAGTGGTAGATGGGGCTTGCAAAGACTCCAAGAGCTATGCCGAAAGAAGTGTAGCTACAGGTAGGGTCTCCTATGTCGGACAAGTAAAGGAGTACTGACTGGACGAACAGAGACACACACCTGCTGTTGTATAGGTAGACAGGGGACAGTGAAGGGCTAGGAAAATAAAACCCGAAATAAAAAATGCTTGTCAAAGTCAGATGTACTGAGACACAGGATTGACGAAATAGTGTGACGCAATTCACTCAAAGATGATGATGAATCACCGGCCATCTTGGGATCCTACTCTTTAAACCTCAGATATTCTACTGCTGTGGGAATAAGAGCAGGGGTTAGGGAAAAGCATGTTCATAATTCTCCGACATACAGAGTAGAGGGTTCAAAATCAAGTGCGGGCGATTTGGAAGCAGATGGCTTTGCGTTGATTTTGATGGTATAACGCGTCGGCTTTACAGAAAGTAATGGCAGACTACTGAATGTAAAATAGTCTACAAAATCACAGTAACAAATATAATAAATAAATTAGTAAATAAATTTGTCCCGAAGCAGTTGATAGGGCCATCACACATCGTAGGTCTGAATGCAGGGAGGGATTGTGGCCAGTCTTCTTCTCACTGAGCGAGACTATGAACATAGATGTCCCAACCTCGTCCGGCAGCACCCATGATATTATCATCGCAGATCCTTATTAACTACGTTAACGCAGCCCCTAGTAAATCACAAACGGCCGATAAATGCCGGGGTTGATTTAATGTCATGCAAACCTATTAGGCAACAGAGCAGTTGGTCAGACTACACTGACATAAGATGACCCAAACTGTATTGTCTGTCTCTTGCGGTATTTGATGTGTTTTGTACAGCAATGCAGAAATTGAACAGCATGAAGAACGCAAGGTAAAATACTGCAGACAAGTACGAGTATATATCTTGAGATCATGCATTTTTCCTGTGCTGATATTATCCATTTCACGACAATTAGAGAATGAACTCGCCTATCGGCCCAGTGGTCATCTGTTCGATCACTCGTCAGGTGAGAAAGTTTTAAAAATTGAACAGGTCTCCCAGGTCGACGCAGCCTTCAATTTGTTCCAGTAAATTTCATGTGGAGTAAAGGTGACAGGGTCATATTGACTGCATCACTCAGCTGGTCCCGACTGGTCTAAAATATGGAGCCAACACCATATACTCAACAAGCCTCATGGCGTAACCAGGAGTCCTTGCACTTACTTACCAGCTCTGTTGCGAATGGGTAACGTACACAATTTATAATCCCGCATACCCCATTCGAAAAATAGATGCGGGCGATTTGGCAGCAGACCGAATTGCGTTGGTTTTTATACATTTATATTAGTGACTGTCGTTCAGAAAACAATGACAAACTACTGAACGCAAACTTGCCAAGAAATCATAAAACAGCTAAGATATGCTGGGGTTAACTGCAACATCCTGTAAAGGATATGCAACTAACTTTTTAAACTTTTCCTTTGCTTAACGATATACGCAAATGCCTAATGGCGTAAAGATGCGTCCTTTACTTACTTTACGATATACCCAAACGCATCCTGACGTGAAAATGCGTCCTTTCCTTTACTTATTTTACAATATACCCAAAACGGCTGGAGATGAATAAAACGTCCTTTACTTGACCTATGCGCTGAAGAACACAGTCGAGGAAGATACATTATTAGAATACCCTGAATAAACATTAAGCAATCTAATAGATCTGAACATTGAAACCGTACAGTCTCATGTCTAGGAAATTGAAATATTTTAGCGACATCCAACGTCTCAGTGGCAGGGATGGACCACTACGATAGAGGGCAGAGGACATTACCGACAGCATAATCATGAAAATGCATGAGGCGAGATCTGGCTGAGCATCGACAATCTTTCCAGCAGTCTTGTGGTCAGAGCATCGACAACCTTTCCAGCAGTTTTGTGTTTAGAGCATCGACAATCTTTCCTGCAGTCTTGTGTTGAGAGAATCGACAATCTTTCCTGCAGTCTTGTGTTGAGAGCATCGACAATCTTTCCTGCAGTCTTGTGTTGAGAGCATCGACAATCTTTCCTGCTGTCTTGTGTTGAAAGCATCGACAATCTTTCCTACAGTCTTGTGTTGAGATGAGATGAGATGAGATGAGATGAGATGAGATGAAGGCAAACATTCTGGCTTAAAGAAACAACAGTGGACAGAAACCGTTATAGATCAGTGCGTGAGCTAAAACGATTAGGACGTTTATACAAGCGTCAGTACTGCAGATAAAGACATTCTATTTCAAGTGAACGAAAGAAGAAGAAAAGAGGATAACTACTTTTACTTAAATCCATGTCGCTGAACCTCTGCCAAGCTTCAGGTGCTCAAACCGTCCTTGGAGGATGTGGACTGTTGATTATTCGCGAAGAGATATAATGGGGTGTTTTCTTGCTAGTGCTGCAGTTCACAGGATTCAGAGACTTCGTTGTTTTACGTAATTATTTTACTATAGGACAGATCATGGTTTGAAAGAGTTAAACTGGACTAGACAGTTCTAAGCTACATGAACCACCCCAAGAGGAGTTTACAAAATTCAGGGTGTATCTTTGAGCCACCTCAGTTGCTCAGGAAAGTAAAAGCGTCCGGTGTGCTATAGATCACATGTAAACAAAGAGTGCCGATTGGTCTATACAAATATAGAGCTAGCACAAAATATGCAATACACCTCGAAGTGTGAAACAGTCCTTAACTTTTTACTTACCAATGGCGAGCCGCTCGGTAGCCTAATAGTGGCACAATACCAGATACAATTCGGGCAGAACATCAGATCGCCATAATGGCGCAACACCGGACGTCTAAATGGTCACAATAAGAGATCCCTATATGAGTAAATCACCAGATGCTTATATTAGCATAACAATAGACACCTCTGAATTCGGAGTGGGTTCGCCTGATGGCAAGGGACACTGGTAATAGGGAAAGCTAGCCAACCCGCAAAAATGAATAAAGTGCACTAGAAGTAGTAGCACTTGTATGGACCACTCTTGAGTTCAAAGCGAGCGTACGGGGAAAAAAAAGTAGATCCCCATATTGGCACAACATCAGACTCCAAACTGAACACAGCAGCAGACACCATGTGGGCACAGACAACATAAGCAGCAGACACCATGTGGGCACAGACAACATAAGCAGCAGACACCATGTGGGCACAGACAACACAACCTCACAAAGACACAACATCAATCCCCCATATTGACACAACTTCAGATCCTATTAATAGGCACACAACTAGATCTTCTTATCGGCACAACACATATCTTCATATTGTGACCCACTATAACCTCATATTATCAGTCCATTAGTTCCTCATATTAATTAATACACAGTTAGTTTATTACACTGTAACAACACTAGATCACCACAACGGCACAACGCTGAATTCCATTATGGGAACAACACTAGATCCTTATGTTGGCACAACGCTGAGTTCCATTATGGGCACAACATTAGTTTCTCATTTAGGCACAACGCCGGATCCCATTATGGGCACAACCACAGATGATATATTGGCATAACACACGAGCCTATGGGAACACCAGATCTCTAAATTGGAACATCACTAGAAGCATATATTAACACAACACGTGATCACCTTTTGAACACTACACCAGAACCTATTATTGGCACAACAACGGACGCCCCTCGCCCTCCCCCCCCCCCCTAATACCCCATATGGGTACAACAACAGATTGCCAACACAAGACCCCAATATGGATACGCTATCAGACCCTCATTTCTGGAGGACGCTATTGTTGTCTTCACGGTGTATTAGTTTTCATAATCCACTTTATTGTCCGTAAAAATAATAAAGGCAAAAAATCACCCGTTACTCACTCCTGTTTTTAGTATAAAGGTATTTGTTAGTTTTCACCATGCGTTCGTTCAGACTAGGGCTTAATGCCGGTTCTCATAGTTCGCTACCTTCATCTTGTTTCACATAGTCACAAAATTCTAAGCTTATAATATTTACTTTACCCACCACTTGCGCTGTCTTTCCCAATGCATACATAGTTCTAACATTCAAGGTGCCAATTCTGGAGATTTTCCATGGTGAAAGGAGGCAAGTTGAAGATCCAAACTCCTTCCAGCTCTCTCCGTATCGCTCCATTCTTCTTCTATGAGAAGAGCCTCTTGTATTCCTTTCATCTTAACTGACAGGATGTCAGCATGGCTGAACGGATAAGAAAGCTCGCTCTTAAACATCCGGGGTGCTGATGCCGAAGTAGCGAGTTCAATCCTTACATCGGTCAAGTTGAATAAAATGTTGACTTCTCATTCTTGACTTGAGAACGAAAATTACAAGTACTTCTGAAGTCGGAGTGGGTTCGCCTGATGGTGAGGGACACTGGTAATAATCAGTCCAGTGCACCAGAAGTAGTTGCACGTGTATGGAGTAAGCTTGAGTTCAAAGCGGACGGACGCAAAAACAGAAAGAAAAACTCTTAGCTGGTTGGATTGTGTTCCTTTTCATCTCTTTAGCTTGTTGGATTACTAATAGCTTGAAACTGAGACTGATATTGTTCTACTAACTGACTGCGATATCAAGTGGCATGTGGTTTACTAATATGTCATCCGTTTGACACGTTCTGCATTGATTCTTTTTGTAGCTATTTAGATAATACACCTATCACGAAACACAATAGGCTGTCTACGTTGTGTTTTAAGTCGTTTACTGCTGGCGTGTTTGACATTTTTATACAGGTTTATAATGTTTGTTCTTTCATTCACGCCTTGCCACTGATTGCTCATCGCTTTTACCCGTGGTATTTGTTTTCTTTGCTTCCATTTTACCCGTGGTATTTGTTTTCTTTGCTTCCATTGATCTGCTGAATAATTATGACAGCTAACACGAGACAAAGAGAACTGCTGACTGTATCAGTTTTATACTAACACAACTTGTACATGATTTTCATAATCGCAGATTAATCTCCGTTTTATGAATATCAACAGATTCCCTGAGATTGTTATTATATCATCTTTCTGAATAGTTTAGTATAAACAGCTTTATGTCCTGTGTGTGTGTCAGAAGATATTGTGTGTGGGAACGTAAGTAAAATTGTCCAATGTTATGTATACTCAACACTACTATATAGCATGGAAGCCTGGACATAGAACAAACAATTAAAAAGTCGAATAGAGGCCCTGGAGATGTAGATATAGAGAAGAATATGTCGTCTTTCTTGGAAACAAACACAATCACATACAGAGGTTCTGGAAAAACTAGGAATGAAAAGAGAGTTGATGAAAGAAATAGAAAAAACGCAAGTGAAAAATTTAGCCCACGTTAAAAGAGATAACACTATTATAATAACCATATTGGAGGATAAGGTTGAAAGTAAGCGAGCAAGGGGTAGACAACGATACAAGTGGGCAGATAACATAAAGAGATGGACGAACAGCAATTTGATAGTCAGGGGGTGGGGGGGGGGAGTATTGGAGATTAATTGCAGCCAACCTTCATTTTGGAGATGGCACCTCATTAATTGAATTAACTCTGCTCTACATCTGTTGTTGTTGTTTGTCCATCAAGAATGATGATGTCCATTCATTTCATCCAGTGGGGTTGAAAGCATGGAGCCGTGAGTTCTAAGGTGGCTGATAAGGCCTGTTTTGGCTCGAAATGTTCTTTGAAATCAGTGGAAGAAGAATGGGAGATGTTCAAATCAAGCATTTTAAATACTGCAAAAATAACATGTGGAACCACAAAAAATGCAAAACACGGATAAAGAAAATAACAAGTTGGTGGAACGCAGATGTAAAGAAATCTGTAAAAGACAAAAAGGAAAAATATAAAAAAGTGGTCGAAGAGCAAACAGGAACGTGATTAAATAGAATATAGAAAAGGGAGAAGACATGTGAATATAATATTAAAGAGGGGAAAACAAAACGACTGGTCGGTGTGTGGAGAAACTCTAAATAAAAACTACAAGGAGGCAACTAGAAACTTCTACAAAAAGATGAGAACCAGAGGAGAACCCTTTGACATAATTGAAATAATTAACAGCGAAAATGGAGAACCAATAAGTGAACAAAAACAAATCCCAATAAGATGGAAACAGTACTTCGAACAACTTCTCAACATCCCATCAGATGTCACAGGAATTCAAGAAACCTGCACAGATTCCACCGAAGAACTAGAATCAGACATATTAAAAGAAGGAATTATAGAAGCCGTCAGTTGATCTGTTTAAGTCCCCGCTAATCACTGGTATCATGAAGGCTAATAGACTGCAATGGCTGGGGCATATAGAAAGAATGGAAGATAATAGGGAAACAAAACTCACTTACACTCAGGACATAAATTACCGTAGACCCCGAGGTAGACCAAGAAGACGGTGGAGAGATAATATACATACAGACCTACAAGCACTTGGAATCAGCGACTAGCAAGAGAAGGTCATCCAGAGAGACGAATGGAGACGTCTCGTATCTGCAGCAAAGAACCTCAATGGCTCGGAATGCTAAAGAAGAAGAAGAAGAAGAAGAAGAAGAAGAAGAAGAAGAAGAAGAAGAAGAAGAAGAAGAAGAAGAAGAAGAAGAAGAAGAAGAAGAAGAAGAAGAAGAAGAAGAAGTCAGATTAGCCCCATTGAATAAATCACCGGGACAAGATGAAACACCAAATGAACTAATTAAAGCAGCAAGAGAAGTAGGAACACATGGCTACATAGACTATTCAACTATGTTTGGATAGAACAACAGACACCACGAGACTAAGGAAACGCCATAATTATCCCAATTTGATAAACAAAGGCAGCAAAAGAGACTGCACACAATAAAGAGGCATTTCCCTTTTGAGTCATACTGGGAAAATATTTGGCAAAATTCTTGAGAAAAGATTACGAGTTAGTCAGTCAGTCAGTCAGTCAGTCAGTCAGTCAGTCAGTCAGTCAGTCAGTCAGTCAGTCAGTCAGTCAGTCAGTCAGTCAGTCAGTCAGTTAGTTAGTTAGTTAGTTAGTTAGTTAGTTAGTTAGTCGAGGTTCCAACTTCACGGCAACGGGTCGTCCCCATATTGCTCCGTTCCTGTGCCAGTTATTATCACACAAAATGCTCCCCACTGTCCAATGTGAAAAATGGAATAGTCAGGAGTCTCGGCAGTCCAACAGCCCGCATAGGTACACTGAGCATAATGCCGCTGCCAGAATGCCAACACAAAATTAATCCACGAAAACCACAGTTCATCGTCTATGGACTCGGAAGTCACCATAAAGACCTCATTGACCCGGGTTTTCTCACATGGCTCGGTCTTTTACCGCAGGGCGACCCGCCGAAAGTGTCACATAAAGCACGAACTCCGCAGCTTCACCACCGACTCCTGGGAGTCTCCTGAAAAATGCACTGTGAACCGAAAAGGCAAGTTAGTCTATTCAGCAAAAGCCGGTAGCCATTGTTCCGAACATGGAGGTCACTGTACAGGACAGATGTAAAAGCATTCCCCGCGAATTTCACAGCTCACAGTGTCGTCCATGCACTCACTCAGTAGCAGGGCGACGGAACCATATACTACCAGTCCAACATGAGGAAAATGCGATTGCAAACCGTAGCTGCAAGCATAAACACGCCACAGACCTTAACGGTTCAACGCCTAACCGCCATATTAGCGACCGGAATTCGAACTACTCTAGAACCCGATCTAAGCGAAACACAACTTGGATTTGGGAAAAACAAAGGATGCACAGATGCAATTTTTGCTCCTAGACAACTTATAGAAAAATAACTCGAATTCAATGAAACACTCTAGGTAGCCTTTGTCGACCAAGAAAAGGCAGTTGATAGAGTGGATCGAAACAAGCTGTGGGAAGATAGAAACAAGCTGTGGGAAATTCTTAAACAATATGGAGTGAGTACACATCTAGCAAACCTATGTAGAAGCTTATACAACAACAGTGAATGCATAGTGAGAGCAACTGGAGGACACTCAGAACCCTTCACCATAAGATCCGGTGTATGACAAGGTTGTGTCATGTCCCCTTTCTTGTTCATATCATACATAGACAACATACGTAAAGAAACCAGCCAAACAGAGACGGCAGGAACACTGCATGTCGAGAGCACAGATGAAGAACCATCTGCAAATTTAACCATTGGAGAACTCCTGTTTGCGGACGACCAAGCAGTTATAGCAAAATCATAAGCTTAATTACAAGACCACATGAATAGTCTAAACGAAATGTGTAGGGAACAAAACATGAAAATTAGCACAAGTAAAGCATAGGTAATGACTATAACTAAAGAAGAAAAAGCAACAACGATTCACTTAAACGAACATCCCTTGAAACAAGTAAACAGTTTCAAGTACCTTTTTTTTTTAGCATATCCTTTACAGGACCTCGCTGTCAACACCAGCATCTTTCAGCTGTATGTTGATTTCTTGGCAAGATTACGCTCAGTAGTTTGCCATTGCTTTCTGAGCGGCCGACTCACATACCCCGTAAGTTACCGATGCGATTCGAACCACTGCTGATTCTCACCGTCATCACGTTACTGACGAGAGTATACGAGATTACGGAGAAAAGTCATAACCTCTAAGACACGAAGGCGGCTTCAAGTACCTAGGAAGCATAATATCAACAAATGGCAAATCAGAGGACGAGGTCGAAAATAGTTGCAATAAGGCAAACCAACTCTTTGGGCAAATGGCATCATTACTAAAGAACAAGCACTTTACAACACGATATTCCTATTACCAATGCCAAACCTGGATAATGACAGAACAAGAGAAAAGAAAAATCGCAACAACAGAAATGAGATTCCTGAGAAGAATACTCAATGTATCAAGAAGTGACAAGATCAGAAATGAAGAAATCAGGACTAAAGTGGGGGATCTGTACTAGATTTTATTAGGAGGCAGCAAGTCATATGGTTTGGCCATGCAAGTAGGTTACCAACTAACAGTATACCACAACAAGCAATGATGTACAGACCAGATGGAAGCAGAGGAACAGACCGACCACGTAAACGGTGGACGTAGGGAATAACAGAGTCCATAGGAATATCGATACATGAAGCCCATAAGCGGGCACTCTCCCACTGTTTATACTTCAACTCGGCACCGCAAGGTAAAAGAGGAACATGATGAGATGAGATGAGATGACGAGATAAATGTTCTTTCACAACGTGGGCAAATAATGCTTGACATTCCAAGAGTTCTGCATCTACTCATTACACAAACGTCATTATATCAACATATGTTCAAGTAAATTAATAAATCACGTGTCATCTTCACCATGAAGGTTGATTGCAGTTGATTTCCAACACTCTTTCCATGGCTGTACTCTCTAAAAGAGTCAGAGGCTACGAGACTCTGCGTGATAAACGGGATTACGGAGAAAGTGGTGTAACCTCTCGGCCAGAGAGACCGGCGTCAATCGAAATACCTTCCTATATTATTTCCTATGTTAGTGGCATATTACATTGTTATATTGCTAGTCTCAAGCTTAAACTGACAGGCTGAGTGCTATGTTACTAGTCTTAGTGACATTGTGTTCACAGGGATGTCACATTGTCAGACTAAGTGTCTTTTTACCAGTCCGTATGCCAGATAGGTAATCTGAGTGTCATCATGTCAGTCCAAGTACACGATCATCATGTGCCATGCTAATAAGCATGAAAGTCTGATTTTGCCATCTCACATGAACGCCGGGGTTTCGTATATTGTTAATATTTTTGTCCCGATTATTATGTTGCCTACTATAAATATAATATATCCACTCTTCGTGCCGTGCTCTCAGCATTTGTGTAATATTTCCACTCTAGAGTGTTACACAGTTGATGCGTGTGCCATATTGTCACAAGGATGATACTTTTTGTGTCGTGTTGCTACTGTGTGTCCATTTTGACAATGTAACTCCCGAGGGAAATCTCCTCTGTTTGCTTTAATATTATACCTGGATGCACATTCGCATTTTCAGTTATCAGCTCTGTGAACAGGTGGGCTGTTCTCCGGTGTACAACTATCCTTTCGAGTGCATTCGTGGAAGGCGATGCTCGATTGATTCTTCTAATTTTAGAAGTCCCTATTCATTTTACAGTGCAGTTGTTTACACTAAATTCTAGTCTGTCTTCTAAACCAGTGCTGCTCAGCCATTCTTTCATATATTTGAAAACATGAAAATTATGATGGTAGTATGGTGTTTGTCTATCAAGAATGATGATGACCATTCATTTCATCCAGTGGAGTTGAAAGAGTGAAGACTTGAGTTCTAAGGCCTTGTAAGTGGTAAGGCATGTTATAGCTCGAAATATTCTTTGACAATGTGGGCAAAGAATGCTTGACGGTCCACGAGGAGGGTCTCCTGCGGTGGTTTTTTTGCGAGCTTTTTTTCACAGCTCTTGCAGTCCTGTTTGGTTCACAAGTAACTACACCCTTACATAATGATGTACGCCACGAATTTCTGTCTTTGACATCAGTATCCCAAGTGTTGTGATGAATTCCAGAAATATTTAGTGAGATTATTAGGTGTAGTAAGTAAGTAAAGAACTCATTTTCACACCATGAGTATATTTCAGCCAAAGTATCTTTCATTTTTGTCCACATTACTTGTTATTTAACTCTGTAGTTTGCACCTGACGAGACACAGCGAAATATGCCAGACAAGAAATCGTGCAATATTTTATTTATGACCACTTTGTTTAAATTACAGAAAAGTCTTACTTTCCGACGGGTGGAACTGCGAATAAATAGATCTCTCCAACATAAATATAACGCTGCTAAAGATTTATTTATTGAAACAAATGTAAATAAAAAAGATTAAATATTCTGGATATTCAGGAAAGACCTGAATATTTTGGAAAGATAATTATAAGTCAAATTGTACCATGGAAGCAGAGACGATGAGACCACATCGTCGATAAATTCCAGATGTGACTGATAATTTACACATCCCAGAAACAGAGGTGGTACATCTGGCTTATCACAGAGAGATTTCGAAAGCCCATTATGGGGTTGAAGTTGTGAACAACGCGAGTTACTGTGGTCTTATCTGCCTCCCTGGTACACTTTGCTTTATAATTATCTATTCAAGATATTCAGTCTTTTTACATATCCAGAATATTTCATTTTCCTCATTTACATTTGTTTCAATAAATAAATCTTTGTCAGCCCTATGTTTTTGATGTAGAGATCTGTTTATTTACATTTCCATCCATCAGAATTTAAGACTTTTCTGTAATTTAAACAAAGACGTCATAAATAAAATATTGCACGATTTCTTGCCTGGCGTATTTCGCTGCATCTCGTCAGGTGCACACTGGAGAGTTAAATATCAAGTAATGTGGACAACATGAATGATACTCTAGCTGAAATATGATGTACATCGTCACTTATGCGAGATTGTGTAGAACGTTATATCCATAGATGTATAACACTTAGCAGGAAGTCCTTCTGTTTAGTTAGTTAGTTAGTTAGTCGCAGTTCTAACTTCACAGCAACGAGTCGTCCCCATTATGCTCCGTTCCTGTGCCAGTGAATATCACACAAAACGCTCCCCACTGCCCAGTGTGAAAAGTGGAAAAGACAGGAGTCTCGACAAACAACAGCCCGCACAGATACACTGTGCATAATGCCGCCGCCAGAATGTCAACACACCAGTCCCCCACGAAACACCCAATTCATCTCTGATGGAATCGGCAGTCATTTTCCTATCTGGATGTTTCCTAGATGTTCACCGACACAGTCCACGAACATACAGTTCATCACCGACGGCAGTGGCAGTCAACCAGAAGCCCAGCAGCCACGCATTTCTGCATAAGGCAAAAACTGGTCAACTCTGGGACATAGCCACCTGCCATCGCTCCGAACATGCAGTCACGTTCTAAAAATAAAAACTTGGGCAGATTCAAAAGCACTTCACACGAAACTCACAGCTCACAGTGTCGCGCCACGCACTCACTCAGTAGCAGGGCGACGGAACCATCAAGCCTCCTTAGTCGCCTCTTACGACATGCGTGGTAGGCTACAATGTTGCTATTCTTTGCTTCCCTTATGGGCCCCGGCAACCCATAGTAACTGCTGGAATCGACTAATATATAGTGCTTCGAAATATTTGAGCAGTAGATTATGTTTCGTTGAATATAGTATACTAAATGCTGTCTGCTTGATAATGGTGTGCTTTAAAAACTTGTCTGTAACATTTATTTTCAAAAATGGGCATTGGCTTGTCAGCTGATTTTCTAAATATTCAAGTCTCTCGCTAATATTATTTGTAATTGTCCAGAAGTAGTTTCCTACTATGGGGTTGAGATATGATAACGTCATTAGATTTACTAGCCCGAGATCTAGGAGAAGTAGCTGGCCAATATTTCCCTCATTTTTACTGCCTTGCGCTGCTTTTCATTTAATGGTATGAGTGCCGGTCGTTCAGAAGCAATAGCAAACCTGCCAAGACATTAACAACTGTCATTTACTGCCTATATAATTCCCTGCGGTGTATGGTAGGATGAATTGGGGGGGGGGGGGGGGGTGGCATTGAGCCTGAGGAATTACAGCTGCCTGGCTAGTACAGTCGCCGCGAATTGAGCAGATTAGGGTTTTCATTTTGTTCCAGACAGAAATCACAAACAGCCGAAAAATGCTGGGGTTGTGTTCTCAAAAATATTGACTGTCTACGTCTTATTTGTCTAATCAGTTTGCGGCTTTCATTTGCTCTTTAAAGGACTATCTCATTTGTTTATCTTTCCAATGAATCAATCAATAAATCATGCGCCATGCCGGAAAGCATGGGTGGTCATGACTCGCCATTTAACTCTATCACCAGAGTCGTGGTTCAGCTCAGTGTTCCTGTCTCGACCATGCCATGTGGCCAAGCCATCCAAGTATCTACTTCTCGGTCTTCCCCTTGGTCTGTTCCCTTCGATTTTGCCAGTTGTCACCAATTTCTCCAATTCATTTCTTCTCATAACATGTCCAAAACAATTTGACTGTCTACGTCTAATTTCTCCAATCAATTTACGATTTTCATTTGTCTCCTGTAGTACTTGGTTATTGGTTGTTTCTGTCTGTCCATGATATTCTTCACATTCTCTTCAGAAACCACATTTCTGCAGCCATCAGATGTTTTTTCAGCTTGACTGTTAATTGCCCAAGTTTCACATCCATACACAAGAACACGCTCTACATAGCACAACGACACTCTTTTTCTCGTTTCAATTGACATCCTTTTATTGGTCAGAATGTTTTTTATCTTGCTAAAGGCAACGGCGATTCTTGTTCTAATCTCTTCATGGCATCTCCCATCAGATGTTATGACAGTTCCGAGATAATTGTACCGATTCACTTTTTGAAGAATATTCCCATTTACTTGTATATTACATTGTGGTATTTCGTTCTTCCTAGTGACGACCATAATCTGTGTCTTTTTACAATTTAATTCTAACCCCAGTTGTTCACTGTGTGCAACATCCACATCTACTAATTGTTGCAGATCCTGCTCATTGCCTGCAATCAATACTATATCATCTGCATATCTAATTTTATATCTTCCACAAGAAATCAAAGACACCACCAATCATTATACATACAGTCGCAACCTGTTTGAACACTACCTCAGGACATACTACATGCCTCCTTAAAAAAACAGCAACAAAGACAATAATAATGGTAAATTATTTCGAACGACATCTAGCTAGAGGTAAACCAAGAAGGCGGTGGAGAGACAATACATATACAGACCTACAAGCACTTGGAATCAACGACTGGCAAGAGAAGGTCCACCAGAGAGACAAATGGAGACGGATTGTATCTGCAGCAAAGAACCTCAATGGCTCGGAACGCTGAAGAAGAAGAAGAAGAAGAAGAAGAAGAAGACAGCTAGCTAGAAAAAAACAACGATTCCCATATGTGTGGCATACCCACCTTGGGTATTTATGATGCCCATGTTAAACATATCCTCAACGAGTCATGTATTATTGATTATTTTCCATGATGTTTAATGCTTATTGTTCTTTTGTTGTTAAAGAATTGCTTCATAAGAGATGTTGAATGAAAGAATGTATGAGAGGAAATAGAGAAGAAGGGCAGAATGTCAGACGGGTCTGCGTGCCCAATTCCTAACCCTTTGAAAATAAAGATGTTCGTTCGTTCGTTCGTTCGTTTGTTCGTTCGTTCGTTCGATGTTTCGTCCTCCAATGCTGATTCCATTGATATCTTCTACATTTCTGAAAATATTTTCACTGTATAGGGAAAAAGTATTTGGAGACATTACACATCCCTGCCTAACACCTCTCTTAATAGGCTGATATTTTCCCACTTCATTATCAATCCTTATGGCAGCTTGTTGTTTCCAAAATATGTTTTTTATAAGTCTAATGTTTTTCCCATCAATTTGTAGATCTGCAAGCATATCTACCATGTTGACATGGCTTACCCTATCGAAAGACTTTGTGTAGTCAATAAAGCAAAGATGTATATCTTTGTTTACTTCTATAGAACGATCAATAACTGATCGCAGATTATACACAGCATTAACTGTACCTTTACCTTCTACAAACCCATATTGTTCTTCCCCTATTTCAGGTTGTATTTTCTTCCTCACTCTTTGCATGATAATTCGTAGCAAAATCTTCGTGATGTGACTCATTATACTAATTGTTCTATGTTGATCACATTCCAAGGCTCCTGATTTATCTGTCAGTCAATGTTTAAACTGTAATTTTTTAAAAACTTTTTTCCCGCGTTTCCATCCCGTTTCAGGATATTGCGGTCAACACCAGCATCTTTCAGCTGTATGTTGATTCCTAGGCTAGATTACGCTCATCAGCATGCCACGACTTTCTGAGCAACCGGCTCCATACTCTCATAAGTCACTTATAATTCTCGTGCGCTCACGTCAACCACGAGAGTATTCGGGATTAACGTAGAAAGATGCTAACTCCTCGACCAGGGAGCCGGCGTTTAAACTAACTGTAATATGATAGTAATTATCTCTATGAATTATCAGTAAAGGATCCAGGGTCAATCAAGAGAATCTGGAAGTATGCTTCCCACCTGGGTAGGAATGTTGGGGTCTACCCAGTCTCATACAACAAATACTGTTATGGAAATGCGGCGGGAAAAGGAAAACAGGTTTGGCAATTAGGGGGGGGGGGGGGTGTCCTGTCATCTCAGATTGCAAGGGACGTGACTGCCTCATTGGTGTTGGGGGTACTAATTATGTCTTCTGAATTCCATCTACTCAAACTCTCCGATTTGTCCGTTCGTTCGTTCGTCCGTTTGAGAAGCAAACCTCGACCTCCTTCAACTTGCCTTATGCGACGTTGGTTATAATTAAGGTACCAGTCATCTTCGTCATCAAAATCTCTCTAAATACGCGTACCACCAAGAAGTCTTACATATATCCTACAGAAAAATATATATCTTTAAAAGCGTCATTCAGTGATAGGTCTAATAAGTCTCCAGAATCCATCGCATCAGCCAAATCTCTGTAAATACTTGCACTAACTAGACTATTGTGCCCTATAGCAAAGTGACTATATACTAATGGAACTAATCCAGGAGGCAGGATTAGCCAGCGTTCGTATACTTAATGCACTATGTGTGAAGACTGGAGTAATGTTTTTGGCCCGAAGTATAGAAGAGAACAATCTACATCCCTCTTCTAAAGAAAGGAACACATTTAAATGAACGTAAGCACGCATAGCAAGCGATATATTAAACTGTCATTCAGTGAGAAGACAAAAACACATGCATTAACCAGATCAACACAGAGAGAAGACGAAAATGATGGAAGGGACGAAAACAGAACATAAAACAAGGCATCCAATAAGGCACTCAGATGCACACACTTAGCCTACCAGCAGATCCATCTGGCGAGATATTACACATCTCATTTTGCCTGACTTGCAATCGGAGTCCAGAGGCAGAACTTCCTTCAGCTAAGCCCAGGTGAGAGTATAGATATCGATATTCTTTTACTATTAGTGGCTTCTGTGCAAGTGGCTTCTTACGTTGTCTCAACCTCAATACTGTAAATTTTCTTTCTTACTTATTGTTTCAGTGGTTCTCTCGTCTGTCTTTGCAGTTTCATTGTGGAAACGTTATAGTTTCTGTATGTGTTAAGTTGGGGCAAACCCAACATAATAAAAGTCAATAGAGTGCTTCGTCTGGTTACGTACAGGACGTGTACTGAGTAACAAACCTGCTTGAACCCGACGTACATAGAAGACTGACCACTCAGGTAAAATCTCTGAGGGTAGGCAGTCTACTGGAAAACGGCAAAATAACATCGAATATTCTGACCAACGCATCCTTAGTACCTATCATAATTGACATGGAACCACAGGGAGTGGAGAAAAATGTAACCAGTTCACCAGGCCTGCATGGTGATAGAAAGATGAATTAGGACGATCCAGTCATAATGAAAATCACCACCTGTAAAAGTTTAAGGCATTTGATGTTTGAAAGGGATGTGTGACTTAAGTCCTTCACGCCAACACACACACACACACACACACACACACACACACACACACACACACACACACACACACACACATCCACACATACAGAGAGAGAGAGAGAGAGAGAGAGAGAGAGAGAGAGAGAGAATAAAGGACATGAACCAGAATATGAAACATTGCATTATATTGCGGTCGATCCCTGCCTGTTATTCTGGGAACCATGTAGAAGTAACAGCCCCACACAGAGCATCAGTTTAATTAAACCGATGCTAACTTGAAAGAAAAAAAGATCATGTATCTGAAAACCTAGATCATATGATTGATGAGATTTTTCAAACATATCCATGGAGTTTCACGCAATTATCATAAGACTAACGTAAATGCTGACCATATGCTCGTGAGGGAAAAGGGGGGGGGGGGGGCTTAAAACGTTCTTAAGAATTTATAAAACATGAGGACTCTACTGTTTAAAATCAGGTGTCACATCAATTTGCTTGACAATCATCTCTATTTCCAGGACACGAAGTAGCAAGTCTTGAACAGGACGTCGTTCTCATTAAATTCCAATGGGAAGATTCTCGATGATTGTAGTTTATAGTAAATGTTTTAGTCGTACTCGATGTTTCTGATCCATACGACAGTACTGAGTTAACGTTAAAGTTCGTCATTCTATTTTAGGAATGATCTAAATATACTTACACTCTCTGAAAATAATAACATTATGATTTACCACAGCAGTTGTTGAATCCACATTCTTCCAACTCTTTTTTTCGCTTACCCTGTGAAACCGTCTGGGACTACCATGTTTTCCCGTTAAAGTACTAAATGAAGACATTTAACAAATGTACTTTCCTGGGGTATAACTATCTCAATGAAGACAGTTAACAAATGTATGCCGTTTCCAAGGATGTAACTATCTGTAATCTAGTGTCCCCAATGTGTGGTTTAAATGCAGACTGAAAATGACCAATCTTGGACACATCCTGTTCTCACATCTGTCTTCCTGGTGTTTTAAATGGGAAAGATAGCTATTCCCATTGCTATCGCACAGAATCTGGTGTCCTAGTTGCGTAAAAAAAGATAAACATTTCTAGTCGATGTACTGCCATAATACTATACGGATTTCCACTCGGGACCTATAATGTGTTTAGAATATGTTTTCCAATAAATTTTTCTAATAATATATTTTTGTCTTGTAGACTATTAAGTTAATTAATTCTTAAAATACAAGTCAAGACAACCGATATACACGGGGGGGGGGGGGGGGGGGGGGGGGGGGTTGGTTCATGTTACTGGCCATATAAGCGATCATTTAGAAGTCAATAGCATACAGCTGAACGTAAGCATTTGCCTAGTAAAACACAAAAGACCAATAAATGCTGGGGTTAACTGCAACATCTTGTAAAAGGGCATGCAGCTAACGTTTAGCCCTCTTGTGTGCGTATTGATATTCATCTTAACAAAAATTTAGCTTAAATTAGAAATGAAATTGGTGGAAAAGCAGTAAAGCTGGAACAACTACAATAAGTGAATTAAATAGTGACTCAATTCCAAGTGATTGTGTTTTAGTCAAGCTTACCGATTCTACTTGTTAAAAATGTCTTAAAAGTCGAGAATATCTACTTCATTGCACCTGGTTTTATCCCATATGGCTCGGTCTCTTTCAGCAGGGCGGCCTGCTGAAAGCGTCGCACAAATCACGACCTCCGTAGCTCCAGCGACGACCCCCAGGAGTCCCTGAGATTAATGCACTCGTGAACCGAAAGACGTAGCCCAAAATCGAACCCACAACCTTCGGAGAGTGAGACAGACGTTTTGACCACTTCATCAATCCCTCAACTTCTGCTTGTTGTGTTCGTTGATTCACTCATGGCATAGTTGGCTTCAAGCTATTAGACACGAACCACACATACTTCGTCTGACTTGTATATGAACTGAAGATGCCGACTCCACCCAATATTGCACACATTGTTTCCAGATGTAACATGTGTTGGAAAAGCCTTCAATGTTAATGGTGAAGAAACAAATGAAACATGTTTCTAGGCAAACAAAATACAACATGTGCATATTTTATTTAAGTTTTAATTTGCCCGCATCCGAAATTGTGAACTATACATGTAGATATTTAAGTAAAGCAATATGACTCTTCGCTGGCTGAAGACCGAAGGGGTGCGTTTGGAAATGTCATAGTGCAGTGCTATAATTTCTTAGCTCAACTCAACTAAGTGAAGCAGTCTATGAAATAGTAAACTATCTGTTTTAATATTTGATGATTTATAAAAACAACAACTATTAGACTGACTAGAAAATAAATTAGCAAATAGATGTCAAATAAGTGAGCTCAAATTTTAGACTTTGAAGTAGCGAAATGCTATATCGCATTGAAGCACCGAAAGTGAAGTTGTAATCTTTGAAACAGTGATAGAAATGTTCAAATGCTTTAAAGCGGAAAGACATCTCTAAATGTCGAATGATTGAGCAAATGTCTAGTATGTAATGAAGTCAGTTTCTAGCAATTGATAGAGTTATACAATTATCTCCTTTAAATAATATTATGAAATAAATATATATCATTAAAAATAGTTGATGCTTTAGGTTTACATTTGAAGTCCCAACATTATATTCGCAATACACGCATTCTGACTGACCAACGCGAACACCGTTGTTAAAAACAATCGCAAGGTGGTCGGTTTCCAAATCACAGGCAGGTGATTTTGAACCCGGTATGTGAAATTGCGTTCACTACACCTAAGTCAAAAACGCCGACAACAATAGGCTACGTAGTCAGACAACAAGAAACAAACAAACTTCAGTTTCGAACCCGTGCAGCCACTCGCACTCACTATTTAATGTGAAGAATCATCACAATGGATATATATGGTCAAGCATAGCAAACATCAGCGGGCGTGTTGGTTTAATCGATAGGAGGTTACGCTGATAATGTCATGGGCACGGTCAGACGGAGGTTCAACGCCTAATCTCCTTGTTCGCTAAGAGAGGCAAAGATTGCTCACCTGATCCTCCGTGCAGTAAAATCTATAAAATGTATTGGTCCTAACATTTCACAGATCCTCGTAGGTTCCTGCTTGGGGATATTTTTATTTCATCAAACCAAACGTCAGAGCACGCGCTTACACACGCATCAACACATTAAGCAGATTTTACTGTTAGTTAGTTAGTTAGTTACATATCCTTTACAGGACGTCGCAGTTAACCCCATCATTTATCGTCTGTTTGTGATTTCTTGGTAAGTTTACTTTCAGTAGTTTGCCATTGCTTTATGAACGACCGACACTCATGCCATTTTATAAAAACCAACGCAAGACAGTCTGCTACCACATCACCCGCGTCGAACGCGGTATGCGGAATTACGAAATGCGTTCGTAACTCCTTCGCCACAGAGCCGGTGAATGTACTGTGGTGGTTAATATTCTGTGAATGTGTAACCTACAAGATTAAATACAAGAATTGTTACATCAAACTTATTTAGGAGATAATACTGCTGACGTAGACATTATAAGCGATTACAGGAAGATGGTTTTTGGTTAAATACTCACTTCCATGCACACGGGTATCTCCATAAGAACTCCAGTCAACGCCCATAGATCGCACAAAGAGAATTTGAGTACTGGGCATCAACTCCGTAGCACCAGTGAAGGTATGTAACAGAATCACACGCCCGTGCCGTACATATTCTGTCCGTGGGTGGGTTTTCTCATTTTAAAATGTGGCCAGAACAGTGGTCTATTCTGTCTACTCGTTTCGATTTGCAACAGCCAAGGGATTTTTAAATGCGCAACATAAAACCGTATCCTATGAGATGTTCGATCTTGTTCGAGATGGCTAGAATGCCGATTCAATACCCAGGATCAGGGAAACTTATATCGTTTAGTTCTTATGTTTCAAGAATTCCACACAGTCCATACAGCGAGGCAAACAAGTTCTGTGCCACCAAGATGTGGAATCGTGTCGACTATGCAAGCACACCTTCTTCTCAAAGGAACATAAATAAATTAGAAAGTTAGTTAGTTAGTTAGTTATTTAGTTAGTTAGTTAGATAGTTAGTTAGTTAGTTAGTTAGTTAGTTAGGTAGTTAGTTGGTTGGTTGGTTAGTTAGTTCGTTAATTAGTTAGTTAGCTAGCTAGTTAGTTAGTTGGTTAGTTAGTTAGTTGGTTAGTTAGTTAGTTAGTTAATTGGTTGGTTGGTTGGTTAAAGTTGGTTATAATTAGATAGTTAGTTACTTAGTACGTTAGTTAGTTAGTTAGTTAGTTAGTTAGATAGTTAGTTAGTTAGTTAGGTAGTTAGTTGATTGGTTGGTTAGTTAGTTCGTTAATTAGTTAGTTAGCTAGCTAGATAGTTAGTTGGTTAGTTAGTTGGTTAGTTAGTTGGTTAGTTAGTTAGTTAATTGGTTGGTTGGTTAAAGTTGGTTATAATTAGATAGTTAGTTACTTAGTACGTTAGTTAGTTAATTAGTTAGTTAGTTTGTTAGTTAGTTAGCTAGTTAGAGTTAGTTAATTAGTTAGTTAGAATTAGCTAGCTAGTTAATCAGTTAGTCAGTTAGTCAGTCATTTAGTCAGTTAGGTAGTTAGTCAGTCAGTCAGTCAGTCAGTCAGTTAGTTAGTTAGTTAATTAGTTAGTTAGTTAGTTAGTTAGTTAGTTAGTTAGTTAGTTAGTCAGTTAGTTAGCTAGTTAGTTAGTTAGTTAGTTAACAGATAATTCTCATTGGACGTTGAAATATTAGTCCTTATGTGCTCAGATCTTCTCCAATCTCCCTCAGAGTGAATCGACTGACGACGTCAATTCAGTATTGCATAATTCTTCTTCTTTGAAATCCCGCATGGCACTCTAGTCTCGCTTGACCCCGTGTGACTTGATGTTCTTGCAGCCTGTTTAAAGCTGTAAAATCACACCAATCCATCATTTACTGGTCCTGACTTCCGATAACAGCCATTCGCATAGAACTAACAAGCATGTTGATGAACTAATCCTATCCCAGCGCTTGGAACAGTCTGGAGCTGCCACAACACATACCTTTATTCACCTAGGTATAAATGCAATAGATCGCATAAAGGCACACCAATTTAAGCCATCGATACTGTCATTAGTTAATGGGTACAACCGTTACTTCTAACATAACAAATTATCCAGCCGGGCTACAGTGGAAAGAGATTAAAAATATATGACGCTTGCATGTCGCTGCGTATTCATTTGATGCTGCCAACGGCAAGTTGTTCATTAATTTGATCAATTGTGTAGATGTTAAACCGTGGGCGAACTTGGGAATATTTTTCTATTCAAACAAAAATGAGACTGCCGCACTGTGTACCCGCATTATCCATACTCGAAAGGACATATAATCTGCATATTTGAGAAGCACTCAATAGTACAAGGCTAAACGCCAATAGAAGTGTTGGATGTGTTCCATTCAGACTCGAACAGGTCGATATGGTTTGAGAACACACAGGAGAC
>OY992877.1:150471688-150489188 GCA_963921405.1 Cepaea hortensis | reverse complement strand
AATTTGCAATCGATCAATAATTTGCCCTTGTCACACTGAAAGTTGCCTGCAATGGATCATTCATTGTTTCGGTGCCTTCAAACAGACTTGCTCTTGTTTCATATATGGATTTAAACTTTCCATTTGCATGGTTTCTTACTTCTTGCTCGTCTGCCTTAGATGATTCCCGTCAGTATGGCGTTTATTAGTTATAGATTAAACGAAGTGATTGATTGATTGATTGATTTAGGAACCGACATCACAGCATTCGGGACATTCCCATAAGCGCTCCGTCCCCATCCTCAGCAGCCAGCGAAGAGTTCCAACACTAATAGTTCCAGTAGCAATCTGATTATATGTCCGTCTCGCCTTTCCTCTGAGCGTCGAGCCTCGGCCAGATCCCCTCGTCACAACTCGCTGTCTCATTCTTACCAGACTATGGTGATCCATTTGCTCCTCATTCACATGATATATGCTACGAAGTGAACAAATGAAATATACTTTGGCTGAAATTCTGAAAACATATAACTGATATTGTTCGAATGTAGAGCGTTTGACATTTGCAATGTTAATGACAATGTGTTGTAAGCATTTCAGCCAAAGTATAATTCATTTATTCACTTCACATGATATATAACTCTGCAGTATGCACCTGACGAGATGCAGCCAAATATGAAAGGCAATAAACCATGCAATCTATTGTTTATGACTTCTGTGTTTAAAAATCACCAAGGGAATACATAGTTTTGAGTTTATAAGAGTTCCATATATGGTCAGCCTGGTTTTTATAATAAGAGTGCCATTTATAGTCAGCATGTATTTTATATTTACTTATTTTTCCTCAATGACGGATTGATTGACTGAGCGATTGATTGACCAGCACCTTGCCGTCTAGACAGACAATAGTTTGTAATATACAGTTATACTTCTCCATAGCACAAAGCCTGGGCTAAATTTAGAGTCCACGTGTTGCCTATGCAGCATGATCCCTCTCTCGTCCTGCCTCGTCTACTCTAGAGGAAAGGTAACACCAATACGTATGGAACAAGACAAGCTGCAGAAGCTACCGGATCAGCAAAGCAATACTCTAACTGTCCGCCAATCAAAACTTCCATCCTAGACCAGTTGCCGACCATGGCTTAGGGCCTGGTCTGCCCTGCCATGACATTTTGTCTTTAGGTTGCAATTCCTGGCTAGAGGGTAAAGCTAATACCCTCCCAATCAGGACATTGCTGTAGATTATCTCAGTATGATGCAGTCTTCGAAATGCCGCCCCTTAAATGCAAGTCTTCGAATTGCCGCTCCTGAAATTGTATTTTGGTTTCACTGCTTATGCCGTCCCTTACTATGCCGCCTGATGCGGCCGCATCTCTGTATCACAGCACTGCACAATGTGGGGTGTCGGGTTTGATGAGCACCACCCAACATATTTTCCTTAATAGTATGTCGCTTATATCAGCTCGTCTTCCTAAGTATTGACAATTTTGTTGGATAGATCTGTTTATTCTTGTTTTCAAAAACTACATTTTAATACTCTTCTGCAACACTTTTATACGAAGGCGCACATTCATTTGTCAGCATATTTGTTAAACGTCCGTGTTTGATAGCTGCCACAAGACAAATGCTTGCTAGTAGTACCCTGACTGTTGTTCCGTTTGTTTCAATCCATAGACATTTTAATGGTTTTAGTTTTTGTAGAGCAATGTTTAATCTTCTTTTAAATTCTGTCTTGACATTTTCGTCACGTGTCATGAGTGAGCCTACATATTCAAAACTATTAACATCCTGTCATTTTATTCTATTTATAAATATGTCTGTTAACATATTTTGCATCGGTGTTATTATCTTTGTTGCATTGGAATACACATTTTTATTTTCACTTTGCTCTTGCGCTGTCTTATAAGCACCTCAAATCGAATTTGTCATGTTGATACTACAATTGTGCCGTCAACATATTAAAGCTCATATCGACTTCAAATCGAATGTTTACCTCTCCGATTACAATGTGATCATATTATTCCTTGCCAATACTTTCTCGAACATTCCTCATGATGTTTTTAGTAGACACGTAAACAGATACGAGAAGAAAATTCATACCAGTCTGCTTCCATGTTCTATATCAAACGAGTCTGTTGTATCACCTCATATTCTCGCGACTTTATTTTGTTTCCAGTGGAGTGTTCGTTTCATCAGTATTAAGTGTAAAAAGTAACAAAGTTAAGGTCCCATTTACACGCTTAAGGCGCATTGAGTATATGAAGCTGTACCCATACAGTGGGTGATGTGTCCGGTATCACGCCTGCCGCCTTCACTTTCCTAAGACATTACCTGGTACTCATTTTATACTGGATCGACCTGGGAGCCAGCGTCAATTGTAAACGTTCGACACCGCCCTATGTCGGATCGAAACCAAGACAAATGTTACGGCAGGCGAGCATCAAGCTGATACGCTAGCGCGACTCCCATTAAGTGTCATGTGAAGCCTATTTCTGTCGTGATGTTCCTCAGTTATTCATGGTCGACACAGTCGGATGGTCGACACAGTCGGATGATCGAAACAGTCGGATGATCGACACAGTCGGACGATCCATGCAGTCGGATAATTGATAGTCGAATGATATGGAGTAGTCTACAGCTCGAATAGGGAGCCTCCGTTGCCGAGTGGCTTTGCGAGGCTGCCTCGCTCTCCTCAGGTATGGATTGGATACAAGGCAACGTCGTTCGGTCCACAGGTACAGTTTGCTCGGAGACTGCTGAGGGTCGTTGCTGGAACTACGAAGTTCGTGCTTTGAGCGACGCTTTCGTCAGGCCGCTCTGTGGAAAGATACCCAGCCATATGGTATAAAACCCGGTGCGATGAAGTCGATCATCTTGCATTTTAAACCATTTTTAAAGTACGAGTAGAGATCTGAATTTTACTCTCAGCGGTGTTTTTTTTTTAAAATTGCTATCACATCAAATATTAGGGAGTAAGTAAACGACCCATCTGGACGCCACCGGTATGTCTGTCATAGGGAGCTAAAACCGTATACAACCATAGACGAACCGGCACTCCATGGGTGATGTGGTCAGTACATCATTGAACGCTTTTACTTCTCCAGATATTTTCTGGTCCCCCTTTTATGCTGGCTTGACATGGGGATCATATCGATTTAAATTTCCGTTCCGGGTTCGAACCCATGACTACCGGGTCAGCAGGTAAACGTCTGACAACTATATTACCGGGTAAGCAGGTAGGATTCTGGCCACTACATTACCGGGTAAGCAGGTAGGATTCTGGCCACTTCATTACCGGGTAAGCAGGCAAGCGCCTGGCGACTACACTACCGACGGGGTAAGTAGGTAAGCGTTTGGCCACTACACTACCGACCGGGTATGCAGGAAAGCGTCTGGCCACTATATATACATATATATTTCACTTGGCATTTTTATGATTCTCATATCTTTTTATAGCATGCGTGAAATATTCTCACACTTTGTTCCCTGCCAGGTTTAATCAACTCTGCTGTGATTTTATTACAGAGTGGTGATTTCACTTTTCGGGGTTGTTTATTAACCGCTAGAATATCAACTATTGCTGGTTCTCACTTTCTCGGTTGGCATTTAATTGTTTCAGTTGTGTAGTGACGATCTTTATTTTTATAAATTTCTTTTGAATGCTTTCCATTTATTAAGAATTAAGAATTCATGTGTGTTTTCTTAGGGTTCTTCTAATAGTTTCCTTGATAGTATATCTCTTTATTATGAACTATCTGGCCATTGCCTTCAGTTTCTTGAACATTTATTGATCTCTCCTAATCCTCTGGTTTTCTTCCATATCTTCACACTGGTCGTGTGGTAATTGCATTTTGCCGCTTCTTACAATTGGTCTCATTCCGCTTGTTATGTTGTTATAGGAGCCCTTGTGTCTCATGTAATATTATTTTTTTTAGTGAGGGATACATCTCCGTCTCATATCAAACACGACAGAAGGGTTCTGATCGTCTGTAGCAGCCCCCTTCCCCGAATATCTCTGGTTTTTCCTTTATCTTCATGATATTCTCTGGGGTCGAGCCTGCCGTGAGCATGACTCTAAGTGTCTTTCTCTTATTGTCAATTCGTAACCTATTTCGAGGCGTTCAATTCGTTTTCCACTTGCCCCACACATGGGCATTGCGCCTGCTCCCAAGCCATCAATCTCTCTGGGTGAGGGAAGGGGGTGGGGTGGAGAAAACATCGTGCACCCGATGTTTCGTGCATTCATACATACTCTAGCATCTTCTGATTATTTTAATAATCCATAAATATTGGCAGATCTAGGTTCACAGAATATTAGGTAAAATAGCAGTGCACATAAGTGACATAGATGGCGTTTTCATATTGAAAGTACATAGAATAGTACAGAACAGTGCCATGGGAAATCTGCAACAACACAGAGGAGCGAGGTGGCATACATTAATGTTAGTGTGCTGGTTTGTTAAAACAGTGGTCCGGGGTTAATTCTCGGTTTTGACAGGTCTGGCAGTTTTATTAACTAGTAGTAGAATTACCGGCTTCGTGGCGAAGGGGTTACGGAAGCAGTTCGTTATCCCGCATACTGGCCTTCGAAACACAGCTGCGCTGGATTTGGCAGCAGACCGCGTTGAGTTGGGTTTTTTTTTACGAAATGGTATGGGTGCTGTTCGTTCAGAAAGCAAAGGCAAACTACTGAACGTAAACTTGCCAAGACATCACAACAGTAATAAATGCTGGTGTTGACTGCAATGTCCTGTAAAGGATATTCAACTATAGTATGTCCAGAAATGAATGCCGTAATTCTCGATCAATTATTTTGAAAACTGTCTGTTGCATCATTATGAAATTTTTCCTGCCGTCTTATATTAACCCCCACCCAAGGAATATGTCTTTGATAGGTCTAAAAGCAACTTAAATCATGAAAAGCGGCGACATTTCTTTGATGTTTTGGTGAAAAATTAGTGATTTCTCGCTAACAAACGTGTTTTACAGTAATGTCAATGCCCCCGCCAGTTCGGATGACAAACACAAGGCGTATCCAGATTCGTATGGGAGTGGGTGCATTGTCTGCTCTGCTGAGGCGGAACATGATTACATGTTTTGCACGACGAATATAGCTGTGAATGTCTCTGTAGTGGGCTTACTTATTAAAGGTCAAGATTTTGTTCCTCTTTTCATTGATGTTTATAGAATGATTCGTATGTTCGTGTGTTGTCACCTAATTTTACAACGTGTTTCTTCTCACGTTTCTTGTTATGCCACAATATGTCAGTTCCCACCGCAATATTACTCTTCGGTTGGTATTCGATGCGTCTAGAGCTGTTTGTTTTTCAATGTCAGTTGTTTGTCACTGTTGAGGGCTCACGGAATTGAAAATTCATCACTGTGGAATACAAACTGTTGCCATTAACAAGTTGTATTGTTTACGCCTATGCTGTAATGTTTAGGGTCTGCAATTCTTCTGAATATTTGTAGCAAAATATCCCATTTGATGTACACGTGTATTAAGGACTGCGATCTGCTCAGATCCTTTAATTTAGCCCACACAAGTTCTATAGGGTTAAAAGGAGAATGGTACGGCGGAAGTCTCAAGCACCCATGACGATGCTCTTCTATCAACTTGTCGATTTGATATTTCTTGCTTTTTGGCGTCTGTTTTACAAGGGACAACAATTCTATCTATAAATACGTTTCTGGAAATGGTATGTTTTCCATTAGGAGCCATATCTTTATTGCTCCCTTTGTGCTCGATGCTGTAGGTATTTTGTCTTCTTGGGCAACAGCATTGATATCATGCATTGTCCATAATTGGACACGACGGTCTATCTAGGGATGGAAGCACAGTATTCTCGAGCCAATCTCTAAATACATTACCATTCATCGTATTATGATAGTCCCTATTGTCTGTATACTTTGATACGAACACGAGCCCAGCATTCTGTTGTAAGCCATTATGCGAATTACCAGCATGGGCCATGACCAAAAGCTGTCCTATACTACTGGGCACATATCGCTTTATCTGTCCATCCACTGATTGCCATTCCGTATCACTTGTGTGGTGCGCATTGATCCACATTTCATCCAAACACACTATGCCATAATTTTCTTTGCGCATTTCCCTTATTTCACGTAGGTATCTGCTTCTTATGGTTGCTCGCAAAGAATATTTCTACCGCCCTTGTACTTTCAAAAAGTGAAGATAATGTCCTTATAATTTTCCACAAAGTTGTTTTGGATAGCTCTATGTTATTGTTCTTTCTCAACCAAACCCTAAGTTTTCTTACAGTCAATGTTTCTTTGGCATCCAGCATTTTTATAATGTTGGATAATCCTGGATATAAAATCCAAAATGTTTATCATTTTAGGAGTTTCTGTGGCGAAGTGATCAAGCCTTTTGACTCGGGCTCCAAAGTTCGTGGGTTCGATTCCGGGCCGCATCCTTCGGTTCAGGAGTTAAATTTTTCGGAGACTTCTGTAGGTCGTCCCTAGAGCTGCGGAGTTCGTGCTTTGTGCGATGCTTTCCGCGCTGCGGAAAGAGACCGAGCCATATGGGATAGAACCCGGTGCAATGAAGTCGACCCTGTCGACTTTTAAGCGACTTTTTAAAGCATTTTTATAATAGCCCGCCTTATGACATCTTTGTCAAAGCTGTCTACAATAACCTTTCTACCTACCGTTTGGTTATTGCGTGGTGGTTTAATTCCAGATTCTTGCACCCATCTACGAAATGACCGTTTACTCAAACCCAATGCATGCACAGTTCTTTTCACGGAATTTGTAATAGTATAAAACAGTTTCCTGCGATCAGCTTCTTGACAAAAATATGTGTACAACTTCATAGCGATGCTTTGAAGTGTATACACAATTTCACATTCAATCCCATTGAAAAATATTCACACATTTCAATGTTAGCGATAAGAGTTAAGATTTAAAGAAAAAACAAAAAACATATTAATCAGGTTTCATGAAATAACCCACATTTTGAGACACCTCTGAACAGTCCCAGTTTAAACAACTCGGGGTCTTGGCATAAGGCCAATCCCGTGAAACACGTAAAATATACAACATTGAACGCTAATTGTCTGGCTACGCTGTAATACATTTAAAACTATGAACTTCATCTCTGACCTGTAAGTTTGGAGAAACTCAGCTCAGTGCACGAACTCCGTAGCACGGTGAGGATCCTGAAATACGTTGGGTAGATTTTTAACTCTATATTTTGCCCGGGCAGTGCTGTTAGGCTACTCTTTTTCGATTTCCAACTGCCAAGGGATTTTTTACGTGCCCAACAATACACACGGGCGTCCGATCTCACTGCCCAGAGACCAGGGGACATTTTGTTACATAAGTCCACGTGAAAAAATCTTGGTCCACACCGGGGCTTGAACCCGGGACCTCCAGCACTCGAGGCGGACACCATACCTCGAGACCACGCATCCCCCAATAACTCCACACCTTACAGAGGATTCGAACCTGGGTCTTCTGAAGAATAATCCGGCATTCTAGTCACACGTCCAGCAGCTCATCTGACCTAGAATATGTGAGGGTCTAACACGTCACATCCCATCGGTAGTATCTATGGACTACCGTTGCCTTTTTGTGTTAGAAGTATTATATGGTTTCACAAATAGACTTCAACAATGCAGTGTGTTCTAGAGACTAGGTAAGGAACAGCTGGTCCCCCAGAAATGCAACTGTGAAGTCGCATGTCTTGATCGAAAGGGTCAGATATGGCAGTTTGGCTGTTAAAGGATTAAACAAAACCAATGCTAGTTTCGGAACAGGCGAGAAAGAACACAAAGAATCGCCAAGCAACGACTGTAGAACTGATATCAACAGGAAAAGGAAGACAAACAGATGATGTCATGAGCATAGAGCGTAGATACGGACGCGACATGGGCAGAAAAGAGGTTGTATTTGAATAAAGAAAGGATATTTAAACTCTTATAGCGAAGATTTCCCATGGGCAGTGGATTAAAGTCAATATATCTAAAACCTGTGGAAGAAACATTTACAATCTAGGCTCAATCACAACAAGTGCGTGTATGCAGTGCTGACTGATGACCTGGTTACATTCTAACTTTCCATTTCACAGATGCAAAGTTCCAGTATCATTCTTGCACACTCCGCTGGTTTATGTGCTTGGAGAGGGGAATGTGAGCTCCGCAAACACAATCCCAGTGAGCACATTACCTTGGAACGGATCGGGAGAAATCTTTTACACCAACCTCATTCCGATAGATACAAGCCTTTATTGAAACTCAGGCAAACTGAACGTCAATACATTACACATGTGAATTAAAATTAAGGTTTTAAGAAGATTCACAATAACAACCAAACAATCAACCACCGAACTATGAGCAAATGAGGACCAAAATGAAAAGTCTATACTGACAATCTTTCTCACTCGTCAAGATAATAATTTGACAGAAATTACATGAACACGGGTAGAGTATGATAGAACAATGTAGACGCATGAAACGTCTAATCTCTGCATGAACAACTAACATACACATCTTTAAATATTTACTTATGGAGACTAAACGCTTATGGTAAGTCTGAAATGTTAAAATGTGAGGTTTGCTAACGGCAGAAGAATTTTATCTGTCAAACAGTTATCGAAATCCGCAATGACTTTCCGATCTCTTTGATCTGGTCATGACCGTATTTTAGGATCTCATTCCCAGTTGTCGAATAATGGCTGAAACAGCCGCCATTAACCGCTGTTATATGCACTGACTCGAACATTTAGTGCCACTGAAAAGATGAAGGTAACAGCCTCAACAACAGAATATAGCGGTAATGCGACAAACAAAATCACGATTCTCCAGAACAATCACCATCAGCACAAATTTGCAGATCACCTCGCTCGTTACTTGGTTTACAATACACTAATACATTTTTTTAAAGTTTTCAGTTTTTCAACCGTCAGCACTAAAGAAGATAATGATCAAATTGACTTATTTAACTGCAAGTAGAAGATTATCAGACATGAAGACCTCACTAAGACAGCTCGCAAAAGGAGAGAGTGCCAAACTTCTTATTTATTAAAATGGCATGGTCTGAATTGCAGTAAAACACTGTAAACTTACAATGAAAATGTTGCGGTTCCTTTTTGTTTTTGTTGGCTGATGTAGGCTATTCAACCGGAACATTTATTCTGTTACTTGTGATTGCATTAACCTGGCCATATCTACTTTCCGTTTTTTTGTACGTTGATGATATGGTGCTGGATCCATGTTTCTGTAGACCATTCAGTGGATGACGTGAACAGTATTACACCGGCCGCATTTACTTTCCAAGACGTTTCCTGCTACCCATTTTAGACTGAGAGTTTTGGGAGTCCAGGTCCATTTTAAACATCCACCTTGATGTAGATTTGAACAATTAACCTTTGGACCGACCGGTAAGTGCTTAGCCACAACGCTACTACCGCTTCCTCATAACAACATGCTGTACATTAACATGCCTAACTGCCTGTTTGCTTCACAACCGCATTACAACATGGAAACTATACGTCCAGAAACGAAACCCTTAAAGCATGAGATCACTAAGCCAACTTAAGATGTGTATACATAATATCAACAAATAATAAGTTCCGGATTTTTAAAAATTTAGGCAATGAAAGTGTTAAAATTTATAGAAACATTGAACCAGAATGTGGATATCACAGACGAATGACGAACTGTCACGGTTACTCAATCATTCACAAGGCAGAAGAGAATTCAAGGGGCACAATGATAAACAGCATATGTCTACAACACATTGCTACCAGTGACGAACGTCAATGCTGCCTGTATCGTAAGAGAGGAAACTCATCACATACGAGATTACATGCTTGATGACAGGTGCCACTTCGCTGGAGGAGATAACATGTCAAATGTGGAAACATGGGAAATACCACATGTTCTATCCTCTCTTAAAGACATTGGAGGGTTTGAGCCATACCACAACGATCCCATAACTCAATGATAGGAAGCTCTCAACTGCACTACCACGTGGCAGAGGGTGGAACAGACACTAAGTTCTGGTAAACGCAGTTCTTGCGACAAACTGTCCACCGGAATTAGTGGATATGTCTGGGATGACCTGCGTGTATGTATCCCAAATTCTTGTAGATGTGCAAATCAATGGAAAACTTCCACTTTATATATCCCTAGCAAGCCATGATCCAATACACTTTAGTTTTCTCAATAACGACGTTTGAACTTATCAAGAACACATAAGGACGGATGCTTGCGTCGATACATGCTATCCTGCAACGACCGGCATGGCACAAGACGATGACTAATTCCTAATTGAAATGTGTCGAGAGAAAACGGGTTCGTAAAGAACACCATGTCTCAGAAGCTGAAATACTTTGACTCACTAAGCGTCGCATCGGTTTGGAAATAGCAGTGATGGAAGGCGTGAGTCCTGGACGAAGAGGCATCGGTAGATAACAGGGCATTGATGACACACTGGGTATGAAAACGCATGAACCAGGAGAAATGGCGTTCTGTGACAGAGCGCTGTTCTACACAGGACCTGCTACATGATGGTGAATATTATGTTGCGCTGTGTTCCAAAAGAAGCTCAAGTTATAGATAACGAGATATAATAGGATCGCTAATGTGCATTAACAGTCATCTGTTATATGGGTGTAGATAAAAGAATCGATGTGACAAAAGTAGCCTCTTACAAGATGGACAACATTGCGGTAAATAAAACAAAGATCGTTAGCTGCAATGAGAATAAAAGTGTTGAATTGCTAAACAAAACCTATAATGTTACATGGATGTGAAACACCAACACGTAGACAAGCTGAGAAACATCTATTGGCAGTGAATATGTGGTTTCTGAGGAAAATGCAAAGAATACCATGAACTGACATACAACCAAATGAGCAAGTCTACAAGAAACACAAGAAAACCGTAAATTGATTAGAGAAATAAGACGCAGACAGTCAAGAACTTTTGGGCACCTTGTGGGCAGAGATAATCTGAGAAACTCTGTGATTACTGGCAAGACTGATAGTAAGAAAGCAAGGGGTCGACAGAGAGATAAAAACCTTGACTGCCTGCCTTTATGGCATACTCGACCACATAAAGCTGAACCATTACGTAGGTGATCAAGTGAAAAGAGTAATTGTGACTGTGTACGTTTATCGGCATGGTGCATGATGATGATGAGATAATAGGAATGTAGAGATATGACAATCATGAAATAATCACATTATCCTAACTAAATCCTTGCCAGGTTTGGTTGACAAGTGTAGGTGTCATATTTGACTTTTCAATAGTGGGAAAACGAAAAATGCCTATCTATGAAACATTATTGATGGCTGTATTGATATACTAGTACTTAAATATATTCCAGCAACACTAAGAGCCAAAATATCGACCAAATGCAACAGTGCTTACTACATGAAGAATCAGTTTGAAAAGTCTCCAAGTTTGCTCTGTCAAATCTGTTCTTCTTGATATTTTCGCTGACAATCTTGTAGTTCTTTGCAAATATTTGTTGTGCGACGGTCTGAGAGATTTTACTATGGATAACACTTCTTCATAATTTAACCAGTCTATCTCGCATCTTTTGTTCCTAATTCAGTAAACTAACGTTTGGTTTCATTCTCCAAGTCATTTCGGACACTCACGAGAAATCAATCTTCCTAAATGTTCCCTGGAGATCATTAGAGCCTGCAGTCAGACTTTATAAATAAAAGAATGCAAACACTGATATTTACACATACGAAGTAAGAGGGACGCATATTCATTAAGGAAGAGAAGAAATCCATACGTAGCCAGCAGAATGAATGGTAGCCAACTGTGAGTTAACAGTCAGAACTCAGCCTGATATCGGACAGTTGAGACGGCAGTGAAAAATGAATGGAAAGGATGTCGAGACGGGGGATTATTAGTTAAAGTATATACTGCTCCCAAGTTGGTTGACAGTGATATATTTGATCACAGTGCTTCAGCTGCTTACTCTTTTGTTCGAGCGGGTTTTCCAGGGAGAAACATATTAATATTCAGACTATCTCGGAGTATTACCAAAAATGTGGATTCTCCTTGCTTCTTTACCACACATCATCATCAGCACCAATGTGCCCTGCAAACTGGCGTAGGTGTTCATGTATCTTCACAGCTACCGGTCCCTGGAGTTATGAATAAATTCTGTTGATGGCATGATCCATGCCATCGTCGCAGTCATTTTATCATCATTTCAGCCAGTCTGTCTATGTCTGTTGTACCGCTTATCCCTCCAGTCGTCATGACGTTTCCAATCTATCTCTCCGTATTACATGATCAAAGAACAAGATCAGACGTATATATGCACGGGGTGTATATTTAATGACTGTGCAGTGTTTGAAAATATTGCCGCTCCAAGTTTTGTATTTATCTATTATGTTGCATGAACTTTACAGAGGGTGAATACAAAACTTAGACCGGCAATATTTTCAAACACTGCACAGTCATTAAAAATACACCCTATATAAACAGTTCTACTTCCAATAGTTTTTTCCACACATACCTTATGGACATTTATCACTGCTTTACCTTGCTGTCTTCTATAACGTAGAATGTGGCTGTCGCATAATCCCTGCTGAACTCTCTCTCCCTCTCTCTCTCTCCTCTCTCTCTCTCTCTCTCTCTCTCTCTCTCTCTCTCTCTCTCTATATATATATATATATATATATATATATATATATATATATTTATATATATATATATATATATATATATATATATATATATATATGTGTGTGTGTGTGTGTGTGTGTGTGTGTGTGTGTGTGTGTGGACGCAATTCGTAATCCCCCACCCAGCACTCGAAACACAACTGCAGGCGATATGGGGGAAAACGCCTTGCGTTGGTTTTCCTTAAATGGTAGGAGTGCTGGTTGTTCAGAAAGCAATGGCAAACTATTGAAAGTAAATCTGCCAAGAAATCACAAACAGTCAAACAAACATAGGGGTTGACTGCGGCGTCCTGTCAAGGCTAAGCAACTATCTAATGTTGCGTATATAATTATTTGTTATCTACCAGTTTACGATACATGCATCTTTCTCTGCCTTGTTTGCGGTCCTTGTTCGAAACCTCTTACAATTATCTTATTGTCGGTCAGTTATTATACTCTTGTCTCCAAAATGCCATCCAGGGATTTATCACTTTGTCTTCACCTTTTTGTCTTCCCACGAAGTTGGCCAGTTGTCACTAAGTTTTCTTAATTAATTCCCTTCATGCCCTGAGTGCCCAAATATGCCCATAATTTTGACTACCTTCGTCTAATTATATTACGTTTTCACGAGTTTCTCGAAGGAATGCCTCACTAGTTTCTATTTTCTGTTTATCCATGATATTATTTGCATTTTCCAGGCAAAATTTCCATCATCATTAGAAATTTCTCGGCTTGTCTGTTTATTGTCCCTGTTTTACACGCATACAACAGTGCAGGGTGTAAGTTGTCAAATCATAATACACTAGAGATACACTGCAGCGGTTTTGCGCTTGGCCTTTGCCAGTTCGTCTACTGTTTAACTAGCCTTGTTTGTAGGTCTGCGTCTCTGAAAGGTTTGACGCGCTTAAACTTTCTCTTCTGATTGAGGCGTAGTGGGTTCGTTCCACACGGCGGTCAGTCGGACTGAATTGTTAACTGCTCTTTCAGAAAATAATGGTAAACTGTTTTGTCTGCGGTTTTATTTTTTTTTTTTTTATGTGCGGGTGGTTTGTTTTCATATCCTTTTTACAGGAAATCGCAGTCAACACAACCCTTTCTGCCGCTGTGATTTCTTGGCAAATGTACGTTCAATAGTTTGCCGTTGCTTTTTGAACGACCGTCATCGATACCAAAGCAAAACCAACGCAACGTGATCTGCTGCCAAATCGCGCAGCTGTGTTTTGAATGCGAGTATTCGGGATTACAAACCGCGTCTGTAAGTACTTTGCCACGGAGACCGGCAATGGCAAGCACATAAAATCTCCTGGTAAATCATAAACAGCCAATAGGGGCTAGGGTTGACAGCAATGCCCTGCAAAGGACATGCAATTATTTCTAATACCTTTGACTAAACAGTCGGACCTGTAAGACATCAGGGGAGAGGGAGAGAGAGAGAGAGAGAGAGAGAGAGAGAGAGAGAGAGAGAGAGAGAGAGAGAGAGAGAGAGAGAGAGAGAGAGAGAGACAAAGACAGAATGAGAGAGACAGAGACAGAGGCAGACAGAGACAGAGATAGAAAAAATGAGGTCATGTATCGCGCCTGTTACCTGCCAATGGCCATTTCGCTCAGTTTTGAGGTTTTAAAGTCTTAAAGCCTTAAAAGTCGAGAGGATCGAGTTCATTGCCCCGGGTTTTATCCCATATCGCTCGGTCTCTTTCCGCAGGTCGGCCTGCCGAAAGCATCACGCAAAGCACGAACTCCGTAGCTTCGGCGACGACCCCCAAGAGTCTCGGAGAAAAATGCACTCTTAAACCAAAAGACGCAGCCCGGAATCGAACCCACAACATGCTGAGCGCGAGGCAAACGGTTTGACCAATTTGCCACGGAGATGAGGTTTGCTCATGGACAATGCATAATTTCCACCTTTTTCTCTGTTCAAGATAGTTTTACTGCACAACCTACGCCTGTGTGGGTAAGGTGGATAAGGAGGTAACGAATTAAATGTTGGAGACAGAGGCACTTTTCAAAGCAACAATGACTCAATAGGTTGATCAGTGGTTATTAAAATGGGTGGAAGGGCGGAGCGGAGTGGGGGGGGGGGGTACCACCAGCCTTTATGCGCATTGGAAATGTAAGTGGACAGGGCAGTTAGGTATTTAATGTGTGTATTATGGAAAGAGAGGTGTGCATTTGTAAACGTAAGTGTATGTAATCTAATCTTGGTGGTGGGTGGTGGCATGGCGATAGTTGTAAACTATTTAGGAAACACTAGTTTACAGAAAACAGAATTCGGAACAGAAAGCACTAAAGTCTACTATTTGTGTTTTATCACTTCTAAGTTGTATGACTTATATCAAAACAACTGACTTTCATCAATGCTGCGATAACAATTATTCTGTTTGATAAAATTACATTTATTATGCCCCAAGGAAGATGGTTGATTCTACGCTTTTCTTGGCAGAAAAAAAGGATACATTTTCTAAAAATGCCATAAGAAAAATAAAAATTAACCAGCTAGCGTTGTTAAGACTTTTATCATGGCTACATTTTTGCCAGCATCAATCTCTAAGAAAACGTGATGAACTGAGAATAGCAGCTTGTAACGGGAACACAAAAAACAGACAACGGATACATTTCACAGACGTCAATCAGAATGGCCGAGTGGATAAGAGATACAAATAGACAAACATAGAGACAAATAGATATAGCCAGCCAGCCAGCCATCAAGGTAGATAGATGGACACATAGATAGACAGACAGACAGAACGAACGAACGAACAAACGAAAGTCTTTATTCTCAAAGGGTTAAGAATTGGGCACGCAGGCCCGTCTGACATTCTGCCCTTCTTCTCTATTTCCTCTCATACATTCTTTCATTCAACATCACTTATGAAGCAAATTTTGACAACAAAAGAACAGACAGACAGACAGACAGACAGACAGACAGACAGACAGACAGACAGACAGACAGATAAATGGACATATATACGGACAGATACACGGACAGATAGATGGACAGGCAGACGGACAGTTAGACGGACAGATAGATTGTGAGATAGATAGACATAAGTTGTATCTCCTAGCATCGACGCGTTTACTGCCCAGAAAATGTCACAGACGAATAAGAGCGAAGTGAAATGATAAATAATAAAATAAGTTTGTAATTACAATGTACATTTAATTTAATATGTGTCTAGCCGGCTTCGTAGCTTAGAGGTTAGCGACTTTTCTCCATAATCCCGTATACTCTCGTAGGTAACGTGATGACGGTGAGAATCAGCAGTGGTTCGAATCGCATCGGTAACTTACGGGGTATGTGAGCCGGCCGCTCAGAAAGCAATGGCAAACTACTGAGCGTAATCTTGCCAAGAAATCAACATACAGCTGAAAGATGCTGGTGTTGATAGCGATGTCCTGTAAAGGATATGCAAAAAAAAAAAAGTGCTGTCTAGTGTGATCGCTGATGTCTACTCTTTTCCCTTTTATACATTCAGTGCCAATCAATACCTACAGATTTTCCCACATGGAGTTTGACAATATTATGGTTTGGGCAATGTCTTGAGAGGGAAGGTGGTTGGTACCCTTCAATACTTCTGTTGTGTTAGCAGACAATGTAGCAGACAATACAGTCTTCACATACCGACATTATAAATGTGAAAGTTGACTTCATATGTATGCATGAGCGAGCACATAGAATGATACACTTGGGGGACATCAAATCATCTGGAAGTCTCACCGCCTCATGAGCTGTTCTGTGTCTTTTCTCCGTCTTGCACTCAGTCTGTCTAGCTCTCTCTCTCTCTCTCTCTCTCTCTCTCTCTCTCTCTCTCTCTCTCTCTCTCTCTCTCTCTCTCTCTCTCTCTCTCCCATTGTCTGCAATTCGCGTGTATTCTACAGGTATCACTTCAAGATGTAATATAATACATATAAATTATCTTGAAGAAGTTCCCCGTATGGGCTAGTGATGCGATAGCACCATCACATTTTGTAGGCCTGAGCGCAAGGAGGAATAAATGGCTGGTGTTTCTCTCACGTTAGCGAGCGACGAGCGCAGGCGTAAAACCTGCGCACGACCGTTTTCATGACGTTACCAGTGCCGTTCCCAATTAAGCTCGCTAGCGCGACTGCCAAAAAATTTGCATGTCCTTTGCAGGACGTTGTTATCAACTCCTTGATTTTCTAGTAACTTTAGTTGAATGAGAAGTCAACGTTTAAGTTCTCCTTAATTCCGGTGTAATTGTTTAACTTCCTACCCTGCCATCAGAGCACCGGAAGTTTAAGAGCACGTGCTCTTATCCCGTCGACAACGTTGATGTTTTAGCCTCAAGATGTGCCATGCCAACAAGCCTGGGTGATCACGATTTGCCATCTGACCCAGTCATCACTCTTTGTGATTAGGTATGTGGTGTTCTATTTAGCAAAGTCGTCTAGGGATGTACTTCTTTATCTTCCTGTTGCTCATTTTTCCCTTCAAGTTCTACGGCAATTAATAATCTTTCAAATGTATTTCTTCACATAAAAATCTCAAATAATTGTCATTGCTTACTTCAAATAGCTCTAATACATGTATGGTTGTTATTTGCTTCTTGAAGGACTGTGGCATTGTGTTTCTGCATTTCGGTCCAGACAGATTGACAATTTATCGATCCTTTACAATGTCCCTGTCTTATATATGTTCATGTATCTTTCAAGTGTCTTAAATGCTATGCGTTGATTGTCACGCTAGTCGACCCCTGCTCACTCTTCAAGGAACCATGACATGCATCATTGTTCTGTCTAATCCACTCTAGCGTGTAATGTTTCCAGCGCAGCTCACTGCCAAAGATATGGTGCTGCTTAACAGCCAGATTTCTTTGATGTTCAGGTCTGGAAGAACTTCGGTATTTG
>OY992877.1:150447048-150469548 GCA_963921405.1 Cepaea hortensis | reverse complement strand
CCTTATGATGTTGGAGCAGTTGAAGATTGTACCCAGGTATTTGTATGTTTCCGTTCTTTTAATGGTCATATTATCTATTTGTATGTGGCCAGAATTTTTAGCCATTCTCTCTCTTGAAATTACCATATATTCTGTCTTATCTTGGTTGATAACCAGCCCCATCTGTTGGACTTTTTCCTTTAAGTGAGTCAATATTTCCAATGTCTTTTGTTCACTTTGCCCTATAATATCTATATCATCTGCATAAGCAAGCAGCGTGGATGTTCCTCCAATATCACATTCCTCCGTTATCTTCCTTACAACTTTCTTTAGAGCCAGATTGAAGAGTAGCGGCGATAGTGCATCACCCTGTTTCAAGCCAGATGTTATTTGGAAGGGGTCTGATTTCCTGCCTTTATATGTTACTATATTATAAGTATCTTCCATGCATAGTCTGGTCATGTTGATTAACTTCCTTGGTATTCCAAATTCCTGCATAGCATTCCATAGACTATTCCTATGGACACTATCATAAGCCTTTTTAAAATCCACAAAAATGTTATGGATTCTTCTTCTTCTTCAGCGTTCCGAGCCATTGAGGTTCTTTGCTGCAAATACAATCCGTCTCCATTCTTCTCTTTTGTGGACCTATATCTCTTTTATATTCCCAATGTTTCTCGGCTATTTGTCGTAAGATAAATAGCTGATCTATTGTTGATCTGTTTTGTCTAAAACCCGCCTGGTAGTCACCTAATATGTCTTCTGAATATGGTTTTAGTCTATTTAGTAATACTGCGGATAGTATCTTATAGCTTGTGGACAGTAGTGATATTCCTCTATAATTTCCACATTGGAACTTGTCTCCTTTCTTAAAGATAGGTATCAATAATGACTCTTTCCAGTCATGGGGTAATTCTTCTGTCCTCCAGTTTTTATTATTAGTTCGTATAGCTTTAGATGTAATGCATGGCCACCTGAATTTATAAATTCAGCAGCAATTCCATCAGTCCCAGTTGCCTTATTGTTTTTAAGTCGTGTGATTACATATAGGATTTCTTCAAATGTAGGTTCTTCAATTTGTGGTTCGCATGTTAAAACCTCTTCCTGTGAGAAAATGTTACTTGGAGCTTCACAATTTAGTAATTCAATAAAATATTCTTTCCATGTGTTGCAAATTTCTTCATTGGTATTTATCATATTCCCATTTTTGTCTTTTAAACCATATGTGTTTTGTTGGTGCCCCCGTTTCATTGACTTCAGTTCTTTAAAAAATGTTCTGGATTCATTTTTCTGGTGATTAGTTTCCATATCTTTGGTTATATTACTCATATATTCTCGCTTCTGCTGTCGGACTATTTGTGTAGCCTCTTTACATTCATTTCTATAATGCTCTTCCTTTTGGACGTTATTGATGTCATTTAACCATACATGTCTGGCATTCTTCTTCCTAATGACTGCTTCTTCACATTTTTGATTGAACCATCTGTTCTTTCTATGTGTGTGTGTTAACACACCGAGACATTCTTCTGCGGTAGACTGAATCGTATTCTTGATGTTCAACCAAGTTTGGTCAACGCTTTCCTCCGAAGGGTTTTGCAGAGTTTCAAGTTTACATTTTATTTCATCTGTAAATTTCTCTTTGACTGTAATGTCTTGTAGTTTTTCTCTGTTATATGCTGGGTGTAATCTTTGTAATTTAGTATAGAAAGCATTCTTAAGTTTTATTTTAAATTTTGCCCCAACGAGGAAGTGGTCACTGTGGCACTCAGCTCCTCTATAACTTCTGACTTGCTGTATGTTTGATGCATTTCTGTTGTTAATTAAAATGTGATCTATTTGATTATAGGTTCTCTTGTCACATGATTTCCAAGTTTGTTTGTGTATATCCTTTCTTTGTAGTCTGGTACTGCTAATCTGCAGTCCTTTGGCTTCTGCCAGGTTGATGACTCTCCATCCATTATCATTTGAAGTTGTATGTAGGCGTTCCATACCGGCCACTATTTTATTAGTTTGCTCTCTACCTATTTTTGCATTGAAGTCTCCCAGCACAATCAGGATGTCCTGTTTGGGGGTTTCTTCTATGACATCTTCCAGATCATTATAAAAGTCTTCTTTAATATCATCTTCTTTCTCTTCAGTAGGTGCATGTACATTAATCATCGTTATATTTTTCCATTTACCTTTTAATCGTAATTTACTAATCCGGTCATTAAAAGCTTTAAAGTTTAAAACGTTCCCCCATAACTCTTTTTTGATGACAAATCCTGTTCCTAATTCATGTTTATTTTGGGTGTTTCCTCCATATATTATAGTCATTCCATTTTGCTCTAAAGTACCCTCTCCTGGCCACCTTATTTCTTGAATTGCTGTTATATCCATTTGATATTTAACCAGCTCTAGGGTTAGTTCTTCGGCCGCTCCAGCTCGATATAGTGTCCGTACATTCCATGTTCCAAATCTCAAAAGTCCTTTAACGTTTCAAGGTCGTTGTCCAGATAAGTCAGTCCGATATCGAGGCTCATGTATTTGTTTCGTAACAAAGAAAGGTTTTTACAAAGGTGGGGATGTTAACCCCACGCTTCAACCCCCAACCTGGAGGACCAGGGTGTTTCTCTTTGTCTGTTCTCTACCCTTTGACCTGTCCGGCTTGGGAGGCCCTGCTGGTAGCTACGCTACCGCCGGCATAGCTCTCAGGGTCATTGAGAAACTCAAGCTCCCCCACCACGACAAGGTGGAAACACCATCGGGGGATATATCTATATATATATGCTTTCGCTGGCTTTGAACTTAGGCGTAGTCCAAACATACTACTTCTACTAGTACTGGACTGAATTTTGCGTGTGGATTAGCTTTCCCTATTAACAGTGTCCCTCTCCATCAGACGAAACAACTCCGACTTCAGAGGTACTTGTAATTTACGTCCCCAAGTCAAGAACGATATGTCAACATTTTAGTCCAACTGTACGGTGTAGGGATTTAACCCCATGCCTCGAATCAGCACACCGGATATTTAAGAACACGCGTTCTTATCCATTCGGTCATGCTGATCTAAATCGATTTTACTTTAGATTATTCTATTAAAACATACACTCAGCAATGTTAAAGCAAAACATTTGACTCTAGTTTGGAAACGTATAGTTAGTTAGTTAGTCGCAGTTCCAAATTCACAGCAACGGGTCATCCCCATTATGCTCCGTTCCTGTGCCAGTGAATATCACACAAAACACTCCCCACTGCCCAATGTGAAAAGTGGAAAAGACAGGAGTCTCGACAAACAACAGCCCGCACAAATACACTGTGCATAATGCCGCCACCAGAATGTCAACACAATAGTCCCCCACGAAACACCCAGTTCATCTCTGATGGAATCGGCTGTCATTTTCCTATCTGAATGTTTCCTAGATGTTCACCCACACAGTCCACGAAAATACAATTCATCGCTGATGGCAATGGCAGTCAACCAGAAGCCCAGCAGCCACGCATTTCTGCATAAGGCAAAAACTGGTCAACTCTGGGACATAGCCACCTGCCATCACTCCGAACATGCGGTCACGTTCCAAAAAAAAAACAACCTCAGGCAGATTCAAGAGCATTTCACAGGAAACTCACAGCTCACAGTGTCGCGCCACGCACTCACTCAGTAGCAGGGCGACGAAACCATCAAGCCTCCTTAGTCGCCTCTTACGACATGCGTGGTAGGCTACAGTGTTGCTATTCTTTGCTTCCCTTATGGGCCCCGGCAACACACGGGAGTCGGAAACGTATCTTCCCCGCAAATGTGCTTTAAACGGTCATATATGTTATATGTTTGTAGATATTATGATCGCACATGTACATTAACCGTCATCTGTTATATAGGTGTATATAATAGGGTCGCTAATGTGCATTAACAGTCATCTGTTATATGGGTGTAGATAAAAGAATCGATGTGACAAAAGTAGCCTCTTGCAAGATGGACAACATTGTGATAAATAAAACAAGCATCGTTAGCTGCAATGAGAATAAAAGTGTTGAAGTGCTACACATAACCTATAATGTTACATGGATGTGAAACATGAACACGTAGACAGCCTGAGAAACATCTATTGGCAGTGAATATGTGGTTTCTGAGAAAAATGCAAAAAATACCATGAACTGACATGCAACCAAATGAGCAAGTCTACAAGAAACACAAGAAAACCGTAAATTGATTAGAGAAATAAGACGCAGACAGTCAAGACCTTTTGGGCACCTTGTGGGCAGAGATAATCTGAGAAACTTTGTGATTACTGGCAAGACTGATTGTAAGAAAGCAAGGGGTCGACATAGAGATACAAACCTTGACTGCCTGCCTTTATGGCATACTCGACCACATAAAGCCGAAACATTATGTAGGTGATCAAGTGAAAAGGGGAATTGTGGCTGTCCACGTTTATCGGCATGGTGCATGATGGTGATGAGATAATAGAAATGTAGGCCGGTCTCTCTGGCTGTGGGGTTACAACACTTTCTCTCTGTAATCCCGTTTATCACGCAGTCTCGTAGCGGAGCGAGAGCTGAGGCGGTTCGACCCCCGCTCGTGACTTGCGGGATACTGAGCCGGCCGCTCAGAAAGCAATGGCAAACTACTGAGCGTAATCTAGCCAAGAGATCAACATACAGCTGAAAGATGCTGGTATTGACAGCTAAGTCCTGTAAAGGATATGCTAAAAAAAAAAAAAAAAAAGAGATATGACAATCATGAAATAATCACATTATCCTAACTAAATGCTTGCCAGGTTTGGTTGACAAGTGTAGGTGCCATATTTGACTTGTCAATAGTGGGAAAACGAAAATGCCTATCTATGAAACAGTAATGATGGCTGTATTGATATACTAGTACTTAAATATATTCCAGCAACACTAAGGGCCAAAATATCGACCAAATGCAACAGTGCTTACTGCATGAAGTATCAGTTTGCAAAGTCTCCAAGTTTGCTCTGTCAAATCTGTTCTTCTTGACATTTTCCCTGACAATCTTGTAGTTCTTTGCAAATATTTGTTGTGCGACTGTCTGAGAGATTTTACTATGGATAACACTTCTTCATAATTTAACCAGTCTATCTCGCATCTTTTGTTCCTAATTCAGTAAACTAACGTTTGGTTTCATTCTCCAAGTCATTTCGGACACTCACGAGAAATCAATCTTCCTAAATGTTCCCTGGAGATCATTAGAGCCTGCAGTCAGACTTTATAAATAAAAGAATGCAAACACTGATATTTACACATACGAAGTAAGAGGGTAGCATATTCATTAAGGAAGAGAAGAAATCCATACGTAGCCAGCAGAATGAATGGTAGCCAACTGTGAGTTAACTGTCAGAACTCAGCCTGATATCGGACAGTTGAGACGGCAGTGAAAAATGAATGGAAAGGATGTCGAGACGGGGGATTATTAGTTAAAGTATATACTGTTCCCAAGTTGGTTGACAGTGATATATTTGATCACAGTGCTTCAGCTGCTTACTCTTTTGTTCGAGCGGGTTTTCCAGGGAGAAACATATTAATATTCAGACCATCTCGGAGCGTTACCAAAAATGTGGATTCTCCTTGCTTCTTTACCACACATCATCATCAGCACCTATGTGCCCTGCCAACTGGCGTAGGTGTTCATGCATCTCCACAGCTACCGGTCCCTGGAGTTATGAATAAATTCTGTTGATGGCATGATCCATGCTATCGTCGCAGTCATTTTATCATCATTTCTGCCAGTCTGTCTATGTCTCTTGTACCGCTTATCCCTCCAGTCGTCATGATGTTTCCAATCTATCTCTCCGTATTACATGATCAAAGAACAAGATCAGTCTTATATATGTACGGGGTGTATAGTTAATGGCTATGTAGTATTTGAACATATTGCCGGTCCAAGTCTTGTATTTACCTGTTATGTTCCATGAACTTTACAGAGGATGAATACAAAACTTAGACCGGCGATATTATATAGATATATATATATATATATATATATATATATATATATATATATATATATATATATATATATGGACGCAATTCGTAATCCCCCACCCAGCACTCGAAACACAACTGCAGGCGATATGGGGGAAAACGCCTTGCGTTGGTTTTCCCATTTCCTTAAATGGTAGGAGTGCTGCTTGTTCGGAAAGGCAATGGCAAACTACTGAAAGTAAATCTGCCAAGAAATCACAAACAGTCAAACAAACATAGGGGTTGACTGCGACGTCCTGTCAAGGCTACGCAGCTATCTAATGCTGCGTATATAATTATTTGTTATCTAGCAGTTTACGATACATGCATCTTTCTCTGCCTTGTTTGCGGTCCTTGTTCGAAACCTCTTACAATTATCCTATTGTCGGTCAGTTATTATACTCTTGTCTCCAAAATGCCATCCAGGGATTTATCACTTTGTCTTCACTTTTTTGTCTTCCCACGAAGTTGGCCAGTTGTCACTAAGTTTTCTTAATTAATTCCCTTCATGCCCTGAGTGCCCAAACATGCCCTTAATTTTGACTACCTTCGTCTAATTATATTACGTTTTCATGAGTTTCTCGAAGGATTGCCTCACTAGTTTTTATTTTCTGTTCATCCATGATATTATTTGCATTTTCCAGGCAAAATTTCCACCATCATTAGAAATTTCTGCGCTTGCCTGTTTATTGTTCATGTTTTACACGCATACAACAGTGCAGGGTGTAAGCTGTCAAATCATAATACACTAGATATACACAGCCGTGATTTTGTGCTTGGCCTTCGCCAGTTCGTCTACTGTTTAACTAGCCTTGTTTGTAGATCTGCGTCTCTGAAAGGTTTGACGCGCTTAAACTTTCTCTTCTGATTGAGGCGCAGTGGGTTCGTTCCACACGGCGGTCAGTCAGACTGAATTGTTAACCGCTCGTTCAGAAAATAATGGTAAACTGTTTTGTCTGCGTTTTTTTTTTCCGATGTGTGTGTGGTTTGTTTGCATATCCTTTTTACAGGACATCGCAGTCAACACAACCCTTTCTGCCGCTGTGATTTCTTGGCAAATGTACGTTCAATAGTTTGCCGTTGCTTTTTGAACGACCGGCACCGATCCAAAGCAAAACCAATGCAACGTGATCTGCTGCCAAATCGCGCAACTTTGTTTCGAATGCGGGTATACGGGATTACAAACCGCGTCTGTAAGCTCTTTGCCACGGAGACCGGCAATGGCAAGCACATAAAATCTCCTGGTAAATCATAAATAGCCAATAGGGGCTAGGGTTGACTGAAATGCCCTGCAAAGTACACGCAATTGTTTCTACTGCCTTTGACTAAACAGTCGGACCTGTAAGACATCAGGGGAGAGAGAGAGAGAGAGAGAGAGAGAGAGAGAGAGAGAGAGACAGAGAGACAGAGAGAGACAAAGACAGAATGAGAGAGACAAAGACAGAGTCAGACAGAGACAGAGAGAGAAAAAAATTAGGTCATGTATCGCGCCTGTTACCTGCCAATGGCCATTTCGCTCAGTTTTGAGGTTTTAAAGTCTTAAAGTCTTAAAAGTCGAGAGGATCGAGTTCATTGCCCCGGGTTTTATCCCATATGGCTCGGTCTCTTTCCGCAGGTCGGCCTGCCGAAAGCATCACACAAAGCACGAACTCCGTAGCTTCGGCGACGACCCCCAAGAGTCTCCGAGACAAATGCACTCTTGAACCAAAAGACGCAGCCCGGAATCGAACCCACAACATGCGGAGGGCGAGGCAAACAGTTTGACCACTTTGCCACGGAGATGAGGTTTGCTCATGGACAATGCATAATTTCCACCTTTTTCTCTGTTCAAGATAGTTTTACTGCACAACCTACGCCTGTGTGGGTAAGGTGGGTAAGGAGTTAACGAACTAAATGTTGGAGACAGAGGCACTTTTCAAAGCAACAATGACTCAATAGGTTGATCAGTGGTTATTAAATTGGGTGGAAGGGCGCAGCGGAGTGGGGTGGGGGGGTGGGGGGTGGGGGGGGGGGCACCATTGGAAATGAAGGTGGACAGGGCAGTTAGGTTTTTAATGTGTTAAATAAACATTATGGAAAGAGAGGTGTGCATTTGTAAACGTAAGTGTATGTAATCTAATCTTGGTGGTGGGTGGTGACATGGCGATAGTTGTAAACTATTTAGGAAACACTGTTTTACAAAAAACAGAATTCGGAACAGAAGGCACTAAAGTCTACTATTTGTGTTTTATCACTTCTAAGTTGTATCACTTATATCAAAACAACTGACTTTCATCAATGCTGCGATAACAATTATTCTGTTTGATAAAATTACATTTATTATGCCCCAAGGAAGATTGTTGATTCTACGCTTTTCTTGGCAGAGAAAAGGGATACATTTTCTAAAAATGCCATAAGAAAAATAAAAATTAACCAGCTAGCGTTGTTAAGACTTTTATCATGGCTACATTTTTGCCAGCATCAATCTCAAAGAAAACGTGATGAACTGAGAATAGCAACTTGTAACGGGAACACAAAAAACAGACAACGGATACATTTCACAGACGTCAATCAGAATGGCCAAGTGGATAAGAGATACAAATAGACATATATAGAGACAGCTAGATATAGCCAGCCAGCCAGCCATCAAGGCAGATAGATGGACAGATAGATAGACAGATAGACAGTCAGATAGACAGACAGACAAATAGATAGACGGAGAGATAGATGGACAGATACATGGACAGGTAGTCATTGGCACCTTGCCGTCTTGACAGACGATAGTTTGTGCTTTAAAAAGGCATAATAACTTTTAACTATGGCGGTAGCGAGTGTGACTGATAAGGCCAATTTGCGCTGTAAATGTCCGTTCACAGTGGGTGCATGTGAACACGTGGTCATTTCCACCATCATGCACCATCTTACGTCTCAAACGCTTGGTGTGTGACTTTTCTGCAATAATTTTCTCCTTTGACTTTATTCCATTTCTGATATTTGCCCTCCATGCAACACGTTCAGCGGCGACTTGCTCCCAATGTGCATTATCAATGCCTGTATCAATCATGTCCCGCTTACACACATCTTTGTATCGTAGTAGAGGCCGACCCTGAGATCTCTTACCCATCTGTAATTCACCAAAAAAGATATCCTTTGGTATTCTACCATCATCCATCCTCCTAAGATGTCCTATCCATCTAAGTCTACGAAGACTGAGCATGGAATAAACTGTCACACAACCTGATCTTTCCAATACTTCAGTATTTGTGATTTTGTCTTGCCACTTAATACCAAGAATTCTTCGCAGACACCGCATATGAAAGCTGTTTAAATTGTTCTCTTGGTGTGAGTAAGTTGTCCAGGTTTCACTGCCATAGAGAAGAGTACTAAGGACACAGGCTTGATAGACAAGGACTTTTGTTTGTTTTGTTGGACAGGTAGACGGACAGATAAATGAACAGATGTACGGACAAATACACGGACATACAGATGGTCAGACAGACGGACAGTTAGACGGACAGATAGATTGACAGATAGATAGACATAAGTTTTGTCTCCTGGCATCGATGCGTTTACTGCCCAGAAAATATCCCAGACGAATAAGAGCGAAGTTAAATGATGTAATAAGTCTGTAATTACAATGTACCTTTAATTTAATATGTGTAAGTGCTGTCTAGTGTGATCGCTGATGTCTACACCTTTCCCTTTTATTCATTAAGTGCCAATCAATACCTACAGATTTTCCCACATGGAGTTTGGCGATATTATGGTTTGGACAATGTCTTGAGAGGGAAGGTTGTTGGTACCCTGCAATGCTTCTGTTGTGTTAGCAGACAATGTAGCAGACAATACAATCTTCACATACCGACATTACAAATGTGAAAGTTGACTTCACATGTATGCATGAGCGAGCACACACAATGATACACTTGGGAGACATCAAATCATCTGGAAGTCTCACCGCCCCATGAGCTGTTCTGTGTCTTTTCTCCGTCTTGCTCTCAGTCTGTCTAGCTCTCTCTCTCTCTCTCTCTCTCTCTCTCTCTCTCTCTCTCTCTCTCTCTCTCTCTCTCTCTCTCTCTCTCCCATTGTCTGCAATTCGCGTGTATTCTACAGGTATCACTTCAAGATGTAATATAATACATATAAATTGTCTTGAAGAAGTTCCCCGTATGGGCTAGTGATGCGATAGCACCATCACATTTTGTAGGCCTGAGCGCAAGGAGGAATAAATGGCTGGTGTTTCTCTCACGTTAGCGAGCGACGAGCGCAGGCGTAAAACCTGCGCACGACCGTTTTCATGACGTTACCAGTGCAGTTCCCAATTAAGCTCGCTAGCGCGACTGCCAAAAAAGTTGCATGTCCTTTGCAGGACGTTGTTATCAACTCCTTGATTTTCTAGTAACTTTAGTTGAATGAGAAGTCAACGCTTAAGTTCTCCTTAATTCCGGTGTAATTGTTTAACTTCCTACCCTGCCATCAGAGCACCGGAAGTTTAAGAGCACGTGCTCTTATCCCGTCGACAACGTTGATGTTTTAGCCTCAAGATGTGCCATGCCAACAAGCCTGGGTGATCACGATTTGCCATCTGACCCAGTCATCACTCTTTGTGATTAGGTATGTGGTGTTCTCATTATTCTATTTAGCAAAGTCATCTACGTATGTACTTTTTTATCTTCCTGTTGCTCATTTTTCCCTTCAAGTTCCACGGCAATTAATAATCTTTCAAATGTATTTCTTCACATAAAAAGCTCAAATAATTGTCATTGCTTACTTCAAATAGCTCTAATACATGTATGGTTGTTATTTGCTTCTTGAAGGACTGTGGCATTGTGTTTCTGCATTTCGGTCCAGACAGATTGACAATTTATCGATCCTTTACAATGTCCCTGTCTTATATATGTTCATGTATCTTTCAAGTGTCTTAAATGCTATGCGTTGATTGTCACGCTAGTCGACCCCTGCTCACTCTTCAAGGAACCATGACATGCATCATTGTTCTGTCTAATCCACTCTAGCGTGTAATGTTTCCAGCGCAGCTCACTGCCCAAGATATGGTGCTGCTTAACAGCCAGATTTCTTTGATGTTCAGGTCTGGAAGAACTTCGGTATTTGTCTTCTTCCTGGTCAACCTGTTTTAAGAATTTGTCTACAATATTCAATTTAAATGCCTCTGTTTGTTGTGTTTTTAAGCAATTTATTGCACTTGTTTGCGAATATTTATTAGTGCTACATTTGGTAGACTTATCGCTACCGTAAGAGTATTTTTTTAAAAAAATGTTTTGCATATCCTTTACAGGACATCGCTGTCAACATCAGCATCTTTCAGCTGTATGTTGATTTCTTGGCAAGATTACGCTCAGTAGTTTGCCATTGCTTTCTGAGCGGCCGGCTCATTATCCCGCAAGTCACGAGCGCGGGTCGAACCGCTTCCAATTCTCGCCTCACTGCGAGACCCTGCGTGGATAAACGGGATTAACGGAGAAAGTGATGTAACACCTCAGCCAGAGAGACCGGGTTAAGAGTATTTACTAATGATTAAATGTGTCAAAAAATACTAAACTCAGATCACATCTCTATTCTTTTAACTCTTGGTCTTCTATTTGCACATTCGCAGCCATACTTTGTCTATAGCTTTCAGGTGGATCTTATAACTTTCTACGCGTCAGTATTTCATTTGCAAGCCGTCCTGATTTCGTGTGATAATTTTCATGTTATTCCAGGATTGTTTAAAGCTTTTTAGTTTTCATTTTCTCCTTTAATGACAGTTGCTATATACTTATCTGAATGATCATCACACACAACAGCTCGTATATACAGGGACTATACACTTTATGACATGCAATGCATCTAATCAAGTGTGTAAATGTCATCATACAAACTGAGCCCCTTAAATCGGTTGTCACTATAATATTATGATACTCGGTACATCTTGTCAAATCTGTAAATATCATAATGTAGACCACATTATTTCATACAATACGGACTATTTATATGATAACAATCAATATATCTTATGCACACTGTAAAGGCCGGTTTCTCTGGCTGAGGGGTTACAACACTTTCTCGGTAATCCCGTTTATCACGCAGTCTCGTAGCGGGAGAGAACTGGGAGCGGTTCGACCCCCGCTGGTGACTTGCGGGATACTGAGCCGGCCGCTCAGAAAGCAATGGCAAACTACTGAGCGTAATCTTGCCAAGAAATCAACAGACAGCTGAAAGATGCTGCTGTTGACAGCGATGTCCTGTAAAGGATATGCAACAAAAAAGAAAAAGAAAACACTGTAAAGATCATAATATAGACCGTGTCCTACCCCACCTGCACTGCATGACAATCGATACATCTAGTCAGATACGATAACATCATTACATAGACCAGTCCCAATCACACTGTTCGAAACATACTATTAGAAAAACCCGATACCCTACATTGTGCCAACGACTTCAGGTGGAAGAGCGCAATTGGGAGTGTACAAACTTTATCCTGGTACATGTAGGGGCGCAAGTGGGAGTGTACAAGCTTTATCCTCGTGCGATTAGGAGCACAACTGGGAGTGTACAAGCCTTATCCTGGGTGAGAGGTAATGCTTCTTACAGACTACATGTCATGGCAGGTCATACCAGGCCCTAAGCCTTGGCCGGCAATTGGTCTAAGATTGAAGCTCCAACAGGTGGACAGTTAGAGGATTGCTTTTCTGATCCAGCAGTTTCTGCAGCTTGACTTATTTCAGACGTATTGATGATAACATTCCTCTGGAGTAAACTAGGCAAGCCGAGAGTGGATCATGCTGCATGCTTTCTTCAATTCAACGAAGGCTGTGTGATATGAACAGGTTATTATGCATTTTTTGTTAAGCACAATAACTATCGTCTATCAAGACGGCAAGTTTCCAATACAGTACTGTTGAAGAATACTATTGAATATACAGAAGAACAATATGGATTCGCAGAAGGCAAGGGAACAGTAAATGCTGCATGTGCTGAGAACATTAATTTAACGTTCTATAGAAGCACATACAAACCTACATATTTGCTTTATTGACTACACACAGTCTTTAGGTATGTGACACATGTCAACATGATGAAAATGCTTGGAGATCTACAAATTGATGGGAAAGACCTTAGACATGTAAAAAACATGCATTAGAAACAACAAGCTGCCATAAAGATTGATAATGAATTAGGTAAATATATCCCTATTAAGAGAGGTGTGCGACAGGAATGTGTAGTATCTCCAGATATTTTTGCCCTATACAGTGAAAATATTTTCAGAAATTTAGAAGATATGATTGGATTCACCATTGGGGTACGAATCACCAATAACATTAGGTATGCGGATGATACAATATTTATGGCAGACAATGAGAAGGATCTGCAACATACAGTGGGTGCGGTTGTTGCTCACAGTGAACAATTAGGTTTAGAATTAAATTGTCAGAAGACACAGATAATGGTCGTCACTAGAGTGAAGGAAATACCACAATGTAATGTACAAGTAAATGAGAATAGTATTACACAAGTGAATCGGTACAATGATCTTGGAATAGTCATAACAACTAATGGGAGATGCCTTGAAGAGATTGGAACAAGAATCGAGATGACAAAGGTAGCCCTTCACAAGATGGAAAACATACTGACCAACAAAAAGATGTAATTTTGAACGAGTAAAGGTGTTGAAATGCTACATAGAAACTGTACTTTTGTATTGATGCGAAGCGTGGACAATGAACAGACAAACTGAAAAACATTTAATGGCAGTGGAAATGTGGTTTCTGAGGAAAATGCAAACGATACCAAGGACAGGCAGAAAATCTAATGAGCAAGTCCTACAAAAATCAGATGGAAACCGTAAACTGATTAGAGAAATTAGAAGTAGACTGTTACAATTTTTGGGCAGCTTATGAGAAGAAATAAACTAGAGAACTTGGTGACAACAGGCAAGATTGAGGGGGAAAGAAGAATGAGACCACAGAGAAGTAAGTGCCTGGCAATGTGGTATGGTCGAGACAAGAACACAGAGTTTATCCACGACTTTGGTGATCGTGTGAGATGGCGAAACATAACTGCCCACGGTTATCGGCATGACACATGATGATGACTGTGAGAATCACCATGTCTCATTATCTATTTCAAATTATATATTATCAACACATCTTGTCATCAAGACACTAAACATCCTCACATAGAACACATCTTATTGCATTGCCCTCAACTGTCGTGAAAAGGACGCTCTCATGATCTTTCGGGTGAATTTGGCATTTTTCGCTAGACCGATTTTATTTATAGACTAATCGACACTTACCTTGGACTACAAGAATAACTATCATAGATTTCCTGGAAGAGGGTAATGAAACTACAACATAATATACAACTATAAGATTGAAGTAAATAATATTATTTGGTCATGTGATGAGAATAGAGGCATTGGAGAACATCGTGACATCTGGAATTATCGGTGGGAAGAGAGACAGATGCATACCACGAGAAATTATACTTGATGGACTGAGAACGAACGAACAAACGACGAATTTTATTTTAAAATGATCACAAATTGGGCACGCAGACCCGTCTAACATTCGGCCCTTCCAATAACTCATCTCTCGTTCATCAGTTTCATATAGGGAACAAACATTGTCAAATGAATGCTGTTAGCATAAATAATGAATATTACCACGTTATGAGACAAGCAGGCACACATACACAAGCACATTCATAAACACACATATACATACATACCTGTATACATACTTACATCATTTGCACAAACATTCACAGTTATGCACCCGCCCAATAACACACAAATACACACTCCCTCGTATACACATATTCTCACTTACAATCAAACACTCACTGACAACGAGAGGGTTAGAGAGAGAGAGATAGAGAGAGAGAGAGAGAGAGAGAGAGAGAGAGAGAGAGAGAGAGAGAGAGAGAGAGAGGAACACTGAGACGGTGGCATAGGGGGAATATCATCAGCAGAGTTGATCCAGACAGCCAAGAACCGAGATCTGTGGAGATACATGAACGCCTACACCAGTTAACCTGGCACATAATAATGATGTTTCGACACTCGATGTGGCATGTGGTCAATATCACACCAGCCGCTTTCATATTCTTATCGCGACAAACAGTTAATTTCTACAAACTCCCATACACGCTAGACCAGTTTTATACATCACACAAACGTGAGAAACATAATTTGTAAGGTGAATTTTATAACAATAAAATGAAACCCGAAAACTCGTTGCGAAAAAAAATTACTATGCTTCTGTATCATAAAAGAATGATGAGCAGACTCGCCGAGTGTCGGGTTCCTAATTTCTCTGAGGAGTATTCGACGTTTCCGTCACTGGAAAACCTCTATAACTGGAATAGATAATTCTACAAGTCATACAAACACCGTGGATAAATAAATTATGCAGGACACAAGAGAAATGCCAGCGAGCTGTGTCGATAACAACTTATTGTGGGTACTATCAATGGGAAAGGACGTTCATCGACATTGGTTCTCGTTTTACTGTCTGTCTGTCTGTCTGTCTGTCTGTCTCTCTCTCTCTCTCTCTCTCTCTCTCTCTCTCTCTCTCTCTGTGTGTGTGTGTATGTGTTTGTTTGTTTGTTTGTGTGTTTTATAGCGAGGGATAGCTCCATCAAAAACTATCGTCTGTCAAGACGGTAAGGTGCTAGTGCGAGTGTGTATGTAGGTGTGTGTGGAGGGGTTTAAATTATAGCTCATGTGGTATACATATATGTCTGAGTTCCTGGGACATTAATTGTTTTGGCCAACAGATAAGAGGGGGGGGGGATTATGGAAGTGGGTGGAAGGAAAATAAATTGGTACAGGTATTGTGATCAGTATAAGTGATGTATGTACAGACAATCAGAGAGACGGATATAATTACAGACAGACATTGTATGAGATAGACCGGGATTCCTGAATGTAGACAGATAGACAGACAGATCGAGAGACAGATCGATGGATTGACGAAGGGTTGCACGGAAGAACAAGCAGTAGAACTGATCCACTTTCGAATGACCGGACAAATGGATAGACCTATCGATCAACCTACCGACAGACAATAGACAGAATGATAGACATACAGACAGACAAATAGACAGGTAGGCAGGTAGGTAGTTAACAGACAGACAGACAGACAGACAGACAGACAGACAGACAGACAGACAGACAGACAGACAGACAGACAGACAGACAGACATACAGACCCGCTTATATGTTATTTCACTTTGCGATGCAGTTTCGTGCTGCGGAGAGAGACTGATTTAAATGGGATTAAACCCGGTGCAATGAAGTCGATCTTCTTACCTTGTTTATTAGCAACATGAAATTCTATAGGCCAGAGAGGTCACAGAAAAATAAACTTGCAATGTCTACCTAAGGCACTCCGTGTATTATTTATCTAACACTACTGCGGGTCTATCCAAACATTCAACTTCAGAAAATCTAGCTTCGCGGAAACGAGGGGATGTTACGTGAACATATTTACGCTAAACTTTTTGACGATATTAACTAAATTTTTATCCATTTCCTGGGAAAATGTTGACAGGAAGTGTTAAAATGTTTCCTGCGGAACGTTATGTCAAAACAATTTAGGAAAGATATATTTATCTGCTTCAAAGATGCATGCTAATTATATCCGCGTTGATTTCATTGATTTCATTGAGTAACAGCAGATCAATAACATAAATTGACTCGAACTAATAAAATGTGTAATTTTCTCTCTTCTTTACCTGACTCGATCCTAAGCAGCGGCTTCATACTTTTATTGCTGAGGTGAGGTGAGTTGAGTTGAGCTAAGAACCGACATTACTGCACTCAGGACATTAATATACGCGCTCCGTCCCTTCGTTCAACAGCCAGCGAAGAGTCACACTACTAATCTTTTTCATCTCTATCTGATTGAAAGTTCTCCTGGTCTTCCCTCTCAGTTGTGAGATTCTTCCAGAACCGCTGCCGATCTCCCGCAATGTCATTCTTTCCACAAACGGATTCTCAACAATCTGTTCCCCCCCCCCCCCACCTTCTCCACCTGGTCCCACGGTCGCACGACCACCTCTCCCTTGTCCATAGGTAATCTACCAAAAAGAGGTGCATTCATTGCCAGCATGTCAGCCTGTTCATTCCCTCGCACCCCCGCTTGGCCAGGGCAAAAATATCCATACAATTCTCACAATCTATGAAGCGAGGATAGCCATTTCACATGAAACACTCCTTTCTCTGCTTTACTAAGCATACTCCTTGAGTCCGTAATGAATACAATGTGTGTACTATTTTTGTTTGTTTTTATACCAAGCCCCATAAAATGTTCTGGAAATTGTCTAGCAAGAAAGGTGTCGAGTAAGGGAGTTCGCCACCATATTTCATTATGCAACGACCTAGAATGTGTGTTGACAAATTACCTTTTTTTCTGATGCCTTAAATATCATGTAATTTTATAGAGGGAAAGTTTTAGGGTAAAAGAGGCAGAGGGCGGCCAGGAGAGAAGATGCTGGATAGTTTGATATCATGGCTTGGAGGAACATCAGTATCAAAAATGATTGGCAGCTCACGACAGGGACATATCACCAACGCCATATTGCATGATGCCGGTCTCTCTGGCTGTGGGGTTACAACACTTTCTCTCTGTAATCCCGTTTATCACGCAGAGTCTCGCAGCGGAGCGAGAACTGAGGTGGTTCGACCCCCGCTCGTGACTTGCGGATACTGAGCCGGCCGCTCAGAAAGCAATGGCAAACTACTGAGCGTAATCTTGCCAAGAGATCAACAGACAGCTGAAAGATGCTGCTGTTGACAGCTAAGTCCTGTAGAAGGATACGCAAAACAACATATTGCATGGACTATAAGTAGATATTGGTACCTTGTTGTCTTGACAGGCGACAGTATTTTCTTATACATTGTGCTTCAAGAAAGGCATAATAACTAAAACCCATAGCGGTAGGGAATGTGACTGATCAGACTAATTCGCGCTGTAAATGTTCGTCCATAATGGATACATGTGAACGCATGGTCATTTCCACCATAACGCGCCGTCTGACGTCTCAAGTGCTCAGTGTTTGATCTATCTACAGTAAGAAAAAGAATGTGTGAAATTCTAACGTTTCACATCCCAAGGGCTTCATCTTCCATAGGACTACTTTTACCTGAACCTAGATATAATAGATTTAGAATCTGCCAGTACAAGAGATGTTTAGCTTACCTAGTGTGAGACTCATAACGTGATCTCCTATGCGACCCATAACATTGAGCCTTATGAGGTCCAAAACGTACTCTTTAAAACTAGGTTTGCCAAGAATTGTGTACACATCTCAAACTTTAGGGATATGGTTTTCCCAAGAACGTGTGCACATGCCGCACCTTAGGGATATGGATTTCACACAAATATGTTCACATCTCGAACTTTAGAGATTTGGTTTTCACAAGAACGTGTACACACGCCACACACTTGAATTGTGATTTTCTCAAAAACGCGTACACATTTCTTAATTATTATTATTTTTTCTTTTTTTGGTTTTTTTTCTTTTTTGTTCGCATATCCTTTTACAGGTCATCGCTGTCAACATCAACATCTTTCAGTTGATTGTTGATTTCTTGGCAAGATTACGCTCAGTAGTTTGCCATTGCTTTCTGAGCGACCGGCTCACATAGCCCGTAAGTTACCGACGCGGAGAGAACCGCTACCGATTCTTGCTCAACGTCAAGTTACTCAGAAGAGTATACGGGATTACGGAGATAGTCGTGTAACCCCTAGACCAGGGAGACCGGCTCCCTGCGACTCATAACATTGAGCCTTTTGAGGCCCAAAACGTACTCTTTAAAACTAGGTTTGCCAAGAATGTGTACACATCCCAAACTTTAGGGATATTTTTTTCCCAAGAACGTGTACACATGCCACACTTTAGGGATATGGATTTCACACAAATGTGTACACATCTCAAACTTCAGAGATTTGGTTTTCACAAGAACATGTACACACGGCACACACTTGAATTATGATTTCCCCTCTGTGGAGATCTATGGAGAAGCATGAACGATTAGACCACTTTGTAGTTCATATGATAATTATGATGATGATGTTAATACAAATACATTTCACATACTTGAATAATGATTTTTCACTATGGGGAAATTTTCCTTAGAATGTATGCACATCCCACACACCAGATTTGTATTTCGTAAAACTGTGCACACATCCTACACGCTAGTACTGTGATTGACAACGTTTTCGCCCCTTGCATCTTCTTCAGTACACGTCAGAACATTCCCGCTCTCATTTCCTTCCTGAAAATTGATTCGAACGATCCGCTCCAAAAAATTATCCATTCAATACTAAACATCTTCGTTTACTTTGATAAACGTAACTACCAATGAGTGACTGAAGAGGCTAATAACATAAGAAACGTATGCATATTATGAAACAGAGACAAAGAGGAGAAGAGGGGCATTGTAAAGCATCGTAGCAAGTGGAAAGGTAACAGACATATAGACAGATCGAGATAAATTAAGCTGTATGGGGTACTATGATGGCATGAAGGAATATCGCCACTGGAGCTGATGGTAGCTACCAAGTACTGAGATCTGTGTAGAAGCATGAACGACTAGATCACTTTGCAGTTCATATGATAATGATGATGATGTTAATACAAATACATTTATCTGGTAATTTATTTTGTCAGTCGTGAGGGTCTGTTCAAGGCACTAAAGAAGATTGGCTGCCCACCAACTCTTCTGTCCATTGTGGAATAGTTCCACACAGGCATGAACGGTATAATCAAGTTTGATGGTATAATTTCAGAAGAGTGGGGTTAAGCAAGGTTGTGTACTTGCTCCTACCCTCTTTGGAATACATTTTTCACCTCTACTGCAATATGCCTTTCCTGATCAGGGTGGTGGTATATTAATTCACTCACGCTCAGATGGTGGCCTCTACAATGCTTAGAGATTGAAGGCCAAGACCAAAATTAGGAGGATACTGATCAGAGAGTTGATTTTTGCAGATTATGCTGCAATTACGACCCACTCTGGGGAAGATGTGTGTAAGCGAGACATGACTGATACAGGCATTGATAATGCACATTGGGAGAAAGTCGCCGCCGAACGTGTTGCATGGAGCGCAAATATCAGAAATGGAATAAAGGAAAAAGGAGAACATGATTACAGGTAGGTCACACACTGAGAGCGTGAGGTGTAAGATAGTGCGTGGTGGTGAAAATGACCATGTGTTCACATGCATCCCCTGTGGACGAACATGTACAACACGAATTGGTCTGATCAGTCATATCGCAGCCGCCATGGGTTGTAGCTATTATGCCTTTTTTAAAAATTAGCACAATGTAACAAACTATCGTCTGTCAAGACGGCAAGGTGCCAATGTAATGTATCTGGCTTATCGCTATCGTTTATTCCACGTATTTGATATATAAAGATAAAAAAAGTGTACACTTATAAGAGGTGTATAGATTAAAATTCGTAATGAATTACTTATCATACATAACTAAAGCAGATTTCACCATTTAAGTTGGATAGATTGGCAACAGCTCGTGTGACTTCTGTAGAAAAATGAATATTTTAAGTTTCGATCGTTGGTTTAAGTATCCCGCCAAAACCTTCATAATCCATCCATATTAAGTGGAATTATCTTCTTTATCGAGGCTCACTGTTATGAGTAGCCACATTATGTTCACAGAAATATGCTAATGTTCTGTATTTGACAATAATTAGGTTAATAGCATATTTAAATATTGAGCACAACCCACTACTGGCAACGCCGATCGCATTCTGGTATGAACCTAAGGTCTATCCACGTCAATATGGAAGTTTCGCCCTCGTTTGAGCTCGTCAGTAGTGCATATCCCTGACCGGATCCGGAGACAGTCCCGGATCACGTGTGTAAAGCGGGTGTGTAACCACGCGGCACACACTGGACACACCAAATTATCACAACAGAACATCACAACGCTACCCATCGTAGGCTATGCTCAATAGCATATAATAGCATATTCTTTACATGACGATGCAGTCAACCCCATAATTTTTGGCTGTTTGTAATTTCTTGACAAGTTTACGTGTGACTTCTTGGCAAATTTATTTACATGCAGTAGTTGCCATTGCTTTCTGAACGACTGGAACTCATACCATTGTATTAAAACCATCGCAAGGATGTCTTCTTCCAAATCGCCGGCAGCTGTGTTTCGAACAAGGTATGCGGGATTACGAATTGCGTTCGTAGCTCCTTCACCACAGAGCAAGCGAGATAGTTCAATGATCTATTCTCGACAGGTGTTTTATGTTGTCATTCGGATCTAGACCTATCTAGTCTTTATACAGCTGTTTGTATTAGTTTACAGCTTCAGCTGTATGTCTTTGTTAAGCATTCTAATATTGTTAACACTGTTGCCATTGAAACTGTTTTGGCCTGGACTCATTTGCAAACTTGTCTGATTTCTTGTTGTCGGAAGCGTATGAGTTCAAGGTTATGGCTACCCTGACGCCATCACTTGTATTGATCTGATCTACATCTAGGACAACATATGGAATATAGTTTCTAGGTGCCCATTTTCTTGCAAAGCTTTGAGAACGGGAGTCTTCTTTGACATGTCTTGAGGCTAGTCAGTGTATGGAACTAGATCAATATCTCTATACGATAATAGTTATACGATGGGCGATGACGTCATTTGGCTACATTTACTTCCCAGAACATCTCTTAGTATCCATTTTATGAATCACAAGAGAAACGAGAAGTAGATTCTGAGTTTTACTAAGACACGATTGTAGTTAGCAAAATTGACGTTGTGGCCAAAGCCTTCGTCCGCGCAGAATAAACAACCACAAAACGACACAACTGCACGAAAAACACCGCACGAAAATATAAATATAAAAGTTACTTATCTATATCCTTGTTGTCGCTATCTATGTCTTTCAAACGATCAGCGTTAATTATAACTATCAATGGAGTGAATGAACCGAATGTGTGGTTATGGCGGGTCAATGAACTATCCCCTATAGTCTGTCCGGAAATTTATGCCGTCATTCAAGATCAATTATTTTGAAAACTATCTGTTGCATCGTTATGAAATTTTTCCAGCCGTCTTATATTTACCCCCACCCAAGGAATATGTCTTTGATAGGTCCCAAAACAACTTAAATCATTAAAAGCGGCATCATTCCTTTGATGTTTTGCTTAACAACTAGTGATTTCTTGTTAAAAATGTTATGTTTACGGTAATGAGGACCTGCAAATTCAGATGACAAACAAAGGCGTATCTGGATTCGTATGGGAGTGGGTGCAATCAAAGAAGTAGCTTACAGTCGACAGAATCGGCTGCATTGCACAGGGTTTTTATCCCATATGGCTCAGTTTCTTTCCGCAGCGCGGAAAGCGTCGCACAAAGCACGAACTCCGTAGCTCCAGCGACGACCCTCGGCAGTCTCCGAATAAAATGAATGATGCGGCCCGGACAGACAGACAGAAAGGTAGGTAGGTAGGCAGAAAGATAGGTGGGTGGATGGATGGCTGGCTGGCTGGCTGGCTGAGTGGGTGGATCGGTCGGTCGGTGGGTCGGTCGGTC
>OY992877.1:150357048-150444548 GCA_963921405.1 Cepaea hortensis | reverse complement strand
AGGGGTCATCAAATATTTTTCACTGCGGGCCGGATAACTGACAAAATGACGAGCGCAGGCCCCATAATCATTCTGTACAATACTTGCGTCCGTCTCCGTCGCGAAGATCTAACGGACTCGGTTCGTAATCCCGTATAACCGTCTTCGAAACACAGCTGCGCGAGATTTAGCAGTATTAGGGTCTAATACATATTTTAGACTGAGTCGGTCTATCAGTCCAGGTAAATTTTTGAAAAAATGTTGCTCCTCTATGTGTTCGAACTCGTGACAAATGGGGTGAGGAGGTAGGCGTGCTAGCCACATCGCTAACGCGGTCCCAACTGAGGCTTACATTAGCTTCATCGTATGTCTTAGTGTAAGATTTACAGCCAACTGTTGTGCCAGAACATTCCTGTACGGCGGTTTTAAAGACAGGACAAATACAGTGCAAAATGCCTGTCAGTTTACCACACTTGTTCTCCCTGCATACATCGTCTGTTACCTCTGCTTCCTCCCACCCCTCTCTTTAAACCCAGGCCCCACTGCTCAGGATGTTGAATGTGTTTATTTTTTGTGCCCGCAGAATATCCTATACATGAAAAACAAAAATACTGCTAATTAACCATTTCAGGGACAACAACCATATTAACGATGTTCCGTTTGCCTGCTGTAATGTGCCTGATATAATTAACGCTGTGTCCTTAAAATTACAGGCGCAGTTCGCAATTATTTGCTGTAAAAAAAAAAAAACAACGCTTATTTGAGATTTGCGTTACATTTTTCGTGCTCATGGCTGATGCAAAAATGTTAATGGTGACTCGGTGTGGAAAAGAAGTTCCAAGAGATCTGTAATTGATTCGTATTAATATTGTGACTTTCTAACGTTTTCATTACATTATTTTGTGTTTTTAGTTACACATATAATAACAATGTCATTAAAATATCACGTCATACAGATGACTCGAGACACATGATCGCTGATGTCTACGTCAGATGAGGACTCAAGGAGAAGAAGAGGAAGAGATAACATGGAAGAGGAGCAGCAGCAGCAGGAAGAAGAAGAAAAATAAGAAGAAGAAGAACAAAAATAATGAAGGTGAGTAGGAGAAGGAGGAAGATGAGGGAGAAAAGGGAAATAATGTATGTGTGTATGTGTGAGCATGTGTGTGTGCTTATATGTGCCAGAGATGGGTGGACAGAGAGAGGAATATTCCCGTGTGTTTTACATAGCAATACAGCAACGAGAGATAGATGACTGAGATAACCTTCAGATATCATGTCTAATGTATATTACCCAAACGCATCGAAATATCAAATGTAAACTGAAATAAACTCGTATGCTTTTGTTCGCCCGCATTGAACTCAAGCGTTGCCCATACAGTGCTACTCCTTCTAGTGCACAGGGCTGGTTTTTGCGCGTGTATTAGCTGTCCTTAATACTAGTGTTCTCGTGTTTTGTGGATTATTCATCGACATTTGCCTGTGTACAACATCGGAAACTTTGGGAAATCATGAGGAATATGGGCTTTTCATCACATTAGTACAACTCATAAAAATTATCTATCTAGACTTATTATATGATGCTCTAAATATCGGTGGTCATGACATACCAGAGATTCGGTATGCTGATGATACAGTATTGCTATCCGCAACACAGAATGGTAAAGAATACTTAATAATCTCAACCCAATTGAATAGTGAAAATCACAACTTATATTTTAACATAGCAAAAACAAAGATAATGCATATAGATAAAATTGCTTTGAAGAAAGAAATATATGTTAATGAGGAAAGGTTTTAGGTGATGGATTACCAATAGTGGTGAAAAACAAATGGTAAAAATACGAATATCTATTGCTCTTCAAAGAATAAAACAACTGAATAAATTGTGGAGTGGGACAGATAGAACTAAAAAAAAAATAGATTTTTAAGATCATGCATTTTTCCATGGTCGAGACAGAAACACGGAACTGATCCACGACTCTGTTGATCGAGTGAGATGGCAGAACATGACCGCCCACGCTTACCGGCATGGCACATGATGGATGGATGGATCTTTCCCATTGCAACTTACGCCTGTGAGACCTGGACACTTACTAAACAAGCTCAACAGCGCATAAATGCCTTTGAATATACATGTTATAAACAAGTTCTAAGAATATTTTGGATACAGAAAATAACAAATACATCCATACTTCAAGAGCTGAATATTAAAGAAGGTTGGCGATTAAAGACGATAAATCAAGGAAAATTTCAATATTTTAGTCACTTGAAACATCACGAAAGTTTGGAGAGAATAGTAATGGGGAGGTATATGCCTGGGAAGAGAATAAGAGGAAAGCTAAAGTGAAGATGAGTGCAGGATGTGGCGGATGATCTCCAGATGGGTGTATGGGACACGGGACATCTTGATTATGATCGAGAGGATTTCCGGAAGGTTGATATGGGAGCTAGGTTTTGCAAATGACATGCTACTGAATGAATGAATAAATGAATGAATGAATGAATGAATGAATGAATGAATGAATGAATGAATGAATTACTAGTGTGCTTCACCATTAGACAAACCCATTGCAACTTCAGAGGTACTTGTAATTTACGCCCCCCAGGTCAAAGACGAGAAGTCAAAATATTTTTCCAACTGACCGGTATAGAGGACTAGCTGACCCGGCCCGGCTTCGCCCAAGCCCTGGAGGGGATCTATCTATCTATCAGTCTGTCTGTCTGCTTGTTTGTCTGTCTGTCTGGCTGACCCGGCCCGGCTTCACCCAGTCCCTGGTGGGAAGCATCTCATTTAATTCATATAAGTAGTCATATAAGCTCTCCCGTTCCCGACTATCTGTCTGTCTGTCTATCTGTCTGTCTGTCTGTCTGACCGGGCCCGGCTTCACCCAGTCCCTGGTGGGGAGCATCTCATTTAATTCATATACGTAGTCATATAAGCTCTCCCGTTCCCGACTATCTGTTTGTCTGTCTATCTGTCTGTCCCGGCCCGGCTTCACCCAGTCCCTGGTGGGGAGCATCTCATTTAATTCATATACGTAGTCATATAAGCTCTCCCGTTCCCGACTGTCTGTCTGTCTATCTGTCTGTCTGACCCGGCCCGGCTTCACCCAGTCCCTGGTGGAGAGCATGTCATTTAATTCATATAAGTAGTCAAATAAGCTTCCGTTCCCGACTATCTGTCTATCTATCTGACCCGGCGTGGTTTCGGCCAGCTCCTGGCGCACAGTAACTTAAAAGAATGTCCTTCCACACACCATTCAATGAAAACTGTAGAAAAAGATGGGTTACAATGTTATGCATTATGCATTATTTTTATGAAAACTTTGAAAATGCCTTAAAGATTATATCATTATTTATTATAACTCATATGCCTGAAAATAACTATAGACAAAGAGTTTAACAATAGTGCAAGTAAGTCCAACAATATGACTATAAAGTATATAGAAATGTTATTAAAAGTTATGCCCCTTGAAATAACTTTTCTAGAGTGAAGTCCCCCTGCTATATAGACATTATATAATGAAAATGGAAAAGTAAATGTTATTAAATAAGTAGAAGATTTTACACTAAGAAACTATTATAGTCGGTTGCACAGGAATGAAAGGAAGACGTGTAGAAAATTTCATCTCAATCGGATGTACCGTTATCGAACGCATCCATATATATATATATATATATTGTTTCTCCAACAAGAATGATGATGACCATTCATTTCATCCAGTGGGGTTGAAAGTATGGAGCCGTGAGTTCTAAAATGGCTGGTAAGGCCTTTTTTTGGCTCGAAATGTTCTTTGACAATGTGGACAAAGAATGCTTGACGTTCCAGAAGGAGGATCTCCTGTAGTGGTTTTACTGTCCAGCCTTTTCTTCACAGCTCCTTCAGTCCTGCTTCACAAGTGACTGCACCCTTGCGTAATGATGTACGCCACGAATTTTGGTCTTTGGCAGCAGTCTTCCAGGTGTCATGAGGAGTTCCAAAAGCTTTCAGCGAGATGTTCAGTGTCTTTAAAACGTGTCCTCTGGCCGCGTTGGAGGCGTGTACCACAATGAAGAAATCCTATAATATATATTAAGGCAAACTGTTTCTTTCACATATTTCTCGTCAGCTTGAGCGGCCTTATGTTAGAACGAAACATATGCATGCATGCATTGACTGTAATAGGTTTTGTCATTCTGGATACACCACATGCTCAGACATGTGAGGTCTTGAAATATTTACTATGACTCTCCGCTGGCTGTTAGACGTGGGGACGTTGAAATGTCCTAAGTGCAGTGATGTCGGTTTTTAGCTCAACTCAACTCAACTCAACATCCATCATACAGCCCAGACTTGGCAGTATGGGACTTTCATTTGTTTGGATCTTGAAAGAAGATTCGCGGAATCTAATGTTTGTAGACGATATCAAGGTAATCCAGGCGATAAATAAGCAGTGTTTAAACGCGATCACTTGCACGCTTGAGTGCCGGCCCGTAGGTCAGGTGTTAGAATCCACTTCGAGGCGGAGATTGTCTTCAGTGACCTGGACTCCCTGTTCTTTTTTTTAAATTTTGTTTATTGCATATCCTTTTTACATGATATCGCTTTCAACACCAGCATTTTACTGCTGTTGTTGATATGTTGGCAAGTTTACGTTCAGTAGTTTGCCATTGCTTTCTGAACGACCGGCTCCCACACCAATTCGTTAAAACCAAGCGCAACGCGGTCTGCTGCCAAATCGGTCGCCGCTGTGTTTCGAACGCGGGTAAGCGGGCTTACGAATAGCGTCCGTAATCCCTTTGTCGCGGAGACAACTCCCAATTCTAGCTAGCCTAAAATGGGTCCCAGATATATTTCCCTGGAAATAAAGGCGGTCGGCATGATACTGACCATAGCATCTATCGATTTCCTAATAGTCTAAAATCACGAGGTAAGCACTCAGGACGCCTCACGTCGTGGTAAAAGGTTCCCTAGTTACTTTACTTGCTTGTCTTAGTGTTATCTCATACAGTTGGTTGAGAGTTAGAGAGCTAGGAACCAGATCCTTCAACATCATTCCCTAGCAAAAGACAAAGATTGTCGAAAAATGTTTGACTTAGCTGGGCCTGTAAAAACTCGCTCACGTACTCACATGCTCACACACAGACACAAACATACATAATATATTTGTGTATATTTGTATGACTCTGTGTGTGCGTGCGTGCGTGCGTGCGTGCTTGCGTGCGTGCGTGCGTGCGTGTGTGTGTGTGTGTGTGTGTGTGTGTATAAATGAGATGATCGACGCAAATGACAAATGAAATTTGGAAGTAATGTTTACTGAAATTAATGTTTAACCGTCTGGTACAGCTGACGGACACATGGGAATAATATTTTGGATTGTGCACAAGTAAAAATAACAACGAATACAGATGTTATCAAAGCTCGCTGTCTAGACAATTCATACTATAAAACAGACATAACTGAATCACCAGAACCCAAATGAATGGTACAGAATAGCATGAAACTAAATATCTTGGTGTATATTTATGGAGTACTATTTCAGGGAGACAGGAAATTGCTGGAAACTTTATCGTCAAGGAAGTGTCTCTGATTCGGTCATTAATTTCTGCGTGGTTAATAATAGAATAAACAAAACAATAAACAAGCTCCCAAAACCAGTGACATGTGCGTGGTTATTTTTAACCGGATGCACGCAATAATAGGTAACTTATATAAGGTAAGCGGGCGATGTGCGTTAAAGGGCAGAAAAAGTGTTTCACGGACCGAGTCGAGAGGTAGAAATTAGTTGCTTACCATTTTGAAAAGGCCGTCTTGCGTTGACTTCAATGGTTTGAGCCTCGGTCGTTCATGATTCAATGGTAAACTACTGACGTAAAAATTGCCGAGTAAAACACAAACAGCCAATTAATGCTGGGATTTATCTTTGTAAAGGACATGCATGTAACATTATATTAGGCAAAGATCGCCCACCTGAGGCAATGGAAAGTTTCTAAATACCGTGGACAGCGAAGAAAATCGCCGATGTATTCAAACCTGCAGGTGTTATCAGATAAGAAAAATGCATAGCTCTAAATACAAGATTTAACACTCTTTAAGATGTATGAGGGTAACCGCGGTAAGGTAGTAGCTAGAACTCGTCTGCTGGCCATGTGGTCACGAATTCGAATCCAAATCGTCGCTATTATTGTGTGTGTGATTGAACAGTCATAAGCCACAGGTGACACCAGACCGTCATCCAGCTACTGATGGCAAAACTAAAACTATAACTAAAAAAAAAAAAAAATTTGTTGCGTATCCCTTACTGGATGTTGCAGTCAACACCAGCATTTTCAGCTGCTGTTGATGTACTAGGCAAGTGTAACGTTCAGTAGTTTGCCATTGCTTTCTGAACGACCGACCCCTATACCTTTTTCGAAAAAACCAGCACCGCTGTGTTTCGAACCCGGGTATACGGGCTCACAAACCGCGTTCGCAAGCCCTTAGCCACAGAGCCCGGTTAATTTAGAGTAGGAACATGGAATGTTAGGACATTAAATGAGCCAGGAAAGTTAAACAATGTTCTAAGAGAAATGGAAAACATGAAAATGAATATACTAGGCATAAGTGAGATGAGATGGAAGGGATCTGGCAAAAATATAACCGACAAACACACAATAATTTATTCTGGAGGGGACACACATGAAACAGATGTAGGGATAATATTTGATGAAAACAACAGCCAAATCTATGAATGGATACTGGTGTATTTCAGATAAAGTTATAATGGTCAAAATCAAAGGTAAACCAATAGATATAAATATTATACAAGTATATGCATCAACAACAAGCAGTAGTAATGAAGAAATACAACACTTTTACGATGAAGCAGAAATGGCAATAGCTCAAATTGGATCACAAGAAATAAAAATAATACTCGGAGATTTTAATGCAAAAGTAGGAAAGGGGAAAATAGAGGATATAGTGGGGAATTACGGTTTAGGTACAAGAAATTAAAGAGGAGAGAAACCAATAGAATGGGCAAATATTAATGATATGATAATTGCAAACACATGGTTTAAACACCATAAAAGACGACTTTATACATGGAAAAGCCTTGATATGAAAACACGCAACCAAATCGACTACATACTTATTAATAAAAGATTTAGAAATGCATTAATTAATGCAAAGACAATGCCTGATGCTATGTGGACAAATAAAAGTAAGATTAAAGAGAGGGAAGAAATGGTTAAGAACTTGGGACTTAATAAAGAGGTTCGGAAAGTGGATAAAGAAATTCAAGAACAATACAGGATGACTGTGAAAAATAGGTGCAATGCAATAGCTAAAATACAGAGTATAAATGAACAATGGGAAATGTTAAGGTACTCCATTCATCAACCTAGCAAAGAAATATTACCGGAGAGAAGCCAAAAAGCTAATAAATAATGGATGAATGAAGAAATCTTAATGCTGATGGACAAAAGGAAACAGAATAAACATGATAAACAAGAGTATGCTAAGATAAATAAAGAAATAAGAGATAAATGTGTGAAGGCAAAAGAAAGTTGGTTAAACGAGCAATGCAAAAAAAAAAAAAAAATGAATTAAATTCCATTAAAGATCAAAAAAGTATGCACAGTGAGCTCACAGGAAGAAAAATAAGAATAAATACATGGTGTTTGAAATAAAAAACAGGAAAGATATTATTGGAGGAAGGTGCTATAATGAAGAGGTGGAATGAGTATATAAGAGAATTATATAATGAAGAAAGGGAAGAATTAACAGAAGAAAGTAACTTAGAAGGCCCACCTATTCTAAAATAAGAAGTCGCTGACGCTATGAAACATATGAAGAAAGGAAAAACAGCTGGGCCAGATGAAATCACAGTAGAAGAATTAGAAGTATTGGGAGAATTTGGGGTAGATATATTAACCAAAATGCTGAATGATATTTATAACAGTGGATATTTACCGAGCGATATGCTGAAATCTGTATTTATAGCAGTACCAAAGAGACCAGGAGCAATTGAATGCGAAGAATTTCGTACAATTAACCCCATACACCATGTCACTAAGCTTCTACTCAGAATTATAAAGAGAAGAACAAGAAAGAAAATAAAAATGGAAATTAGTGAAGAACAGTATGGATTTGTGGACGGAAAGGGTACAAACAATACAATATATTTATTACGAACACTAACAGAAATGTCAGTAGAGAAACAGAGAGATATATATTTATGCTTCATAAATTATACTAAGGCATTTGATAAAGTAAAACATGATGAGCTGATTAAAATGTTGGGAGTTATCAACATTGATGGGAATGATTTAAGAATAATAAAGAATATATACTATATATACTATATAAAGAGGGTAGTTACGAACAGATAAAACTAGGAGTACAACAGGGGTGTGTCTTGTCACCCGATCTCTTCTCTCTATATAGCGAAGTAATAATGAGAGAGATCAAAGAGAAGCCAGGAATACTAATCGGAGGATATAATATAAACAATTTACGCTAAGCAGATGACACAGTATTGGTGGCGGATAATGCAACAGACCTGCAACCATTGTTGGGTGTGCTTTTTAAGACGAATGTTGCGAATTCCTTGGACTGCCAGAGTAACTAACAACGATTGCCCGAAAAAGGCTAATGAAACTAGAACACTATATACAACAATAAGAAAGAGACAAACAACTTTCTTTGGTCATGTGATGAGAAGAGAGGCATTGGAGAACATCGTGACAACTGGAAAGATCGAGGGGAAAAGAGGCAGAGGCAGACGAAGAGAAATGATACTGGACGGATTGAGACGATGGCATGGGGGAGTTTCATCATCAAAGTTGATGCAGAACATCAAAGACCGAGATCTGTGGAGAGCCATGAACGCCTATGCCAGCCGGCAGGGCACTTGATGATGATGAATTGACCAGAGGTTCTAGGTCGACAGTCTAAGGTGGTTACCACGCAAGAAATATCTCGGGGAAGCAAAGGCAGTTAGCGTGATCCTAACCTCATCAGCCACCGAGTGCCGATTGGTCTATACAAAAGTGGGTCTATCACCATATGCCCTATGCGCCTTAACACATGTGAACTGGTCCTTTACTTTCTTTTGTACCTATCACGTATTGGCCACACGTGGATAGGCCCACATTAATTGATAGTCGCAACACTTCACTTGTCCACAGCAGACTATTGCCATGCGAGTTTCTTTTCGTTCTGGTTGTGAGCTTATTGTTTTAAAGCAATAATTTCATTGCACCGGGTTTTGTCCCACATGGCTCGGTCTCTTTCCGCAGCGCGGAAAGCGTCGCACAAAGCACGAACTCCGTTGCTCTAGCGATGACCCACGGGAGTCTCAGAAAATTTCACTCGTGAACCGAAGGACGCGGCCCGGAATCGAACCCACAACCTTCGGAGCCCGAGTCAAACGCCTTGACCACTTCGCCAAGGAGAATTTTACGCGACTTTTAAAGCAATATTTTATAGACTTACTAACATGCCAAGATTGAACTGGCCAATATTCGTCGACCTTCTTTACTTACCAAATTATCTCCTTGTTCCCATGCTATACTGGGTTGACCTGGGAGCTCATGCCAAAGTTTAAAAACCTCTTCAGTGCACTTTCGAACCCATTGGTATAGGTAATTATAGGATAAGGGATGTATTAGGTGCATTGAGGAAATTATCAGCCATGCTTACACAATTTCATCATTTGAAAGCAGTAGGTTCGAATCCCAGTATGGCTACTCTAGCTTTTAATGTTTAGATTGTCTAGAGTGTATTATCATCTCTACTTTTCTTTTCCACTTTTAAGAGTGCCAGTCAGTACCAATTAACTCTCATGATAACACAAGAATAGTAAAGTTGTCTTTTATATAGTTATTTATTGAGATCAACGTCAGAGGTAACATATAACTATTGTCATGACCTGGCTATGTTATTAGTGGCAGAGAGTAAACAAGCGGATGGTCGGCCAAAGGATGGACCCTAGGAAAGATGTGGGACATATGAATCTTACGTTGGGAAAAGGTGATAACCCAAAGCGAGAAACGGGTCGTGACCGTTCGGGGCAGATCTCTCAAGGTAGATAGGATAGGTAGGACAGCTATGGGTGCCGGTTGCAAATATTATGACGTGCTCGACAAACGTTGAATTACAGACTGTTTCAGTATAGTAATTAGGAAGTTCAGTATATTATTTCCAGGAATCTGAAATATGAAAGTGATGTGAGTATGTGTGAGTGTGTGTGTGTGTGTGTGCGCGCGAGTTTGCGCGTGCCTGCGTGCCTGCATGTATGCGTGTGTGTGTGTGTGTGTGTGTGCGTGCGGGTGTGTGTGTGTGTTTCTGTGTGTGTGTGTGTGTGTGATATGTGAATAGCAGATGATAAAAATATTATTATGAACATATATAACTAATCAAGCCGGATTTCTGTTAAATTCTTCAAATGTTTTGAGTCTTGAAGTACCATGACCGTGAAGATTTAAATATGCCTCTCCGCCTCTCCGCAGATGTAAATTTGCAGTACAGGTCTTGCACATTCCGATGTATTATGAGTTCTCGTGGAAATTGTGCTTCGGAGCCGGGTCGGAGTGAAAATGTCTACACAAACTTTACTCCTCCGATAGATGCAAGCGCTTCTCGTGGCGCTTACGACCTTAGCGCCAACGTATCATTGTTAAATCTCAAGTTTTAATCACGATTCACCAGCCAAACAAACACACAAACAGAATACTATACTTACAGTATCATGATCCATTAGAGCGACTATATAATCCTTGCTTTTCATAAACTCGACAATTGATAGTATGCCATCCAAACTACCATTACATCTAGCATTCTCCCTTCTGTCAACCAACGCCTCTAACACTTTCAAATGTTTTCGGTTGTCACAACAGAATCCAGTACTTCTCTTGTCGTAAGGTGACCACATGAAACAATGATTGTCTTGTACTAATGTTGGTTATTACCTCTGTTTGGGAATTTCCCCCAGCAATGCCAGGGAGTTATACTTCATGCTACAGAAAATATGACAAAGTTCACATTCTCAGTATGGAAGCTACCGAACACACCATACAGCTCACTCCCTCTCTGATTGGAAGCTACAGACCAGGCGATACATTTCACATGTTTTCTGTATAATAACCACGAATTAGATTATACATTTCACATATCCTCAGTATAAAAGCTACAGATCTGTCGATGTATTTCACAATTTCTGGGTATAGAAACTACATACAGATAAGATGATAATTTTACAGTTTTATGTCTGCGAGTTACAGACCACCGACATATTTCACATTTTCTCGGCACAGAAGCTGGAGATCAAACACCAGATTTTACATGTTCTCGGTGTGTGTGCTAAAGTACAGACAATACATATCACCTTTTGCATCTATGAAAGCTACCATCGGATGCCACACTACATTGCTATAATGCTGTATGGTTAAAAGCTAACGATTACATTTTTAATGAACTAAGAATTGTGAGAGTGGTTCATAGGGTGTCATAGGAACTCCCATATCTGGTTTTATAATAATCAATGCAAGAGCAAGGGAATAAGCGAAGCATCCATAGCACATTGGTGTCAACTGATACAGTAACTTTGAAACTGGAAACCTCTCGGCTGGCGATCAATTGTTTGCATTTCTGTTTTCACAGCTTGAAAAGTGACTCCCTCTCTGCGCTGAGTCGCACCCTTCAAGACTAGTTTGTAAAGCCGTCATTATACACACGGGTTAGCTTGCTTACATGAGCAGGCAATTAAATATATTAACTTATTCAGTGCCAAACAAAAATTACGTTTGGACCACACATGGTGCACAATCAAATGAACAAGTATTATAATGTAAATTTCCGTTCCCTGTGCATTGAAATTGTGAAAGAACCCATAAAACAAAACAAATAAAACGATAACCATAGTATGGCGATATATCGTCCTTCTGTTCAAATGGGAGGTCACATTGGCTATATATTATCCTTCAGCACTGAATCAGTTAAATAGTTAAATTGTTAGTCGCATGCCCTTTACATAACCTTAATGTATTTTAATTTAATTCGCCTTTCGCTTAAATTCTTCATGTTTCCCACTAATTACAAAAACTATTTTGTCTTCTCATAACAGATAACATTAATATTAGCTTTAACTTGTTATGACAACGGTAGTAGCCTGGTGGCCAGACGCTTGCATGCCGGTCTGATGGTCGTGGATTCCAGATTCTCATGTCGACCCAGCCTGAAATGAGTACCGGAATATGCGTGGGAAGTAATAGCGACCGGCCTGATATTGACCATACCATTCCTGGAGTGCCAATAAACATACATTCATGCCTCGTTTTTCGTCGATAATCCGTCCGAAAACAATCCACGAAACACGAAACCGACGAAAACCGAAGCAGTTTTTTTTCCCATATTAATCAATGTGAATCCAATTAATTTGTTCTAGACACTCCAAAATACACACTAAAACATATTCTATAGAGAATAAATATAGTGTTTAATACTATTTTTCGGCCCCAGACGTGTCCGAACTCGCACCTTCGCTGAGCCTAATAACACAATGTATGCCAGTGCGTTCTTGAATTTTTTCAAACCATAATCTGCTGGCCTTTAAATCACTGAGTACACAAGCATTCGTCCCAGTCATTTTCTTATTGAGATAGGCATATAGCAGACTGACCTTTTTACATATGAATGCCTCCGAAACAGAATCGCCATCTAACTGTTTTTGATTCATCCAAAATAATAATAAGTGTTAAACATCTTCAGTTGTTTACGATCTCTGTTTCGTTAGCACATTCATGTATTTCGATAAATTAGCCTTTTTTTATTTCTTCTTTTTTCGCCATAATGAAACTTATCGCGGATGAAGACTTCTCGTTTATGCGGCCAATTTCAGCAATCTTAATGCCGCTCTCGTATTTTATTATTACCAAATGATACTTACACAACGAAAAATAACGACAATCTTAAAAGAAGAACGCGTTACTCCCTTTGTTTTCGCAAAATTGGCAACGAGGTCATGTGGGCATGTCGACGAAATTCGAGGCAATCAACGGAAACCGAGACATTTTTTTCGCGGAAAAAAAATAGACGAAAACCGAAACCGACGAAAACTGAAGGCAATGAAAACCGAGGTTTGACTGTATTGGTTTAGTACCATGTGCCCAATGTGACCAAGACGTGTTAAAGAGTCCTTGTTTTGACGCAAGCTAACACTTACATTCTCTCTTCATTTATCCGGGTTAATATTGTTGACGCAAGCTAACACTTACATTCTCTCTTCATTTATCCGGGTTAATATTGTTGACGCAAGCTAACACTTACATTCTCTCTTCATTTATCCGGGTTAATATTGTTGACGCAAGCTAACACTTACATTCTCTCCTCATTTATCCGGGTTAATATTGTTGACGCAAGCTAACACTTACATTCTCTCTTCATTTATCCGGGTTAATATTGTTGACGCAAGCTAACACTTACATTCTCTCTTCATTTATCCGGGTTAATATTGTTGACGCAAGCTAACACTTACATTCTCTCTTCATTTATCCGGGTTAATATTGTTGACGCAAGCTAACACTTACATTCTCTCTTCATTTATCCGGGTTAATATTGTTGACGCAAGCTAACACTTACATTCTCTCTTCATTTATCCGGGTTAATATTGTTGACGCAAGCTAACACTTACATTCTCTCTTCATTTCTCCGGGTTAATATTGTTGACGCAAGCTAACACTTACATTCTCTCTTCATTTCTCCGGGTTAATATTGTTGACGCAAGCTAACACTTACATTCTCTCTTCATTTCTCCGGGTTAATATTGTTGACGCAAGCTAACACTTACATTCTCTCTTCAGTTATCCGGGTTAATATTGTTGACGCAAGCTAACACTTACATTCTCTCTTCATTTCTCCGGGTTAATATTGTTGACGCAAGCTAACACTTACATTCTCTCTTCATTTCTCCGGGTTAATATTGTTGACGCAAGCTAACACTTACATTCTCTCTTCATTTATCCGGGTTAATATTGTTGACGCAAGCTAACACTTACATTCTCTCTTCATTTATCCGGGTTAATATTGTTGACGCAAGCTAACACTTACATTCTCTCTTCATTTATCCGGGTTAATATTGTTGACGCAAGCTAACACTTACATTCTCTCTTCATTTATCCGGGTTAATATTGTTGACGCAAGCTAACACTTACATTCTCTCTTCATTTATCCGGGTAAATATTGTTGACGCAAGCTAACACTTACATTCTCTCTTCATTTATCCGGGTTAATATTGTTGACGCAAGCTAACACTTACATTCTCTCTTCATTTATCCGGGTTAATATTGTTGACGCACGCTAACACTTACATTCTCTCTTCATTTATCCGGGTTAATATTGTTGACGCTTGCTAACACTTACATTCTCTCTTCATTTATCCGGGTTAATATTGTTGACGCACGCTAACACTTACATTCTCTCTTCATTTATCCGGGTTAATATTGTTGACGCACGCTAACACTTACATTCTCTCTTCATTTATCCGGGTTAATATTGTTGACGCAAGCTAACACTTACATTCTCTCTTCATTTATCTGGGTTAATATTGTTGACGGACATAGATTCTTACTCACGTGCATAGTATACTATTGGCTCCAAATTCTCTAGCAGATTCTCATTATATTGCCCCCTCCGCTTTGTATAAAGCTAAAACTTACATTCTCTCTTCATTTATCTTGGTTATTATTGCTGACGGACATAGATTCCTACTCACGTGCACAGTATACTATTGGCTCCAAATTCTCTAGCAGATTCTCATTATATTGCCCCCTCCGCTTTGTATAAAGCTAAAACTTACATTCTCTCTTCATTTATCCAACTTAATATTGTTGACGGACATTGACCCCTACTTACGTGCACAATATATTATTGGCTCCAAATTCATTTGCTGAGTCTCCTTATATTGTCCTATATGTCTTGTATAAAGCTAAAATTTACATTCTCTCTTCATTTATCCTTCTTAATACGGTTGACGAGCAATGAATCTTACTCACGTGCACAAATTTGCTCCAAGTTCTTTCGCTTACTATTTTTATATTGCTCTCTTCATCATGTGACCGGTGCTGACTTCTGAACATAAAAATTGCCTAGTAAACTACAAACAGCAAAAAATGATGGTATTGATTGCGACGTCTGGTAAAGCACATGTTACTAACTTGTAATACGCTGGACGGATATGGATCCTTACTTGGGTACACACTATATTTGGCTTTAAATTCCTTAGCTTGATATCTTCATATTTCCCTTTTCGTTCACAGGTCTTCGTACTGTCCATACCTTAAATATATGCTTTTGGTGGTGTGGTCATGGGTTAGATTAGTATCGGGACGGATTCGGATTTTAAAACTGACCTGGGCTGCCAGGTCGAACCAGCTTTAAATGGGTACGACGAATGTCATTTGGAGTAAAGGCGACCGGGTGATTCTCACCACATCACCAACAGGGTGAAGATTCAGTTATAAAAATATGAGTCCAGGACCGTATGTCCGATACGCATTAAGGAATGTAACAGGGTCGTTTATTTTACTTTAGTAAGACCGACCGAATAAATTGTGGAGAGGGACCGACCGAATAAATTGTGGAGAGGGACCGACCGGATAAATTGTGGAGAGGGACCGACCGGATAAATTGTGGAGAGGGACCGACCGGATAAATTGTGGAGAGGGACCGACCGGATAAATTGTGGAGAGGGACCGAATAAATTGTGGAGAGGGACCGACCGAATAAATTGTGGAGACGGGCCGAATAAATTGTGGAAAGGGACCGAATAAATTGTGGAGAGGGACCGAATAAATTGTGGAGAGGGACCGAATAAATTGTGGAGAGGGGCCGACCGAATAAATTGTGGAGAGGGACCGAATAAATTGTGGAGAGGGACCGACCGAATAAATTGTGGAGAGGGACCGACCGAATAAATTGTGGAGAGGGACCGACCGAATAAATTGTATAGAGGGACCGACCGTATAAATTGTGGAGAGGGACCGAATAAATTGTGGAGAGGGACCGAACGAATAAATTGTGGAGACGGGCCGAATAAATTGTGGAAAGGGACCGAATAAATTGTGGAGAGGGACCGAACGAATAAATTGTGGAGAGGGACCGACCGAATACATTGTGGAGAGGGACCGAATAAATTAAGGAGAGGGACCGAATAAATTGTGGAGAGGGACCGAACGAATAAATTGTGGAGAGGGACCGAATAAATTGTGGAAAGGGACCGAATAAATTGTGGAGAGGGACCGAATAAATTGTGGAAAGGGACCGAATAAATTGTGGAGAGGGACCGACCGAATAAATTGTGGAGAGGGACCGACCGGATAAATTGTGGAGAGGGACCGAATAAATTGTGGAGAGGGACCGAATAAATTGTATAGAGGGACCGAATAAATTGTGGAGAGGGACCGAATAAATTGTGGAGAGGGACCGAATAAATTGTGGAGAGGGACCGAATAAATTGTGGAGAGGGACCGAATAAATTGTGGAGAGGGACCGAACGAATAAATTGTGGAGAGGGACCGAATAAATTGTGGAGAGGGACCGAATAAATTGTGGAGAGGGACCGACCGAATAAATTGTGGAGAGGTACCGAATAAATTGTGGACAGGGACCGAACGAATAAATTGTGGAGAGGGACCGAATAAATTGTGGAAAGGGAAGGAATAAATTGTGGAGAGGGACCGAATAAATTGTGGAAAGGGACCGAATAAATTGTGGAGAGGGACCGACCGAATAAATTGTGGAGAGGGACCGACCGGATAAATTGTGGAGAGGGACCGACCGGATAAATTGTGGAGAGGGACCGAATAAATTGTGGAGAGGGACCGAACGAATAAATTGTGGAGAGGGACCGAATAAATTGTGGAGAGGGACCGAATAAATTGTGGAGAGGGACCGACCGAATAAATTGTGGAGAGGGACAGAATAAATTGTGGAGAGGGACCGAACGAATAAATTGTGGAGAGGGACCGAATAAATTGTGGAAAGGGACCGAATAAATTGTGGAGAGGGACCGAATAAATTGTGGAAAGGGACCGAATAAATTGTGGAGAGGGACCGACCGAATAAATTGTGGAGAGGGACCGACCGAATAAATTGTGGAAAGGGACCGAATAAATTGTGGAGAGGGACCGACCGGATAAATTGTGGAGAGGGACCGACCGGATAAATTGTGGAGAGGGGCCGAATAAATTGTGGAGAGGAACCGACCGAATAAATTTTTGGAGAGAGACAGATAGAACTACTAGAATCAGATTTTTAAGAGCATGCATCTTTCCCATTGCAACATACATCTGTGAGACTTGGACACTTACTAAACAAGCTGAACAGCACATAAATGCCTTTGAATGTAAATGTTATAGACGAGTTCTAAGAATATCTTGGGTAAAGAAAAGACCAAATGCATGCATACTTCAAGAGCTGAATATTAAAGAAGGTTGGCTTTTAAATACGATAAAACAATGGAAATTGAAATATTTTGGTCATTTGAAACGTCACGAATGTTTGGAGATAACAATAATGAAGGGGTATATGCTTGGGAAGAGAGGCAGAGGAAGGCCAAAGAGAAGATGGGTGCAGAATGTGGCGGATAATCTCCAGATGGGTGTATCGGACGCGGGACATCTTGCTTATCGAGATGTTTTCCGGAAGGTTGTTATGGAAGCGAGGTTCTGCAAAGGACATGCTACTAAATGAATGAATGAATGAATGAATGAATGAATGAATAACGACCAGAAATGGAATCAAATGATTGACACAGAAAAAAAAGTCTTAAAAGTCGAGAGATAATCGACTTCATTGCACCGGGTTTTATCCCATACGATTTTGTCTCCTCTTTCCGCAGGGTGGCCTACCGAAATTATCGCTCATAGCAAGAACTCCGTAGCTCCAGCGATGACCCCGAGATCACCAGAGATATCAGTATCAATGCTGACCTGAGAACATCTGTAAAAATAAACCATAAGCATGATGTGTCTCGAATTGTTCCGTCTGGCTGAATTTACGTCTCCACCGGAATAAGTGGACAACTCTGCAGCTGAGCAGAGCAGGGCACTCACTTGTCCTTACAGTCGCAAATGGCTGTCAAAGGCAGAGGTAAAAAGACCAGCATGTGGATGTGGAAGGCAAGGGGAAACCACCACATTATCTTCCCAAGACTTCATGGCAAAACATATTTCAAAGTTAGTGAAGGACGTTAATGGCTGTCTTAGGGCATCCTCGTCCGGTAGGGACAGTCATGAGTCACAGGTGACACCAGACCGTCATCCAGCTACTGATGGCAAAATCTTAACTAAAATAAATAAATTTAGAGTAGGATCATGGAATGTTAGGACATTAAATGAGCTAGGAAAGTTGACCAATGTTCTAAGAGAGATGGATAGCATGAAAATTAATATACTAGGCGTTAGTGAGATGAGATGGAAGGGATCGGGCAAAATTATAGCTGATAATCACACAATAATTTATTCTGGAGGGGATACACATGAAAAAGGTGTAGGAATAATATTAGACGAAAAAACAGCCAAGTCAATTAATGGATACTGGTGTATTTCAGATAGAGTTATTATGGTAAAAATCAAAGGCAAACCAATAGACATAAATATTATACAAGTATATGCACCAACAGCAAGCAGTAGTGATGAAGAAATACAACACTTTTATGACGAAATAGAAATGGTGATGGCTCAAATTGGATCACAAGAAATAAAGATAATACTTGGTGATTTTAATGCAAAAGTAGGAAAGGGAAAAATGGAGGATGTAGTGGGGAATTATGGTTTAGGTACAAGAAATGAAAGAGGGGAAAAGCTAATAGAATGGGCAAATATCAATGATATGATAATTGGAAACACATGGTTTAAACACCATAAAAGACGACTGTACACATGGATAAGCCCTAATAAGAAAATACGCAACCAAATTGACTACATACTAATTAATAAAAGATTTAGAAATGCTTTAATTAATGTAAAGACAATGCCTGGTGCTGACTGTAATAGTGATCATGTACCACTATGTGGACATATAAAAGTAAGATTAAAGAGAGGGAAAAAAATGGTTAAGAACATGAGACTTAATAAAGAGGTTCTGAAAATAGATAAAGAAATGCAAGAACAATACAGAGTGACTGTGAAAAATAGGTACAATGCAATAACTAAAATACAGAGTATAGATGAACAATGGGAAATGTTAAGGGACTCCATTCATCAAACTAGCAAAGAAGTATTACCGGAGAGAGGCAAAATAGCTAAGAAAAAATGGATGAATGAAGATATCTTAAAACTGATGGACAAAAGAAAACAGAGTAAAAATGACAAACAAGAATACGCTAATATAAATAAAGAAATAAAAGATAAATGTGGGAAGGCTAAAGAAAGTTGGTTAAACGAGCAATGCAAAAAAATTGAATTAAATTCCATTAAAGATACAAAAAATATGCACAGACAAATCAGTGAGCTTACAGGAAGAAAAATAAGAATAAATACAGGGTGTTTGAAATCAAAAACAGGAAAGATAATATTAGAGGAAGATGCTATAATGAAGAGGTGGAATGAGTATATAAGAGAATTATATGAAGGAGAAAGGGAAGAATTAACAGAAGATAGTAACTTAGAAGGTCCACCTATTCTGAAAGAAGAAGTCGCTGACGCTATGAAACGTATCAATAAAGGAAAAACAGCTGGGCCAGATGAAATCACAATAGAAGAATTAGAAGTATTGGGAGAATTTGGAGTAGATATATTAACCAAAATGTTGAATGATATTTACAGCAGTGGATATTTACCCAGTGATATGCTGAAATCTGTATTTATAGCTATACCAAAAAGACCAGGAGCAATTGATTGTGAAGATTTTCGTACAATTAACCTTATAAACCATATCACTAAGCTTCTACTCAGAATCATAATGAGAAGAACCAAAAATAAAATAAAAATGGAAATTAGTGAAGAACAGTATGAATTTTTGGAAGGAAAGGGCACAAACAATGCACTTTATACATTACGGACACTAATAGAAAGGTCAATAGAGAAACAGAGAGACATATATTTGTGCTTCATAGATTATACTAAGGCATTTGATAAAGTAAAACATGATGAACTGATTAAAATGTTGGAAGATATCAACACTGATGGAAAAGATTTAAGAATAATAAAGAATATTTACTGGAACCAAGTAGCAGCAATTAAAATGGGAAATAAAGAGGGTAGTTACGAACAGATAAAGCTAGGATTACGACAAGGGTGTGTCTTGTCACCAGATCTTTTCTCCCTGTATAGCGAAGTAATAATGAGAGAGATCAAAGAGATGCCAGGAATACTAGTTGGAGGTTATAATATAAATAATATACGCTATGCAGATGACACCTTATTGGTGGCGGATAATTCAACAGACCTACAACAATTATTAGACGTAGTAGTAACAGAGAGTGCAAGGAAAGGACTCTCCTTGAATATCAAGAAAACAGTAACAATGGTAATATCAAAGAAAATGGTGACACCAAAATGTGACATAGAAATAGAAGGGAAAATCCTTAACCAAGTTGATAATTTTAGATACCTAGGGGCATTTATAACATCAGATGGAAGATTTACAACAGAGATTAGGAGCAGAATAGGGCAGGCAAAAGCCGCATTTCAGAAAATGAAGAGTATCTTATGCAATAAGTCACTATCACTGAATGTAAGAAAGAGAGTGCTGAAATGCTATGTAGAACCAGTTTTGCTGTATGGCAGTGAATCTTGGAATGTAAATGAACAAATTAAGAAGAAATTAGAAGCAACAGAGATGTGGTTCCTGAGACGAATGTTGCGAATTCCTTGGACTGCCAGAGTAACTAACGACGACTGCCTGAAACAGGCTAACGAAACTAGAACATTATATACAACAATAAGACAGAGACAAACAGCTTTCCTCGGTCATGTGATGAGAAGAGAGGCATTGGAGAACATCGTAACAACTGGAAAGATCGAGGGGAAGAGAGGCAGAGGTAGACCAAGAGAAGTGATGCTGGATGGATTGAGAAGGTGGCATGGAGGAATATCAGCAGCCGAGTTGATCCAGAAAACCAAAGACCGAGATCTATGGAGAGCCATGAACGCCTACGCCAGCCGGCACGGCACTTGATGATGATGATGATGGGTTGTCTCTTGTAATTCCCGAATAGGAGTACAAAGATTTGATGAGGAAAGAGACTGGTGGTCCATTGTATTTGGCTCTAGTGGGCGATTACAGTGCCTTTTAATGATTACATCACCAGACATGTTTTCCGAGGCCAGACTAGATGGCTGATCTGTGCGTAGCCATAAGTCAGCCTGATAAGATCTTCGAAAATACCACTCAGTTACCGAGCTAAGTGGCTCAATTATTTCACTATGCAACATTTTATTTTATGTATTTCGACTAAATGCCGGCTACAATGGAGGAAGTTTATCAAGTCGGCATTACCTGAGCTTCACTATTGCTGAATAGAATCATCGCAGAGGACTGGATCTCAAATACTACGTTTTGCAGCACAGCAACAAATGGCATATACTTTTAAGTTGTAATAATAAAAGCATTTAAAGACAGTGTGATATTTGAGCCGATCAATGGCTGGGACTATCTCTTGGTCTACCTTCTTCACTGTTTACATGCTGGAGCGATATTTAGTACATTCATTATCATCCGACAGCAGGATCTTTGCAGAACGCCGTTCTCATCACGGCTTTCAAACAGTTAATCGATCCTTTGCCAGTTCTCCTGCCTCATGCACTCCCATGCCCATGGTGTCTTAAATGTCCGGTTTCCACCTTTGTGCTGATCGAGCCCTGCCTCATGCACTCCCATGCCATGGTGCCTGCAATATCCGGTGTTCACCTTCTTGTTAGCCGAGCCCTGCCTCATGCCCTCCCATGCCCTTGGTGTGTGCAATGTCCGGTGTCCACCTTCTTGCTAGCCGAGCCCTACCTCATGCACTCCCATGTCCATGATGTCTCCGGTGTCCACCTTCTTGCTGGTCGGTCCCTGCCACTTCTTTCAGGGACGATGCTTCCCATCACTGTTCTTCCCAAGGCACAGTGCCGTTCAACATGGCCAAGGTAGTTCAGTTTCTGAGACATGAAGCTGTTTATTAGTCTGTTTGCTTACATGTTCAGATCTTGAAGAATGTCAGTCATTTTATTTTTCTTGGTGCATGCTAGTCTAAGAACTTTTCTGCAACATTTTAGTTCAAGAGCCCCGAATTTTTTCTTTAATGATTGCGAAATCGTTTATGACACACATGAGTAGTTGCCTCGGGGAAGAAGCAATTCTCAACAATTTTAATTTTACTATGTTTGCTTTCACTGTGCCATATATTCTTAATATGCAGCGCAATGGCACGTCTAACTTTGAGAGCACACATCTGACTCGACTCAAATGTCTCCTTCGTTGTTGATTAGATGTTCTAAGTTTATGACATGAATATTTTCTCATTTGCTGATTATGATTTTTAGTTTCAGTACATTATATTTGTAATTTTCCAACTTTAGCACTTGCATTTACATGTTGATTTCATTTGTCAGTGTTATGAGGTCAGATATATGAAGAATGTGTGCCATGATTCATTAAAGAGGAGAAGGAACAAGTATGGTTGATTTATCGAGAATCCTGTCTGTTCCACTTTTCACATCGGGGAGTGAAGAGCATTTTGTGGAATATTCACTGGCAGAGGAACGGAAAATAATATTGCGACCCTTTGCCATGAATCTGGGACCGTCACTAACTGAGGAGCATGTATATGTAGGTATACACCGTGACTGAAAGACCAGACGACTGTTGGCATCTTTCTTCGCGTGTATTATGAATTCAGTAAACGTTTTTTCGTTTTTTCAGGTTCGACCCCCGCTCGTGACTTGCGGGATACTGAGCCGGCCGCTCAGAAAGCAATGGCAAACTACTGAGCGTAATCTTGCCAAGAGATCAACATACAGCTGAAAGATGCTGGTGTTGGCAGCTAAGTCCTGTAAAGGATATGCTAAATAAAAAAAAAACGTTTTTTACTCCTGGTTCAGTAACGCTGAGATTTCACGCACTCTTTGTCTCAGATATTCAAAACCACAGTCGGGTTAGACTTAGAGTAATTTCAACCCGAGCAGATAGATTAATCACTGAAGTGTTACGAACGCTGCTATAAGAACTTACATTTACTGTTTCCATTCTTTTCAATTGACCATACTGTCAAAGTGAGCTTCTCTTTGTTAAACCAAAGAGGTTAAAACTGCCGTGCCTTAAAAGGATACTAGGAATATAATGTTCAATATGATGTTTTATATTGAGTTAGCCCTCTGTGGTTGTGACAGAAATGCTCGGTGATATGACCTGAGTCTGGAAAGCTATATTCTTGTGTGCTTCCCCCCGACCCTTCTATCGAGAACAACTGTCAGTTCAAACGTGTCTCTTTACATGCTAGCTGTATGTCATAGGCCGGCTTCCTGACCTAGAGGTTAGCGACTTTTCTCCGTAATCTCGTATACTCTCGTAGGTAACGTGACGACGGTGAGAATCAGCAGTGGTTCTAATCGCGTCGGTAACTTACAGGGTATGTGACCCGGCCGCTCAGAAAGCAAAGGCAAACTACTGAGCGTAATCTTGCCAAGAAATCAACAATAAGCTGAAAGATGCGGATGTTGACAGCAATGTCCTGTAAAGGATATGCAAACCATTTTAGTCTGTTCTAGGCAGTCCTCTCTTGCATTTCTGTTCTCCCCTCTTCACACGTTTACCAAGTTATGTCTCTTTATCAGTCTATCTCAAATGAGTTTTAACGATTGATAGAACGAATCTGTAATGTTTGAGACTTCCCCATTATTTCCCGTATACCAATAGTAGTAATCACTATACGGACTTGCATCGTATTTAGCGTCTATAAGGTATATACATGCTAATAGTATACAGTCTCACACGCCTGCTTTGAGAAGTTGTTATAAATACAAGATTACGGCATTACGAAGTGTATTGGTCAAATCTTGTCATCGTTTTCTCTTCTCCCCAGAAAAGGCCTTTAGTACCGATTATAGGGGTCTATGTTGAATTCTAAAGTTGAAAGGAAAATGCATTCTATCATTAGTAGAATTGAACCAAGAACTACTGTTTTAAAATCCAGTGTACTAATCATAGTGCGTCTCTCAGACATGGGTTCTGTATTAGATGCCATTTCCCATTTTATAAATGCTAAATTATGTACCTCGGAACATGGTTGTACAAATATATTAACAAATCAGGAAGCGATTAGAAACAATATAAATTAGACAAACATACAAAAAAATGTTTTGTGCTGTCATAAGCAAGCGGATAAAATGTGGCATATAATAATACAGTCGAAAATCAAATACAATAGACTATGATACATCAGAGACATAAAGAAAAACACATGTATCAACACGAATCAACAAAACAGCGTATAGATGTAAACAAAGCTAAGCTGAAACAAGTGATATATAAATGCCTACAGAGAAAGAGATGTCTGAATATGAAATTATACATAAATGTGCATTAAACATATACATATACAAGGCCTCATAATTCATCATAGTAGTCCCAATAATTAAATCTTATTTCATGATGAGTGATCTTCTCTTATGATGGACGAACAACATTTAAGTACTTTAACGCTTCCACCTGAACAGGGCAGTGTGGAAGTACAAAAATGAATATACTGCAAATGTTTTAAAGTTTTAACAAATGAAGTAAATTACGTTCTTTCACACCATGGGGCATATGTGGGGCATGGCAAAGGCGGGTGGGGGGAGAGGGGAGGGGAAGAGAAGCCACCATTTCACACCATGAGTTGTACTGAGTATATGGTGCTAGCCCCGTATTTGTAGAGAGCTAGCTGGCTAAAGGCTTGCGAACGTGGTTCGTGAGCAGGGTACCAGGCGTTCGAAGCTCAGCTGCGACCGATTTGTGCAGCAGACCGTGTCACGTTGTGTTATAACGTGCTGGTATGGGAGCCGGTCGTTCAGAAAGCAATGGAAAACTACTGAACGTAACACTTGCCTAGTACATCAACAACAGCTGAAAAATGCTGGTGTTGACTGCAACGTCCCGTAAGGGATACGCAACTTTAAAAAAAAAAAAAAAGCATTCATTGGATGATGTTGTTATGTTGTTAGTATCACACCGGCTGCCTTAAGTTCCTAGCAAATTTTCTGGTACCTATTTTAAACTGGGTCGTCTTTGGAGCTCAGCGAAGTGTTAAAACAAATCTGCCAAGAAGATTCGAACACAAGCCTACCTGGTCGACAGACAAGCATGCTAGCAACTGCCATACCGCGCCTTCTTATAAATTAATTACTGAAATGTAAAATAATTAACACGAGCACGCCAAAAATAACGATTGAGATAAAGGCACAAAGTTTAAGGTAAATAATATAAGTACAAACATACAACCTGTACGTGCACCAATGTAGTCGTTTATAACAGAACTGTGCGCAATGTATCCAGAAAATTTGAACGGTTTAAAGAATTCTGCATATTAACTCCATGCAACATACATTTTCTAAAGAATTATTTCTGCATATTGCTTCCACACAACACAAATGTCTAAAGAATTGAATACAATGTTTCCACACAAAACTATCAACAGTATTCTAAATATATTGTACCCACAAAAGATACACTGTTAAAAAAAACGTCTGCATATTGCACCCACACAACATAAACTGTTCACAGAATTCTACACAATGTATCGACACGAAGTAAACTAACACTTCCTTCTGGCTATACAACGGCTGAAGCTATCGTTGATTTGCACCACGTCATGGCTGATAATGTCTTTGTGGGCAAAAAAGTATCAGCTATCTCTCATGAAGTGACAGATGTGGTTCTCGCCACGGGCTGATTAGTCACTCAGAGTAGCGGGATGAATGCCAAGCAATCAGGGGTGGAATTCTTCACAGTTGTAGTATAATTGTGTAGCAAATAAAATGTACTTACTCTTCACAAGAGGAGAATATGAACTACATGAGGCCATCAAAATAATTAGATACATTAAGGAAGTAGACAAGCTGGTTATTATCTTTCAATAAACAGACAAGCTGAGAAAAATCTAATGGCTGTGGAAATGGGGTGTCTCAGCAAAAAGCAAAGAATACAATTGATGACAGAAAAAATTAGAAGATTCTACAAGAAATAAATAAAACCCATAAACCGATTAATGATATTAGGCGCAAACATTCAAGACTGTTTGTACACTTTGTGAAAAGAAATAAACCTGAAAACTTAGTGACAACTGGCGAAACTGATGGGAAAAGAGAAAAAGGAAGGAAGAAAGATGAAAACATAGATGGCTTTGATACAAGACATAATCGGAACAAGAGCACATACCTGATCCAAGACTCTGGTAATCTTGTGATATGGCAAACCTTGGCCGGCAACGCTTATCGGCAGGGCACATAATGATAATAAGCAAGCAGACAGAATCATTTGCAGATGGCGAAATTGGAATCAAAAGTGCAAGCAGTTTGCTTTATTTCTGCTGTCTGCATTAGACTTATAAAAAACATATATTGGAAACAACAAGCTGCCATAAGAATTGATAATGAAGTAGGACAATACCAACCTATTAAGAGAGGTGTTAGGCAGGGATGTGTAATGTCTCCAGATCTTTTTTCCTTATACAGTGAAAATATTTTCAGAAATCTAGAAGACCTAAATGGAATCAGCATTGGAGGATGAAACATAAATAACATTAGATATGCAGATGATACAGTATTGATTGCAGACAATGCACAGGATCTGCAACAATTAGTAGACGCTGTGGTTGTACACAGTGAGCAGCTGGGGTTGGAATTAAATTGTAGGAAGACACAGGTTATGGTCGTCACTAGGAAGAACGAAGTACCACAATGTAATATACAAGTAAATGGGAATATTCTTCAGCAAGTGAATCGGTTCAATTATCTCGGAACAGTCATAACATCTGATGGCAGATGCCTTGAAGAGATTAGAACAAGAATCGCCATTGCGAAGGTAGCCTTTAGCAAGATGAAAAACATTCTGACCAATAAAATGATGTCAATTGAAACGAGAAAAAGAGTGTTGAGGGGATACATAGAGCCTGTTCTTTTGTATGGATGTGAAACTTGAACAATGTGCAGTCAAGCTGAAAAACATCTGATGGCTGCAGAAATGTGGTTTCTGAGGAAAATGCAAAGAATACCATGGACAGATAGAAAAACCAATGACCAAGTACTACAAGAGACAAATGAAAATCGTAGATTGATTAGAGAAATTAAACGTAGACAGTCAAAATTTTTTGGACATGTTATGAGAAGAAATGGACTGGAGAACTTGGTGACAGCTGGCAAGATCGAGGGGAACAGACCAAGAGGAAGACCGAGAGGAAAATACCTGGATGGCTTGGCCACATGGCATGGACGAGACAGGAACACTGAGCTGATCCACGACTCTGGTGATCGAGTGAAATGGCGAATCATGACCGCCCACGCTTTCCGGCATGGCACATGATTGATTGATTGATTGATGTGTTCTCTGTTATCTACTTGTTTCCAATAGATTAATCTGAATATTATTCAATACATAGGATTGCATTTATCTTAATATTGTGTGTATGCAGCCAATCCCTCCTCTAGAGTGGCCTCCATCTGATGTCCACACTGTCAACAAACCTACCAGACTCATGTTGGCTTCATCAATCATCACCGTACTCACAATCATTCAATCTCATTTGATGATGAGTCACTTCCTCGCTAACGATGGGCGAACAACATGTAAATAATTTAGCTATTCCACCTGAACAGCATTTTTTGCAGTTTACAAAACGGTCGAAACCAGCACTCGAGACATTCCCAATTATGCTTTTTCTGTCCTCATCTTCAACAACCAGCAAAGAGTCCCAATACTAATAGTACTTATTGCAATCTTATATTGGTTCTTCTAGCCTTTCCTTGGAATACTGAGTGTCAGCCAGATATGCTTTTACTCTTTTACTCTTGTTTAATCGGTCTCTTAATGACTTCTTTTAAACAGTCCTCCATGTCACTATATATGGTATCAAAGTATTCAGTTTTTGGCATCATCAGTTTACTCATGTGGTTGTTTCGGGATTTGAAATTTAAATATTGAGCACAACCCACTACTGGCAACGCCGATCGCATTCTGGTATGAACCTAAGGCCCATCCACGTCAATATGGAAGCACTATACTCGAGTTTCGCCCTCATTTGAGCTCGTCAGTAGTGCATATCCCTGACCGGCATCCGGTGGAATTGTGAGGTGGAGAAGGCCTGAGTGGATAAGCGAGATGCTGTAAGGAAAGGGCAAAACGCCAAGAAGAACAGAGTTGCTATCCTTGTCTCATTGTGCACTTGGAGACAGAGTAGGACACAAAATTAGCTGTAAAAATAAATTAATAAATAAAAAAATAATAAAAAATAGTTAAAGTTGTCAAATGTGAAAAATGGACAGAGTTGTATCAAAGAATAAGCACAGACAAGTCACTGAAATTGTTCTGGCGATTACATAAAAGTATGAATGAGGTAGTCAAGAATAAGAGTTCTTGAATTCCAAAGTGCTGACCTTATCTGGCAAAGGTCTGACGAGAATAAGGGCAAAGCCCTTTTCGAACGCTATCTAGAACAAAGCAACCAGACAGACACAAGAGGCCAAAATTTTGCCAAGGCGGCTACCTCAGATAGGTGTAAGGCCCAGAACACTGCAGTTGAAGACACAGTGACAGTGAAAGATATTAGGGCTCTGCTTCGACGAACAAGAAACAGCGCACAGGGGTCAGATGGTATACGGTATGACGACATCAGTATGTGTACCGACAACGAGCTAGAGGAACTAGCTGATATGTACAACAAAAGCATAGGGAGTGCTAGCATCAAGGACGAGCTACCTGATTCCCTTGCCGAAACCTGGCAAAGACCACACAAAAATTCAAGAATATCGAGTAATAACCATGCAAAATACAATAGGCAAGCTGCTGGAGAAGTTAATTGCCTGAAAAATATCAAGCCAGCTAGAGAAGCAAGGTTGTTTCCCACCTACCCTATGAGGGTACCGTCCAAACAGAGAAACCGAGACCAATGCAGCAGTTTTTGCCCATGATGTTTATGATGGTTCCACTCAGGCATTGAAACATGTGCTGCGATGATTAATCTGGAGGATGCGTACAACAGAGTAGCGTTGGATTTTTAAAAATGTTTCAGCTTCTTGAACTCAGGATAAGACTATTCCTCCTTAGTTGGATCGCCGCAGCCCTCTTCCAATGGAAAGTAGTTTTTAGATGTGGCAGTTGGACTTTTGAACCCACAACAATATATCCAGGCCTGCCACAGGGATCACCATTATCCCCAGTGCTTTTCAACGCCTACACTGTGAGAATTACCATCGAGGACCGGAGAGGACATTGTCATATGCCGACGATGTGGTAGTGTATCGTCAGGTAAGGATATAGATCGAGTTGCTGTGGATCTACAAACAGAACTAAATTGGTGTGTGAAATCCCGGGCAATTTTCAGTCCAACGAAGCAGTGACATGGTTCTATTTGAATAACCATATTGTCAACACTCCAACACCAACTGTAAATATGTGTTCATAGACTCTAGTAAGAACGCAGGCAATGAATTACCTGGGGATATGGTTTGATTGAAGCCTTGCTTATAATGAGCACAAAGACTAGGTAATAACAAAGGCCAATCGGGACTTGGTTGCCTTGCGGGTGATGTCGGCGGCAAAATGTGAGCAGCGCCATGTGTGGTTTCTTTACGAGGGTCTGATCCTTTCTGTTTTTGTGTATGCGATCGCGATCCTGACTCTCAGCCGTAAGAAGATGGAAAGGATGGAAAAGATACAGAAAAAAGCAATGCGTATTATTATTGGATGTACAAGAGATACAGCATGCAGAGCGATTGGCTACCTTCTTGATTTTCTAACTATTGGAGATAGAATACAAATTTGCAGAGCACGTACTTACCTCAGAGTCAATGCAAACACACACCATTCACTGCATAGTGAAATTAAGAAAATAAAGGGCAGCAGGTTAAAAAGAGGAAAGTCGTGGATGGGTCAAGACGAAAACATTCTTCAAGAGGTGTGTTCACTTGAGGACTTAGAACTTGGCGAGGTGTGGGGACCTCCTTTTCAGTTTGCATCCAACTAGACAGAAAATGCAGACAAGCAAATCCGGCTGCTGTGGAGGTGGAAGTACAGGCGTTGATCTTCGAGAATTCTTTAAAGGGTGATGCTGTCATATACACAGATGGGTCGGTCGTTCGACAAGTGAGAAGTTCATGGGGCTTTACGACTCAGGCAGGAGGGATAACCGTGAAAGAAGATTCTGGCACATTTGCTTTAACCACAAGTAGCTTGACTATGGAAGTCATGGCAGTATGTATAGCAATAACATGGCTCGAGACATAGACATTCACTAGGGCATGTTTCCTTAGTTACTAAATGAGCATGCTCAGGAAGATAGAGATAGGGGTGAACCCGAGGAGAGTGGTTGCTGTCTCTGGAGCGGTCTCGGCTGGAGAATATTTGTTTCATTTTCGTGTCAGGGCATGCGGGAGTACAAGGAAATGAGCGGGCTGACAAGCTCGCAAGTGAGGCTACTGTGGAGGGCGGACGAGCCATGGACCAGGCTGACATTCTGAATGCCTTACGAAAAGTACGTGGTTTGCAAGAACCAAGTTATGACTGTGAATCTACAACCATGGTCAGGATGCGAGAACAGCAAATTAAAAGAGATGTGGCCAAACAAGAACACTATTCGGGAAGCCAGAGAATAGTAATAAACCAACACAGAACTGGTGTCGTTAGCCGCTACACGCTGCGAGATCTACTGAGGAGGGGATCCGAGCACTTATGGACTGAATGGTTTGATGTGCAATAAGGATGATCTGTCGACTAACTAACTAGCCAACTGAGATTCCACACTTTCTGATGTTTAACACACTCGAAGGGTTTACTGTGGTATATGAAACAGTATGGAGATCTACAATGTACTCTTTGCTTTTCACAAAGATGTTTCTCATATTTAAGATATGATTCTTAGTACCTCTGTCGTTTCATAAACTTGCTTATAAAATGTGCTTCGTTTAATTCATCTTCTAGCCTCCCCGTTGTACTCTTCATGATGATACGAAAGAGACGTTACTGGCATGACCAATGAGTTCAGTATTACTATAGTCATCATTAATGTTATTATTACATTATTATGATCATCATTACTATTAGAACTACCACAATTGCTGTCATTATTGTTATTCATCATCACCAAACACATTGTTAACTGGCGTGGATGATCATGCTTCTCTACAGCTTCAAATTCCCAGAAAAGGCTACCAATGCATGTGCTGTGATATATGTTCATGCCTTGAAGATAGAAGCTCGATCCGTTCATGTATCTTAACAGTTGTTACATTTGTTTTATTATTTCTCTTCTCATAATTTGTTGTCACCACTATTGCATTATAACGCTTTCTACTACTACTACTACTACTACTACTACTACTACTACTACTACTACTACTACTACTACTACTACTACTACTACTACTACTACTACTACTACTACTACTACTACTACTACTACTACTACTATTACTCGGGCATGTGCGTATGTGTTCTACTAAAATCACTCCCCACCCCACCCACATCACCACCACCACGACCCCACCCCACCCCAACCACACCACCACCACCACGACCCGAGGCGGTGATTTCATTTTCAAGTGTTGAGTTGGGTTCCCAGATTGAAAGATCACAGATGAATTCCATGAAATGTTCTGAGAAGTAAAAGAGGTCGGCGTGATATTGAACACATAACGAAGCTAGTGCTGATTGGTGAATCCAAATATTGGTCGAATACTACATACCCACTGGGAGCCGCGGCATCACAGTGGCTAGCTCTTTCATCTCCAAACGTGATGGTTGTGTGTTCATATCCTCATCGAGGCCAATTTATTTTCAATTGATCGGGGTTTCCGGGTTGACACACCCTGAATAATGTACCAAAAAATGTCATGGGATTTAAAGGCGGTCTTTGCCTATACTCTTTTGGAAAATAAAATGCAAAGTAAGAAGAGACATTGTGTGTACTGACTATAAACATACACAACTCTAAGATGTAAGCGTCTCTATAATCTATGTTAGACGGAGAACGACATACACATTATATTGACAGTCTCAAACATTGCACTGCTGTTTGCCGCTAACTTTATTCAGTATAAATATGTGTAGAAAATATGCAATTCCCATGTAATTTATTATTTATAAAGTCTCTGAGGACTGTCATTGTTTAGGACATAATACTCCATCCTGAGTTTATTCATTCTGGAATGATGTATGTTTTAATTATTCTCATCTGATGTCTTTATGCTACTCATCAAGTGTCATCTCCGCTGTAAAGATAAGTAGAAATGTTTCTCTAACGCTTTCTTTCCTGGATCTTTCTCTTGATGTTGTCAACCAAAATGGGATTGTGTCATCCTCTTGCATACTTCACCACCACAATCGCTTTTAGCACATCATTCAGGAAGGAGCTGTGTATCATTATTTGTCCTAAGTACTTTGATTGTTGGACTATATTTCATTCAATTTTTTTTCTATCACGCTTGTTTGAAAAACTTCTTTGTTTGTTTTATTCTCTTGCCATAAGACTCATCCCGACTGGAGAAATCATCACTGACAAGAAACGGCAGATGGACAGATGGGTAGAGCACTATTTGGAGCTTTACTCAAGTGAGACCAAACTAGCGGGTGATGCCCTCAACGCCATAGAGGCTCTACCAACTCTTGACCACCTGGACACACTTCCCACTATAACAGAAGTTAAGTGTGCTATAAATGAACTTGCATCTGGCAAGGCTCCAGGTAAGGATGGGATTCCAATAGAGGTTATCAGGAGTGGGCAAGACACACTCACTTTACAGATCCACCAGCTAATAGAGCTATGCTGGCGTGAAGGACAAGTCCCACAGGATTTCAAAGATTCAAGCATCATAACACTGTACAAGAACAAGGGCGATCGGAGCGACTGCAACAACTATAGGGGTATCTCACTTCTGTGTATTGTTGGAAAAGTATTTGTCAGAATTGTTCTGCGCAGACTTCAAGTCCTAGGAGATCAAGTCTACCCCGAATCACAGTGTGGCTTTCGACAGAACCGGTCTACCACTGATATGATATTCTCATTGCGACAAATGCAAGAAAAATGCCGTGAACAGAATCAACCACTGTTTATTGCCTTCATCGACCTCACAAAGGCATTTGATTTGGTCAGTCGTAAGGGTCTGTTCAAGGCACTAAAGAAGATTGGCTGCCCACCAACTCTTCTGTCCATTGTGGAATCGTTCCACACAGGCATGAAGGGTATAATCAAGTTTGATGGTGCAACTTCTGAAGAATTTGAAATCAAGAGTGGAGTTAAGCAAGGTTGTGTACTAGCTCCCACCCTCTTTGGAATATACTTTTCACTTCTACTGAAATATGCATTTCGTGATCAGGATGGTGGTATATACATTCACTCACGCTCAGATGGCGGCCTCTACAAGGCTCAGAGATTGAAGGCTAAGACCAAAATTAGGAGGGTACTGATCAGAGAGTTGCTTTTTGCAGATGATGCTGCAGTTACGACCCACTCTGAGGAAGAATTGCAATGTCTACTATCTGCATTCTCCAATGCTTGTTCTGAATTTGGTTTAACAATTAGCAAAAAGAAGACACAGATTATGTCACAAGGTGCACATGGGGTACCATCAATCTTTATTGACGACGCCGAACTAGAGATAGTAGACCATTTTACATATCTAGGATCAGTGGGAAATAGCAAATTATCCCTAGATCAGGAAATCAACATCCGGATTGGTAAGGCAGCAACAACAATGAACAGGTTAAGAAAAAGAGTCTGGGAGAACAGGAAGCTTACTGCCAAAACAAAAGTCCTTGTCTATCAAGCCTGTGTCCTTAGTACTCTTCTCTATGGCAGTGAAACCTGGACAACTTACTCACACCAAGAGAACAATTTAAACAGCTTTCATATGCGGTGTCTGCGAAGAATTCTTGGTATTAAGTGGCAAGACAAAATCACAAATACTGAAGTATTGGAAAGATCAGGTTGTGTGACAGTTTATTCCATGCTCAGTCTTCGTAGACTTAGATGGATAGGACATCTTAGGAGGATGGATGATGGTAGAATACCAAAGGATATCTTTTGTGGTGAATTACAGATGGGTAAGAGATCTCAGGGTCGGCCTCTACTACGATACAAAGATGTGTGTAAGCGGGACATGATTGATACAGGCATTGATAATGCACATTGGGAGCAAGTCGCCGCTGAACGTGTTGCATGGAGGGCAAATATCAGAAATGGAATAAAGTCAAAGGAGAAAATTATTGCAGAAAAGTCACACACCAAGCGTTTGAGACGTAAGATGGTGCATGATGGTGGAAATGACCACGTGTTCAGATGCACCCACTGTGAACGGACATTTACAGCGCAAATTGGCCTTATCAGTCACACTCGCTACCACCATAGTTAAAAGTTATTATGCCTTTTTAAAGCACAAACTATCGTCTGTCAAGACGGCAAGGTGCCAATGCAAAAAAAAAAAGACTCATCCCATTGTTTTATTCTCTTACTACGTGGCTCATCCTATGTTTTATTCTCTTTCCATGAGACTAATACCATTGTTTTATTCCATTCCCATGTGACTCATCATGTTTCTTTTAATTCTCCTGCCATGAGACTTTTCCCATTGTTTTATTCTCTTGCAATGTGACCCTGGTTTATTCGCTTGCCACGTGACTCATCCTGTTGTTTTATTCTCTTGCCATAATCCTATTGTTTCAGTCTCTAGACATGAGACTAATCCTATTGTTTTATGCTCTTGCCATGAGACTCATCCTCTTGTTTTATTCTCTTGTTATGAGACTCATCCCATTGTCTTATTCTCTTGCTATCTGACTCATCCTATTCGTCTACGAAACCATATTTCTAAAAATGAGTCTCCAGCGTTTTCTGTTCTGAAATTGTACATTTTTCTTCTTCTTGCTTTCTCTTTTCTCCCCGTTTCTTCCTCTTTCTCCCCACTTCTTCCTTCTCTCTCTTTGTCCCTCCACCTGCCTCCTTTTGCCTACTTTTTTCACACCTTGCTTCTTCTCTTCTGATCTAGAACACACATCGGCGATCATGACTCTGCAATATTTTCTGTTGTCTAATATTCTGTTGGAATTGCTTGTTTTTAATTGTGTTATCCAGCTATTTAAGCTCTCAACATAAATATTTTATTTGTCTTTCAACGCTTCTGCTGTCTAGTAAGTTTCCTATTTAAAGCGTCGAGGTATTATTGTTATTGTATTACACAGACACGAGGACAAGAGCATGTTGAAAATAGATGCAAGGTCCGGGAGGGAAAGGCTTCTGGTCGTACAAATGTAAGATGCAACGTAAGATATCTTGAGCTCGATGAAAGAACTACATTACCAAGCAGAGGAGAAAGAAACACCAAACTATGCGGCAGAAGACTCCATGCTATTAGGGCGCATAAACCTATTTTCGTATTGCTAACTAGCAGAAGTATCAATCGATGCTGAACCTATGTGGCCTTTGAAATAACATGACAGATAAATTGGATGGCATTAATCGTCATTTATCCAGGCACATTAAGGAAGCAGAGATCATGGAATACGATAGGCAATATAATCATTTGAAAGCTACAGACAAACTGATGATCTCTCCCTCTTTCCTGCCATGAATACCGATCAATTGTCACTACTATCATTCTCTTTTTATTGTTATTGTGTGCCTTTTGTGTTGTGTTTTTTCCCCCAAACTTTTTTCTTTGTCAAACTTGTCATCAAGTTGGTTTTTATTTCAACATCTAGTCTGAAAATGGGGGTGGAGGTAGTCACTGCGCCGTTTGACTGGCAGAAAAACAAACAGCACACACACACGTCGTGATTGTAACGGATTCACAGAACATGTAAGAAGGGTGAAGACAGGCATGCTTTGTGCAGAGTGGTATATGCTTCAAATAAAAAACAAGATTGGGAGCATCCGTTGAATCTTTTCCGCAGGACATGCTGGCAGGTTGGGAAATGAGATTAGCACCACTGAGTGAGGTATTAGTGCACAATAAGGCAGTTGTGGTTATTTGAGATCATGCGCATAGTGTGGTACACAGATGATTCATCATGCCTGAATTGAACTCTTCAGCAGGGAGTGACAAGAGAATCTAGCCGAGACTCACTACTCCGCGGAAGCGTCAGACGGAAACATAATTAGAATGCAGCTGCTAATATTAGCACTGGGACTCTTCGCTGGTTATTGAATATGAGAACAGAAAGCCTACGAGAATGCACTGAGTGCTGTGATGTCGGTTCTTAACTGAATTCAACCCAGCTTAAGCCTTTTAAAACTGTAGCGCCACAACAGCCTTCTGAATAATTATATTTAAGACATTCACATGCCACAGCCCCGGGAAGGTTAACCCGGTCAACAAATGCCCGCAGAAGTTGGATGTGTCGGCCTAACGGCGCAAGAGCGAAACTCTGCTGTAAACAGGCACAACGCAGTCACGTCCGGAAAAAAACTCCGGATGAACGAAGAAGAAGAAGAAGACATGCCACAGCAAAGCTCTGACTGGACTTTTTGAAATATAATTGCAATCAAGTGTACATTAGAAAATATACATATTACACACTGTTTAGAAAAAAGATGTATTTAGCATATGTTTTTGGGTTGAATGCTCAGGAAAGTCGCAAATTCCTCTATTTTGAATAAACATTTCTTACATCTGCGCAAACAGTAATAGGATATATCACGGCGAATAAAAAGCGAATTTCGATGAACTGGAAGCAGTAAATTCTACCCTTGCACTCGATCTCCGACAAAGCCTGTAATCCTTTAGATAACAGACTTGTCGCTTTAGACGAATTATTTGATTCCAAACACTTTGAATGGTGATGCAGTTTACAACGATCAGCTTTGTAGCTTTCTATTTATAATTCCTCATTTTATATTACATGCATCAATTGTTTTCCTTCTATTTAAGGTTTAGGGACAAGATTATACACACGAAGATAACAACGAAGAAGTAGATGAAGAGGAAGAAGAAAGGAAAAGAAGACGTAGAAGACAGACAGACAGACAGACAGACAGACAGACAGACAGACAGACAGACAGACAGACAGACAGACAGACAGACAGACAGACAGACAGACAGACAGACAGAAAGCAACCCTATTTAGCCGAAAACCTGTGAGAATGCTACAAAAATTTGACGCAAAGCCAGCCGGTGATTCTAAATTTCATAGTTATGATCAATTAGTTTAACATATATTTTTTAAATCAAAAATTGCACATATATTCATTAAACAAAACACTAGCTTATATTGTCAACAGTCTGTGTTAAATTCTCACATACATTATACAGCTCGCAGCTACAATGTAACTTTTTGGGCAAGCTCTGCCACCGACGTTCGCTGAGTTATGTTTCAGGTATGTGTTTATTTTCTTGTCACTTCTACTAATCGAACCCCTTTGTACACATATCATCATCATCATCATCAAAATGTGCTCTGCCAACTGACGTAGGAGTTCTGGCCTCTCCACAGATCTCGGTCCATGTTGTTCTGCATCACCTCTGCTGATGAAATTCGTCCATTCCACCGTCTCATTCCACCCGTGACACACACACTTACTTCCAATTTTTCGCTATCCATAGTTGTTGGATCCAAACCAAATTTGTTGTTTGGCGTTGACTCTGTTAAATCTGGTTTTATCGTTACAAATGTAATCTCATAGTTTGGATCAAGAGTTAGTACATACATTCCACCACTGCCATCATATCTTAAGCTCGAATTCTTTTCAGAGAAGTACATAATCGCAAGGTTTAAAGCCGGTTCATTTAAAGCGTATTCGTTTTTCGATCAATCCTTGAACATAATATTTTTGGTGTTCAGTTTACTCGCACCGAGCAGTCTTGATATAAATTAAACGATAGTTTGTAAACTGGAGTTGTACCTCTCTATGGCACAAAGTCTGGGCTGGATTTAGAGATCATGTGATGCCCATGTAGCATGATACCTCTCTCGGCCTGCCCATTTTACTCCGGAGGAAACGTAGCACCAATACGTCTGAAACAAGACAAGCCGCAGAGCAATGCTCTAACTGTCCGCCTTTCGGAGCTTTCATCCTAGACCAGCTGGCGACCATGGTTTAGGGACTGGTCTTCCTGCAGAGATATTTAGTCTTTAGGTTGCAATTCCTCGCAATAGGGTGAAGACATACAATTCCAATTGCACTCTTCCACCGGAAGCCGTTGGCGCAATGTGGGGCATCGGGTCTGGTGAACGCCACCCAACCTTCGGCGCTAACAAAAAGCAGGTAGTATCGTCTACTCTCATACGGTAATTCAATTATATCTGACTAAGACATGACTTTTGCTGTTCAATTATCACGCCAGTTAATATGGATCATTGCATGTTTAAATGTGGATGGGTTCAGTCACAATGAAAACAAAACAAAAAATAGGACGACGTTTCAAGAATTGTCACATCCTCGTCTTCAAACGCTTAAACAAACTGTGAACCATATAAGAACTTCCATCTTATCTAATCGTTCATTTTCAATTTGAACTTGAACTTTTCCGGTGACTTCATGCCAAGTTATCGTACCAGTGCACGTGAAATTATATCTCCATTAAGTAACTATCTCAACATTATCTCAACATTGGCTATATTTATTATATATACTGTGATCGCACATGCCAGCATCGTCTTTACATATATCATGAAAGAATCGAAGAGCTCTCGTAAACAATTCAAAAGTAATGCAACAACATCAAGATAGAGCATTACTACCATTTATGAGATGAAGAAAATTCACATAGATAGCACCGAATTATCAGCCCCAAAAAAAATCAACAATAGTTATAAAAGAAACAACAACAACAAACACAGAGTACAATATATATATATATATATATATATATATATATATATATATATATATATATATATATATATATATATATATACTCTTGGTTTGTGGAACGAAAATAGTTACGGAACATAGTGAAATAAATGGATTTCTCATTAGGCCTAATGCACATCACAAAACACTCTGCGACGAACAAAAGGCAGCAGCGAGAATATGTGATGAGACAACAGATTGTTTTCATTTGGAACAGGGAGTAAGCATTACGCCCCCTTATCTGTACAACTGGCGTACTATAAACATCACGAGGGATGTCAGAAAACTCTTGACAGTGAACATAATAATCTCTTTGTAATAGCGGGAATAGAAATATCCGACCTTAGATGTGCTGTCAACAGGAGGTTGTTATATCAACAACGCAAATGAAAATTGAATAAATAATTACGTCAGTGCAAGGACAAAGTACTAGCCGAGTGGCCAGAATGTCGGCCCGTCCTCCGGGAGACCCGGGCTTGAATCTTTTGTAAGGTGTGATTTTTTTTTTTTATGTCGCGTGTAAAGAAAAGAAAAACCCTAACCTGCGCAGTTCGCTGGCGGCCTTAATCCCTTAGGCTCAGGACGCGACTGTCTAACACCGCAAGGTACCATAGGCAAAGTGAAAAACAAATTTATTTGTAAATGTAGCGATAAAATAAAAACAGCAATAGATATATTTATCAACTGAGAACAAATACGGAAAGAGGCTAGTTTTGAATATGTAGGTTCTCTGCTGACTGGTGATGGAAATGCGATGATGGAAATGAAAAGAAAACTTAACACTGTTCTACATACAACAAGAATTACAATCTGTGTGCATTGGAACAGACAGAACCACGAGTCAGAATACAAGTCCATACATATCTCTTGCTTCATCACACCGCTGAGAGACTTGGATGTTTAACAATTCAGCTAATAATAAAACGTCCGCCTGTGGAATATACATGTTGAGTTAAACATTGCCGAATGGAGAAGAGCGATTGCTCTGTAACTTCCAGTGTGCTGATGTCAAGGTAGCGGATTCAAATCCTATATCGGTCAGTTGAACTACCATGTTGAACTAACATGTTGACATGTCATTGACTTCGGGAAGTACATTACAAGTATGCAATACGCCTCAAAGTATGAAAGACAACATCAGATACAATTTGGGCAGAACATCAGATTCCCATATGGGCACAACACCCGACGTCTATATATGGTCATAATAGGAGATGCCTATATGAAGTACAACACCAGATCCCTATATGAAGTACAACACCAGATCCCTATATGAAGTACAACACCAGATGCCTATATGAAGTACAACACCAGATGCCTATATGGATACAACCCTAGATGCTTCTGAAATCGGAGTGGGTTCACCTGATGGGGAGGGACAATGATAATAAGAAATTGCTAATGCACACGCAAAAACCATTCCAGTGCACTAGAAGTAGTAGCACACGTATAGACTACGACTGAGTTCAAGCGAGCGATTGCAAAACAAACAAACAAACAATATACATGTTACACACAAACCACACATAATTGTCAAGAAACAGTTTCTTGCTGTGGGTCTGTGATCTGATAGCGCCATCACATTCTGTAGACCTGGGAGCAAGGAAGAATAAGTGACCAATCATTTTGTCCCCTCACTATGGCAAGCGCCGAGCCCAGTCTTCGAACCCACGTCCGCCCGTGCCCACGACATTATTAGCGCAGTTTGCTAACAACTTCGCTAGCGCGCCCGCTATACATGTTCTTCATCATGTGCCATGCCGATAAGCGTGCGCGGTCATGTTTGGCCATCGCACGCGATCACAAGTGTCGTGGATCAGCTCTGCGTTCTTGTCTCGGCCATACCCTGTGCCAAGCCATCCAGATTTGTACTTCTCTGCCTTCTCCAGTTGTCACTAAGTTCTCGTTATTTTTTCTCATAATTTGCCCACAAAATATTGACTGTCTACGTCTAATTTCTCTAATCAGTTTACGCTTCTAATAGGACTTGCTCGTTTTTTTTTTTTCTGTCTGCCCATACATGTTACAAAATAGTATTAAACTTTCATTGGACGGGAAAGAAAATAAACAGGTATTTCCAAGAACTAAAAATTGAAAAAGACTGAACATTAAGACGGCAAACATGAGAACATATGAAATATTGTGGACATGTAAAATGACATATGAAAGGAAGAGTACCGGGAGGCAGAGGCGAGAAAATCCACAACGTTGATTGGTTCAAGATGTGTTGTATAATTTACGCATGATCACAATAGGGTCGGGATATCCGGCTTATGAGATAAATATTTCATAACACTGCTAAGGGGGAACACTTCTGCACAGGTCGGATATGGATGAATGGGTGTACTAAAGCCAATAACATCCGATTGACCTTAGATAAAAAAAAAAACAACCTTAGATCTTACTCTCTCTCTCTCTCTCTCTCTCTCTCTCTCTCTCTCTCTCTCTCTCTTGTGTGTGTGTGTGTGCGCGCGTGTGTTTGTGTGTGTGTGTGTGTGTGTGTGTGTGTGTGTGTGTGTGTGTGCAATCGTTCGTGCATGCGTGAGAACTCCTGTTGTGGTCCGATGTTGATCCTACGGACACGTTTCATGTTGAGATATGTTGCATTATTTAGTGCCCCGTGGATTGTTTTCTTTTTCTCAGGCGTGATGAAGAGAAAGTTAATTTACCTAATGTGGGAGTTAGATAATATCACGTGACAAATAGGCATTAGCCGCTGTCTGCTGTCGCCAACGAAGAGGTGTGTGTTGTTCCCTCATGACGCAAAACTGTGTGAGTCATTTACAACCTCTCCCATGATGTTGTCTTTTCATTTGCACATCTCTTGCCATGGTGTCTTTACGTTCCGGCTGTCTATTATCATTATCGACAATATCTTTCCGGTTGCTGCAATACCTTCAAGCCTTTGCTGCACTTGACTTCATTGTATGAAGTTAATAATATCAAGTGCAACTGTACTAATTTTCTTTCAATAGAATTATAGAACTGGCATTGCTGATAACGGCATGGCCGAATGGATCATAACGCGGGTTATTAAACATCCGGTGTGCTGATGCCGTGGTAGCGGATTCAACCCGTAAACTGTTGACTTCTCGTCCTTGACTAGGGGACATAAATTACAAGTACCTCAGAAGTCTCAATGTTCGGCCAATAGGCATAACTGACACAAGAGCACAAACCTGATTCAAGACTGGTGGTCGTGAGAGATGGTCAACCATGGCCGCCCACGCTTATTGGCATTACACATGTGGATGATGAGATGATAATATGTGGGAGTCAAGAGGAAACCACAACATTAATTTCCCAAAGAAGACTTCTATAGGCCGTCACAAAGCTGGATGTATGGTGATGTGGCTTATCAGTGTTCAGACTGAACAACATGAAATGACATCGAACTTTCTTTTGGCCGACAGTAAAGAAATCACTCAATTTTTAAGGAATAGAAACGTTTTTAATTCTGTTTCTTTTGTTACTCTGGTAAATTTCACTCCAATTTTAGTGGCTTACGGTAAACTATGAGTTAACACAACCGCGGGAACAACAATGACACTGTCAACCATTGTGTCTCCTCTCTTATTATTTCGTTTAAAAGGAAAATGAAAGCAGTGGGAGCGGTTGTAATCCCAATGCGTTTTATGTGAGAGGAAAAACAGAGGATAATTACCAGATACAGCAATGCTCATTATTTAAGGCAAATCTATAGGAGGGGGAAAAACGCAGAAATTATAACGTGGCCCGGATAACGCTATCGGTTGTGTGCTTTTGGAGTTTGAATGATTGGAATGATTGAAAGCAAACGCATATCAATGGGTCGTCACAGGCAGAGTTATTTTATCAGCAATCACACTGGAAGCCAGGATGCTGATCCGATTGAACTCCTATTCTTCAAGCTTGCTCACGCTTGGCGGAAAATAACGATTGACCCCGAGTGACAGCCAGACCTGGGAACACGCATGCCAATAATCTCCCCTTGTGCACATAGCGCGGGAGCGTTATCCAGTTTTTTTTTTTTTTTTTAGGAACTTGAACGGAATCAGCATGAAAATGAGGGAATGACGACAAGTTCCAAATGTGCATTACATGTAAGACCACACTAACGTTTGTGGTAGATTAACTTTTTGTCTGTCCCTGAAAATTTACACTTTAAAGTATGAACTGTCTGGTTAAGAAAGCGTTAGAGTGGCAACTGTCTGTGGGGAAATAGCTATAGAAATAACAGGGCAGCATGGTATAAAGTAACATTTGATCAGGTTAGTTGGTGTTAGGGCTATGGGTAAATGGGGTTATGCGATACATAGCTGGGACAGACGGAGTTAATGATATGGCTATATGAGTTTATGCAAGGCACAGCTGGGACAGACACAGATAAACGTATAGGAAATTTAATTCCTGCACTACCTAGCCGAGAGGGGAGTTAACGATATAGCTAAATGGGTAATGCAATACCTCCTCTTTTCTCTAGCGTCTAGTTTTCAATACGACGTTTACAAAGGCCTGTCAGTTATTAACATATGGTATACTTTTTCTAGGTGTGGGAGCGCTGGGGTAATCAAATGGCTAACACGCTTGCATATCGACCCGTGGTCATTTGTTTTAATCTCCATTGAGACGTCCATTGAGACGGATTTTGTTTTAATTGACCTTGACTTCCAGGTCAACCCAACATAAATACGCGTATTAGGAAATGTCATGGGAAGTAAAAGAAACCGGCATGACAACATGACCTATCGACTACTGATTGCTGTATAAATATATGGAGCTAGCACCCTACAACCGGTATCCTTGGCTATGGGATTGCGGTCGTGATTGGTAAGCCCGTTTACCTGCGTTCGAAACACAGCTGCAACCGATTTGGCATCCGACCGCGTAGCTCTGGGTTTTAACGTGTTTGTAAGAGAGCCGATTGTTCAGAAAGAAATGGAAAACTACTGAACTTAAACTTGACAAGACATCACCAACAACAGTAGAATGCTGGTGTTGATAGCGATGTCCTGTAAATAAATATGTTTGCATATCCTTTACAAGACATCGCTGTCAACACCAGCATCTTTCAGCTGATTGTTGATTTCTTGGCAAGATTACGCTCAGTAGTTTGCCATTGCTTTCTGAGCGGCCGGCTCACATATCCCGTAAGTTACCGACGCGATTCGAACCACTGCTGATTCTCACCGTCATGAAACTACTGAGAAACATGAAACTACTGGACCTCCTTATCCCTCTGTTTATCGACTAATATACACGCGTTCCTTCCTTTGTAGGCCTCGCTTCTGAGCGCGATTCACTTACCTGTCCTAGACCTGGTTTGGCCTCGTGGCCGACTTTCTGGTACACGTCTGCTTTGTTATGTTTACATTCTTAGCGTGCACCTTCCGTTCCATGTTCCCTTTGCCTGTTAAGCCCCTAATCTAATCACTTGCTTTTGTATCTAATATGTTTAGTTTTCCTATTCTCTATTTCATGGTTAATCACACCCAGTTTTAGTTGGTTAGTTGTGTATTTTTTACAGGACTTCACAGTCAACCCCGCCACCGTCCAATTGTTTGTGATTTCTGGGCTGGTTTACATACAATAGTTTGCCATTTCTTTCTGAACTAAAGTGGTGCTACGTGCTCCTGATTAATCTAACAAGTATTTAAACTAGACCTTACGCCACTTACGTAAGTTCCTTGTCGTTCAGCTAATTCTTGCATGTCTGGGCTTCACTGTTGATTTCTCACAATTAATTGCTCGCCGTGGGATGCACCTGACTTTTCCCAGTCTTGTCTGACTATCAGTCATCTGGGTGATCCCGACAAACTTATTTCCTTTGCGGCTAATCTTCGGTCCTCTTCGACTCTAGCCGTCAATTGCAACTTGACAGCTGTCTCCTTGCAGCTGTAACAAGTAGTTTTCCAACATAGGCGGCCCTTTTCCACCACTTTGTGACTCTACAAGTCTGTGTTCCCTCTTCCTTTTCTTGTATCTACCTAGGCCGATTCAATCCAGAGACTTGCTGGTCATGCCTCTTCTTCCTGTGCTCCAGACGAACCTTGGTATTTGCACCTGTTCGCCTTTGAAGTCACACTTATCCCCGGGTAGTCTATGGCATGGGGGTTTGAACACCCGCCATCTCCAGAGTCCCGCATCTCATCCCTTCGGGTCTCCTACGGCCTGAGGGCTTAGATGCCCGCCGTTCACGGAGTCCCGCTGCTCAACTCTCGTCTCTTTCCCATTGACTGCCTGAGTTCCGTGTATATATCACAATAATTTTAGCGCCGCTTTGCGTTCTGAAGTCACGTGGGTGCCTTACCTTCCCCGCGCTTTGTCGAGATCCACCAATCGGCTCGGCGCATCGCTCGGCTAATCTGCGTACCTAATACTGCATAACCTCGCCACGTCGTAATTCGTGTTCAAAGTCCTAATTTTACGCCCCGGCTGCCCGCCATATTCGCTTTTGAGTCAGTTGGCGTATGTGTCCCCATAGGTCTACAACATCCGGTGTCTACCTTTGTCTCTTGACAGTTCTAGACAAAGCCTACGTTAATTTCGGCCTCCTTTACTTGGGAAAACACGGTAAACAGGCCTTTGTCTGCAATTTTGCTCGTAAACTCTTCTCCTGGGGTCTATTCCCCCCCCCCCCCCAAATCCCAATCGAAGTCGAAGTCTTTTAATCTTTCAAATCCTAACAATATATCGGTCTGTATTCTGACGGTGCCGGCATCGTGGCTTAGACGTTATGACTTTTCTCCGTAATATCTCGCATACTCTCGTCGGTAACGTGATGACGGTGAGAATCAGCAGTGGTTCGAATCGCATCGGTAACTTACGGGGTATGTGAGCCGGCCGCTCAGTACGCAATGGCAAACTACTGAGCGTAATCTTGCCAAGAGATCAACATACAGCTGAAAGATGCTGGTGTTGACAGCGACGTCCTGTAAAGGATATGCAAAAAAAAAATTGCTGACTGTTTGGGAAAACTAATTCCTCTACCGTCACACACACACACACACACACACACACACACACACACACACATATATATATATATATATATATATATATATATATATATATATATATATATATATATATATATATATAATTTGTTTTTGCTGTATGACAATGGATCTTGAAATGTAAACAAAAATATTAGGAAGAGCTTGAAGAAACCACGTATATTGTTTCTGATATGAATTCTGTGAATGCATTGAACTGTCAGAGTAACTAAGATGTATATTCTATCCAGACCCAGCTTCTTTTCTTCCCCTTTGTGGTTCATTGGGATTTGGCTAGTTCTCACAATGAGCTCCACATTGTTGATTCACGGGGTACGCTATTGTACAGTCATAGATACACCCTCCTTTGATCTTTTATTTATGTTTTATTTTTTTAATGTTTTATATGTTACCTTTCTGAGATAACATTTCGTTTACCATTTTAACACAATACAGAACTGGTATAACAATCACACTGTTTAGTTTCAAGGATTAAAAAGAACACGAAGGAATGTAGCTTGATAGAACACAAATACGCAAAACAAAGAACGAACTGCGACTAGCCGTCGTCGGCAAACAAATACAAGAAAAAACCAACATGTAAGCACTGGGACGACACTATAGTGACTACATAAAGGCACAGTAATTGAAAGAGAAGAATGGAAAGATGAAAAAAAAATTTAGAAAACGAAAAGCAAATATTTTTTTTAAAATGGTGCTACTTGAGGTGCGTTTCACAGTCTTGGATTCTGATTAATATTCTTTCCTTTTAAATATTCTCATTTTTTCCCCTTCATCTTTGCACTCTCCTCATTCGGTTATTATGTCTTACTATAGTCACTGTAGTGCATTCCCCATGTTTAAATGTTTTGTTTTCTTGTGTTTGTTTGCTACTGAAGTCAAGTCGCAGTTTTACCTTTGTTTTCCGTAATTGTGTTCTGTAAAACTGCATGACTTCGTGTTATTTGTTATATTTTACATTTTCACAGCTTTACAGTAAGATCACTAATGTTATTCACGTGTGTGTGTAGAGCGTCACGAATATAACTCACGTGATACACACATCATCATATGTGTCATTCCGACAGGACGTGTCTTGCTTCGTGGGGATTATCGCCTGTGGAAAATGATACCCAGCTGGCATTTAACCCGCATGAAGAACAACAATAGTAATGTGAAACCGAAGTTATTTTTATGTCACAACAGAATTGGCCTGGGGAAACCCCACTGGTGTCCAATCTCTCTCGGGTGGATATCCAGAGATATTTATGCTAATGGGCCCCATAGCACAGGGATCTTATACTTCTCTTGTGTGCTGTTTTCACGCAATAGACATGCTGGATTCTACATTCAAATTGTTTTATGATAGTTGTTTAATCACCTGCTACATAATCGCTCCGGGATATTTTACGCTATCACACATGAACCACGATAATGTAGTGGATAGAGAATTCGACTGTCATTACAGCGGTAAAGGGTTTCAATATTTATTTAGGCTGGGCTATTTTACTGGTAACCTGGTTTGGGGAGCCTCGGCGGCACAGTGGCTATCATGCGTGCCTGTCCGGCTGGTAGGCATGCATTTGGATCCCTCTCAATGCATGGATTTTTACATATATTTTGTTTTAATTGACCAAGGCTTCAAGCCTGCCACATCGTAAAATGGTTAACATAAAATGTTCTGACAGGTCAAGACAGCCGACGTGATAGTCACCACATCAGTCAACGAGGACCAGTTGTCTCCAAATGTGGGTTTAGCACCATGTATCCAATATGCAATATAGCGTACAGACGGGGTCATTTAACTTAGCTTTTAAATATCAAGCCGGCTCTGTGGCTAAGGGGTTACGGACGCAGTTCGTAATTCTGCGGACCGCGTTCGAAACACAGCTGCGGGCTATTTGGCAGAAGATCGCCTTGCGTTGGTTTCCATACAAAGTATGAAATCACAAACAGTCAAAACATATTGGGGCTGACTGTGACGTCCTGAACAGTATATGCAGCAAACTATTAAACAAAATACATCATGCCACTCTTATAGAAACCAAGACAGCGTACTGAGTAACGCATTCATCCTTGTCATCCTAGAGTCAAATCTCTTTCCCGGTTGGGTGGGTTTTCCTAACTATTCGGTACTTGAAACTGCCCAACATCAACAAATCCTTACCATGATTTAGTTATGTGAGGACAGTTGAGTTGAAAGGCGTGATGCAGTAACATTGAGTTAGCTGCATGTCCTTTACAGGACGTCGCAGTCAATGACACCATGATGTGACTGTTTGTGGTTTACTTGGCAATGTTTACTTTCAGTAGTTTGTCATCGCTTTCTGAATGACTAACTCTCGTACCATCGAAATCAACGCAAGTCGGTTAGCGTCGAAATCACCTGCGACTGATATCGAACCCTCAACTCGGTATGTCGGGGAATTGTGAAAAGTTCACTGACCTTAAACCACAGTGTCGGAGCATCATTAGCACATGAGAATATGAGGCAGGAACTATGCTCTGATGAAGCACTAATAGAGTGGGAAGCAGCGAGTCCTAGACTAGAATAATAACAGCAGTATTCAGAAACACAATCAAGTAAGTAAGCTTAAAAAGTGGTCCAGTATTAGAAAACCATGAGGATGAATCAGTTCAGAATGAAGAATACAGAAAACTTCAAAGCACCACAGGTAGTCAAAGCAATGATATTATCATGATTTGAATGCAAAATTAGGGCCAGATAAACAAGCGAACGAACGAACGAATGTACGAACGAACGAACGAACGAACGAACGAAAATCTTTATTTTCCAAGGGTTAAGAATTGAGCACACAGGCCCGTCTGACATTCTGCCCTTCTTCTCTATTTCCTCTCATACATTCTTTCACTCAACATCTCTTATGAAGCAAATCTTTGACAACAAAAGAACAATACGCATCAAAACTCATAAAAAATAATCAATAATACATGACTCATTGAGGCAATGTTTAACATGGGCATTATAAATACCTAAGGAAGGTTTAGCGTGCCATATATATGGGTATGGGTAAACAGGGTTATGAAGATAGAATTAGCAAACATGGACTTGAGGTAATGAATGAAAATAATATAGGCTATCTTAGAAACAAAGAAACTAAAGAAATATTTATAGCCAGTCTCTAAAATTGTTGCGTACGCATTTCGTGATACCGCATACCGGCGTTCGAAATACACAGCTGCGGGAGATTTGGCAGCAAACCACCTTGCGTTGGTTGTTTATGAAATGGTAAGGGTACCAGTCGTTCAGAAAGCAATGGCAAACTACTAAACGTAAGCTTCCCAAGAGATCACAGCAGCAATAAATGCTGGTGTTGACTGCGACGTCCTGTAAAGGATATGCAACTAACTAACTCTAAAAATTAAAGGTCCTAAAATACTAGTAGGCGAATTGAGTACTGAAAACTGCTTACATAGGTTAAAGTAATTTGGAACGCATTAAGTATATGAGTCTTTGGCGGAAAATGGAACAAAACTATAATGCGTTTGTAAAACCTGAAAGCGAAGGTGTCAACGACTTTCTCCGTAATACCGTATATCCACATGAGGAACACAGCTGTGCGAGATTCGGAAGCAGATCGCGTCGCGTTGGTTACCCGTGGAGTATGTGAACCTGTCGCTCAGAAAGCAATGGCAAACTACTGAGCGTAATCTTGCCAAGAACACCAACAACAGCTAAAAATGCTGGTGTTGTCTACCATGTCCTGTAAGGGATGTGCGACTTAAAAAAAAAAAACAACCTGAGACGATTAAAATACACAAGACAGGAGGTGAGGTTGGGGGGGGGGTGGTTTGTGGGGGAGGAGGGACAGATGTATAAATTAACAAAACCAGGGCTCTTACAGTTATAACCCATGAAAAAATGCACGTAATCTAATAATGAAGTTAGAAAACAGTGCAAAGCGTACACTTAAATGGCCTAGCAGGAGAGACAGAAGTACCAGTTGCGAAAGGAAATGTCAGATACCTTTACAAAACAACGAGGAAAATAGCAGGCACACACAAGCAATCGAGTGGACATATTAAAAGTGTCAATGGGAAAGTCCTGACCAACATTAAAGATCGAATGAACAGATGCGTTGAATAATTAAAGAAACTTCTGAATAGATCAGTCCCAAGTGACACCCGGCTGCTCCCCAGATATTCAGACTGCAGAAGATCCAGCTGTTTCAAGTATGAGAAGCCATCTAAAGAAACAAAAAATTAAAAAAGCTATCAAATTATTGACGACTGGGAAAGCTTTGGAAACTGATGAGGCACTATGGGATTTCACATAAGTGTATTAACTAAATAAAGACGAGAATACAGAGACATGAAAGGCAAATTCTTGACAGGGTAAAAAATACTATATATAATTGAAATTAGTGCAACAGGAATTTTTTTTGTCAACTTTGTTATTATTACCGAATATGGACAGGATTTCCACGAATACAGCAACTACCAGAAATGGAATTCAATACAATTGGACAGAGCAACTTGGGCTTTGCAGACAACTTTGCTTTCCTGTCTCACCCAGGAAATCATATGCAAGTTAAATTAAACATAATTCATGAGAAGTAACAACAATCAGATCTAAGATTCATGGGGCAAAGAACAAGCTAACGAGAATAAATCAAGCAAATTATAACCCGATCTCCTTGGTCTCACTTCAAGCGGTGATATCATTTACTTTTTAGGAAGAAAAGTTGACGAAGAAAGACCAACACACAGAGATAATAAAATAAGAATACAAAAGAGAAGGATACCATACCATAGCCCAGTGTAATTCAAAGAAGTCAAAAGAAATTCAATTTAGTACCAAACTTAAAGTATTCAACTCTTAATTATTAAGTTAAATTCTGCTGAGTGGATCAGAAACATGGAGACCGATATAAACAATTGATAAAGAACTACACATATTCATTAACGGCAGGTGCCTACACAGAACTAAAGTACTGACAAGGTAATAGATAATCACTAATGCAGAGCTTATGGAGAGAACGAACCAAATTAAAACAAATAAAGAGTTAAGAAAGACCCTCGCGCTGGATAGAACACACATTGAGATAATATATTTATAGTGTAACCAGAAAGTTCTTACTCTGGATCCCACATGGCAAAAAAAAATAGAGGGATACCTAATAACACAAGAAGAAGAGAATTCGAGAAAGAGGTGAAAAATATGGGGAGGATATTTGGGTGTAATGGGCTGCAGGAAATGGCAAGAGAAAGGAGGGGTGAAGAATCACTTCCGAAATAAACGATGCCCGATCCATCAACACATGAAGACGGCGACATACAACAATGGACTTTTTGGTCAAGAGTCATACAACGTGTACTATTTCTTAACGTCGTGTTACAGTATATTACTAACAAGTGTCATCTCCGCGTTGTAGGTCGGCTGTCATTGAGTATCCAACACCATCTGCCCTGCATCTTAATAGTGCATTTATATGAGCTTCTTTTAGTTCACCTCTTAACGTTATACACTCACGGATCACGTTGTCTTCCTCTTACACGCTTTTTCATCACCTGTCCGTTTAGCAACCTTTAAAAGAGCTTGCGGACGCAGTTCATAATATGGCATACCGTGTTCGAAACACAGCTGCGAGAGATTTGGGAGCAGACCGCCTAGCATTGGTTTCATACAATGGTATGAGTGCCGGTCGTTTAGAAAGCAATAGCAAACTACTGAACGTAAATTCGCCAAGAAATCACAAACAGCCAGGAAAATGCTGCAGCTGACTGCGACGCTCTGTAAAGGCAATGCAACTAACTAAACCTTTGATGATAAAAACAATATGCTTTATCTTGTGGAATGCTGCTTTCCATTCAGCTATTTTACATTTCACTTCCTTAAAACATTTATCATCTTCGGCTAACCGGGAACCGAGAGAAAATAACTCATGTACTAGTCCACTAGTTTCTGTTAATTATTACCCTGTACGATTTTGTTTCTGTGTTATTCTAATGGTTGCTGTCCTTCTGCTGTTCAGATTGAGGTATTTAATTTTACTTACAAATATATCCACCTTTGTCCTACAATGGTATGTACCTTTCTGCGAGTAAAATATATCTTCCACGGATTGAGATTCTTTATACAGGGTGCATTTTAATGACTGTGGGTTTTTTGAAAATATTGCCTGTCCAAGTTTTGTATTCATCCTCTGTGTTGTTCGTGCAACATAAAAGGTAAATACAAAACTTGAAATGGCAATATTCTCAAAAATCACAGTCATTAAAAATACACCCTATATTATGCCAACCAACTATTGTATCTTGCATGCATTGAATAGATCGCTTTGTTATTTCACTGCTTATAATGAGGGGGGTTCAGTGCTCTTGCGCTTAAACTTCCTGCGTGCGGATGGCGGGCTAACTAAACTTTCCTTTCCTACACCAGTCAGTTGGACTTCAATGATTGCATTTCGGTTAAAAAGCAATGGCAAAAAAAAAAAAAATACTGTTGACAGCACGCGTCCATATTTAACTTTAGATTTGTATATTTGGACCAGCACCAAACACAACAAACATGCCTCATGGTGTGAACAAAGGATCTTGAACTTTACATTTTATTAAAAATGAAATTTTTGAAAGATTCCCAGTTGTTGGCACATTTTGAGGCTACATTTTGTTGCCAGCTTGATGTTACTATTCTTAAGCCCATATCTAAAATGCTGAATTGATGCAAAGCTTTTGCTATTTCTTCTTCTTCTTCTTCTTTCGTTCGCTTGAAATATGTCTATATCTGCAATGTCGTCTCTTGCATGAATTGAACTGTTTTTTTCAGTTCACACAGTGGTCCATAGAGTTTATCTTCCACCGTCGTCTCTCTAGGCCAGAAGGTTTGCCTAGATATGTTATATTTTGGGCAGTCTTGGAGTATGTGCTCTGCTGTCTGCGACGCCAATCCACATGTGCACATGGCTGTTTCACCAATCTTGAATTTTGTATACATGTGGTTGCGTAATCTATTGTGTCCTGTTCTGAGGCGCAGAATAATGACTTGTTCTGGTCTGTCCATAATGTGGTAGTCATCTTGAGCAGGTTTTGGTGGCTTTCTGACTGATTTGATCATTCTTTTCTTTTGGTGGTATGTAACGGGCACATCAGGCTGTTCCTCTTTGGCTCCTTCCTTAGCCAATTGATCAGCTCTGTCGTTTCCGGGTACTCCACAGTGGGATGGTATCCACTGTATGGTGACTTTATGCTGACTGCTAAGTTCAGAAAGTAGTGTCCTTAGTACTGGCAATTTCCCAGAGAGGAGCGCCTCGAGTACTGATTTTGCATCTGTTAGTAGCACCACAGGTTGTGTACCATTGCTGTTATTTAGTAATTTCTCTGTTGCTATCTTGATTGCCTCAATTTCGGCATCATAGTTATGGCAGTACTTTCCTGTCGGTACTCTGGCTGTGTCCCTAGTATTATTTGGGTATTCTATGTACACTCCCGCTCCTCCATTTCGAACAGCATTTTGTGCTGACCCATCTGTGTAGACTCGGATCCAGAGGTCCTGTGGGTATTCTTCATCAAGGAAGCTGAGAGTGGCTGTTCTGCGCTGCACACTGTTCTGTTCTTCCTTGTCAAATATTCCTCTCACTTTTGTCTGGATTTGTAATGATAGTCTATGCTCATCTTTCCATGGAGTTCGCTCTGGAATAGTTGTTAGGGGGATACCAACTGTGGGCAGATCAGTGGTTTCTCTGCAGAGTCGTTTGGCCTGGTGGATAAAACTACTTCTTTTCAACCGCCCCATAGCTAGGTTTTCAAATCTGTTCTTCATAGGGTGGCCTGGCAAGCTGAGGAACTTTTCTGCTTGTATTAGCGTTTTCGTATCTCTGCGCTCACTCAGTGCCTGTGTCCTCCCCATCTTCTCCATTTCCACTATAGGGGTTGATCTCATCCCTCCTGTGGTGACTCTAAGTGCTTGATTTTGCACCTTGTCCAGCTCTTGTAGTGTGGTATTTGATGCTGAACACCACGCAGTTGACCCATATTCCAGGTGTGGTCGTATGCTCTGTTGGTAAACTTTGCTAAGTATTTTCGTACTGGCTCCCCATGTGGTTCCACTTAGCTTTCTCAGGATGGCTATTTTCCTTCTGGCTTTTGCTACTGCTTTGTTGATGTGCTTTCTCCATGTCAGCTTGCCATCAAATGTTACTCCAAGGTATGTTGGTTCTTTATCTTCTCTTAGGGGTGTTCCATTTATCTGGATGATCCCTGCCTTTTGTTTTGGAGAGAGGGTAAATAGGGTGGTGCTGCACTTGTCAGTGTTTATGCTGACACACCATCTATTTGCCCATGCAGCAAATGTATCTACAGCTCTTTGTAGCAATCTGGTGGCCACTGATGCATATTCATTTGTGCTCCATAGAACCAGGTCATCGGCGTACATTGCCGCTTTAATTCCATGCGGTAGGTGAGCAACAAGATCATTGATGAAGATTAGAAAAAGTGTGGGGGACAAGACTCCGCCCTGGGGGACACCGTGACGCAGTAGTACTTTCTTGCTCTTGAGTCCGTCTATCTGTACTCGGGCTCTTCTGTTGTGCAAGTATGCTTTCACCCATTTGTACATTCTTCCATTGACTTTGCAGTTTCTCAGTTTCTTCATCAGACCTTCTTTCCAGACTTTGTCAAAGGCTTTCTTCAGATCTATCCATGCCGCAAGCACCAGCTTCTTCTCTTGGAATGCATCCTCAATTTCTTGAGAGAGGTAGGTTGTCTGATCTTCCGTAGAGTAGCACTGCCTAAAGCCAGCCTGCTGTGGCACAAGGATGTTTTTACTTTCAATGTACCACTGCAGTCTGTGATTGATGATGCGCTCCAGTGTTTTGCAGAGACAGCTGGTGAGGCTAATTGGTCTGTAGCTAGAGGCAATGGAACCATCTTTCCCTGATTTTAGGAGGGGTATCATGATTGCTTCTCTCCAGGCTTGTGGAACACTGCCTAAGGTCCAGCTGTTATTGAAGATCTGCAACAGCTTTGTTTTGGCCTCTGTTCCTAGGTTCCTGATCATTTCATTGGAGATACCATCAGCTCCTGGTGACTTTCTCATTTTCAGTTTTGATATGGCTAGCTCCAGTTCGCTGATTGTGATGGGTGCCTCCAGAACCTCATGTACTATTTCCTTCTGTCCTGTATGTTGTCGTTTCTCTCGAATCTCTTGTTGATTCTCTGGACTAATTTTGATATTGCTATCTTGTGCGAACGAGTCCGCAAAATGGTCAGCTGCTTGCTTTCTTGTTAAGATATTTCCATCTTTATGTAGTGCAATTTTTGAGTTTCTCCCTGTGCCCTCGTCATTAAGCTGTTTTATTAGCTTCCACAATTTCCTTGTGTCTCTTTCAAAGTTCAGAGACTCCGTTTTCTCCAGCCAGCTTTTCCGTCTAGCCTGCAGCTTGGCCCTTTGAAATTTGGCTTTTGCATGCTGGAATTTATTGTGGTGCTCTTGGCTGGGTGTGGCCTCTGCTTGCTTTCTACACACTTCAACATCATTATGCAACTGTTCCAGTTCACTACTCCAGTAGGGTTTATATTGTTTACGGGCTCCTCTTGGTACTGTTTCTCGCGCTGCCTGTAGTATGCATTTCCCAAACTCTTCAACTGCTTTATTTATGTCTTTCTCAGTGTTCAGGTTTCTAACCAGTATGCTGGTGCGATGCTTGTACATTGCCCAGTCTGCTTTCTTGTAGTTCCACCTCGAGAGGGTGCTGCTTTCACTTACAAGCTCATTTTCTACGGTTAGAAAGACTGGCCGATGGTCACTGCCACCAAGTTGTTTCCCAACAGTTCGTGTAATGTTCCACTCCAGGTCTGGTGAATGAAAAGCCAGGTCAGGTGTAGTTGAAGAGTGCCATGATCTCGAGTAGAAAGTATGTGGGTCGGACGGCTTGTTAATCAACATGAATCTATTCTCATCTTGCCAGTCTTCCAGTCTCTCTCCTCTCTGGTCCATGTGATCATAGCCCCAGCTCTGCGAGTGGCTGTTGAAATCGCCACACACAATCATTTTTTCTTTTAGTGGTAGAGTGTCCAGTGCCTGTGGGCGGTCACTTGGACAGTAGTAATTGATCAGATGTAGATCTGTATTACCTGTCTTAAGTTTAAGTGTCTGATACTCAGCCCCTTCCATGTAGACTTTGATTTGGGAAGCCATGATGTTATTTCTTACAAGGGTCAGTATCCCACCTTTTCGCCTGTTCTTTCGGTCAGATCGGTAACACTGGTAGCCTCTGATTTTGAAGGCTATATTTTCATTGAGGTGAGTTTCTTGCAAGCAACATATGCTTACTTTCTCTTTGTCCAGGATGTTTTCTAATTCAACTTTTTTGTTGCTGACTCCCTCCGCATTCCAGTGCATTATTTTAAGTCTTAGTTTAGTATGGCCAGTCGTCCTATTCTCATGTCCCCTGGCTCCACAGGACATCTGAGAAGGACCTCCAGTAGTTGGGGTTGGACCCTTTTGAGACATAGGGCCCGGCACTGCACCTGCCTGGGGATCCAAAGCAGGGCGAGCACCATAACGATTAGCAGTAGTCGACATATTCCATTTTGCGTGATTGCGTGGCATCCTGATTTCTGTGGTGCGCCTCTTGGCTGGTTGCCTCCGTCTTCAGCACCTTTCTTTGCTAGAGCAGACTGTGGTCTCACTCGAGTGTAGATGTGTACGCGCGCACACGCCTGTCTGCGCATGCATGTCCGTGCATACACATCTAGAGCATACTGGTTATTTTCCGGCGCCAGAGACTCGCCGTCGCCCCTTCTCCTGTTAGTTTAAACAGGCCCGCCACGTGAAGGCCAGGAGTTGGACTTTTGCTGCATAGGTTATGTATTCACGAGCCATTGAGGTATTTGAGCAATGTTGGGCGCTCACCCCAACACCGCGCCTCGGCTACATACAGCAACATTTGGAATATCTGTAGATATACTGCTATTTCTTGATGTTTCATCTGACTAGATAAATTGTGCTGGTTAATTGGGCTTAGAAACTATCATTTTGAATTACATGTACATGCTAACAATCTGGTCTTAAACCATTCATCTTGGACTGCAGGTGGACGGTTCGGTCTCTAGATAGACGGTTCAGCCTGCAGATATACGACTAAGCCTGTAGATATACTGCTAAGCCTGCAGATAGACGGCTAGGCCTGCATATATATATATATATATATATATATATATATATATATATATATATATATATATATATATATATATATATATATATATATATATATTAGGTCTGCATATAAACGGCTAGTCAAGCAGATATTCGGTTCCGCCTGCACATATACGGCTTGACTAAGCGGATAGACGGCTTGACTGGCAAATAGACGGCTTAACCTGTAGATATATTGCTATTGTTTTACCGGCAGATGAGTGGTGCCTGAGTGGTGATTTCGTAACCTGCGGAGTGACAGCTTTTCATACATATGTTTGGCTTAATTCTGGACTTACTGACTTTGGAAAGTGTAGTTAAGAGAATGAAAGTTCCAAATACATGGTGACAGTTCGATGAAAAGACGGATGCCTTGATTTACAGATATCCATAGTGGCAGCTTGAATCTCAGACTGACAGCTCGAAATACAAACTGATATAGCAAGATCAATGGTGACAGATGGGTAGATGGACTGATAATTTGATATATAGACAGTCAGTTTGGTATACGACATGATCGTTTGACTTGTGAACTGATAGCTTTACACGCGGACTGATAGCTATAGCACTTTAATTACAACCACAGTGTCTTTAAGTAAAATAAATATAATTATTTAATATAAAAAACAAAGTGAAGATAAACTTCAAAATCACCCCATTACGGATGTTACATAATTGCGGGGGTGAGGATGTGTTCAATCAAACTTCTAATTATTGCTTCTTCAAGGGTACTTTTATAAAGATAAATTAATGTTCAATTAAGCAGTACTCTCGGAAATGGACATCTACCTAATTCTGATAATCATTCAGCCCCACAAACCACGAAAGTGAGAAAGAGATAAATATTCGACAGAAAAGAACTCTAGTGAATGACTTGAAACTATCATGGATATTCAGAATTCTTTTCACCGTGTCCCGCTAACTCTCACGAAGTCTGACAAAAAGTTTCTTAGGTTTTGATAAATTGGTGTCTTGGGTTGAGGAACTCCATATTAAACACTTACCCTATAGTCAGACACGTGTCAGACAGCACGGGCAGGCCCTGCGTGGCTCAGGAAGCCAGACGTCTTCTTCTAGGAATTTCCATTCAGAAGGAAATGTTTCCAGACGAGATTCAGATCGACGGCAGGGGAGGAGCGGTTTTTATCTGCTTTGCTCGGTCAGTGAGCACCGGATATTGGATCAGGTGTTGGCTTGTCGAGATAAGGGCTACCCTGCCATGATCGGGAAAACCTCAGCAAGTTAAAGTCGCATTTTCAAATTAATGTGACTTACGGATTTTCCTCGAATTCGGATGAAAATGTTTCATCATAATTAATAACTGCGACAGTTTATTTAATGCTTTTTCTAAATACGGCTCTTCTTCTTTATAGTATATACCGTGTAACGTTGGTGATTATGTCTGTCCACCTTCTGTCTTTCGTGCTTTCACTCATTTCTGATATTGACGTTACTTCATGTCATGATGTTCAATAACCAAAATCTTCTTTCTTGATCCCCCGCTGCTTCTCTTCTCCTCTAGCCTTCCCGTTGTGACTATATACTCGAGCTTTCCTCTTCTCTTGACATGCTCAAATAATTTGAACTATCTTATTTTGATGCGAGTAACCAGTTATCTTTTTTAATTAGCTTCTTTCAAGATATCTTCATTGCTCTTTTTATCTGTCCATGTTGTTCTCATCATTATTCTACAAAACCACACCACTGCAGCTACCACATAATTCTTCACTTGCCCGCTCTTTTTCCATGATTCGCCTCCATACATAAGGATTGTCTATTCCAGGCACTGTCTTTGGAGTCTAGGCCAATTTTCTTTTTAAAATCCCCGCATCAATTAGGATTCGAAAAGACGACTACAGAGTGGCAGACAGGCGTGCTAGCCAGTGCCCTACAGCTGATACATATTGTGAAATGTTAGATTTGCACATACGCTAACTACGAATATTTATTCCAGAAGAAAGACTTTAAACACGTTGCTATATATCTGAGCAGAAAGAAACATTACCAAATTATAAAGATAAGTCTCTCTCTCTCTCTCTCTCTCTCTCTCTCTCTCTCTCTCTCTCTCTCTCTCTCTTCTCTCTCTCTCTCTCTCTCTCTCTGTCTCTCTCTCTCTGTATATATATATATATATATATATATATATATATATATATATATATGGAAAACCATTTTTGCATAGACCAGATAAACCCAGACTAAAATTGATAACAGGAAATGCTCTATGAGGCAAAGACGGTCGGCGTGAGATTGACCCCCCCCCTCCCCCCCCCCCCCCACTTCCCATCTAATGCCGATTGTTGTATGCAAATACGGGGCTAGCATGTATACCCGACACACCCAAGTCGTGACAAAGTGTCATTAATGGAGACGATGGCCCAAGGAGAATTCAGAAGCCGGGGATATGTGCAGTAATTTGTTCGACAGAGTAGATGGCAGCAGGAGTACAGATAGTTTGCTATTGTGAACTATTCATGTTTTGTAGCTTGTGCTATCTGGTGTTGATGGTCCCATGTGAAAACACCGCATATCGATGACAGGACTATCGATGACGAGTGGGCTTATGTTCATGGAAATTTGGAATTAATGGCTTCGCTGTTATAGAAAGCCAATACAAGTCAAGGGACCGCGAGGGTCAGTGGCTAGTGCGCTTGTTGGCCAACACATAGCAGACGACGAGTCCAGGTGTCGAACTCCGGTCGGGCTCATGACATCATCAGAGCAGATCACTATTAGCTTCGCTAACGCGAGTGTCTCCGTTGCGATGGCGTTGCGGATGTGATTCGTAATGCCGCTTACCCGCGTTCGAAATCAGCGGTGACAGTTTGTCGCGATGGTTTTAACGTGTTGGTATGGGGGTCGGTAGTTCACAAAGGAATGGCAAACTACTGAACGTAAAAACTTGCCAAGACATCAACAATGGCAGTAAAATGTTCGTGGTGACTGCAACGTCCTGTAAATGATATGCAACTTTAAAAAACAAATACGCGAGTGTGCCCTAAATGCGTGCTTATTTTGTTTACTGGTTAATCCAGACCTGTTCCCACAACAACAGCAACAACAAAGACCAGTTATATTTCTACAATTAGTAGTTATATTATTGCTGTTTCTTCTTCCCTCCCTTAACTAACCCCTTAACCCTCTGCTTTGAAGGCAGTGGGGTCCAAGCATACTGAATATGATGGTAACAGAGATATCTCAAACAGAGTGGAAACAAACCGGCATGCTGAAAAAGTATAGAAAGCAACATGTGGGAAAGTATACAAAATGAATTGAAGGGAAAGTACACACATTGGCATGATAGGGAATTACAGACAGCGACATGAAATGGAAGTACAAATACTGGCAGAATATAGAATATCAGATTTATATTAACAGTAATAAATAATACTTTACAGGACGTCACAGTCAACACTAGCATGTTTTACTTTTTATAATTAATGGGCAAGTTTACATTCAGTAGTTCGCCATTTATTTTCAGATTTCTGATGTCTGATTTCTGATTTCTCTGCACTCATAGCACTATATGAAAACCAACGCAAGACAGCCTGCTTCCAAATCGCCCACAGCTGTGTTTCGAACGCCAGTTTGCGTAATTATGTCTCCACTGATCTCGGCCCCTGACGTTCCGGATCAATTCAACTGATGATAGCTCTAAATGGCATCGTCCCAATCCACCCAGCATCATTTATCTCTATTTGACCCCGCCTGCCTCTTGTACCGTTGATCTTTCCTGTCGTGCAGGTGTTTTAAAAAAAATATATAAATTTATTGCATGATCAAACAAGACTGTTTATCTCCTCATATCTGTACACAATGTTCTACTCTCAGTAGCTTTTCTAGGCACTCGTTGCTAGTTGCTCTGGCAGTTCAATGTACTCGCAACATCGTCTCAGAAATTACATCTCTTTTGCCTCCAAGCTCTTCCTAATTTGTTCGCTTTTTTTTGTGGTGCCCTGCCCTACGGCAGATCATGGAAAAGGAAAGAACACATAAAGAAGAACGACTAAAACAATTACTAACACATTTAAACACACAAGCCACAAACAATATGTTGCACAATTTGATGCCTGGCATAGATTGCTGCATCTCGTCAGGTGCTTACTGCAGAGTTATATATTATATGGAGTGAATAAATGAATACTAATTTAGTTGAGACGATTAAAGCAAAGTCACAAGTATTGTTCGAATGAAGAGTATTTGTTATCTCCACGGTAATTTCAAATGTAACACTAACTCTTTCTCTTTGCATAAAACAAATTACAAAATGTACATTATCGGATGTATGGTTGTTGGGTCAACTCCAAAGAGATAAAGGATACTAAGTTCCTCTTTCTCAATGTGATCCAGCCCGTTATAATTAATTTAGCTGTTACTAGCTCAATGGCTTGAACTATAAATAGTGTTTCGGAGAACCAAGGAATACCTCCAGGAAACCAATAAAAAGTTTTCTCTGAACACCCAAAATATCCTTTTGGTGGTTCCATGCCTCTCTTCTACCAACTAAATAATTATTAATCTAGGGTTGTTAATTAAAACAATTTTACTACAAGACAACTCTCAAAAGAGACAAAGACCCTTATTTTTCAAATTTATTACACTTCAATGGTGCTATTGATCAGTAATGTTATAAAATACAGCAATCAATGCATTGAAAAAACAAGATCATGTACATGTTCATGTCTAACTACATATATATCTCCTGGCGAGACCCACTATAAAGTCCATCGCCAAAGAGATAAAGGATACTAAGTCCCTCTTTTTCAATGTGATCCTGCCCGTTATAATTAAGTTAGCTGTTACTGGCTCAATATGTTATACTTTCTTGAGTGTTCTTCGTTCCAGTATAAGTTGATTGGCTAAATGGTTGATTGTTCCCATATATATATATATATATATATATATATATATATATATATATATATATATATATATATATATATATATATATATATAATTCATTGGCACCTTGCTTCAAAAAGGCATAACTATTACCCACGAATGTGACTGGTAAGGCACATTCGCGCTGTAAATGTTCGGTTAAGACCAGAGTTATTGCCTCTCCATAGCACAAAGCTTGGGCTAAAATATAGAGACCATGTGTTGCCCGTGCAGCATGATCTCTCTCTCTCTGCCTGCCTAGTTCACTCCAGAGGAAAGGTAACACCTATACATCTTGAACAAGACAAGCTGCAGAAGCTGCCGGATCAGCAAAGCAATGCTCTAACTGTCCGCCTGTCGGAGCTTCGATCCTAGTCCAGCTGCCAACCAAGACATTTTGTCTTTAGATTGTATTTCCTCACGCCAGGATAAGGCTTGTACAATCCCAATTGCGATCTTCCACCCGAAGCCGTTGGCACAATGTGAGGTGTCGGGTTTGGTAAGCATCGCCCAACGTTCGGCGCTAACAGAAAACAGGTAGTACATTCTACTGTCATACGGTAGCTCAGTCATATCTGACTAAGACCTCTCTCTCTCTCTCTCTCTCACACACACACACACACACACACACACACACACACACATATATATATATATATATATATATATATATAAAACTAAGTATATAAATATAACTATAAATATATATATATATATATATATATATATATATATATATATATATATATATATATATATATATATATATATATATATATAACTAAGTTATCGGAGATACCTGCCCTATATTGGTAGAGAAAATCTGCAGGACTAGTATTTGGTCTCACTATATCAGCTGCCTCACTCAGTCAAGCTGCTACATTCAGAAAGTAGGTCTGGATCTAGATGGACCTGGCCACTCCCTGACATTTCAGCATCATTCATAAATCTAATGATATCATCACTATAATCATCAGAAATGAAACGCTGTACACTTTCAAGAAAACCACAAAGGAAAAATATATAAAAGAATTTTGATCCTAGGAAAATAAACAGTGGAAGGAAAAGAGTTTTGGTGCTCTCAACTAGTTATCTATAACATAACTGGTTGTTGTCCATCCAATCCGTCATTATATGGTGCTCAATGTTTAGACTAGCAGATACGCAGTGACGTCTTCTCCCATGCCTATCCTCCGTGGTCTACAATTTGAGTAATACCTTGATTGAATTGGAATTTGATAAGTATGTTTTCTCTTCTCTTCTTTATATAATTAGTTTCGCTAGATTTCCTTCTCTTACAAAAAAAAAAATGTCTCATACATTAAGGATTTTAAAATCATTCCCCATTGCAATGGGTATTTGGTTATAAACAATGTAAGTACATTATGGTAACATCTCTTATATAACGTTCAGGTGAATCCTTTTTTTTATCAAAAGTTTCAAGGCGAGTATATTCCCTCCTCTTCACCATCTATGTAATTGGCCCTTCCCTCATTTGTCATCATCATCATCATCATCGTCATCATCATCATCATCATCATCATCATCATCATCATCATCATCATCATCATCATCATCATCATCATCATCATCATCATCATCATCATCATTATCATCATTATCATCATCATCATCATCATCATCATCATTATCATCATCATCACCATCATCATCATCATCACCATTATAATCATCATCATTCAGGACACAAAACTATATGATTGTAACCTGAGTTATATGTAATACAGAGTGGTGTCATTCAGGACACAAAACCATATGATTGTAACATGAGTTGTATGGAATACAGAGAGGTGTCATGCGTCGGAGTGCACTAAATTATTAATTAGTGTATGGGTTATCATTGATGCCACATATAGGTCACTGACACACAGCAGACAGAGAAAGGCTGAAGGGATTTTTCCTAAAAGATGCACCGAATGGTACAATTATACAGTGCGCAGGGAAACTAAGGAGATGCGTCAGACGTCAACAAACAGGATTACGCTGTGATACCGTCTTGGGAATCGGACGTGTATGTATTCTGCGGAATCAAAGTCGTAGAGCGGATTGGATATTCGTATGCAAGTGTAGCTGATATTCAAGTGGACTACAGGAGGAGGCATTTGCTGAGATCGAACACCTGTGGACCTAGAAGCGAGATGAATATACCTAGAATCTAACGACACGGATCGAAAGAACAGAGGAATGGAAAACACGATGGGCGCTGAGGTAAGGTTAGAGACATATGAGCATGACAATTCGAGCTGCTTCTAGTAGGTGTCGGTCCTGCGTTAGGGATGCCCTATAGAGACGAGGAATTTGTCTTGCACTATTGTTGATACACCCAAATAAACAGGTGTTGTACTAACATGTCGTCAGAGCCGCATCTGTGATTTCGTTGCCAAGTTACTTTTGACTTTGAGCGTTTTGTTTATTCCTGGGACGAGCCAAACTTCAATCATACCTCGGGTGGATTTTAATAATTGAGGGGGATCGTACCCCGAGGCAATAGACATGTTCTCTTCTGATAGAAAGAGCATTATACATCAAAGTGCCTTCTGTTATGAGATTGATTGATGGTTCATACTCTTTCTCAGCATGTCTCTTCATCTCACTCATTCTCATCATTCATTAGACATAATATTCAGATGTGCATGGATGATAAGTAAGCATACTGATGTGATTTTACAAACGATAAATTGACAGATTTGATGTCAACGAAATTACAATGAAATCTCACTCATGCCACCATCTTTCATTAGACATAATAATTGTATGGATGATAAGCAAGCATAATTATGAGATCACAAATTATGATTCCTCATGGTTAGCAATATTGAAATTAAACATGAATCACCAAATACATAGAATGTTCATTCATCAGAAATCATAACCTTATTGACATGTATGATAATTAGGCATCCTGATGTGATTTACACGTGATAAATTCATATATGCAACACCAATGAAATCATAATGGGACCTCACTCAATCCACAGTCATTCATCAGAAATTATAATCATAGTTGCATGTATGATAAGTGGCAAATTTATGTGATTTACAAATGATAAACTCACATATTCATCACTACTGAAATCATAATTGAACTTCACTCATTCCACCATCATTCCCCAGACATCATACTCAAGTTTGCATGGATGATAATTAGGCATAAGTATGTGACTCACAAAGGATAAATTCACAGATGTAACACCAATGCAATCACAAGTGATTCACCACCTGCATGCTTCCACCAAATACACAAGATTATACGATCCACCCAATCTACATTCATTCCTCATGACTCATAACCACACTTGCTGGGGTGATGACTATGCATTATTATGTACCTCATAAATGATAAATCCACATGTTTAACAACAGTAAAAATACATTTGACTCACCACATGGGTGCTTTCTCTCAACACACACAATTATGATCCATATAGAAATCTATTTACATCTCATGTGCTCATGTACTATTGTTACACATTACACTAATTTCTCTTACCAGTGCTGGCACATGTAAAATAGTTTCTTCTTAATGAACTAAGTATTCTTAGCTTCCTAAATCTTAAGGTAATCACAACTTCTAATCACGGCTGATTTTGTTTAACTACTTAAGAACTAAATTGTACAACCTAGGTCTAATGATTACACATTAAATAAGTTGTTTAAATAGAAGAAACCTTCCTCGTGGTTTAATCTCGTGTACCATTTATTCATGAACTACAATATCTGAATAAAGTACTTATTCTCTCCTAATTAATTTCTAATGAACTAACTACATGGTTACCACATCCACTTACAAACTTCTTCTTGGGAAAGGATCAATTACTAACGAAATATAAAAGATAGAATTGTGTTTACCTTTATGTTAATTGAATGGCTTCAAACAAGTCGACGACAGGTTTCAGGATCTGACTTGGATTCGCTTTGCCCAATGCAATGTCTGCTTGTAGGCTGATGCTTTCCTCATTTCATAAATAAATTTGATTTGGAAAATGCCATCACACCTTAGATATCTCAGATCTTCTCCTGCGCCGTGCTTGGGTTGGTGAGCAAAACAAACCTTTTTCCGCGTTGCATACCATATTTATTGTCGTTACATCCTGCTTACGCTGTGGCGTCGCAGTCTATCCAAGTATTATTCCATCTTCTTCTTTGGCCCAATGTCGCTATTGGTTGTGTTGTCGTAAAATGGGGTAGTAGGGAGGAATTATTAATCGCGCTGTTGACGGTTGTAAGAATTTATGTCACGTACATAATAGAAGGACTAAAGTGGCTTGACAGAACACTCATGCGAAACTTTGGGAGATCACTACACGGAGTCCAAAATCAAAAGGTATAGAAGATTCGCTGGCGCTAGATATGACACATGCTGAGAAAATATAGTAATCTTATAACTAGAAAATCCATTCTCTGGAACCCACGCTGCAAATATAAAAGAGGGACATCTGAAAACACACGGAGAAGGGAACTGGAGACATTAAACAAAGATTAATCATATAGGAAGGACAAGGAGAGAGATGCAGGACATAGTAAAATATTGGACAGTTTGGAATGAGTTAGTGAAAGACCTACGTTCGAATAGGTGATAAAGTGCCGAAGAAGTGTATGTATTTTTGCAATATTCACGTTATTTTTAATGTGCATTGTCAATGACGGCATTTGTATAATGACGGAATTTGTATGACAGACACCGTAAGGTCCATGGAAAGTCAAGTGAGAAGTATTTTCACAGAAAATTGGTATGGTGTCTCTATTGTCCTAGCAGGTATACTATTAGAGATTGATTAGTTTCAAGAACCCCGGTACCATAGGAGTTAGCGCATCTGCATACATGGACAATTGTTCGGGTTAAATTTCCAATAGTAATAGGATTCTTTTCTCCTACATGTATAGCTCTGGGGTAGCTCCAACCTCATAAAGATGTTACTGAATAATTGTATAATTGTTGCGGGGAGGAAAATCGGTCCGGAAAGACAGTGAACAAGCAACATCATTATGTTATGTTTTAATATATGTGAAGGCCTAACATTTAACACTATAACGGAAGTAAGCGACTATCATTCGCTTTGGGAAATATTTTTACCATCTTTATGTTGCAAGTCCTTTGCAGAACATCGCTCTCCATCACGACAATTTTGCGTTCGCTCGCTTTGAACTCATGCATAGTCCATACACATGCCGCTACATATAATGCATTGAACTGGTTTTTGCGAGTGGCTTAGCTTTTCCCCATTGCCAGTGTCCCACACCACCAGGTCAACCCACTCGGACTTCTGAGATATTTGTAATTTACGTCCCCAAGTCAAGGAAGAGAATTTAACATTTTAGTATGATTAATCTGTGTAAGAGTTGAACCCGCTACCTCGTAATCAGCACGCCGGAATGTGAAAAGCGAGCACATCAACCGAAATTATTCTCGATCTTTTGCTTCATCTCCAAGGTGTCTTCAATGGCATGTGTCCGTCTTGGTGCTTGGCGACAAAAGAAGTCCTCTTTCATGAACCATGCCTTTCATCACTCTTCTTTCTAAATCAATCTGGCGTTTATAACGTTGCTAAAATCATCTAGTTTTCTTGGCATGATGCTATTTATGGGCCAGTTTTCTTCCATGTTCAGATCTGGCAGAATGTCAGTATATTTTTCTGTTTCTTGGTCCATGGTATCTAAGAACATGTCTGTCCACATTTAAGTTCAAACTATATTTGTCTTCTTTATTGATTACGAAATTGTGCATGACCCGCATGGCTCGTATGCTACCACTAAAAAGATGTACAGGAAGGCTCTACAATACGTCGCTTCGGTTTACGTCGTTTCGCTGTAACGTCGTTGTCACAATGTGACTAACTTCACTTTACGTCGCTACGTTCCGCCATAACGTCGTCACCTGTGTTGCTATGCCGCGCCGTTGCGAAGGAACTTGCGAACTTGCAGAGGAGCTACGTAATGCCGCGTAGTGTTACCGCTGTGGAACGTCTCTTTACTCAGTTGTTGTTGTCAGTTTCGCGTTAACGTCACCATTTTAAATTTTGTGCAGTGCGTTTTTTCCAGAATTTTATCGTGTAATCCCCCATAATTATGAGTTCGAAGCGCACAGTAAGTGCTGATAGTGTGTCTGATTGTAAGAGAACCAGAAAACGTGTTACTCTTGATGTGAAGTTAAATGTGTTACGTCGTTTTAAGGCTGGCGATCGGGCTGTTGACATCGGTAAAGTCCATGTTTACCTCCAACCACGGTAAGGACAGTTCGAGCAGGTGCTGACAAAATCAAAGAGGGTGCTACAACGTAACCCCTTTGAGTGCTTCCAAGATCACTCGTACCAGAAGTACTCTTATGGAGAATAATAAAGCAATATTTGCCGTCTGGATTGAAGACTAGAACCGACGGTATATGCCCGTGAGCAAGACAGTTATCCAAGAGAAAGCAAAGACTCTCTATGAAGATCTAGCTAAGAAAGCGGGAGAGAGCAGTACTGGTAGTGCTGATGATAGTTTTGTAGCGTGTCGTGGTTGTAATGCCTTTGCGTCCCAATAACTCTACCACTCGCCCTCTAACCCAACTCTATTTAGCCAATAAATATCAACAACTATCAAAATAAACATTACATAATACACTGTATTTCATTTCATTCTATGGGAAATAGTGTTCCGCTGTACTTCGTTTCACAAGTCGCGTTTTCCAAGAACGTAACCACGACGTTAACCGGGGACTTCAAGTACGTTCTCAAATACTGCTCTCTACTTTAATTTTTTTTCCCGCGTTTCCATCCTGTTTCAGGATATTGCGGTCAACATCAGCATCTTTCAGCTGAATGTTGATTCCTATGGTAGATTACGCTCATCAGCACGCCACGACTTTCTGAGCGACCGGCTCCATACTCTCATAAGTCACTGGCGCGACTCGAACCACTTTTAATTCTCGTGCGCTCACGTCAACCACGAGAGTATTCGGGGTTAACGGAGAAAGCTGCAAACCCGTCGGCCAGGGATCTGGCTTCTACTTTGATTACTAATGTATTTATACGATCATGGTTAATATTAATTGTTTATCCTTCCATGAATAAAGCACCCTGAGTTCAACATTATGATGAATTAACATGAAGTAAAGGCTAATACAAAAAGCTCTGGGAGTCTCTGTGGCGAAGTGGTCAAACCGTTTGACTCGGGCTCCGAAGGTTCTGGGTTAGATTCCGGGCCGCGTCCTTCCGTTCACGATTTAAATTTTTCGGAGACTCCTGTGGGTCGTCGCTAGAGCTACAGAGTTCGTGCTTGGTGCGATACTTTCCGCGCTGCGGAAAGAGACCGAGCCATATGGGATAAAACCCGGTGCAATGAAGTCGACCCTGTCGACGTTTAAGCGACTTTTTAAGCAAAAAGCTCACATAGCACTTTTAAGTATGTCCAGAACCATAATGGTAGAAAAACATATATCATAATAGGTACAATCCTACCTCGATAACGCCAAGAAAATCTACGACTTTATTCCAGACATACACCGTCCGCAGAGACATGGCCTAATAAAATGTAATGTCATATACCCACCCATTCTAGACAGCTTGCAATTAATTATTTATTAATGTGTGCTAAACTCATATATGTCTTCTACCAGACGGCATTTCCGAAATAACGTCGAGTTGTCAAGTACAAATGCCCACATGAGGATTCAGCCATTTTCCGGAATACTAATCGATTAACAAGTCCATCACAGGTCAGCACTCCCTGCTAAATATCCCCAAAATTGCTCATCCTTGCTGACCTTTAGTCAACCACCAGACATCCTGAATTTTACATCATGTACCTTGTGTACCATATTATTCAGTTCTGCGCCGGCTCTGTGGCGAAGGGATTACAAATGCAAATCGTAATACCGCATATCGCATTCGAAACACAGCTGCGGGCGAAGTGGAAGTAAACCGCCTTGCGTGGGTTTTTATACGATGGTATAAGTGCCGGTCGTTATGAAAGCAATGGCAAACAACTAAACGTAATCTTGCCAAGAAATCATACACAGCCAAAATATGCTGGGGTTGATTATGATGTCCCGTAAAAGATATATAACTAACTTCTACGTTAAGCGATCATGACATCGCTGGCAACGAAATCTATCAATGAACCATGCCACTTTATACTAAAATATGTCGCGTGTATTCTATAACTAAATGATGCACAAGTGTACACTAATGGATATGTACTGACTGCATAGGAAACAATCAGGATGGGTGTCGTGGAATAGGTTAGGAAAATAAAATAGTCAACACCTTGAAGAACGTTGCCTACAGAGTTCGAGGCTGCCACTAAGGAATAGAAAAAGCATGTCGGTGCGTCAACTACAATAGAGATGATTGTCTGGACTCTCAGTCCATGCGGCAGAGAGTTAAGTTTGTGTGGCTGTAGTATGGCTGGCTGCATTTATGGACCTCCCATTCGATAACATGTGTGGATCTATTGTTCAGGTCATGCAAGGGAGCTGATATGTTGGCTTCTTACCTGTTTATATATATATATATGAAGAGATTAGAACAAGAATCGCCATGGCGAAAGTAGCCTTTAGCAAGATGAAAAACATTCTGACCAATAAAAAGATGACAATTGAAACGAGAAAAAGAGTGTTGAGGGGATACATAGAGCCTGTTCTTTTGTATGGATGTGAAACTTGGACAATGAGCAGTCAAGCTGAAAAACATCTGATGGCTGCAGAAATGTGGTGTCTGAGGAAAATGGCAAAGAATACCATGGACAGACAGAAAAACCAATGACCAAGTACTACAGGAGACACATGAACATCGTAAACTGATTAGAGAAATTAGACGTAGACAGTCAAAATTTTTTGGACATGTTATGAGAAGAAATGGATTGGAGAACTTAGTGACAACTGGCAAGATCGAAGGGAACAGACCAAGAGGAAGACCGAGAGGAAAATACCTGGATGGCTTGGCCACATGGCATGGACAAGACAGGAACTCTGAGCTGATCCACGACACTGGTGATCGAGTGAAATGGCGAGTCATGACCGCCCACGCTTTCTGGCATGGCACATGATTGATATATATATATATATATATATATATATATATATATATATATATATATATATATATATATATAATGCATATTCTTTATTTACAGGACGTGACAGTCAACCCCAGCGTTTTTGGCTGTTTTTGATTTCTTGGCAAGTATATGTTCAGTAGTTTACCATCGCTTTCTGAACGACCAGTACTCATACCTTACTATGGGAACCAAAACAAGGCGGTCTGCCTGCAAAATCGCCCTCAGCTGTGTTTCGAACGCGGTATGCAGAATTATGAATGTTGTTTGTAAACCGTTCACCCCAAAGCCGGTCTATAGGTGTAGTTAACCAGCTGGCAGCAGGGACAATCACCTTTAATTTCTGCTGGGATAAACTAATCAGTTGTGGCCTTGCCCCGCGTTTAGCGACTCTGCAGTAAAATAGAGATGCATGAAAACAATTACTAATAAACTACAAACATGTATTAGTGTAGAATAGAAGGGCTAATATTTTGTGAAAGCATCACCAATGTGGAGCTCATGAAGAGAACGAAAGAAATACCAGTTAATCAAAAAGTGAGGGGAAGACGCTGCCACACTTTGAGAAAACCCAACAATAGTATAATTACAAGCCCTTTGTCTATAAACCACACGACCAACGAAATAAGGGGAGACATAACACACGGAGGAGAGAATTGAGACAGAGATGAAAATTATGGGGAGTAATGGAGGGAGTTTACAGGGGCAGCAAACAATATGACGGATTGGCCACGGTTGATTGAGGGCTTATGCTATAATGGGTGCCCAGTCATAGCGCAGCCTGACAGGGGCAGCAAACAATATGACGGATTGGCCACGGTTGATTGAGGGCTTATGCTATAATGGGTGCCCAGTCATAGCGCAGCCTGACAGGGGCAGCAAACAATATGACGGATTGGCCACGGTTGATTGAGGGCTTATGCTATAATGGGTGCCCAGTCATAGCGCAGCCTGACAGGGGCAGCAAACAATATGACGGATTGGCCACGGTTGATTGAGGGCTTATGCTATAATGGGTGCCCAGTCATAGCGCAGCCTGACAGGGGCAGCAAACAATATGACGGATTGGCCACGGTTGATTGAGGGCTTATGCTATAATGGGTGCCCAGTCATAGCGCAGCCTGACAGGGGCAGCAAACAATATGACGGATTGGCCACGGTTGATTGAGGGCTTATGCTATAATGGGTGCCCAGTCATAGCGCAGCCTGACAGGGGCAGCAAACAATATGACGGATTGGCCACGGTTGATTGAGGGCTTATGCTATAATGGGTGCCCAGTCATAGCGCAGCCTGACAGGGGCAGCAAACAATATGACGGATTGGCCACGGTTGATTGAGGGCTTATGCTATAATGGGTGCCCAGTCATAGCGCAGCCTGACAGGGGCAGCAAACAATATGACGGATTGGCCACGGTTGATTGAGGGCTTATGCTATAATGGGTGCCCAGTCATAGCGAAGGGAGCAAAACTCCCGAACCGAAAGAGAGAGATAACAAGGCAGCTGACGTATCCCAGAGACTACGTCAGTGTTGTTGGTAAACAGATAGGCCATTCAGATCATTGAGCTGATTGAGCAAGCAGCACCTTCAAGTTATCTCCAATGCTTTGCGACATTTTCTGGCTGGACAAGGTTATTATTACTAGCTAAGATTTATATGAGAACTCAGAACCAGAATCCTGGCAGCTTTTATATCGGGATAACGATTGTGTGGACAGATGCCGAAATCTAGAAATGAAATTGAGAATGTCACACATCGGTAACCTTAAATGAACAGAAGAAATGAAGGACTGCAAGACAATTGATGCAATAGTTCTAAGTAGTATGGTCAACAGTTATCATTGATCTTTTATACCGATCGGCCAGTCTGATTGTCACAGACACGATCAACATTTTTAATTAAATGTATTAATCACCTGATTGAATACTACATACGAATCTTGGCTGAATAAACATAGCCACATCAAGTTATTTGTCAGCCTTCGTGTAAGTCATTTCGATTCCGTTACTTCATTGCTGGGCAGTTGTCGGCACCTCTAGACTGGTTATATTTGAGCTGTATTACATTATATGCCAGATAACCCCTCAGCAATGGGAGATATAAATGATACATTATGTTTGCTTTTCTATGTCCTGCTGACATACTGGGAATATGTTGCTTATTCTACATTTTCTCGACGAGCACATTTGGCAGGGTACAAGCCTTATCCTAGTGCGAGTAATGCAACCTAAAGAATAAATGTCATGGAGGGCAGACCATGCTCTAAGATTTGTTCGGCAACTCGTCTAGGACGGAGGCTCCCACACGATGACAGTTAGAACCTTGCTTTGCTGATCCGGCAGCTTCTGCTGCTTGTCTTGTTTCAGATATGTAGAGTTACCTTTCCTCTGGAGTAAACTAGGCATGGCGAGACAGGGATCATGCTTCATGGGAAACACTGAATCTCTATAATTCTGGCCAAGTTATGTTTTATGAAGCACAGTGTCACAAACTATGGTCTGTCAAGACGGCAAGGTCGTAGTGCTACATTTTATCGAATAAATAGACATACGAAGTCTGATTTGGTCGGTCACCTTACCAGTCAACATATTTTCTAATGCCAATGTTAACAACCTAGGTCGACCCCAGGCAAGATTAAGGTCGTTGCAATCAAACCCAGCATTATTTCACTGTTTTGACATATAATCTACAGCGCTGGCAAGATGGTCATGTTCAAATCCCGCTTGGTAACAACCTTAATACACGACAGACGAGTGCCACTTGTTCAAATCCCATTGTATAACCACTTTAACACAAGAAACATGACTGCCGCCTTTTCAAATTCCGCTCTATAACCACGTTAACACAAGATCCAAGAGTGCCACATATTTAAATCCCACTGTATATAACCACGTTAACACAAGATCCAAGAGTGCCACATATTCAAATCACACTGTATAACCACGTATTCTTCTCCTTCTTCTTCTTTGCGTTCATCCGGAGTATTTTTTCAGATATGATTGCGGTGTGTCTCGTTAGGCACCCTTAGGTCGAAACCCTTAAGTCAACACATCCGGCTTTTAGCGTGAAATTTAGACCAGGTTTGCATTCCTGGGAAACTCTCACTTTTGTGGTACCGCCACCTCCAAGCTGGTCAAGTTGGAACAGTCGAAGACTTCACGGTCATATCCCTCAAAGGAAGGCAGGTACAGTCCATAGCATTTTCCGCCATCCTGGGTGGCATCCATAATTGCAGAGCCGACACATAGCGCTCTGGTGCTGGGCTCACCGAGGGAATCGTCACGTCCTGCTCATGGCTGCTTTAATTTCTCACTTCAATATATTGGGCATTTCGTTCTCCCCAGGGCCGTTCCAGCACAAACCAGACAGTTCTGCAGATGGTATCCACTCAGCGAGTTTTCGACACAGACATGTGCTTGTCGTTGTGCCCGTCAAAGCTGTTCTAGGCACGACGGACATACGGAACACTACCTAGTAAGAGCTGTTCCGAACAAGAGCGGCATTAGGAAACTAGGTAGTCAGAGCTTTTTCTAGCACGAGAGACATTCGGAAGAGACATTTCACTCGGACGTAAATGCATAGTGCCAATTTTTATTTTGCCACCCGTAGGACGGCACTTCCGGCTTCGGCGGGCATTTTTTAATAAGGTTAGCCTTCCTCGGGTTTCGAGGCACGTTAGACTTATTGTTGTGATGTCGCCCACATCTCAGCTCGTCAAGATAGAACGTCAACGACATTACGGTAAGCCCTCAAGGAAAAACAGGGGCAGACCATGGGCATTCCCTCACTATCCAAGGAGGCTTCCATAATTGCAGAGCCGGCACATATTGCTCTGAGACTGGGCTCACCCGAGGAGTTGCCACGTCCTGCTCATAGCTGCTTTAGTTCCTCACTTCCACCTGTTGGGCATCTCGCTTGCGAGTGCCACACGTCTACCTGCAGAGAAGCAGGTTGTGTCTCTCTTAGTCTGGCCCCTACCCCATAAGCTGTCCGATATGTAGTTTTCATCCATCGACAAGCACATGGGGTCAATGGTCGCTCAAGCACACACCAGGAACGGTCAGTCTTTGGTCGACATCCACTCAGTAAGCTTTTGCTTATTACTTCGGACCACGCAATGGACTCGCTAGCCGTGCGTTCCATTTCATGTCATTGAGACGTTTTTCCACTTTTGTCTGCACTCTCTATAAGCTAGATACAGACAGTTTTCGTAACCATTTCATTCGACTGGGGTACTTTTTCTACCTTTTAGTACTCGCTCATGAAGTAGGCTACACGTGCTGCCGGCTCAGCACCTTTCTTCCGTGTAGCAGTGAACGAGAAACGGCCAGGCCCTTTCATCCGGGGATCCCTCATAACCCCCAGCTGAGAACCTTCGGACAAGTATCAGGACTGGGCACGTAGCGTGCTCAGTATCTCACCTCTATTTTTCTGTAGGTGGGTATCGGCCCGGCTCTCACATCCGAGGGTTTATGGCCTAGAGGCGTTCAGCCTCAACCCTCGACAGAGAGCCTTAGAGTATGTGTCCGGACCAAGAACTTCTGCCTTCGTGCGCATGATTTAAACTTTTGACTGCTATCCTCAGTCTATCTGCAGAGAAGCAGGTTGTGTCTCTCTTAGTCTGGCCCCTATCCCATAAGCTGTCCGATATGTAGTTTTCATCCATCGACAAGCACATGGGGTCAATGGGGCACGCAAGCTCCCCCACCAAGGCAAGGTGGAGACACATCGGGGGAGTAACCACGTATTCACATCCCGCTGTACAACCACTTAAACACAAGAAACAGGAGTGCCACGTGTTTAAATTCAGCTGTATAACCACTTTAATACAAGACACACGAGTGCCACACGTTCAAATCCCTTTGTATAACCACGTTAAGACGAGACACACGAGTGCCACATGTTCAAATCCCGCTGTATAACCACTTTAACACAAGACACATACGTGAGTGCCACCTGTTTAAATCCCGCTGTATGACCATTTAAACACAAGACACACGAGTGCCACTTGCCACAACGATATAACGTTTTATATTTCACATATAAATTTATAATACTTTTTAAAACCTTAAACAGGACTTTCTAGTTAACTGGTTCCCCAAAAGAGACATCACAATACACAACAGTTTAAATGTCTCTCGTGTCTGTGTTGACTCTTACAGAGGAAAAGTTCCGATCACTATAATTAATCTCTCGACAGGGAGCCACTGCTGAAGCATTTAATTTCTTTTTGCAGCCAGTCGTTATATTAGCCAACTCTCATTTTGCCCCGACCAGATTTTACTTTAATGCACTAATTTAACTCATTCTGTCGTTGTCAGTTTTCACTTTAAGTTGTACTGTACCGGATATTCGTGAGCTGATTCTATTCTTGACGGTTGTGAGGTTAAAATTTTTTAATCCTGATAATTAAAATAACGATTGTGTAGGACAGAAAGAGTTAAAATACCACCACTAAAAGAATTTAAAAAAAAAAGGAAAGAAAGAAAGAAAGAAAGAATGAATGAAAGAAAGAAAGAAAGAAAGAAAGAGAAAGAAAGAAAGAAAGAAAGAAAGAAAGAAAGTTCATGAAGTGTAAGAAAGATAATCACAGAATTCTAGAGAAGAAAAGATTAACAAGAAAGAAATGTTAACTTATAAAGAGAACACATGTACATGCTCTATATAGTGGACACCCGCCATTAACACGAGCAATCGATATTTACATTCGACAAACGACTTGTAACCAGTATTTTCAATTGCCTTGGCGTTTTCATAAATCAGCGTATGCTTTTTCTCTTTATGTGCATTCTGTGACATGGAAGTACTTTTTGTGAATAAGATTTACGTCCGAAAACGAATAAAAATATTTCCCGCCACAAATATTTGCCGCCAACAAAAACATGTTTCGGCGATTTCTTGGTTAATACCTGAAGCACCGTCTGATTTAAGGGGAAAAAAATGCTTTTTAAAATATGGGAGAAGGAGGGGTCAAATCACCGATGCCTTTTTTTAGGGTGTCGTGGTGTTCCTAGAGATAGGACAGTGTCCGTTTATAACTCACGGTTACAAGAGTTAAATGAGACGAATGTAACCAAGTGACTGTCAAAACTGTCGTTTACTGCCAATATAGTACCTTGCGGTGTATGGCGGGTGGGGGGGGGGGGGGGGGGTCTTCAACCTGAGGGTGTAAGGCCGCCTAGCTAGTGCAGTCTCCGCGAACTGTGCAGGTTAGGGATTTCTTTTTACCCCCGACAGAAAAAAAAACTCCAAACTTTACCGAGGATTCGAATGCGGGTCTACCGAAAGAGAATCCGGCATTCTAGCCACTCGGCCAGCCACTAACCAAGTCACTAACTTTGAAAAAAAGAGAGCTGTCAAGGTTATCAGAAAGAAGCAGAACAGCACAACGATGAATAGCACAATCTTGGCAGCAGTGACAAATTCCTATTGTTTGCTCAACGACGACTAGCACAATCTTGGCAGCAGTGACAAATTCCTATTGTTTGCTCAACAACCACTAGCACAATCTTGGCAGCAGTGACAAATTCCTATTGTTTGCTCAATGATCACTAGCACAATCTTGGCAGCAGGGACAAATTCCTGTTGTTTGCTCAACGACCACTAGCACAATCTTGGCAGCAGGGACAAATTCCTATTGTTTGCTCAACGACCACTAGCACAATCTTGGCAGCAGTGACAAATTCCTATTGTTTGCTCATCGACCACTAGCACAATCTTGGCAGCAGGGACAAATTCCTATTGTTTGCTCAACGACCACTAGCACAATCTTGGCAGCAGGGACAAATTCCTATTGTTTGCTCAACGACCACTAGCACAATCTTGGCAGCAGGGACAAATTCCTATTGTTTGCTCAACGACCACTAGCACAATCTTGGCAGCAGTGACAAATTCATATTGTTTGCTCAACGACCACTAGCACAATCTTGGCAGCAGAGACAAATTCACATTGTTTGCTCAACGACCACTAGCACAATCTTGGCAGCAGAGACAAATTCATATTGTTTGCTCAGCGACCACTATCACAATCTTGGCAGCAGAGACAAATTCCTATTGTTTGCTCAGCGACCACTAGCACAATCTTGGCAGCAGAGACAAATTCATATTGTTTGCTCAGCGACCACTAGCACAATCTTGGCATCAGGGACAAATTCATATTGTTTGCTCAGCGACCACTAGCACAATCTTGGCAGCAGAGACAAATTCATATTGTTTGCTCAGCGACCACTAGCACAATCTTGGCAGCAGAGACAAATTCATATTGTTTGCTCAGCGACCACTAGCACAATCTTGGCAGCAGAGACAAATTCATATTGTTTGCTCAGCGACCACTAACACAATCTTGGCAGCAGAGACAAATTCATATTGTTTGCTCAACGACCACTAGTACTATCTTGACAGCAGGGACAAATTCTGATTGTTTGTTCAATGACCACTAGTACAATCTTGGCAGCATGGACAAATTCATATTGTTCGCCTACTGTTCAAGACGGGCAAAATATTTAGTTGCATGTCATCTTCAGTATTGTCTGTATGATTTGCTTGGCAATGTTAGCTCAGTAGTTTGCGGATGCTTTCTGAAAAGCCGACGCCTCATAGCATCAGTCAATAAACCATCTATCAATACCATATATCAATAAACAACGGTCTGCCTCAAAATAATCCCCGGATGATTTTACACCCCCGACTCTGTACAACGGGGATTTATGAAACTGGGCGTCTCAGTAACTAACTGACAGAAAAAAAAAATACATCTGTTTTGTCTCAATGCTCCATCAGTATGCACACGAGCGGACTAAGCAAACAAACTTGCCGAATTCCAATTTGTTTTCCTGGATTGTGTACGGTACAGTTGGCAAATAACATTATACAGACCAACTGGATCGACATTACATATAAAGTGTATGGAACTAAATTATCATCATCATGTGGCTAGCCAGCTGGCGTAGTCTTTCATGTCTCTTCACAGATCTCAGTCCATGGTGTTATGGATCAACTCTGTTGATGATATTCCCCCAATCCAATGTTTCAGTCCAACCAGCATCATTTGTCTTTGTCTGCCACTGCCTCTCATTAGGAGCACAATTAATTCGCATGCAGTGCAACACAAACATGTACGTGCAAACACGCACACACAGAGGAGAACCACAAAGAACTTGTTGCAATGGAATTCCTAGAATAATTAATGACCGTAGTAAATCACTGCCAATATAAATCACATATGGCGTCTCTCGCGCATCACCTGTTCTGGCTGCTTTCCTGCTAATACTTGAAGGACGAGCTATGACTTTCAAGTCTCTTAAATTCTTTGTTTCTGTTCTATCTATCTATCTATCTATCTATCTATCTATCTATCTATCTATCTGTCTGTCTGTCTATCTATCTGTCTGTCTGTCTGTCTGTCTGTCTGTCTGTCTGTCTGTCTGTCTGTCTGTCTGTCTGTCTGTCTGTCTGTCTGTCTGTCTGTCTGTCTGTCTGTCTGTCTGTCTGTCTGTCTGTCTGTCTGTCTGTCTGTCTGTCTGTCTGTCTGTCTGTCTGTCTGTCTGTCTGTCTGTCTGTCTGTCTGTCTGTCTGTCTGTCTGTCTGTCTGTCTGTCTGTCTGTCTGTCTGTCTGTCTGTCTGTCTGTCTGTCTGTCTGTCTGTCTGTCTGTCTGTCTGTCTGTCTGTCTGTCTGTCTGTCTGTCTGTCTGTCTGTCTGTCTGTCTGTCTGTCTGTCTGTCTGTCTGTCTGTCTGTCTGTCTGTCTGTCTGTCTGTCTGTCTGTCTGTCTGTCTGTCTGTCTGTCTGTCTGTCTGTCTGTCTGTCTGTCTGTCTGTCTGTCTGTCTGTCTGTCTGTCTGTCTGTCTGTCTGTCTGTCTGTCTGTCTGTCTGTCTGTCTGTCTGTCTGTCTGTCTGTCTGTCTGTCTGTCTTTCTGACTGTCTGTCTGTCTGTCCGTCCGTCCGTCCGCCCATCCATCCATATCTATCTATCTATCTATCTATCTATCTATCTATCTATCTATCTATCTATCTATCTATCTATCTATCTATCTATCTATCTATCTGTCTGTCTGTCTGTCTGTCTGTCTATCTATTTATCTATCTATCTATCTATCTATCTATCTATCTATCTATCTATCTATCTATCTATCTATCTGTCTGTCTGTCTGTCTGTCTGTCTGTCTGTCTGTCTGTCTGTCTATCCACCTGCCTGTCTACCTACCTACCTACCCACCTACCTGCCTGCCTGCCTGCCTGCCTGCCTGTCTGTCTGTCTGTCTGTCTGTCTGTCTGTCTGTCTGTCTGTCTGTATAAGTAGACACTTGTTTGTGAGTTTGTCATTGCGAGTTAATATATGTGTATACGAAGGAGTGTGTATTTGTATATTTTAGTGGGTATATAACTTTGAGGGTGTGAATAAATGATGTACATATGTGTGCAGGTATGTGTATGCATGTGTTTATGCACATGCGTGTGTTTGTGTGGTTGGCTGCCTTCCTGTCTCATAACATGGTGATATGCATTGTTTATTTTCGCAACTTTATCTTGGCAATGTTTTTTTTTTCCCTATGTGAATGTACGAAAAATGAGTAATTGTAAAGGATGAATGCCTATTTTGTGACCAATCGTATGTATTTTATGATCTATATATATATATATATATATATATATATATATATATATATATATATATATATATATATATATATATATGCTAAAGTTTCCAAATATAATAGATTAGAATGTAGTGTCCGTGCTTAATGGGTTTATTGAATAGCACAACACAACTGAATCTCCAGCAAGAGAAAGTAAATTATATCTATAAGAACAAGATGTGAAGAAGCCCAAGAGAACCATAATTGATTACCCATAGGCCTAGTGCATCCACTGAACAGATTTAAAGATCAATGTCTCGGTTTCCAGGAGGAACAAAAGATCCAAAATACATTTGGAAACTATCGTATTTGCAGGAAAATGTAATAATGTAATGCTTCTGCTCAAATGAAAACATGCATGCTTCTTAGAGAGTGGCACGCGTCAGTTGAATTATCTCAGTTTGGGAGCCTCGGGTAGATCTTTCCCCTGGGGCATGCTGGTGTGTTGAGAAATGAGCAAGCGGGCAAGTTGGCTAGATCTGCACCTTTGGGTGGGGTGTTAGCGCACGATACGACATATGTGGTCAGGGCGTGTGTATAGTGTGAAAGAACTTATACAGCTTAACTGCCAGGAGAGATTGGTGCGGCCGGAAGTGGCCAGAGGATCTGGCAGGGATCTCAGTTCTCCGTGGGAAGGCCAGACGGACACATAATCAGATTTCAACTGGCACCATTAATATTGGGACTCATCGTTGTTTGTTAACAATAAGGAGAAGCTTTCCTGGAGAGTTTATAATACAGACAGATCACAACAACTGAAATAACAGGGATGCTGTTAAAGAGCAACTATCAGTTTTCATCCAGTAGACGGCTATGAGGATGTTGTGCAAAAAGAAGACATAAAGTATGCATTGAAAACAGCGAAAGACACTGCGCCAGGACCTGACAGAGTCAGGTACTCCTATATGAAAGATATGAGCGTTGGAGATTTTGGGGAGATGGCTACTTGTTTTAATCAGGGCATTAGCACAGCATAAGTGCCCCAAGAGTGGATCTACAGCTATTTAATTCCACTAGCCAAGCCAGGCAAGGACCCCTTAAGACTCAACGACTATAGGATTATCACCTTGTGGAATACATTTGGCAAGATAAAAGACTGTTGTTAAACTGCACATATTCTTGACAAGGAAGAGCTGCTCCGAAGAGAGCTGGGGAGTTACCGGCCAAGAAAATATTTGGGCAGTGTTAAACCATAACCCTGTCGTGACAATGATGATGGTGTTTGCATTTAGATGTTTGGAATGGACCTTGTGCCCTTATTGAACTAGCGATACACTTAATTCCTGCCAAAGTAAATGGAGTATTCTAAAAAATCAGGCTTTGGAAATAAAGTGAGACTCATAATCAGTATTCATTGGCTATATCATTTAGTAACAGGCGCATATGTAGAATAGTTTTGCCATTTGTTAAACTTAATTTCCAGTAAGGAAATTAAAAGTATTTTTTTAATAGATTAAACAGATAACCGAAATTGCGACTGCAGCTTTCCATTAAAAGACAATCGCGTATGAAGATTTCTGACACTAATAGAGACAGGAAGCAGAGACATGAAATAAGTCTGTACAGTCGATATAGTAGTTTGAGAAAAATGTATAGTAAGTATTCTGCACGACTTAAACAGGCAGCAATTTTGCAGTTATAAGCCACGCTCCTATTGAGTATATACTCCGTGCTCCATCAACATAAGTGCTTTGCCTACCAGCGTGGATCATCATGCTGCTCCAGATCATTCGCTCTCCAACAGCATTTATCAAAGCATTTGTTGGCATCTTCCCGTGACACAATAACAGGCTTTCAAAAATTGTCTCTGGTTGTTTTCCTCTGCCGGCTTCCTGGCCTAGAGGTTAGCAACTTTTCTCCGTAATCTCGTATACTCTCGTAAGTAACGTGATGACGGTGAACATCAGCAGTGGTTCGAATAGCGTCGGTAACATACGGGGTATGTGAGCCGGCCGTTCAGAAAGCAATGGCAAACTGCTGAGCGTAATCTTCCCAAGAAATCAACAATCAGCTGAAAGATGCTGATGTTGACCGCGATGTCCTGTAAAGAATATGCAAACATTTATTTGTTTTTCTCTATCGCAATATCTCCGAAAATAATCTTTCTAATTATTAGATGATGTTTAAGTTTTCTACTCTCTCTCTCTCTCTCTCTCTCTCTCTCTCTCTCTCTCTCTCTCTCTCTCTCTCTCTCTCTCTCTCTCTCTCTCTCTCTCTCTCTCTCTCTCTCTCTCAAATGTTTTTGATAAGCTGTGTGTCTTAGCCTCTGTCAAAAAATTTTGATTATGTATTTTGAGTGAAATGGCGAGTCATGACCGCCCACGCTTTCCGGCATGGCACATGATTGATTGATTGGTTGATTTTGACTATTGGAGGGATTTTCATCATTCTTCTGCAAACTACATCCTGTTAGTTTTAAAGAACGTGTTAATTGATTATTAATTATGGAGGTTGCATTAATTATATGCTATAAATGGTTAAATGCCACATACCATAATTATTTTTCCAACCTCCAGTGACACATATTTATTGTATGAGATGGTGTTCATTTTATACACTGCATGCCGTGCTTGTCCTATTCTGTTCTTTATCTCTGGGATACAAATGTCATCTGATTTTATCCGTGCATCTACATACTTACATTTCTGTACTACACACAAATGAATAACATTGACTTTAGAGGTACAATAAGTATGTCCGCTGTTTGTGTGTAGTTTTACTCGAATAGCCTTTGTCTAAAAAGTCAGATCCTGGAGAGAGAAAGGGAGAAGTAATGACTCGGATGACGCCTTTAATCCGCCAATGGCCATGTCACAGTGTTCATGTGCTGTGTACAGATCACTGCCCCACCAACTACCTCTCCTATTTTTAACGACCACCATTTATTCTGGTCCGCAATCTATTTTTTTTTAAATGATAGGAGTGGGGAGGAACTCCGTGGCGAAGTAGTCAAGTCGTTTGCCTCACGCTTTGTAAGTTGTGAGTTCGTTTTCTAACTATGTCTTTGGATGAGTGGATTGTTTCCAAGGACCCTTGAGGATCATTGCTAGGCTCCGATGTTGGTACTGTTGGATGATGGCCTGGGCAGACAGCTGACCGTTCATCGTGTAGAGATTGAGCCTGATGCAATGAAGTCGATCTTCTCGCCTTTAACGTTAGTACTTTGGTCTACCTAGTAAACATATTCGCGGCTAACCTCACTCGTTCCCTTGATCTTTTGGGTATTGAGAACAGGTATCTAACCTTCTCAAATAAGGGCTAATAAAGTTGTGCACGTTAAAAATCAGACGGCAAAATCGTGAGGTAAATAAATATATCCACGAGTAGACAGAGCCCATTACCCTGGACGCAATCGCTCTTGACCAAATAAACCTTACACGAATACAAGCCAAAGTCGGGCACATTGACCTTTCAGGTGCATAACTTGAAGTTCCGCGCCTCGACAGAGAAACGAAGAAGAAGAAGAGAGAGATGTAGATGGCTATGTACACCTTTCAAATATTGCTAAGGGGTTAAAAGAATTAATTATATCTTTCAAAAGGTTCAACAAAGATCACAGACTTGTTTTCTGAACTTAAAGCAAGCATACAAACACAACCAGAGAGAAAAATAACACAAGTCAACAAACAGAATAATCAAAAATAAAGAACCTGATGTATTTGAGTATCTTGGAACCATAATCAACAGCTAAATGAACTGTTCAAAAAAAGTCAGAAGCAGATGGATATAGCAATGCTGATGTTAAATAATATTAAGAACATATGACACTTTACCAAGAAACAAATTAAAGTAACATGTTCAGAACACGCATTGTCGCTGTGGCAAAATACAGTTCGAAGCCTTGGACTATTTCGGAATCACTAATGAGGAAATGTCGAAAAATCTTGCAGAAAAAATGTTTCGAATACCGTGGAACAAAAACATATCTACATTCTACAAGTTTCGAACATCGAAGACAACTGGCTCGTAAACAGAATCATGTTTAGAAAATTGAAATACTTTGTCCATATTAAACGAGTGATTTGGAAAGAACGGCGATCCATTCTGGAACAAAATATTGTGTTCTACCAGTAAGAAGATGGATACCTTCAGATTGACATCGAAGACACCTTCAGGTTGAAAATGCACGAGTCAGAGGCGATACAAAAGGATCAAGAAACTTTTTCAGCGGACCTTGATGAGGTAATATTAAAGGATCAATAATCTTTTCAGCGAACGTGATGAGGCAATATTAAAGGATAAAAATCTTTTCAGCGGACCGTGATGAGGCAGTACTAAAGGTTCAAGAATCTTTTCAGGGGAGCATGATGAGGATGATGTTCTGGGAAGTATCTGCTACATGATGTTGATTAAAGGAAAACAAGGAGAGAAACTAAGTCGCATGCATTCGGAAACACGTCAACATGTGACAGACGGAATCGGGAATGACGAGCCTCTCCTAAACATGTGACCATTTTATTGTTTGGCCCCAGCGACCAGAGATGGAAATCATCAATTACAGATCAACCAATTTTGCTGAGGTTAATAGAAGTCTTATAACACTGGATCGGGATGTTCCCTTAGGACGAATTTTCTTTCTATGTAATCAGTTCCCTCACGAATTTGCTTACTTTACTTAGCGACTATCTTATTTGAATGTTGTATTGAAGTTGCAGTAAAAGAAGAATTGATCATTCACAAAACAGATTTAGAAGTTATGCAAGCAAAACCTGAAAGCTGCGTTAGTGTATTGGCCCCACATACACACACACACACACACACACACACACACACACACACACATATATATATATATATATATATATATATATATATGTGTGTGTGTGTGTGTGGTGTGTGTGTGTGTGTGTGTGTGTCGTCATCGGGGCATGTAGTGAGTTTCATGAAGAACGTCGCTCTCATCAAGACCCTATGAAAAGATTATGGATCCCTGTCTCATGAATGTTCATGCCTGAGATATCGCCTTTGGCTGTGATAAGCTTAGTCATATTTCTTCTGCGAGTGTTAGCGATGTAATTGTCGGTTGATTAAATTTTATAGCCACATAACTTGGTTAATAGTGAGTATAAGTCCGCTCCGTGGCGAAGGTGGTATCGACGCAGTTCGACATCCTGCATGCCGAGTTCGAAACACAGAAATGGGCGATTTGGCAGCAGACCGCCTTGCGTTGAACATTTTATAAAATGATATGGATGCCGGTCGTTCAGAAAGCAATGACAAACTACTGAACGAAAACTTGACAAGAGATCACAAACAACCAAAAATGCTGGAGTTGATTGCGACGTCCTTAAATGATATGCAATTGACAGTAAGTATAAAGACATGGCAGTCAAGCCTCTGCGAGCTTGTGGCTTGACATCCATTTTGCAATAATATCACATTAGCATCTTTGAGGGTAGTCACTTCATAACTTAATTCTCGTTAAAATTGCATGTCGTTTGTATGAGGTTGCAATCAACACTAGCCTCTGTTGGCTGTTTGTTATTTACAAGACAATTGTATGTTCAGCGGTTTCCCATTGCTTTATGAGCGAGAAGACAACATTTAAGCTCAACTGCCTGGCTTGTGAAAAGAATTCATTACATCGCCGTCAGAAGAGAAAGTTTCAGTGTGTTACATCTCTCAGCCACACCGACCTCCTGTGACGCAATTCATTAATTCGCATTCAATAGCATGTCCTTTGCAGAACCTCGCTTCTATAACAATCTTTCGGAAAACCTCTCGATCATTATCAATATGTCCCGCGTCTGATACACCCATCTGGAGATCATCCACCACTTCCTGCAACCATCTTCCCTTGGCCTTCCTCTTCCTCTTTTTCCAGGCATATACCACTCCATTATTGTTCTCTCCAAACGTTTCTAGTGACCAAAATATTTCAATTTTCTTTGTTTTATCGTCTTTAATAGCCAACCTTCTTCAATATTCAGCCCTTGAAGTGTGGATGCATTTGTTCTTTTCTTTATCCAAGATATTCTTTGAATTATAACATTTATATTGTAATCTATTGTAATCTAATCTATAAAATATTGTAAAGCGGATATATAAATTGCCTTTTCCAGTACCCAATACTGATCACCAATGTTATAAAACTTCTCCCTAATCAGCTCTGAAACTTTTCTTTCACCATAACAAAATACTTTTGCTGCTGTAATGCAATTTCTACTCCAGTCCTATTTTTATCTAACCAAGAAAACTCATGAAACTTCTAGAAGTTTCTACATTAATCGAAATCAGCAATTTTGATCTCATTCTAAGACTCTTGACAGCTAAGTGTACATAATGAACACTTTTAATGTTCGCAGAAAATACCATTCTCGAAAATGATTGGTTGAAATCGCACCTCACAACATTAAACCGCCCAGAAGCGATTTCATATTGATCAGGTACCGTCTCCACTCAAGAGGTCGGTGGCATTGGATCAGCTTCTTGCAGCGACCTGCCATGATATTAACCACTAGCAAACTATTTATCTTTTATTTCTTGACTCCCCCACCCCACCCTCAGCGTTGTTGATATTTCCGCCGCGCATTTTAACCAGAGACCTTCTTGTCAGGGAACCGCGGTACTGTAGTGGCTAGCCCAATTGCCCCCCGGTCCTGTGGTCATATCATCGAATCCCCATTGATGGGATGTTTTGACAATTACAGTACTTAGGCTCCCAGGATAAACCAAACTAAAAAAGCTGCAAGGAAATGTCCTGAAAAGTAAAGACAGCGGGTTTGATAGTGATCACTACACCCCTTGTGTGCCAATTCGGTCAATAAACATATAAGGTTAGCACCATATATAGGGTGTATTTGTAATGACTTTGCAGTGTTTGAAAATATTGC
>OY992877.1:150232048-150352048 GCA_963921405.1 Cepaea hortensis | reverse complement strand
GTCCTTCATTTCAAGAGTGCATTTTTTTCGGACACTCCCGAGGGTCGTCGCTGGAGCTACGGAGTTCGTGCTTTGTGCGACGCTTTCCGCGCTGCGGAAAGAAACTGAGCTATATGGGATAAAAACCCTGTGCAATGCAGCCGACCCTGTCCATTGTATGCTACTTCTTTCATTGCACCCACTCCCATACGAATCCGGATACGCCTTTGTTTGCCATCTGACTTTGCAGGTCCCCATTACCGTAAACATAACTTTTTTAGCGAGAAATCACTAGTTGTTAAGCAAAACATCAAAGGAATGTCGCCGCTTTCAATGATTTAAGTTGTTTTTGGACCTATCAGAGAAATTTCATAACGATGCAACAGACAGTTTTCAAAATAATTGATCGTGAATGAAGGCAAACAAATGTGGACATACTATAGCTACTCAGCCCTGTTGTAGACAACTTTAGCTGTATAATCAAACCAGTGAAGAAAAAGTCAACAAATGGCCTGAACTGCGTTGGTTGATGACCCGTGCCACACTGGGAGAGGACAGGCAGAAAACGAGGAAACGAAAACGTATATTTTGCCTGTACTATACGCACCCGAGGCACGCAGGTCACCCCAGCCTAGCATAGATACCAGGGAATGGTTTGGGAAGACAGGAATGTAAAAGTGTCCTTTACTTAATTATACACCTTCGACCTTGGTTTGTCTACTTCATGCACCCTCACGCTTGCTCTGTCTACTTCATATACGCTCGCGCTTGCTTTGTCTTCTTCATGCACCCTCGCACTTGGTTTGTCTACTTCATGCACCCTCGCACTTGTTTTGTCTACTTCATGCACCGTCGCTCTTGCTGTATCTACTTCATGCACCCTCGCGCTTGGTTTGTCTACTTCATGCACCTTTGCACTTGGTTTGTCTACTTCATACACCCTCGCGCTTGGTTTGTCTACTTCATGCGCCCTCACGCTTGCTATGTCTACTTCATATACCCTCGCGCTTGGTTTGCTGCCTCATGTCGCCTCACGCTTGGTTTGTTTTGTCTACCTCATGCACCTTCATGTTTGATTTGTCTGCCTCATGTTGCTTACGCTTAGTTTGTCTGCCTCATGCAGCTCACACTTGGGTTGTCTGCCTTATGCACCCTCGCACTTGGTTTGTCTGCCTCATGCACCCTCGTATTTGGTTTGTCTGCCTTATACACCCTCGTATTTGGTTTGTCTGCCTCATGCACCCTGGCACTTGATTTGTCTGTCTCATGTAGCTCACGCTTGATTTGTCTGCCTCGTGCACGCTCACGCTTAGTTTATCTGCCTCATGTCGCTCACGCTTCATCTTTGTGCTGGTCGATCGCTGCCTATAGTTCCTCAAAACATGCTTCCACTTTCTATTAAATTCTGATTGCTTCATTTCTTGCCTGCCCTCTACGTATCTACGTGCATAAATGCGGAGATGTGTGTATATATATATATATGTGTGTGTTTGTGTGTGTGTGTGTGGGTGGGTGGGTGTGTGTGCACGCGCGCGCGCGCGCTCGCTTGTCCTTCTATTCATGAAGCGCAGTCAGGAAAATCTAAAGAAATACTTGTCTGTCTAATAGAAAGCGACAAAGTAGTATCTACAACAGTGGCTCTCAACCGGTGGAGAATCCCCCCCCCCCCCACCCAAAAAGGGGAGGGGGATTTAGGGTTTCCAGGGGGGGGGGGGAGTTAAGAATATTTCAAGATCGCGTTAATACAAGTACTGATTTATTGATATTGTTGTTTTTTCCTCCATTCTGTACGGTTCTGTACTTCTCGCCCTTCTGAAATTCGTTTTATAACATAAGTAGACCCGGCTCCGTGGCGTAAAGCTTGCGAACGCGGTTCGTGAGCCGGGTACCAGGCGTTCGAAGCTCAGCTGCGACCGATTTGTGCAGCAGGCCGTGTCGTGTTGTGTTATAATGTGCTGGTATGGAAGCCGGTCGTTTAGAAAGCAATGGCAAACTACTGAACGTACATCAACAGCAGCTGAAAAATGCTGGTGTTGACTGCAAAGTCCCGTAAGGGATACGCAACAACATTTAGATACTGTTCTTCGCCTATTTCCATTTTTATTTTCTTCCTTGTTCTTCGCATTATAATTCTGAGTAGTAGCTTAGTGACATGGTTTATGAGGTTAATTGTACGAAAATCTTCGCATTCAATTGCTCCTGGTCTTTTTGGTATAGCTATGAATACAGATTTCAACATATCGATTGGTATATATCCACTGCTATAAATATCATTCAACATTTTGGTTAATATATCTACCACGCGTTTGTGTGGTCTCCTCCTTTTTGGATTAATTTTCCTGTTTATCTACATTCGTACGCAATGGATTTTATATGGTTGTGATCACAATGACGCCGTTCAACTGTTGAACTTGTTTTAAAGTTGCTATATGCGCAGTGTTAGATATAAATGCCAATAATATTGTATTAAATGACACTATGGATAAATTATTCATGGAACAGCGGTGTGTCAGTGATAGCTTGAACTAGCCAATCACATCACTTGGATTTAAACCGTGGGCGAAGCTACAATGTTTCCGTGTTTGTTGAAACGTAATATTATGTAAATATTATGTCTGGCGAGGAGGAAATTTCTGTGCTGGAGTTAGCGGGAGAAAGGGAGCGAAGTAGATCTGAGGGTCGAAGTGGATTACTATCTGCAGTAACAAGAAACTACACACACACCAAAGAGCGGGCATTGAAAAGCAAACTTAAGAACTGTTTTAGCTCGCCATCGTTGTCTGTTAAATGTATGGATGACGGTAAATGCATCTCTATCACATTCAACAATACAATAAATTACGAGGCATTTCGAACATGCCTGATCAATTATTACCATGAAGCCAAAGTTGATTACAGAAAAGACCGACAAGGAGCGGAGGTGGAAGTCAAAATATCATCTCCCCTACACACGTTACATTTGTACAATACGCAGAATAGCAGAATAAAATTTTAATACAGGGAGCAAACGCCGTCATGTCTGACTGGCTCGCGTACACAATTCGTCGAAATTGAACAGGCAGCCCTGAAACTGACAGGTGACTCACTAAACACACCTGCCGATTTCAGCACGGTAGTGTCTGCCATAAAACCAACACAGCCTACAGCGGTCACGCTATTGTCAGACAAAACCATAAAATCAACACAGCCTGCAGCGGCAGTCGTTACAGCATCAGGCGATAGTAACAACATACTCCAACATGCCACGACTCAACACAGCAGCAGCTCGAACGCAGCTTCTTCTAACCAACCAGTGTTGCTAGCCATTGAATACCCGATGAGGCGCCTAGGGGACAGTATACAACCAAATGAAAATAATTCAAACCAAATTGAGATTGCACCATCGGTACTAGATGAAAGCCCAGCTACAAATCAACACTCATGCGGTTGTCAGCAGCACATTGAAAGGTTAGAGGCAAGTTTGAAGGTACTTCTAGACGCCGCCTCTGACAACACAGACAAGATCGCCAGGATCACTAATGACTATATCAACCTCAAGTCAGAGGTCGCTCTCCTGAGAGAAGAAAATGATATTCTGAAACACACTATTGATCAGGCAGCACAGACTAACAGCTTCGAAACAACACAACCATCCCTGGGAGCGCCAACTATACAGCCAACGAATACACATCAACAAACCGACAAAGCCATTGAACAGGACTCGACATTTCCCATAGAGGTAAAAGTCAGCAATCGATTTGAACTACCAAAAGAGCAATTGGTAAACGACAGTCAGTACGACGAGACATTGCTGACAGACAACCCGCCTATCAAGAAACGGCTGGTAACCTGAAAGAAGGCAGTCCACAGCCGGATAATTATCAATGGCAGAAACAACCTGCAAGACCTACCAGAAGCCAATACATACAGAGACTACCAACTGACTGCACCCACTTGATAATTGGTGACTCCTTGATGCAAGGCATATACAGTGATCGTATTTCCTTAGCACACGCCGAAATAGCTACAACAATTCCACTTCCAGGTGCAGGGTTAGACAGTCTAACAAACAGTATACGTAGAATAGAAATCAACGAAAGCGTGAAGAGGATTACAATACATATAGGAATTAATGACACTATGAGAAACCAAAATATCACAATTTCTCAGTTACGAAAACTACTAGACTTATTACGCCATAATTTTCCAAATTCTAAAGTGTTTTTCTCTTCCATCATACCACCAAGTTATGACCCCGAACATCGACTACCCGACATAAACAACAACACCCTAGAGAAATTCTGTACTCAGTATAATGTACACTTTATCAACAACACACCATTTTTTACATCTCAAAGAGGCGCGCCAAAGAAACAACTGTACAGTGACCAGATCCGAACATCCACATTAGGTAATAGCTTCCTTGCTAAAAATATAAAGTATCCGGAGAGGGCACAAAACATGACCAACACACAAACACGACGAACATTGACTACTGAAGCCAGTCGAAATACCCCCATCACCCCAGATAAACGTCTGCTGAAGTCTAACCCCCGAACGTCTGCCATTTAAGGTGCACACATGCTACCAAGAATAAATCAACCTCTCCTTCCTACCCCCACCCTCACACGTGAAGGAAATAACTACCAGGAAGATTTCCCTAACCTCACTTCCAACGAACCCTCGTTGCAAGCAGCGGTACACACGCACGGTAGTAATACCACCTTGGCACACCAAGCTCAAGACAGCTATGGGCTCCATAGCAGACAACAAGAGGCTCCGCATCACCAAATTCACGCCAGCTATGAGCGAACAAGTAGGCAACAACAGGTTCCGCATCACCAAGTTCACGCCAGTAATGAGCGACCAAGCGGGCAACAGCAGGTTCCGCATCATTGGAGTCCAGAACTTCTATACTTGATGCAATTTAGTCCTGCCGCACTGAATCAAGCTCTTATGATGTCTCTACAATACAGACCTGTGAGATAGGATACGTATTAAAAACGGAACCCTATATGCATTGATACCAGCAACAGAGCTTCCTGCTTGAACTTTAATTGCTTACTGTTTAAAGTTTTATTTCCCGTGTGGGATACCCCGCTTTAAACAGAGACATTGACTTGTATAGTCATTTATTAATTCTTTTGGATAACAGTTGGTTACTTAGCTTGTGAAGTAGTTTTTTCAGGTTAATTATTTGTTGTATGTTCTTTAATTCGTTTTGTTCCGTGTTTGCATTATATTCGTTGGTCTAATTAGTTATATTGTTATAATATTGTCATTTACTTATTGATTTGTATTACTGATATTTTGTAAGTTAATATAATTATGATTTTTTATGATCTTGTATTTTTGCTTAACTTTGACTAGTTTACACTTTCTTCATGGATGAAATGTCTGTGAAGTGGCAACTGTCATGGCCTGAATGACAGCCAGACAGAGTTAAAAGAGTAGTCAAGTGCACTAAAAGATGAAAGTAGAAGAAGAGCACCATATAGCACTTTGACGGAACAAGGGCGACGTCACAAGTGCGTAGATTAACAACCAAACGGTTGTCGTGGGGCAGTTGGTGGCCAGCATTGAGAGGACTCACATCTAGCAGGCACATGGGAACATTGTACCTCCAAGGCACGCATGCACTCCACTCACATGAGGACACTGCACAATACATCGCAACTACTTACACGAGCAGGCATCGGACGAGGTGTCATGGATCAGGTTTAGCTTCTGACACCCGAGTGGGATAGTGTAAATGCTTCTAGCATCGGGTAAGATAGCATGAAGGTAACCTAGACAGTTAGGACTGTAGCCGGGTCGACAGTGTGCATTGTGAGACTGATGAGGCAATGTTTGACGGGTGTGAGTGCCTGAAGGCATCAGCATCGTAGACATGTGAGTACTTCATTGATGTTTTGCCAACAGTCAATATACTGTTGATTGTCACTGCATCAGAGTTTACTTGAGTCCTTTTCACTGTGATGGTTGTCGTGTTGTTGTCGTCTGATGTGGGCACGAACCCACACACTCAGTGTATAGCTTACTCCCAGATCATACAACGAGCAAGAGCGCAGTTGAGCTGATCTGATGGCCGCGCTACAGTGACCTAGCGGCCGCGAGGGTTCAGCCCTGTGACAGCAACACTGGCTCAATAAGTCAGGAATACGCCTTTGACACTTAAACATTTGCGGCTTATTTAACAAGCTACAATAGTTATCTTCTATTCTTAATCAAAATTTTCATTTATTCGGCCTTAGTGAAAGTAGGCTTAATGATAACATTTCAGATGATGACATCTCTATTAAAGGGTACAATGTTTTTAGAAGGGATCCCTGTAGGAAACAAGAGACAGGCATAGTAACCTATGTTTCTAATTTACTAAATGCTCACCGTAGGCTAGACTTTGAAACTTGCGAAATAGAATGTATTTGGTTAGAGCTAAAACTTCAAAACCGCACACACCCGATAATTGGCTACCTCTATCGAAATCCCAGTGCTGGACACGTCTGGTACGAAAACTTCACTACCATGATGTATGTGGTTTTCGCTTCCGGGAAGGAAATTATACTACTCGGAGACTTTAACATTGACACCAACAAATCCAACATAATATGGGGAAATATAGTTGCATCATACAATTTCCAACAAATAGTACAACAAGCTATTAGAGTAACAAAGTGATCTTCAACAGTCATAGATCACATTTATGTAACTTGCTCAGACAACATCATAGAATGCACCGTACCCAATTGTGCAATGAGCGATCACTACCCAATATGCTGCACGTGGTCTAAAAAAGGAATTAAAGCTCCTTAGCATAAACACATAAGTGTAAGATATAGAAGTTACAAAAATTTCAACCAAAACGCATTTTTACAGGACTTGCTCAGTTCACCTCTAGACAATGTTTATCAGCTTCTTGACCCGGATGATGCTCTGCAATTCTGGATGAAAAACTTTATTGATGTTTTTGATAGACATGTGCCAATCAAGGAAGTTCGAGTAAAACACCACGTCAAGCCACCTTAGATCACCCAGGAAATACTTGAAATTATGAGAGACAGAGATAAAGCACATAAAAAGCGGGATCTCAGCGCATACCGTACTCTTAGAAACAAAGTTCAATACACCATACGACGGGAAAAGAAATATTACTTTAAGAACTTGGTAATGGATAAAACAAATAGTAAGGATATATGGAAGGCAATTAACACCTTGACAAACAAGTATAACTTCCGAAATTCTTTACCATCAAATCATATTACATGCGACCAATTCAGTAATTTTTTTCAAACTGACATAGACCAATTGAAGGCTTCATTACCTAATTCTCCTTGCAACTTATCTTTACTGTCATCGTTTTGCGAGAATAGATGCTCCCGCGATATTCTTTCCGACATACCGCTAATGACAATCACTGAAGTATTCACTTACCTCAGTAGCCTAAAAAACACAACCTCATCTGGGTTAGATGGAATCAGCAACCTGATTCTCCGTTGTGCTGCGCCAGTGATCTGTATATCACTAACCTATGTATATAATCAGTGTCTCACCAAAGGCCACTTTCCATCAGCTCTCAAAATCGCTAAAGTGTACCCTCTTCTTAAATCTGGTTCATTGGACAATGGTCTCCCGAACAATTACAGACCCATTTCCTTACTATGATCACTATCTAAGCCACTAGAAAAACACATCCATAAAGTAACATTACAGTATTTAGTTCGCAACAAGCTTATTGATGACAGCCAATCAGGATTTCGACCAAAATATTCTTGCCATACGGCCTTAACAAACATGATAGAAATTGGCACCAGAATATAAACAACAATAGTCTTTGTGGAACTGTGTTTATTAATTCAAGAAAGCATTTGATATGATAGACCATGTTATTTTAATTAAAAAAACTTGAGTCAATGAAAATTGGCCCTAATTTTGTCACTCTAATATCATCTTTTCTATCAAACAGAAAGCAAGTAGTATCACATAATAAATCTCTGTCTCAAACCACTACCTTCAATATTGGAGGCTCTATTATTTGCCATATATATTAATGATCTACCTTTGCATCTTTCGTCGTCCTGCGATCTATTTGCAGACGACTGTACAGTGTACACAAACGCTGAAAACTGTATTTTACTGGAGTCGTCTTTACAACAAGAATTAAATAATGTAATCAAGTGGAGCTATTCAAACCGTATGCAAATTAACATCACTAAAACAAAATCAATGTTATTAACAACCAGACAAAAACTTCAAACTCTAAGCTCACACACATCACTTCAACTTCACATTGATAACATGCCAGTAGAAAGTGTAATTGAGCACAAAACATTGGGCCTAATCATTGATAGAAACCTAACCTTTAATTCCCACGTTCAAGCGCTCATTAAACAAACAGCGAAAAAAAGTCTACCAACTCGCCAAAATTAAAAACTTCCTTGATGAGGACACAAGGAAACTATTCTATACTTCTCATATACAGACACACTTTGACTACTGCTCTACAATCTGGGACGGTTGTTCTAATTCAAACACCAAGCGACATTATTCACTCCAGAAACGGGCCATGAGTCTAATTTATAGCAAACATTTATCTGACAATCCTAGCCTGTATAAACGCCTTCAGTTACTACCACTCCGCAAACGCCTGCTTTTCAATAAAGCTAAACTAATTCACAAAATCCTGCATCGGAATGCCCCAAATTACCTTTGGCCATTGTTTAAATATAATGCTAGACACAGTAAACGTTTAAATATATTACACATTCCGAAGCCTAGGATTGACTTATACAAAACAAGCTTAACGTACTCTGCAGCTCAGCTGTGGAACAATCTTCCACAAGAAATCAAAGACATCACCAATCCCTATTCATATAATCGCAAATTATTCGAACACTATCTCAATACGGATTACCTTCCCCCTTAATAATAGAGATAATAATAATAATAACAAAACCCTAGTATAACAGCCAGTCCCCTTTTGGTAGGCCAGTATATTCCACATGGCTAATAACAAGTGTCAGACCATTATCTAATATTACTGTGTCGTGTAGTTTAGATGTTCGCATTTTGCCCATGCCTTTATAATGCATATCTTTTATATTGTTGCTGTTCTCTGTTAGCCTTGAATGATGCGTGAATGAAATAATGTATGAAAGAGAGTGATAGAAGGGCAGAATGTTTGACGGGCCTGCGTGCCCAATTCTTAACCCTTTGAAAATAAAGTTTGTTCGTTCGTTCGTTCGTTCTCCCATTACTTCTAATTCTTCTATTGTGATTCCATCTGGCCCAGCTGATTTTCCTTTCTTCATATGTTTGATGGCGTCATCAACTTCTTCTTTTAGAATAGGTGGACCTTCTAAGTTACTTTCTTCTGTTAATTCTGCCCTTTCTCCATCATATAAGTCTCTTATTCCTTATTTATCTTATTATATGCATGCTTATCATTTTTACTTTTTTATTTCTTTTTTTTTTTTTTTTCATTTCTTCTTTTGGCCATCAACTTTAATATTTCTTCAGTCATCCATTTTTTCTTAGCTTTTTGGCTTCTCTCTGGTAAAATTTCTTTGCTCGTTTGATGAATGGAATCCCTTTACATTTCCCATTGTTCATCTATATTCTGTATTTTAGCTATTGTATTATACCTATTTTTCACAGTCACTCTGTATTGTTCTTGAATTTCTTTATCTACTTTCAAAACCTCTTTATTAATTCTCATGTTCCTAACCACTTTGTTTCTTCTATTTAGTCTTACTTTTATTATACCACATAGTGGTACATGATCACTATTACAGTCAGCACCCGGCATTGTCTTTACATTAATTAACACATTTCGAAACCTTTTATTAATAAGTATGTAGTCGATTTGGTTGAGTATTTTCTTATCAGGGCTTTTCCATGTGTAAAGTCGTCTTTTATGATGTTCAAACCAAGTGTTTCCAATTATCATATAATTGATATTTGCCCATTCTATTAGTTATTCTCCTCGTTCATTTTTTTTTTGGTACCTAAACCATAATTCCCCACTACATCCGCCATTTTCCCTTTTCCTACTTTTGCATTAAAATCACCTAGTATTATTTTTATATCTTGTGATTTAATTTGAGACATTGCCATGTCTAATTCATCGTAAAAATGTTGTATTTCTTCATCACTACTGCTTGTTGTTGGTGTGTATACTTGTACAATATTTATATCTATTGGCTTGCCTTTCAATGTGACCATAATAACTCTGTCTGAAACACACCAGTAACCATTCATTGATTTGGCTGTTTGTTTATCAAATATTAGCTCTACTCCCTTTTCTTGTGCATCACCCCCCCCCCCCCCCAGAATAAATTATTGTGTGTTTTTCGTTTATAATTTTGCCCGATCCCTTCCATCACATCTCACTTACGCCCAAAATATTCAGTTTCATACTTTCAATTTCACTTATAACACTGTGTAACTTTCCAAGCTCACTTAACGTTCTAACATTTCATGTACCTATTTTAAACTTGTTTGTTTTAATTGACAAGAGACAAATGAAAATCGTAGATTGATTAGAGAAATTAGACGTAGACAGTCAAAATTTTTTGGACATGTTATGAGAAGAAATGGACTGGAGAACTTAGTGACAGCTGGCAAGATCGAAGGGAACAGACCAAGAGGAAGACCGAGAGGAAAATACCTGGATGGCTTGGCCACATGGCATGGACGAGACAGGAACACTGAGCTGATCCACGACTCTGGTGATCGAGTGAAATGGCGAATCATGACCGCCCACGTTTTCCGGCATGGCACATGATTGATTGATTGATTGTTTTAATTAAGATGCTGCCTTCAGTCTTTGAATGACGATTTGGTGGCACTCTTGGCACTTGACTGTTCCAACCGGACGAGAATGTCCTAAAACAGTCATTGACGTCGTTTACTGACATTGAAGTGTGTTTAGTCATGAAGACTTGTGAAGATAATGTGGTGTTTTCCCCTTGAATTCCACATCCACATGGCGTTTTGTTTCCTCAGCCTTTGACAGCCCAATCCGACTGTCAGGACAAGTGAGTGCCCTTCTCTGCCCAGCTGCAGAGCTGTCCAATTATATTGTTGTTACATAATCCTTTTTTTTGAATCTGGTATAATTTGACATCGGCTTGTAGTTTATACGAATTTCATCTTATTATGATCTATTATTGGCTGTTTATGTTTACAATTGTTGGTGTTGGTCGGAGTCTTTGATTTGATCATCACATAGTCCACATAATAGTAATACAGCTGATCTTCCGGATGTGTGTTATCCATAAATACAACCAAAACATGACGTCACCGCCGATGCACAAAAGCTTAGTCACCTAGTTAGAGATAACTCTAGAATCATCGTCATCATCATCATCTTCCACTTCTGCCGTCAAGCGTCGTGGTGAGGAAAAATTTGCGTTCCAGCGCCCGGTGGGATGCACTGGATAGTGTCATTCCGTGTGATTGTACAATGTCTTTGATGTCGTCAATCCATTTTCTTTTTGGACGTCCTCTTGGTGTTATCGCAGATGAGCTTAAATGTAAGGCCAGTGATGGTAATTGTTGGTGTTGCATTCTAACGACATGGCCAAGCCACTTGATCTTCTGCCTTTCAATAAATGTGGCATAATGTGTTGATCCCACTGTCTGTCTGATAACAGCATTTCTTACTCGGTCTCGGATTGTTAGGTTGGCAGCTCTCCTCATGCATCTCATCTCGCAGGTGTTAATTTTGCGAAGGTGTGATTTGGATAAAGTCCAGGTTTGAGATTGGTAGCATAGGGTTGGTGTGAATATGCTGTTTATTATCTGTCGTTTTGCGGACATGTACTCTAGAATAAAAGTTAATTATATCTTAGAAGTAATGGCGTATTTACTAGAATCGGTGTTATGAAACATCCAAAGTATACAATGAAGAAGCACGTGATTGAAATAATTGCCTCCACGTTTCTGTTGTTTCTGTATTGCCGAATCGAAACTCAGCAATTCCGAATTCATAAATATTGTAGACAGATGCTACTTTTGAATTCATTCATGCTTCTCTCCTTGACCTTAACAACGGAATTTTTACCTTGAAAATACAGAATCACTTTACATGAGATCGACATCTCATTTTCGAACTAAACATTTAGTTCAGTATCTTGTTGACGAAACCACTTTATAAAAGTCCAAAATGAGAGATATTCGTAATCAAACCTTCTCCAAAAGTAAAATCACCCAAATATCTTAACGTATCTCCTCCGACCTATCAGCCTTTTTGGACCGGAATAATAATGTGCTTAGTACAGTGTACAACAATACGGTACAATATAATAACAGGATGAAGCTGATCAGGTTAAAACTGCCCTTCAGTTTTTATATTTTCAATCAACAAAATTGACACACAAATTAAAGTTAAAACGGTGATGTAAAGAAACAAAATAAAACAAAAACAATACTAATAATAATAATAATAATAATAATAATAATAATAATAATAATAATAATAATAATAATAATAATAATAATAATAATAATAATAATAAATAGATATATTTGATTTACAAGAAAATTATCAATAATAACCAGATTCCTATTTCTTTTCTGTTGCAACTTTAAATGTGCGCCACAGTTGGATACACATTCTCTTTAAATTTCGAACCATCCGACCGCCATTATCGTTAAGCCTGGTTTGCCAGATAAACATTTTGGCTGGGAAAAGCCAATCATCAGAACAAATGGAAAACAAAAACAAGCAAATAACATTGAATCACTTTTATATAATCACACAAATGCAGCACATCTTTACCATTTTTGTTAATCCTGGAATAACATTCATCTGTTTTTATAGTATTCCTAATTGTTTGCGATGTAATACATTATATTCTGGAATGTGTGGCCTATTCAGTCACAGTGTATATGTGTGGGCGTGTTTCTATATGCATGTAGACAGTGGCGGACTGGGTTTAATGGTATTTTTGCCAAGGCATAGATGCCTTTACCAGTTTAAACCTAATGTCTAATGATTAAGGTGAGCATACTTTATTTATCATCGGGCAAGCTGACTAAAGCCTGGCCTCTGGAGTAAACTAGGCCGGTCGAGAGAGGGATCATGCTGCATGGGCAACACATGGTCTCTAAATTCAGCCCAGACTATAACTCCATTTTACACACTATCGTTTGTCAAGACGACAAGCTGCCAGTCATATATATACGACCAATTAATTTAAATTTAATAGTTAACTTTTGAAAAATTAACAATTAATTAATAGTTATTTTCGATTAAAGCAAAATATTTATAATCACATAACGCACATTATAGTCGTATTTATCAAAACTCGAAATAACAATGGATTGTCTTGTTCATATGTCATCTAATAACCAACTATGCAAACAGACGAGTATGTTGACAGTATTTGCTTCAAGTGACGAGCGCATCTTATTAACAATATAACCAGCAGAGCATGAACATCAACTGCTATTTGTTGTTCAATACGTGACCAAGTTCGTTCTTTTAGATCTTTTGACAAACACTTCAGGTATTTGTAGCATGGATCAAGTGCTGTTGCAATATGTAGTATTTCAATATTTGTCATATTAGCTACACGTTCACTGAAGTCATTAGTAGATGCTGCCTTAAATTTAGCTATGTAGCCCTGATCGTCATCGTGTACAGTGATAAGCTTTGTCAACGATGATAGCAGCGGCAATACACAGCTACATGAAATATAATCTTGACTGCCAAGCAGGACCGTGGTCTGACAGAATAAGTCCACAACTTTGACATATTTCGAAATCTTCTCCCAATCCGAATCTGACAGTTTTGGACCTTTGTATTGCTTCTTTTCATCTGACATGTAGACAGTTAATGCTTCTCTGGCCTGTAGAAGACTATGTAGCATAATAAAACTACTGTTCCATTTTGTTGGTACATCTTGCTGCAGCTTACACAATGGTGACTCAGAACAATTTTTCAACTCGGTTGTGTTTGCAGCACTATGGTGTCAAACCAAGCGGTAAACTAGGGTATGCCTACCCAGCATGTGAAGACAGGATTCGGCAGACTGCGCGGAAGAAATCATTCCTGATTCAACAGGCAAGACGGCGTTTACCTGCAAAGCGTTGTGGAACGTAATGAGCACGGCAAGACACGTAGAGCGCCCTGGTCATCCACTGCACCTGTATTCGTCTCCAGTCGTCTCGACTTGCCTTGCCACTGGACTCAGATGGACTCAGGCGTGAGACTGAGGTCGACGAATTGCGCAACTCTTCCTCACTTTAATCCAAGTAATCGTGCAAGTCATTCTTCATCCAACACAACAACAACAACAACAACAACATGTTTAAAATTTCCGACAATTTTTCGACATCCGGTTCGATTAATCGTTAAAAAAAATTAATTGTTAAAAAAATAACGATTAATCGATTAATTAATCGTTAACTTCCGCAGCCCTAATATATATATATATATATATATATATATATATATATATATATATATATATATATATATATATATATATATATATATATATATATATATTATATATATATATATATATATATATATATATATATATATATATATACATATGATTTCCCTCTTATCAGTCGTTAGCCTTCAGCGATGTCCAGCGCCTCATATATATAGATACTTTCATGTGTGTGTGTTCTCGCGTGTCTGTATGTGTGTCAGTGTGTCAGTGAATGAGATGTCGAGAACAAAGCAGGATAAGCAGAATTGTTTCTTTCAGCGATGTATTTTATTTTTAAAGGGCTCGAGGTTCCCCAGGGCCAGAGCCACCCCATGAGGTTCCACGACCCTTTGTGTCATTCGGATGACCGCCTCTGCTGGTGGCCCTGGCAAGATAGAGCAGTTAGATCTACACTTGTATCTTAGCTAAAAGGCCGAGAAGTGATCTTCCTCCGAATGAGTTGTTGTTGTTGTTTGGTTGTTTTTTTCTCTCAAGGTCTCTTAGTCCTATTGTGGTTCACCAAGGACCGTAAGCCGGTGTTAGTGGACACTGATTTGGTGATTCATCAAAACATCTGATGGCTGTGGAAATGTCGTTTCTGAGGAAAATGCTTACAATACCATGGACAGACCCAAAAAAAAAAAAAAACCACAACCTTTGATCACCAGAGTCGTGGATCAGCCCATTGTTTTTGTCTCGACCATGCCACGTGGCCAAGCGAACAAGGTATTAATTTCTCTACCTACCCCTCGTTCTCTTCCCCTCGATCTTGCCAGTTGTCATCAAGAAAAAAACATTGGAGAACTTGGTGACAACTATTAAAGAGAAGTTATATTAGGGTCCATCACCGGCTCAAATTACTAATCCTGCTATCAGCATATTAATTTGAAGATGATTGTTGTCCAAAGAGGGTAATAATAAAACCTCGATACGCCCACTAAGCTGCTGTACCTTGCACTTAACACATTCCAGGAGGATACAAATTACTTGCCAAAGATATTACGCATTAAAAAAAAAGATCGAAAATCCAAGCAGATAGATAAAAACATAAATGACCATAACAAAGAATGAATTCATATATTGAAATGTGAATGATGCAAATGAGATTAAACGGGACAGGAATGCTACAATAGATGAAAATGCGATAAAATGACTGAATGAGCAAGAAGAGGGAGACAACTAAGAGATAGAGAAGATGGCTAGCATGCTGGCCGCCAATTTATCCGAAAATTCGCAGGAGATGTCAGTTTCTAGTATTTTATACGGGAAAGCGGCTAGCATTCCCGAGTCTTTCACGCTCAGCTAATCTATCATTTCTTATACAGCCAATTCTCTGATCGGGGAATTCTAGCTTGTATTCTTTTCCTCCTCATCTCAGCCTTTCCATTAGGATTTTCCCTGTCATTGAAATGCGTGTATGTGTATTTCTGAAACTGGGATTCAAGACAATATTAATGAATGAGATTATGAGCAGACAAGCTGAAAAATATCTAATGGCAGTGGAAATGTGGTTTCTGAGGAAAATGGAAAGAATACCATGAACAGAAAGAGAAGCCAATGGGCATGTAATGTAAAAGTTTGTTGCATATTCTTTACAGTACGTCGCTGTCAACTCCAGCATTTTTTTTTTTTGGCTGTTTGTTATTTCTTAGAAAATTTACGTTCAGTAGTTTGCCAGTGTTCAGTAGTTTGCTAGAGCATATCCTAAAAGACACAAATGAAAACCGTAAAGTGATCAGAGAAATTATACGTCGACAGTCAATATTTGTGAGCGCGTTATGAGAAGAAATAAACTGGAGAACTTGGTGACAACTGGCAAGACTTAGTGGGGGAGGAGGGGAGAGAGAGAAGAGAATTGGCAGCAGATAGGTAAATGTCTAGAGGACTTGGTAATGTGGCACAGTTGATACAAAAACACAGAGCTGATTCATGACTCTGGTGATCGTGTGAGATGGTGAAACATGACCGCCCACGCTTATCGGCATGGCACATCATGATGATTAGGATTAGGCCAGTGTTTCCCAACCTTTTTTGTGCTATGCCCCACATAAGCCTTTCTAAAATTCTTATGCCCCCTCCCCCCCCCCCTTTCCCAACATATGTATCATTTTTAATATTCAAAAATTGAAATGTTCACTAAAGAAACTTGAATTTTTTTTTTAAAGAAGGGCTCACGGTTCCCAGAGGGGCCTGAGCCTCCCCCCTCCCCCCCCCCTCCCTGTGTGTCGGTTGTGTTGGGTGAAATTTTGTTTTTGGTTTGGCGATTACCCCAGACAAGCTGATTCACCCGCCTCCATCTTTTTTGTGTGGACCCTTAGTCTCACTGTGAGCTATTGCCCACAGTGGTCCACCAGGCCCACATCTAAGATGAAGATATGTAATGGGTGAATATTTGATCATACCGGCCCGTGAACAGACCAGGCGCACGACTGGGGGGGGGGAGGAGAGAGAGATAGAGAGAGAGAGAGAGAGAGAGAGAGAGAGAGAGAGAGAGAGAGAGAGAGAGAGAGAGAGAGAGAGAGAGAACAGCAAATGCACCCTATCCTAGCCAAAGGACCGATAGGTTTTAGGAAGAAATCACTAGGAAATTATTGAGCAAACACAGTAAGTAAATTTTCTAAACATATAATGGAGAACTGAAATTCAAGTACAAAATAATTTTAATGAAAGATTTTTACTACATTATTTTAATTATTAGTAATTATTTAAATTTAGTGAGATCCTTGCGCTTGATGCTTGCTGCAAAGAGATTTTATTTCAGGTTCTTCTTCTTCTTTTCGTTCGGAGTATTTTTTCAGATGTCATTGCGGTGTGCGTTAGGCACCCTTGGGTTGAAAACCCTTAGGTCAACACATCCGGCTTATGCGTGCATTTTTGACCAGGTTAGCATTCCTGGGAGACTCTCACTGTTGTGGTACCGTCCACATCTCAGCTGGTCAAGTTGGAACAGTCGAGGACTTCGGTCATCCCTCAAGAGAATGAAGGGACAGTCCATAGCATTTTCCGCCATCCAAGGTTGCTTCCATAGTTGCAGGGCCGACACATAGCGCCCTGGTACTGGGCTCACCAAGGGATTCGTCACGTCCTGCTCATGGTTGCTTTAATTCCTCACTTCAATATATTGGGCATTTCGTTCGCCCCGGGCCGTTCCCGCACAAAACCAGACAGGTCTGCAAATGGTATCCACTCAGCGAGTTTTCGCACATGTGCTTGTCGTTGCGCCCGTCAGAGCTGTTCCAGGCACGACATACATTCGGAAAACTACATAGTCAGAGCTGTTCCGATCAAGAGCGGCATTCGGAAACTAGGTAGTCAGAGCTGTTCCTAGCACGAGAGACATTCGGACGAGACATTTCACTCGGACGTAAATGCGTAGTGCCAATTTTTAGTTTGCCACCCGTAGGACGGCACCTCCGTCTTCAGCAGGCATTTTTTAATGAGGTTAGCTTCCTCGGGTTTCGAGGCACGCTAGACTTTTTGTTGTGATGTCGCCCACATCTCAGCTGGTCAAGATAGAACGATCATCGACATCACGGTTAACCCTCAAGGGAAGGCAGGGGCAGACCATGGGCATATCCAAGACTATCTAGGGAGGCTTCCATAATTGCAGAGCCGGCACATATTGCTCTGAGACTGGGCTCACCCAAGGAGTTGCGACGTCCTGCTCATGGCTGCTTTAGTTCCTCACTTCCATGTGTTGGGCATCTCGCTTGTTACTTACTGGTCGCTCAAGCACACACCAGGAACGGTCAGACTGCGGGCGACATCCGCTCGGTAAGCTTTTGCTTTTGACTTCGGACCACGCAATGGATTCGCTAGCCGTGCGTTCCATTTCGTGTTATTGAGACGTTTTTTCACTTTTGTCTACACTCTATGTGTTAGATACAGACAGTTTTCGTAGCCATTTCATTCGACTGGGACACTTTCTGCATTTTTATTCTCGCTCACGAGGTAGGCTACATGTGCTGCCGGCTCAGCACCTTACCTCCGTGCAGCAGTGAGCGAGAAACGGCCAGGCCCTCTCATCCGGGAATCCGTCATACCCCCCAGCTGAGAGCCTTCAAACAAGTATCAGAACTGGGCATGTAGCGTGCTCAGTATCTGCCTCTATTTATCGGTAGGTGTGTATCGGCCCGGCCCTCAGATCCGCGAGTTTGTGGCTTCAGCCACAGCCCTTGACAGAGAGCCTTATAGTTTTGTCCGGACCAAGGTCTTCTGCCTTCGTGTACCTGATTTAATCTTTTGACTGTTATCCTCAGTCTACCTGCAGAGCAGCAGGTTGTGTCTCTCTTAGTCTGGTCCCTATCCCAAGAGCTGTCCGATATATAGTTTTCATCCATCGGCAAGCACATGGGGTCGATGGGACACGCAAGCTCCCCCCACCACGGCAAGGTGGAGACACATCGGGGGAGTTATTTCAGGTTCCAATTTAGTTAACTTCAGTCTCAAGTCTCCCCGTTTTGTTATATCCAGCCAATTTCTTCCATTTTCGAATTGCCCCCCTTAACAATCGAATTTCCCCCCCCCCCCCCCTGTGGGGCGTGGGCCCCACGTTGGGAAACACTGGATTAGGTAGTTACAGTACATCGGGTTTATAAAGAGACACGGCTCCTTGTTAAAGGATATCCTGGAGGGAAATGTGTAAGGAAACAGGAGGAGGGGTGTAAGAGGAAACCAACGTTAAATATGGGTGACTAACATTACGTAATGGACTTGGAAGGAGCAAGTATGAGGGCACTATGAAGACGTAGTACAGCTAGCGTTAGAGACTCATTTCAGCCTATTTTCAATGCCAAGAGGGCACGTGATGATGATGATGATGATGATGATGATGATGATAATGATGGTGGTGGCGGTGGTGGTGGTGGTGGTGGTGGTGGTGGTGACGGGTGTTCAGGTGTAGTCGTGCGCTGTGGATTTGAGGTTAGTGAGACTCGCTGTTTCAGAATTTCCGAATACCGAGTTGAGTGTTCGATATCTACCGCGACTAGGAAGCACACCGCTCTGCGCTGTTTTCCATGTTATGAGATGTCAGTTGTACAGAAACCAATGGCAAACTCATCATCATCATCAAGTGCCCTGCCAGCTGGCGTAGGCGTTCACGGCTCTTCACAGATCACGGTCTTTGGTGTTCTGGGTCAGCTCTGCTGAAGATATTCCTCCATGCCACCGTCTCAATCCATCCAACATAATTTCTCTTAGTCTGCCTCTGCCTCTCTTCCCCTTGATATTTCCAGTTGTCACGATGTTCTCCAATGCCTCTCTTCTCATCACATGACCGAAGAAAGATGTTTGTCTCTTTCTTATTGTTGTATATAATGTTCTAGTTTCATTAGCCTGTCTCAGGCAGTCGTTGTTAGTTACTCTGGCAGTCCAAGGAATTCGCAACATTCGTCTCAGGAACCACATCTCTATTACTTCTCATTTCTTCCTAATTTGTTCATTTACATTACAAGATTCCAAGAAGGCAAACTACTGTAATAAATTGCCAAGTATATCACAAACAGCCAGTAAATGCTAGTTAGTTAGCTAGCTAGTTGGTTGGTTAGTTAGTTGGTTAGTTAGTTAGTTAGTTAGTAGTTAGTTAATTAGTTAGTTAGTTAGTTAGTTAGTTAGTTAGTTAGTTAGTTAGTTAGGTGGTTGGTTGATTTGTTGGTTGGCTAGTGGTTAGTTGAGTAGTTGATTGGTCGGTTGGTTGGTTGGCTGGTTGGTTAGTTAGTTGGTTGGGTGGTAGTTTGCTTGCTTGATTGCTTGAGCTTGATTGCTTGATTAGTTTCTTGGTTGCTTGATTAGTTAGTCAAAAGATCATATTCATTGCACATCGAACTATCATTCACTGGGGCTAGACAAAAGACAATAATACAACAATCTTATACGATAATTTCACTCATATTAATTCATAAACAGACACCAATATAATAACCCTCTCTTGCAACAATAAATGTCTCTATAAAACGCCACGAATTCCAGAGAAGAATAGAATTTACTGTTTTTAGAATAACTATACACAGAGAAAATCAAGCAGAAGACAATCTTTCCTACATCACTAGCCTGTTTATATGTCTCTGAAGGAACTCTGGTTTGTACATATTCATGAATAGCAAACACTAGTCTTTGTTGGGTGTCTTTTGCGACTAGGAGATAAGCTGTCCCCTGTGTCTTACAGAAACGATACACACACTTTAAAATGTTATTGACCCGTCAGCTGAAGTTAAATGTGTTTTGTTTCTATATTTCCTACGGGACAGGATAAGAGCTTTCTGCTCTATCTCAAAACTTGCTAGAAACGGGGGAACTTGTTGTTGACAGACAATAGTGGTGTTTATCTTACGATACTGTATCAGCTGTATGTGTAATATTGTTTCTGACTGTTGTAGTGATATGGATGTTAGTTAGTGAGTTGGTTAGTTAGTTAGTTAGTTGGTTGTTTGGTTGGTTGGTTGTTTAGTTGATTGGTTGGTTAGTTGGTTAGTTGGTGTTGGTTGGTTTGTTAGTTAGTCAACAGACCACCCTCATTGCACATCGAACTTTTAGTACACAAGTGCTCATATCCTCACCTCAGCGTATAGCAACTGACGACACAAGTACTGTGGTGGCTGGCTGTTCTTCTTTGGCTTTCCGCATGACGCTCTGTAAGCCTATAGTTGAACTCTGACGACTGTTGATGTAACTTAAGTTGTCCAAGCCCGTGCGTGGTTTACTACAATTTAAATGTTGAGCGCCCACGATCTACTTTGTTTATGATGTGTAAATTCACATGTAAAGTAGGACCCCTTTACACGCCTTAAGACGCATATATTTATTGACAATCAGAACTTGGCGAGTGATGTGGTCAATGTAACAGACAGATAGACATACTGACACACACACACATACACACACAGAGACAGAGTCACACAAACACAGAGCAATACATACACACGCACACACACACACACACACACACACACACACACACACACACACACACACACACACACACACACACACACACACACACACACACACACACACACACACACACACACACACACACACACACACACACACACACACACACACACACACACACACACACACACACACACACACACACACACACACACACACACACACACACACACACACACACACACACACACACACACACACACACACACACACACACACACACACACACACACACACACACACACACACACACACACACACACACACACACACACACACACACACACACACACACACACACACACACACACACACACACACACACACACACACACACACACACACACACACACACACACACACACACACACACACACACACACACACACACACACACACACACACACACACACACACACACACACACACACACACACACACACACACACACACACACACACACACACACACACACACACACACACACACACACACACACACACACACACACACACACACACACACACACACACACACACACACACACACACACACACACACACACACACACACACACATGTATTCTCTTAAGGAATTGCATATCTATGTTTCCAATCTTACTAACACATATCGAAGCAATCTTTTAATGATTTGTTAAATTCCTCCAACCGGCGCCATTAGGAACTTCACCTTTGGCACTGCGTGAAAATTAACATATCTTGTTCTTAACGTCATCGCCTAATTGACAAGCCTGAGATTTCTGCATTTTCTCAATGTCTGATTTATATGTTAAGTTGCATTTCGTTGCTCCCTGCCGAAGTATATCTCGAATGTGTAAATGTGTGTTGATTTTTAACAACCCATTTATATAACGTGTCTTGCTGTTAACTTTGGGTTAACTGTCTTTCCCGTGTCCATCGTCATCATGTGCCGGTAAGCATGGGCGGTCATGTTTCGCCATCTTACACGGTCACCAGATACAAGGATCAGCTCCGTGTTCTTGTCTCGACCATGCTATGTGGTCAAGCCATCTAGATATTTACCTCTCTGCCTTCCCCTTGTTCTCCTTACTCATAGTTATAACGTTCCACGTGCCCATTTCCCCCGTGTTATGAGATTACGCTTACACTTTACGAAATTAGCGCAATTATTATTATTCTGGTATGGTGGAGCAATGGTTAAGACTCTAGCCTGAGGATTCGGTCCTCGTGTGTTCAAAATCGATCCAGGTGGGGATTTGATTTTAAGTGGAAATGTGGTTTCTGAGGAAAATGTAAAGAATACCATGAATGCACACAAAATAAAAATGAGACAGTTCTGCAAGAAATAAATGAAAACCGACTGGGGAAATTATTCTCAGACAGTCAAGATATTTTGGACTAAAAACGTAGTGAATCTCAGAATCATTCGGAAAAGAGCAAGGGGAAGGCAGAGATATGAGTGCCAAGATGGCTCGGCACCTGGCATAGGCTTGACTCAGATTCTGGCACATAATACACACACAGGTACATATACATACACATACATATACATATACGCACGCTCAAACTCACACGAGTGCGCGCAAACATGCGCATACACACGAAAAACACCTCATCACATTGCAACATGCCTCAGTGTCGGGAGAGATGAATTAGCTCTGCGGGAATAAGAATGGAATAAGGTGGGCCAATGTAACCTGAAAACCACAGGTGAATGAAAATCTGGGTCGGAAACTAGAAGCTGTCAAAATAGCTACCTTACTTTGTTTTATCAGTAAAAAACCCAAGTCTACAGGAATGAAGGTGAGACCTTGTATATATCAAATCTCCACACAGTATTGTGCGTTCCTTTGGCAGCAATAGCAGAGAAGTTAACTGTACCCTGGCTTAACACCTGCTGGTGCCAGACGTGGGGTGGTTTGTTTTGTTGCTTCCAGCGCATATTGTCTGAGGTTTTGTTAATGGAACAACTGTATTTGTTTCCTTTTTCCCCTGCTGATAGTGTTGTACTAAAAGTGTTGCGGCAAGTGAGGCTTCGAAATCAGCTGCAGACTTTTCGGAAGCAGACCTCCTTGCGTTGATTTCGATGGTTGAGAGTCGGTCGTTTAGAAAACAATGCAAGCTGTGCGTAAAAACTGCCTAGTAAACCACTAACAATCTCCCTGGTCTAGGGGTTACATGACTTTCTCCGTAATCCCGTATATTCTCGTGAGTATCGTGACGTTGCGCGAGAATCGGTGGCGGGTCTAGCCGCGTCAGCAACATACGGGGTATGTGAGCCGGTCGCCCAGAAAGCAGTGGTAAACTACGGAGCGTAATTTTGCCAAGAAATCAACAATCACCTGAAAGATGCTGATGTTGACAGCGATGTCCGGTAAAGGATATGCGAACACACACCAAAAAGAACAAAAAAACAACCAATAACAACCAAAAACTGGTCGGGTTGATTGCGACGACCTGTAAAGGATATGCAACTAACTGTAACTTGTCGTGTACGTGTTGGTTTGTCGATACTCCTGACTCTTCCACTTTTCACATAGGGAAGTGAGGAGCATTGTGTGTGATATTCACTGGCACAGGAACGGAGCATTATGGGGCGACCCTTTGCTGTGACGTTGGAACTGCGACTAACTAATTGACCAACTATTTGGAATGGTGGAATAATGGAGTTGACCAATATTTTCTTAGAGCCATTCGCACACCATGTCTCGTGTACTCGCGCTTGCGTCTTTGCTTACTGCGGATTAGAATCCTTATATGCCCTCCGTATGTGACAGATAGGTATAATAAACCCTCAGCCACCAGCTCCTCTCTTACAGTTCTGAAATGTGCAGAACGTTGCCATCACACGCTTGTAGATCTTCTTGACAATGTATACGTTCGGTAGTTTGCCATTACTTTCTGAACGAGAAGCCAACGTCAAGTACAAGTGGAATAAACCCACAACGCCTCCGTCAGGAGAAGTAGTTTAAGCGCGAGCGCTATAAACCTCTCGGCCGCGATGACCTCGTCTGCGTTGTTTTTATGTTTGCGTTTGCTCGCTGTGAACTCAAGTGTGGTACATGCACGTGCTACTAATTCTAGTAGTTGCCACTACTGGGGAGTGAACCGGGCTGATTTTGCTTTTGGATTAGCGTTCTCTATTACCAGTACCCTCGCTATCGGGCGAATCCACTCACACTCCTTAGGTACTATTAACTGACGTCCCCAAGTCAAGAGCGAGAAATCAAGATTTTATTCCAGCTGACCGGTATAGGGGTTGAACTCGCTACCTCGGCATCAGCGCACATGAAGTTTAAGAGCAAGCGCTCTCTTCCAGTCGGCCGCGGTGGCCTCCTCTGATCTTCGTTAAAATACAACAGGAGGAAAATTGACAGGATATATTATTACTGGAATAAGAGCTAGACAAAGTCATTTGTTGGTGACGTCGAGAAAAGACGGTTTGAAAGTCTAGAGGGAAGAAATATGCTGGTTAGGTTTGAAGTGTGACATGGAAGATAATCAATGACTGAGCTTGTCAACAACACAGAAAACAGATGGCTGTGAAGGAACATGGCCGAACACACGTACACACGCATGTACAAGACAGTCACACAGGCAGATACCTACTTGCACACACACACACACACACACACACACACACACACACAAACGCACACTAAAACAACCGAACACAGTCAGATTGACACACCGACACAAGGCAAGCATTCTTGCATTCATGCAATATATTTACCTACCTACGTACATACCTACCTACCTACATACCTACATCCCCACCTACCTGCATGTCACGATCCATCCATCCATCCATCCATCCATTCATCCTGGCAGACAGACAGACACAGACATAAAACACGCCTGTCTGCCTGACTGCCTCCATCCCTCTATACACCCACCCACCCACCAACATACATACATACACATACATACACACACACACAGACGCAGCACTCACACACACATGCACGCACACACACACATGTACTTATATATCGAACAAGACAACATTATATGTATGTTCGTCAAACAAGTCAACATTATATGTATGTACGTCGAACAAGCCAACATTATATGTATGTACGTCGAACAAGCCCACAATGTATATAAAAAAAAAAGGCCAGCATGCAGTGTTGTATGCCTTCTCAAATAACTGAACTGATGATGTGCCATGGAATGGTTATACATCTAAAGCGACTTCCCGTATCTGCCATGGGCCTAAGTATCGCCGAAATGTTGTCATTGCATTATAATACAACATGTCTGCTACCATATTAACATTTTTTTTTAAAGTTATAACTGTGACACACCCTTACTTCCCATTTTCCGCAATCCATTTTTGTTTGATCGAGACTTACTTTTTGTTTGACACCGATCTGTTAAATTCTCATTTCCCTGTAGTTCACAAGATCCAAAAACTTCTATTTCCAAACGAGTGTTAACAAAATGACAAAACTGCGTGAAAATGCTTCAGTCGTTTGTAACGCAACATCAATTTTACTCCCCTCCCAACCAAATAATAAGTTATAATAGTATTACTTTAGAGCATTAAGCTGCGATCTCAAGCTATCCGTTAACAATGCTTATTCTAACAACTTCAAGCCTCGTCTATGTCTGCAACATCAAACAATCCCTTGGCCATAAGATCAAATTTGCATTTGATTGTAACATCAAATAAACCATTGACCGTAAGATCAAATATGTAATTAACTGTAACACAATAGGCGGGTAATAATGGCGTGTGAGATTAACTGTATGAGACATTGGCTCTGTATTAAAAACAGGTTGTGAGGAATTTTTCATGTTTCAGTGCACTTAATGTTCTTATGAGTTTTAACGTTTATAGTTAGGAAGCCGCTTATTTTTTTTTTCATATCCTATTTACAGGACATCGCTGTCAACACCAGCATTTTACTGCTTTTTTATGTCTTGGCAAGTTTACGTTCAGTAGTTTGCCATTGCTTTCTGAACGACCAGCAGAAAGAAAGAAAGAAAGAAAGAAAGAAAGAAAGAAAGAAAGAAAGAAAGAAAGAAAGAAAGAAAGAAAGAAAAATGAATTGATGATAAGTTGGCTTGGCATGGACCAGCAACACCGAACTGCCAGACGTTAAGACCAGGAACACGTAATCAGGAAAAGGACCCAGTTATTTAGCAATACACAGAAACGTGCTCATCCTTTTGGGACCTAGACATCAGCAAACGGCTCCCAGATGATTCTGAATTCGCACCCTATCGTATTAAGTGGTTGAATAAACAGAAATAGCACGACCGTTGATTCAGGGGTCGTGTGGTTATTGCCTCACACGATAGTGCTCTCGTGTCCAAACGTTGGGTCTACAAAGTATTGACTATGGAGGGAGATGTGGTCAACTCTGATATAACGGCTGGCTCATTCACACACAAAGTGAAAATCACTATTTGCGCTGTCTGAATCATTATATGGACAGTCTGTATCCCTATGGCAGACCAAGAATGTCATATTCTCACAGATATAGAAATTATTATTGGGACTCTTATTGATTCTAATGTAGGGTGTTGAAAGCATTTACACTTCATGTAATAATGTAGCTGTGATAGCAGGCTTGAGATCTCATCAAGAGGACAAATGTTCGTAGTATCGTTGTTGTTTGAGCACCCGAGTTCTTCTTCGTCAGTGATTTCCCGTGTGCGAATGTAGTTCAACAAAGGCTCTATACTTCTAAGGAAGCTGCTTGGGTAGTCGTGATAATACGCAAAATGCAATAGAGATATAAAACCGGAGTAAACTATGTCTAGAGTACATAGTCAGAGTGTTGGAAATTGGAATAGTGTTATGAATTCCATAACATAGTCAGAGTGTTGGAAATTGGAATAGTATTATGAATTCCATAACTTCATGAAGGTTAATATATGACATGAGTCATTATGAGGAAAAAATAGTGTATGTAAAAAATTACTAGTAAGCTCTTCAAACAAAACACACGAGCAAATAACATCTTACGTTTCGGCATAAACCTGTTTCAATCAACCAGCAACGGAAAACAAGAATAATAAACTGTAAACAAAAATATCGTCCTCCATAAACAGTAATCTCAACATCAACTCGAAATAAAAAATTATAATAAAATCAGAATTCAATAAACGTAGGAAATTCGGGAGTCCGGGGGGGGGGGGGGGGGGGAGAGAGAGAGAGATGTAATGGGGTGAATTCGGAAAGGTGGGAATCTGACAGAGGTGCAGTTACTATACAGGTAAAGTAGAATGACTACTTGCGTCAGGTGTCAGCGCACCAGGATTGACCAGCAGCTTACAGTCTCCAGGTAGTAGTCTTGTAAACAGGCTGCTTCAACTCAGTCAGGTTAAGAGATCGAAGAAGAAAGCAAACTCGGTCTGAAAATGTCGTGCACAAGTCAGACGTATCGACCTAAAGGTGCAAATACCACAGCTTAGTTGTTAACTGAAAGAAAACAACTAATATCTATTTCAGAACGAAGGAGGAAGAAGGAGTAAAAATATTATGCTGCAATATAATTCAAAACGGATAAACAGGATATAACATAACACCTTTCGTTTGTTTCTCGGTCTTCCGCCTCTGGTTTGTTTTTACGTTGGTATGGTATTAAAATTATTTATTTCTACTTTTAACTAAGAATTCTATATTTCCGTTGTTTTTCCCGGCGAAATACACGTTTTGGAGAAACTTTCGCTTGTGTTTATTGTCTTTAGTCGAGCTTCATTGACGTCTTTTTAGTTCCATTGTTTTCAACAAAAACCTGACATTTCGACACACCAGACCTTTGTTTGAAGACTCACGGGACCATTCAAATTATCAAGATTATATATAACAAGAAAAACAATTATAAATAATGGAACCAGGCAGGCTAAAAAGTAACACAACTGGTAGCATCGCGTTTACAGTAATAAATAATCAATCAAGTTAAAATGCCTGATGTCTATACATGAAAGACAGAACGAAGAAAAGAGGCAAAAAATTCAAAGTTAATCTAAATGTATATACATGGACCACTACGGAAAGAGGACAGTAACTACAGCGAAGTGTTTAAAGAACAAACCGCATAATCATTAACATTTAGTGAGCTCTAGGGAGGAATAAACATGAAAGCTAACACCGAATGTTCTGTGTCGTGTAAGTTATCCGGATAGGGTTTTTCACACAGGCGCTATGCTTTACAATGTGGAAGATTTTATGGCGTCGTGCCTGTTAGTACGATAGCATATATGATCAAACATGACACTCCAACGGATATTATCTATTTATATGCCCATGGTACTGAACACTCTCTATTTCAAAAAGTTGACATTAAATCCAAGTGAAGACATTGTTACATCTGCACGCATCTGTTTTATAACTTACAGAATTCTAAACGGGACTCGAAGCTACATACAATGCATACAGAAATACCGGTCAGCACTTCGTGTGGCTAATGGCACTTTGTGGTTTTGATAGATGATACAATGCAGTTATTTTTGTGGTTTTGATAGATGATACAATGCAGTTTTTACTTCGTCGATGCTGATAGACAGATGCATGGACCTATAGCTGTGCTGCGTAGATTACTCAAATGTTTTTGACAAAGTGAAACATCAGATCTTTTCGACATTTCGCATGAACTCAACATAGATAGGAAAGATCTCGGACGAACGAACACATTTATTTTCAAACGGTCACAAATTGAGCACGCAGGCCCTCTTTACATTCGGTCTTTCCAATCACTCATCTTTCGTACATCAATTATCTACTGTGCATGTTACATTCACATAGAAAAAAGACATTAGGTATGAAGTAGAACTTGATTGATTCGGAGCAGTTAAATGAGGAGTTAAGCAAGGTCATATCTAACCACTTGATATGTTTAAATCCAAACAATACAGGAAAAAGTATAAACGTTCTGAGATGTGCAACTGGCGCACTTATAATAGTCTGAACGTAGTTTGCAAATAATTCCGGACAACGTTTGGATGAACGACCGGAACGTATTATCAGGTAACGTTAGCAAACATTAATGCATCTTGGCTTCCAAGAAAACACGAATTCCAATATGCTTGTCATGCTTAAAAGGTATAGCAATAAAAGATGTCAGTCGTGTTCAGTATCAATGTTACCCACTAACATCCAACTAGAGGTGCCACATGGGTATAAAGCAAACTTGTGTCACATCCAAAAACTCATTTAGTGCAATAAGTGGCATCATGAAAAACTGAAGTATCACTTTAACCACTTACTGAGAAGTTGTTTGTGGCCTTCTCTTCTGTGTGGATGACAATACTGACCGATGTGTAATGAAACAATAGGAGCGCTGAAGGCAGTAGAGATGTGGTTTTGAGACGAATGCTGTTTTTCCCACATATACATTTTCAATTTTTCTGAGGGGCATGTTTGTCATTATGAGAAGACAAACACTTGAACACATTGTGACAACGGGGAAGATTTGAGGAAAGAAAGACTGAGGAAGACAGCGTGAGAAAATTGACAGTCTTGTGTCATGGCACGAAAGAGAGTCAGCACACAAAATGATCCATGCCGTCGTAGATCACAATTTATGGACAGGCATGATCGCTCCCCCGATGGTGTTTCCACCTTGTCGTGGTGGGGGAGCTTGAGTTTCTCAATGACCCTGAGAGCTATGCCGGCGGTAGCGTAGCTACCAGCAGGGCCTCCCAAGCCGGACAGGTCAAAGGGTAGAGAACAGACAAAGAGAAACACCCTGGTCCTCCAGGTTGGGGGTTGAAGCGTGGGGTTAACATCCCCACCTTTGTAAAAACCTTTCTTTGTTACGAAACAAATACATGAGCCTCGATATCGGACTGACTTATCTGGACAACGACCTTGGAACGTTAAAGGACTTTTGAGATTTGGAACATGGAATGTACGGACACTATATCGAGCTGGAGCGGCCGAAGAACTAACCCGGGAGCTGGGTGAATATCAAATGGATATAACAGCAATTCAAGAAATAAGGTGGCCAGGAGAGGGTACTTTAGAGCAAAATGGAATGATTATAATATACGGAGGAAACACCCAAAATAAACATGAATTAGGAACAGGATTTGTCATCAAAAAAGAGTTATGGGGGAACGTTTTAAACTTTAAAGCTTTTAATGACAGGATTAGTAAATTACGAATAAAAGGTAAATGGAAAAATATAACGATGATTAATGTACATGCACCTACGGAAGAGAAAGAAGATGATATTAAAGAAGACTTTTATAATGATCTGGAAGATGTCATAGAAGAAACCCCCAAACAGGACATCCTGATTGTGCTGGGAGACTTCAATGCAAAAATAGGTAGAGAGCAAACTAATAAAAAAGTGGCCGGTATGGAAAGCCTACATACAACTTCAAATGATAATGGATGGAGAGTCATCAACCTGGCAGAAGCCAAAGGACTGCAGATTAGCAGTACCAGACTACAAAGAAAGGATATACACAAACAAACTTGGAAATCATGTGACAAGAGAACCTATAATCAAATAGATCACATTTTAATTAACAACAGAAATGCATCAAACATACAGCAAGTCAGAAGTTTTAGAGGAGCTGAGTGCCACAGTGACCACTTCCTCGTTGGAGCAAAATTTAAAATAAAACTTAAGAGAGCTTTCTATACTAAATTACAAAGATTACACCCAACATATAACAGAGAAAAACTGCAAGACATTACAGTCAAAGAGAAATTTACAGATGAAATAAAATGTAAACTTGAAACTGTGCAAAACCCTTTGGAGGAAAGCGTTGACCAAACTTGGTTGAACATCAAGAATACAATTCAGTCTACCGCAGAAGAATGTCTCGGTGTGTTAACCACGCATAGAAAGAACAGATGGTTCAATCAAAAATGTGAAGAAGCAGTCATTAGGAAGAAGAATGCCAGACATGTATGGTTAAATGACATCAATAACATCCAAAAGGAAGAGCATTATAGAAATGAATGTAAAGAGGCTACAAAAATAGTCAGACAGCAGAAGCGAGAATATATGAGTAATATAATCAAAGATATGGAAACTAATCACCAGAAAAATGAATCCAGAAAATTTTTTAAAGAACTGAAGTCAATGAAACGAGGGCACCAACAAAACACATATGGTTTAAAAGACAAAAATGGGAATATGATAAATACCAATGAGGAAATGTGCAACACATGGAAAGAATATTTTATTGAATTACTAAATTGTGAAGCTCCAAGTCACATTTTCCCACAGGAACAGGTTCTAACATGCGAACCACAAATTGAAGAACCTACATTTGAAGAAATCCTATATGTAATCACACGACTTAAAAACAATAAGGCAACTGGGACTGATGGAATTGCTGCTGAATTTATAAAGGCAGGTGGCCATGCATTACATCTAAAGCTATACGAACTAATAATAAAAATCTGGAGGACAGAAGAATTACCCCATGACTGGAAAGAGTCATTATTGATACCTATCTTTAAGAAAGGAGACAAGTTCCAATGTGGAAATTATAGAGGAATATCACTACTGTCCACAAGCTATAAGATACTATCTGCAGTATTACTAAATAGACTAAAACCATATTCAGAAGACATATTAGGTGACTACCAGGCGGGTTTTAGACAAAACAGATCAACAATAGATCAGATATTTATCTTACGACAAATAGCCGAGAAACATTGGGAATATAAAAGAGATCTCCATAACATTTTTGTTGATTTTAAAAAGGCTTATGATAGTGTCCATAGGAATAGTCTATGGAATGCTATGCAAGAATTTGGAATACCAAGGAAGTTAATCAACATGACCAGACTATGCATGGAAGATAATTATAATATAGTAACATATAAAGACAGGAAATCAGACCCCTTCCAAATAACATCTGGCTTGAAACAGGGTGATGCACTATCGCCGCTACTCTTCAATCTGGCTCTAGAGAAAGTTGTAAGGAAGGTAAAGGAGGAATGTGATATTGGAGGAACATCCAAGCTTCTTGGTTATGCAGATGATATAGATATTATAGGGCAAAGTGAACAAAAGACATTGGAAATATTGACTCACTTAAAGGGAACAGCCCAACAGATGGGGCTGGTTATCAACCAAGATAAGACAGAATATATGGTAATTTCAAGAGACGGAATGGCTAGAAACTCTGGCCACATACAAATTGATAATATGACCATTAAAAGAACGGAAACATACAAATACCTGGGTACAATCTTCAACTGCTCCAACATCATAAGGGAAGAAATACAAACTAGAATCAACTCTGGAAATAAGATATACTATGCACTACAACATCTACTAAAATCAAAGGCGCTATCTCGTAACACCAAAATCACAATATACAAAACACTGATCAGACCAGTTGTGCTGTATGGCTCTGAAACATGGAGTACAACGAAAGGAGACGAAGCCTTGTTACAAACCTTTGAGAACAAAATTTTAAGACGCATCTTTGGACCCATTAGGGATACACAAAGTGGAGAGTGGAAAAGAAGAAGTAACAAAGACATTTATGATCTGTTTAAGTCCCCGCTAATCACTGGTATCATGAAGGCTAATAGACTACAATGGCTGGGGCATATAGAAAGAATGGAAGATAATAGGGAAACAAAACTCGCTTACACTCAGGAAATAAATGACCGTAGACCCCGAGGTAGACCAAGAAGGCGGTGGAGAGATAATACATGTACAGACCTACAAGCACTTGGAATCAACGACTGGCAAGAGAAGGTCCACCAGAGAGACGAATGGAGACGGATTGTATTTGCAGCAAAGAACCTCAATGGCTCGGAACGCTGAAGAAGAAGAAGATGATCGCCCACGCCAGCCGGCAAGGCACGGGATGATGATGAATTGTTGTAGATCTTTTGCATTTTCCGCTACCTACACTTATCATCTACGTAGCCTAGATTGTTTATATTATGAGTAAAACCTCCGATTAATATTCCTGGCTTCTCTTTGATCTTTCTAATTATTACTTCGCTATACAGAGAGAGCCGGTCGCCGTGGCTAAGGTCTTGCGAACGCGGTTTGTGAGCCCGTATACCTATGTTCGAAACACAGCGGTGCTGGTTTTTAGAAAAAAAGGTATAGGTGCCGATCGTTCAGAAAGCAATGGCAAACTACTGAACGTAAAATTTGCCCAGGATTCACGAACAGCAAAAATGCTGGGGTTGACTGCTACGTCCTGTGAAGGACTTGCAACTAAATAAATACAGAGAGAGAGAGAGAGAGAGAGAGAGAGAGAGAGAGAGAGAGAGAGAGAGAGAGAGAGAGAGAGGAGATCCGGGTTACAAACACATCCTTGTCGTACTCCTAGATTTATTTGTTCATAATTTCCCTCTTTTCCTATTTAAATTGCTACTACCTGTTCCATAATCCCGCATACTGCATTAGAAACTCAGTTGCGGGCGATTTGGAAGCGTTGGTATTTCCTTACAATGGTTTGAGTACCGGTAGTTCAGACAGCGACGACAAACTACTAAACGTAAAACTTGGCCAGGAATCACAAACAGCCAAAAAGCGATGTCCTGTAAAGTATATGCAACAAGGAAACCTGATTCCAGTAAATATTCTTTATTATTCTGAGATCTTTCCAATCAATGTTGATATCTGCTAACATTTTAATCAGTTTACTTTATCAAATGCCTTGGTATAATCTATGAAGCACAAATATATATATCTTCATGTGAATAATGAAGACACAAACAATAGATTGCATGACATATTGCCTGGCATATTTCGCTGCATCTCGTCAAGTACGTATACAGAATTCACAGAACGAATTCTACAGTATGTACCTGACGAGATGCGGCGAAATAAGTCAGGCAATAAATCGTGCAATTTATTGTTTGTGTATTCATTATTCACTACAGGAAAGCATTGTTCTGATTTTCTATATCTTTATGTGTCTAAATTGATCTTTCTATTAGTGTTATTAATGTATAAATAGCATTGATTGCACATACTGTTCTTCACCAATTTCAATTTTCATTTTCTTTCTTGTTCTATTACCGTAAGCAGGCATTGTCTCAACACGTATTGACGCATTTCTAAATCTTATATTAAGAAGTATGTAGTCAATTTGATTCAGTGTTTCTTTTCAGAACTTTTCCATATGTAAAGTCGTCTTTTATGATGTTTAAATAATGTTTTTCCAATTATCATATCATTTACATTTTCCCATTCTACTAGCTTCTCTCCTCTCTGAACAGTTCAAGAAGCCTGATACGGGGGAGGAAAATGTCACGCAAGACCAACGCCAAGAAACAACAGACACGCAAGATGTGCAGTGTGGGAGCCGCCAAAACCGTAAAGAAGACGAACGTGGAGAGTCTGATTGCAAGCAAAGAACCTGAAACCACAGTTACTACTGAAGCCACCACGAGGGGGACCGTCGACACCCACCACAGACAAGAGCCAAGACAGCTGAGAAGAAGAGAGAGGAGAAAGACACCAGAGGAGGAAACGCCGACTCACAGACAGTCAGATGGGTTGTCAAGCGGATTCAAGTTGAGCTATCAGATGAACAAATCCTGAAGCAGCTACAAGAAGAGAATCTCCACATCCAAATCTTGAAGGCGGAGCGGATCCTGGTGTACTCAAAGATCCATACTACGCTAGCGGTGGTGACGACTGAGGGCAGCGAGATACCACGACAGGTATCGATAAACCAGAAAATACAACAACCTAAAGGATTCATACCAAGAATCACCCAATGTTCTAGATGCCAGAGGGCCGGCCACAGCAGAGCAACTTGTCGCAGTAAGTCAGAGATCTGCCGATACTGCGCCATCACCACACCTTCAAGGAGTGCCCGCTGGCCAAGCTGGACACGGACTTCCGAGCACCGATCAACGAAAGAAAGTGCGCCGACTGCCTGGGCAAGCATGGAGCAAGATACCTGAGCTGTCCGTATCTCCAAAGACACTGAGAAGTCTTAAAGATCGCCATCACCACAAAGACATCATATAACGACACATTGCGGAGGTGCGAGACAACCACGTGCATCCTGGAAGCTCAAAGAGCACGTCTACAAAGCCAGATTGACGAGTTAAAAAACAAGTCAAGCCACTTCAAACACGGCACCGACCAGAGGCAATGAAAAGCTGCTTCCTGAAATAAAGGAGATCCAGCAGAACATCAAACAAAAGGTGGAGAACATGATCCAGACGTCACAGAAGAATGAAGAGATTCTACGAGACATCAAGGGGGAGAGGAAAATGCTAAAAAGTGAAAGGGAGCTAACCCAAAACAAACCAACACAAACCACGGGAAAGACCATAGAGATGCTGTGAGATTCAACCCAACAAGAAAACATCGAAAAGCTGCTAAAGACAATGCATAAGAAAGGTGGCAAAAAGACGCAAGCTAAAGCCAAACCGCAGACCAATCAGAAACTGCAAGATAAAGCTAGTAGCCCAGTCCAATCCAAGAAATCAGTATCCTGCAAGACACAGGAAGAAAGCTCTAAGTTGGATTACCACGTATTCGAAATTGAAACGGATGACGAAGAATTCAACGAATGGAAAAGGAAAACCAAGATCTAACACGAAAAACAGATGAAAGAACTTGACGAAAATAGTGCAGATTTTTCACAGACAGCGGATATGTTGAATGCACTGCTCAAAAACATCAATAAACAATCCTCGTAAGGACTGCATCATATCAAAAATGAAGATCCAGAAGCCAACACTGACGATAAACACCAACTGTGGGGACGGACCCAAAGAAAAACTTGCCGGCCAACGAATCCCCCAGCTGACGTCACAGGCATAAACTCTTTAACCGATAAGCCAGCTAACACACTGGCGCAGAGAAAGTTAAACAAACTCATTCCGCATCATGAACCACCACTATTATAGCCGATGCCACAGAGGCTGGTTGACAATTGGTGGAAATCTTTTTTTTTTTTTTTTTGGTTTTTTTTTTTTTGTTTGTTTGTTGTTGTTTTGTTTTTGTTTTTCACAAGAAGAAGAAGAAGGTGTTTGCAATTACATGCATTATACAAACCATAGAATGTACGATTTATTGCCTGGCATATTTCGCTGCCTCTCGTTAGGTACATAGTGCAGATGTCACACAACGTAGAGTAAAATTTGAATAACGAAGACACAAACAATAGATTGCACGATTTATTGCCTGGCATATTTCGCTGCATCTCGTCAGGTACATACTGCAGAAATCACACAACTTACGTGAATTAATTAGATAAATCCTTCAAACTGAAATATACACATGTTCGCACAGTAATGTCGATTGTCTACCACGGTAATTTTAAACTGACTAACATGTCTTTCTGCTTACACAAGGACGGCTTACGAAGGTTGATAAGTATAGCTTCAGCAAACTTTAACAATCGACTACTTTGTGTGTTGAACAACACACGGAAGGCACTGTCTCTTTCAACCACGTGAGCAGTCTCGAGCACGTGTCTCCCGACCGATGAAGCCAGACTTTTCCGGTGTGTCGGCCTGCCTAGGCTACCATCTTCTGTGTGTAGTATTTTGTCCAACCAATTCGGAATATGTTCCGAAACCCTGCAATGTAACTGTCGCTCAGATCTGCCTATGTATATGGCCTCGCATCTGCATGTAAATTGGTAAATACAATTTGATTTGGCGTACAAAGCTACAGGTTCTTTTATTGCTGGGACTGGGATCGGTGTGTTTCGGTACCTGATGACTAGAGCTGCAGCACAGAATGTTCGCTCGACTGCTGTGGTGAGCCGGTCCCGCAGACGTTGCATTACGTCATCTCCTCGGAAGGTTAGCTGGATGAATACTTTGAGTTTAGGGACTGTAGTTACTTCTGATTTCGGTTTGGGCTGTTGGCAGTGGCGCTTTATAAATCCTGTGGAGTACCCATTCAGGTTTAAGGCATTCTTCAGAGTTTTAAATTCCTCTGTCAGTGTGTCCTGGGTGCATATCTTCCCAGAACGGTCAAACAGGGTCCGTACTAAGCCCCGTTTGTACTGGACAGGTGCGAAGCTCTGAAAATTTAAGTATTGGCCAGTCCATGTTTCTTTGCGGTACACCGATCTTTGAATTGTGCCATCTGCTCTACGTCTCATTGGGATATCTAGAAACGGCAACGCTTCGTTGTGTTCGTGTTCCATAGATAAAGAGATGTTTATATGTGTCTCGTTGATTGTGGCCTGGAACGACGTTTCTTGTAGCTCGTCTGTGGTGATAATTAGTATATCGTCCACGTAACGACGGTAAAAGGCCAAGTTATTGATTTCTGAGGATCTCTTTTCTTCTAAGTGTGCCATGAAGATGTCCGCTAGAATAGGTCCAAGTGGGCTCCCCATGGCCACTCCGATAATTTGGCGATATGACTTGTTTAGAAAGTTGAATTGTATGTTGGCAGTACATAATTTTAATAGCCTCTATAGAATAGCTGATGGTATGCCTAGTTTTAGTTGTTTGTCTCTAATGCGTTCGCTTATTATATTCACGGTCTCATCTAATGGAACGTTGGTGAATAAAGAGGCAATATCCATGCATGCCATGTGTTTGTTGTTTATGTCCATAGTATCCAATAATTCCACCAGTTCGAATGTATCCCTGAGTGTTCTTGGATCGAAGGACTGTCGTACTGGCTTTAAAATTTCAGCTAGCCATCTCGCCATTCGGTGTTGTGCCGAGTTAACCATGGAAAGGATCGTTCTTAGTGGGATGCCGGGCTTGTGAAGCTTGGGTAGACCGTACATCTGAGGTGTTTGGGAGCCACGCGGTGTGAGCGTTTTTGCAGTGGCCTCACTGATGAGTCCTGTATTCACAAGTGACTGGATTTCTTTCCTCATTTTTGCATCCAGGTCCTCCGACTTGTTAACTGTTTGCTCTACTCTGAATTTTGATGCGTCTGATAATATATCATCCATTTTTCTCTGGTAGTCTAATATGTCCATCAGTACTGCACCACTCCCTTTGTCAGGTTTCAATATTACAAGGGTTTTGTTGGCCTTTAACGCTTTTAAGGCAGTAAGGTGTTCGTTGGTTAGCGGACATGTCTGTTTAGAGGGGGTTGTGCGATACTGGTGTTCTAAATCTACCAGTTTGGCCTTCAGCCAGTAGAGTAAAATAACAAGATACATCGTTCAAGCTGAAACATACACATGTTCGTTCAGTAATATCAATTGTTTACCATGGTAATTTTAAACTGATTACCATGTCTTTCTGTTTGCACAACATTGGCCTATGTAGATGAATCATTAGAGCTTCTGCAAACTGTAACAAACGACTATTTTGTGTAAAAGCGCTGTCTCTATCAGTGACATGACCGGTTTCCAAGACATGATGTGCAATGGACGACGCCGGAAGTTTATATTTGTGGTGTGTCAGCCTTCCCATGATCCCAACGCCTGTGTGTAATAATATGTCAACCCAATTTGGTACGTGTTCAACAACCCTGATGTTTAGCTGCCGCTCTGTTCTACCTGACGAGATGCAGCGAAATATGCCAGGCAGCAAATCGTACATTCTATAGTTTGTCTTTATTCAATTTCACTACGGGAAAACATTGTTTTGACATGCATTATAATGTATATTATGGGTCTAGCCCTGTGTATAGTTATTATTGTCTCTGTTATACGTTTTTTAACATTACTATGTAGTTCTCTGTTTGTAATATAATACGCTATGTTGCTATTTTTGTGTTATATATATATATATATATATATATATATATATATATATATATATATATATATATATATATATATATATATATATATATATATATATTAGGGCTGTGGAAGTTAACAATTAATTAATCGATTTATCTTTAATTTATTTTAACGATTAATTAATTTTTTTTAACGATTAATCGAAAACTTTTCTCTCATCACTTATACAAATGAAACGGATGTCGAAAAATTGTCGGACATTTTAATCATAGTGCTGCAAACACAACGGAGTTGCAAAATTGTACTGAGTCACCATTGTGTAAGCTGCAGCAAGATGTACCAACAAGATGAAACAGTATGTTTATTATGCTACAGAGTCTTCTACATGTCAGAGAAGCATTAACTGTCTACATGTCAGATGAAAAGAAGCAATCCATCCATCATGTGCCATGCCGGTAAGCGTGGGCGGTCATGTTCTGCCATCTCACTCGATCAACAGAGTCGTGGATCAGTTCCGTGTTTCTGTCTCGACCATGCCACAAGGCCAAGCCATCCAGATACTTGTTTCTAGGTCTTCCCCTTGGTCTGTTCCCCTCGATCTTACCAGTTGTCACCAAGTTCTCCAAATCATTTCTTCTCATAACATGCCCAAAAAATTGTGACTGTCTACGTCTAATGTCTCTGATCAGTTTACGATCTTCATTTGTTTCTTGAAGGACTTGTTCATTGGTCTTTCTGGCTGTCCATGGTATTCTTTGCATTTTCTTCAGAAACCACATTTCTACAGCCATCAGATGTTTTTCAGCCTGGCTGCTCATTGTCCAAGCTTCACATCCAAATAAAAGTACAGGTTCTATGTAGCATCTCAACACTCTTTTTCTCGTTTCAAGTGACATCTTTTTATTGGTCAGTATGTTTTTCATCTTGCTAAAGGCTACTTTTGCCATGGCGATTCTTGTTCTAATCTCTTCAAGGCATCTCCCATCAGATGTTATTACTGTTCCGAGGTAATTGTACCTATTCACTTGTTGAAGAATATTCCCATTTACTTGTATATTACACTGTGGTATTTCGTTCTTCTTAGTGACGACCATAATCTGTGTCTTTTTACAATTTAATTCTAACCCTTGTTGTTCACTGTGTGTAACAACCGCATCTACTAAATTTTGCAGGTCCTGTTCATTGTCTGCAATCAAGACTGTATCATCTGCATATCTAATGTTATTGATGCATCGTCCCCCAATGTTGATTCCTTCCATATTTTCAATATTTCTGAAAATATTTTCACTGTACAGGGAAAACAGATCTGGAGACATTACACATCCCTGTCTCACACCTCTCTTAATAGGCTGATATTGGCTTACTTCATTATCAACTCTTATGGCAGCTTGTTGTTTCCAATATATGTTTTTTATAAGTCTAAGGTCTTTCCCATCAATTTGTAGATCTTCAAGCATCCTTATCATGTTGACATGTCTCACTTTATCAAAAGCCTTTGTGTAGTCAATGAAGCAAAGGTGTAGATCTTTGTTTACTTCTATAGAACGTTCGATTACGGTTCTCAGTATATACACAGCATTTACTGTACCCTTGCCTACTACAAACCCACATTGTTCTTCTCCTATTTCAGGTTGTATTTTCCTCCTAACTCTTTGCATGATAATTCTTAGCAAAATCTTCGTGATGTGACTCATTATACTAATTGTTCGATGTTGATCACATTCCAAGGCTCCTGATTTCTTTGGGATTGCAATAAATACAGAATTACATAACTCATGAGGTATATTTCCAGTATCATATATTGTATTAAGCAGACTGGTAACTTTATCTATTCCATATTCTTCTAAAGCATTAATCATTTCTGTTGTGACGCTGTCTGGACCGGGGGTTTTGCCAGATTTCATATGATTAAGAGCATTCTGAACCTCCATCTTCAAAATTGCTGGCCCTTCATTGTTATTTTGAACAATATATTGTTCGTCTCTGCTATCGTCATAAAGGTTTTTCACGTAATCTGACCATACATGTAAAATCTGATCTTTTTCTATTATGACTCTTCCATCTTTTGTCTTTAGGCAGCCTGCTGATGGACATGTTCTTTGATTAGTAATCTCCTGAATTCTTTTGTGCATTAGTTTCGCATTTTTACTGTTGTGTTGTTTTTCAATTTCTCTGCAATTTTTCTCAAGCCATGTTTCTTTAGCCTCCTTACATAAGGTTCTGACTTTTCTGTGAATTTCTTCATATTTGGCAGGATTATTTTTGTTCTGTCTTCTTGTTTCCATTAGTTGTAAAATTTCTTCAGTCATCCATGTCTTACGGCCAACTTTCTTTACTTTTGGAATAGTTTTTTCTGCTGCACAACTGATTGAATTCTTCAGCATTTCCCATTGATCATCTACATCTTGAAATAGGATCTCTAGATCAGACAATAAATCAAATTTGTTCTTTACTTCTATGTTAAAATTATCTTGTATTTCTTTGTCAGTTTTCAATTTGCACAAGTCATATTTAGGGTTTCCTGCTGTATACTTGACTTTCTTTAACTTTACCCTCAATGTGCCAGTAATTAATCTGTGATCACTGTAACAGTCTGCATTTGGAACTGTTTTTACAACTGTTAATGCATTTCGAAACCTTTTGCTTATCAGGATGTAATCTATCTGGTTTTTAATCCTGCTGTCTGGACTCCTCCATGTCCATAATCTTCTAGGATGTTGTTTAAACCAGGTGTTTCCTACAACCAATTCTTGTTCTTTTGCCCATTCTACAAGTCTGTAACCTCTTTCATTTCTCTCTCCCAAACCATGGTTGCCTACACTGTATTCATCGCTTTGCTTTCCTATTTTTGCGTTGAAATCACCCATTATGATATTTATTTCTGATTTTTTACAGTTCTTCAAAGCAGACTCCATGTCATTATAAAATTCCTCTATACTTTCTTCACTGCTTTCACTTGTTGGGGCATATACTTGAATTACATTTATTTTAAAAGGTCTTCCGTTTAATTTTACTAATAGAACTCTGTCTGACACAGCCCAATATCCTTTGACAGAATTTGATGTTTGCTTATCTAATATAATGGCTACACCTCTTTGCTGTTCTTCTCCCCCCGAGTAAATAATCTTACAATCCTCTCCTGTCCTTATCCCTGCTCCTCTCCATCTCGTTTCCGATATTCCTAATATGTTAATCTTCTCTCTCTCCATTTCTTTTTTGATGTCCTCCAACTTTCCATCTGCATTCATTGTTCTAACATTCCAAGTTCCTACTTTCAATGATATTAATCTTTTGCACCTAGTAGCCTGTTGACGGTCTGGAGTCACCTGGTGCGCATGACTATCCCTACCGGGCGAGGCTGCTCCTATGGAGCACCCATTTACGCCGTTTCTCTGATTATCGATAAGTGAACACAACATGATTTTCTTGGCATGTGTAAAGAAGGTAGTTTGCCATTGCTTTCCTTCCCAGCAGTGACCATACTGGTCAGTGACCGTAGCCATTGTCTCCTCAAAAAAGGAGATCCTCTGCCTACCGTCGTGAAGGTGGAGACCATAACCTACAACTATCTGTCGGCTGCTCTCCATCTTCATCCACCACCTGCACCCATGGCTTCACGTAACCCTGATCGGGGGGCTAAACGGAGCAATACAAAGGTCCAAAACTGTCAGGTTCAGAGTGGGAGAAGATTTCGAAATATGTCAAAGTTTTGGACTTATTCTGTCAGACCACGGTCCTGCTTGGCGGTCAATATTTTGTTTCATATAGCTATGCTATCATCATTGACAAAGCGTATGACTGTACACAATGATGATCCGGGCTACATAGCTAAATTTAAGACAGCATGCATTAATGACTTAAGTGAACGTGTAGCTAATATGACAAGTATTTAAATACTACAGATTGAAACAGCACTTGATCCACGCTACAAATACCTGAAGTGTTTGTCAAAAGATGCAAAAGAACGAACTTGGTCACGCATTGAACAACAAATGGCAGTTAATGTTCATGATGAGCAGATGGAGACTTCTGCAACGAATGATACTTACATTGACAATGAAACTATATGTGAACCAAATGAAGAGAGTATTAAGCTAATTGAGTCTGAAATGGATAATAAAGTTGCTGAATCGGATGACCCTTTACAATGGTGGAAACTTAATGACACGGATATCCAAAATTGGCATTTCTTGCCAAGACAATTCTGTGCATATCGGCTACCTCAGTGTTCAGCTCTGCTGGTTATATTGTTAATTAGACGCGCTCGTCACTTGAAGCAAATACAGTCAACATACTCGTCTGTTTGCATAGTTGGTTATTAGATGACATATGAACAAGACAATCTAGTGTTATTTCGATTTTTGACAAATACGACTATAATGTGATTTATGTGACTATAAATGTTTTGCTTTAATCGAAATTAACTATAAATTAATCTTTAATTTTTCAAGTTAACTATTAAATTTAAAGTAATCGGTCGCAGCCCTAATATATATATAGATATATATATTAGATGACCCGGCCCGGCTTCGCCCAGGCCCTGGCGGGGATCTATCTATCTATCTGTCTGTCTGTCTGTCTGTCTGACCCGGCCCGGCTTCGACCAGCCCCTGGTGGAGAGCATCTCATTTAATTCATATAAGTAGTCATATAAGCTCCCGTTCCCGATCTATCTATCTATCTATCTATCTATCTATCTATCTATCTATCTATCTATCTATCTATCTATCCATCCATCCATCTATCCATCCATCCATCCATCCATCCATCCATCCATCTATCTATCTATCTATCTATCTATCTATCTATCTAACTATGTTCGGCCCGTTCCCGTTAAAAATATAGATAAAATAGAAGAATAGATAGATTGATAGTAGAAAATATGATTGGAAGAGATCTATCTAAAGTAAACTTACCAAGATATCACGAACAGCCAACAAATGGTGGGCGGTGGGTTGACTGCAGAGTACTGCAAACGATATGCAACTAACTTTCTCTCACAAAACATTACTTTTTTTTTAAACTAACGAAAATCGCAGGCCCGTCCTACATTCTGCCCTTCTTCTCTATTTCCTCTCATACATTCTTTCATTCAACATCTCTTATGGAGCAATTCTTTGACAACAAAAAATACCCAATGTGGGTGTAATGCGCCACACATATGAGAATGATAAAAAAAAAAAATTAATGTGCTGTTGAAGAAAAATAAAAAGATGAGTTAGAAAATTTTCACTATTTAAATAGATGCATTATTTTTTATGAAAACTATGAAAATGCCTGAAAGATTATTCATTATTTATTATAACTCATATGCCTGTAAATAACTGTCGACAAAGAGTTTATAAATCTTTGAAAACAATGCAACAATCTATATATAAAATAATAGCAATGTTATTAAAAGTTATGCCCCTTGAAATAACTTTTCTTATGTTAAGTGTCCTTGAAATAACTTTTCTTATGTTAAGTCCCCTTGCTATGTAGAAATGATAATGTAAATTTAAATTATTAAATTTTAGTAAGTAAATAGCTTTTAGTAAGTACAAAACTATGACAGTCGGTTGCATGGGAATGAAACGAAGACGTGTAGAAAATTTCATCTCAATCGGATGGACCGTTCGCGAACGCATAAAGAACGAACCCACATACATACATACATACACTGTGTTTTATAGACATAGATATATAATATGTGATTCTCTGTCCTTCTATCCATGTAGATATTGATGACTATGTTGAATATTTCGTAACCTAACAATGTCACTCTGTTCTTACTGCAATCAAATATGTAGCTGTTTTGACTCTGTAATATATTTCTTAATCTTACTATGTAATTCTCTAAGGTTCTATGTTCTTATACAAACAGAAACGAAGTAAGATACACCAAGTCTGACTGTGTGTTTCCTGCAAGACTTAATATTGATTATCTTGTCCGTAATAATAAATGGTTTCCCCCAAGAAATCCACCCTGCCAGCCACTTATAGTCATTTGTTTCTTTGTATCCACTATTCTCACTTAGGCCACGTTAACTGTTTCTCATTTCGTTTGTTTCATTCACTTGCGTGTACCAACCTCTCTTATCTGCTTTTATTCTTGCTATTTGTGTTTGTCGCGCAAAGACTGTAGGGTTATTTATCTAAACAGGGAAATCATCATCATCACCATCAACATGTAACTTTCCAAAAGGTGCACACCGTCTTACCTCGCCACAGACCTCTGTCCTTAGTGTTCTAGACCAATTGTATGGGTGCTATTCCTCGAGGCCATCGTCTCACACTATCCACCATCCTTTCTCTTGGTGTGTGTGTCTTTATCATTCTACCGCTGATCTTTTGAGTTGTCATGATGTTCTCCAATGCCTGTATTCTAGTTATACGGCCAAAAAACATTGTCTTTTTTATTGTTGCGTATAATACTATCCCATTAACCTCTTCCAAGTAACCGTTGGTAGTTAATCAGGCAGTCTAAAATATGTGCAATATTCACCTCAGTAACAACATCTCAGCTTCATCCAATGTCTTCCTAATTTGCTCGTCTATTTTCAAAGATTCGCTGCCATACTGCATAATAGGTTCACTACAACATTTCAGTACACTATTTCTGAACTTCTGATAACGTGGCCTATTATATATGACACTTTTAATTTTCTGACATGCACGTTTTATTTGATCTATTCTGCTATTTATCTCTGTCACGCATCTCCAGTCTGATGTTATGATTGTTCCCAAACAGCTGAATGCATTTTATTGACTTAGGTAAGCATGTTTGCTGTTATTGTAGTACCCCACTTTGACTATTCGCATTCAATTTATCCTGGTCTCTTGGGTAAAGCTATATATGCATATTTCAGAATATGATTAAGTATGTTTTTACTATTGTAACTAACATTTAAAAGCTTATTTGGTATCTCTGTTCCAGATTCTCCAAGTACTTCTAATTCGTCTCCAGTGATTTTATCTGGCCCAGCAGTTTCTATTTCTTCATTCGTTAGATCTCCTTTCTGATAATATCTCTTTACATGTTTGATAATGAGGTTGTTTTTTTCCAGCTTTACATTGTAAGCATTGCACTTTATCTGTTTTTCACAATCACTCTGTTTCGTTACTGAAATTCTGGTTCGAATCACTTAATCCCTTTGCTAATTATGTTGTTTCTAACCTCTGTGTTTTTTTTTCCTGTTTCAATCTGACTTTTATTTATCCACAAATTGGGAGGTGATCATTGTTACATTCAGAGCCTGGCACTGTCATCGAATTTATGAATGCATGTCTAAATCATTTTTATTAATCAATAATCATGCTGTCAGGTATTCATTCGTCCTGTCCCAGATCTAACTAGAGGAAGTGACGTTTGTGGTTTTCTGACAAGGGCGTTGAGAATATCACGGATAGAGAAGACAACAGACAATGGGTATTGACAGCTGCGGGTTATAGTTATACGAGGACATCTGAGCAAATCTGTGAGGGAAATTCAAATGAAGCACACGGAACTTAACATCAGAGGACGTTGATTAGAGAAAGTGACAGTATGTGGATGAAACAACTAGACAAGAGAATAGAAAGAAGACAGAAAGTTGTATGTGTTAAGCTGAAAGAGGTGGGCAATTAACTGTTATTTAAGAAATTTTAATTAAAATATAAGTTGACAGATTGTTGAAGGAAATATTGATTCAGGTAATGAGTCGGGGAAAATATAATCTGACAGAGTGTTGGAGTATTTTTATCATAAATATCTTCTCCTGAATATGAATAGAAGAAGTTCCTGAAAACTAGTTTATGTTAGTAATTTAATTCTTCTAGCACCAGAAATTTGCTACATTAACCACATTTCTCATTCTTGTGAATTTAACTCGTCTAACATCGGAAAGTTGCTACAGTAACCAAATCTGTCTTTCTTATTAATTAACTTCTCTAACACAGGCTACATTAACCAAATCTAACTTTATTATCAATTAACATCTCTAACACAGGAGACTTGGTACATTAACCTAATCTATCTTTCTCATTAATTAACTTCTCTAACACAGGAGAGTTGCTACATTAACCTAATCTATCTTTCTCATTAATTAAATCCTCTAACAACAGTGAGTTGCTACACTAACCAAGTCTCTTTCTCTTACTAATGTAACTTCTTCTGCATAATACAGTTACTAAATTAATCACATCAGTCGTTTTTCTTAAATAACTCCCTCAGCATCAGGCAATTGCTACATTAACAAGTCTGTTATTCTTATTAAAATAACTTCTTTGCATCAGATAGTTCCTGCATTAAATAAATCTTTCTTCCTTACTAATTTAACTTCTTCAGCATCAGCCAGCTGCTATATTAACCACATCTGCCGTTCTTCTTAATATAACTCCCCCAGCACTAGACAGTTCCTATATTAACCAACTGTCTTTTTTATTAACTGTCCAGAAATTACCACTCGACGGTCTAAAATATAATATGGTTTTTATTTTTAATATTGCGATATGGCTGCTTTTTTCACAGAACGAATGTATCAATTACAGACGTTAGTGTGAATATACAGAAGAATAAGTCGTGTTTCATGGAAACCAAAAAGTATTTACAACCATAGAAGTTATAGAGAAGCTGGGGATGAATAAAACGCCAATTTAAAAAAATAATAAAGAAAGAAGATCACATATTGTGGAGATATAAAAGGCATGAAGCTCTAATAAAACCATAGGAGAAGAAACGTGGAAAGCAGGTGAGAAACATTAGTTTAGGCCTTATCGCCAATATCCCAGGCTATGAAATCTTGGACCTGGGACTGTTTGTATTCACATTCGGTATAAACTCTGCTGGGTAAATACAGGTTACATTCAGGGCATGTTATCAGTGAGTTTTCATAGTTGTATCAACAGAGTCGCGAGATCGATCGACTGGTGAAGAGGCTAGGAGTTTTGAACACGCTTCTTTCGTATGTGAAAACAATGGGTCTCAAGCACGTGAGGCAAATACCTTAGTGGTAGCATAAACTAACAATTACACTGTATGACATATGTATTGTGTGTGGGTGTGTGTGCGCGCGCGCGCGTGTGTGTGTGTATATATATATATATATATATATATATATATATATATATATATATATATATAGAGAGAGAGAGAGAGAGAGAGAGAGAAGAGGAGCAGACAGACAGACAGACAGACAGACAGACAGACAAACAAACAGACAGACAGACAGACAGACAGTCAGTCAGTCAGACAGACAGACAGACAGACAGACAGACAGACAGACAGACAGACAGACAGACAGACAGACAGACAGACAGACAGACAGACAAAGATATGTCTTTGTGTCTGTCTATTTCAATGTCACACATACACAAACACACACATGAAGTGAAATTGCATAAAAACATGCTATGAAAGGAAGGAAGGAAGGAAGGAAGAAAGAAGGAAAGAAAGAAAGAAAGAAAGAAAGAAAGAAAGAAAGAAAGAAAGAAAGAAAGAAAGAAAGAAAGAAAGAAAGAAAGAAAGAAAGAAAGAAAGAAAGTAAGTAAAGGACCCTCTAAGCCGCCTTGTTGTGTATTGTACATATTGTGTGTTTAGACCAATCGGAACCAATCCACGAGGACTATACATCCCTTGACATTTGACGGTACCTAGTTTAGGCTGGTTCGGCCTGGGATCACAGGTCAATATGTTTTATTAAATCAACCTCGATGAGGATCGGAACATATAACCAGCAGACCATCAGGCAAGCAAGCTGGCCACAGCTCGACCGCGGCTCCCTGACCTAGTGTGTAGTTACGTAAACTGTGATTCAAGCTAGCCACAGCTCGACCGCGGCTCCCTGTGCTAGTGTGTAGTTACGTAAACTGTGATTCAAGCTGGCCACAGCTCGACCGCGGCTCCCTGTCCTAGTGTGTAGTTACGCAAACTGTGATTCAAGCTGGCCACAGCTCGACCGCGGCGCCCTGTCCTAGTGTGTAGTTACGCAAACTGTGATTCAAGCTGGCCACAGCTCTACCGCGGCGCCCTGTCCTAGTGTGTAGTTACGCAAACTGTGATTCAAAACAATGCATTCCCTTTCGAATGGGGTAAAGAATCAGCTCGTAATTCCGCATACCGCGTTGGAAACACAGCTGCTGGCGATTTGGCAGCAAACCGCCTTGTGTTGGTTGTTTTATGAAATGGTATGGGTGCTGGTCGTTCAGAAAGCAATGGCAAACTACTGAACGTAATCTTGCCCAGGAATCACTAACAGCAAAAAAAAAATGCTTGGGTTGACTGCTACGTTTTGTAAAGGATATACAACTAACTTGTATTAGTGAATGTTAACACAGAAACCATAAACAATATGCTGTACAATTTATAGCTAAAACATTTTCATTGAGCTAAAGTTTTCTTCATGTATTCACTTCATACGATAAATACCTCTGCAGTATGTACCTGAGTAGATGCCGCGAAATATGATTGGACATCAATAGTGCAATATATATTTTGTGGCTTATGTGTGTAAATTGTAATATGGAATAACTCGGTATAAAAAAGCAAGAGAGATAATAAAATAACTGTTTGCTGTTGGAAACAATAAAGAAGTAAACGTCGCTGAAGGCAATGTACATCACACGAGGACAATTATATATGTGTAACATATGCGAACCATGAAGGGCTAATGTCGCCCGTATTGTTACACCAATCGATAACCATAACCATGAATAATGAATGAATGAAATTACAATTCTGATCTTGGTGAGAGCGGTCGAGTAGATAAGCTACAGTTAGACAGGAGAATGAGGGTTAATCCGCCGTTGTTTTCATCTGGTAATCCCATCATCCATGCCCACTGCGACACACTTTAAGCACGTGTTGGAAGATTACAATTATAGTTCTATAAAATGCAACAAGACCGACCTGGTCACGCCTCGAATCCATTACATGAATTGTCCATCTGAGAATACCAGTTTTGGACTGGTGATTGTGAAAGAAGCTTCTCCGTACAAGAATTACAGTAAGGCAGGGCTGATATACAGCGGTCATGTTAGCGAAGTTTATAGCGAACTGCGCAGAAATCATGAGCATGATGTGACGATGGTTTGACGCCTACAATCGTCACCTGTGAAATTGTGGAAAAGATTAGCCACCTATTCCTCCGTGCATTCAGACCTCCGTGCAAACCGGCCCCGGTGCATTCAGACCTCCGTGCATTCAGAACTCCGTGCATTCAGAACTCCGTGCATTCCGGCCCCCGTGCATTCAGACCGCCGTGCCAACCGGCCCCCGTGCATTCAGACATCCGTGCATTCAGACCTACAAAAGGCGATGGCACTATCACATCATACACCCATTGCAGGAAACTGTTTTGGATAATGTTGTTTAAAGGCGTCAGATGCTTCGTAAGTTACGGACTGAACAGAGAGACCCACAGAGAGAAACATCTACACAAAAAAGATATGTCAGTGTCTGAGTTGTCTGTCAGTCATCTATTGCCTATAGTATCTTGTGGTGTAGGACAGGTGATGTCTTGAACCTGAAGAACTTTGGCCGCCTGGCTAATGCAGTCGCCATGAACGAACAATGCAGGTTAGGATGTTCCCCCCCCCCCCACCCCCCACCCCAATTAATCAATCATGTGCCCTGCCGGAAAGCGTGAGCGGTCATGACTCGCCATTTCACTCGATCACCAGAGTCGTGGATCAGCTTAGTGTCCCTGTCTCGACCATGCCATGTGGCCAAGCCATCCAGGTATTTACTTCTTGGTTTTCCACTTGATCTTTTCCCTTCGATCTTGCCAGTTGTCACTAAGTTCTCCAATCCATTTCTTCTCATAACATGTCCAAAAAATGTTGACTGTCTACGTCTAATTTTTCTAATCATTTTGCGATTTTCATTTGTCTCCTGTAGTACTTGGTCATTGGTTTTTCTGTATGTCCATGGTATTCTTCACATTTTCCTCAGAAACCACATTTCTGCAGCCATCAGATGTTTTTCAGCTTGACTGCTCATTGTCCAAGTTTCACATCCATACAAAATAACAGGCTCTATGTATCCCCTCAACACTCTTTTTCTCGTTTCAATTGACATCTTTGTATTGGTCAGTATGTTTTTCATCTTGCTAAAGGCTACTTTCGCCATGGCGTTTCTTGTTCTAATCACTTCAAGGTATCTCCCATCAGATGTTATGACTGTTCCGAGATAATTGTACGGATTCACTTGTTGAAGAATATTCCCATTTATTTGTATATTACATTGTGGTATTTCGTTCTTCCTAGTGATGACCATAATCTGTGTCTTTTTACAATTTAATTCTAACCCCAGTTGTTTACTGTGTGCAACAACCGCATATAATAATTGCTGCAGATTCTGCACATTATCTGCAATCATACTGTATCATCTGCATATCTAATGTTATTGATGTTTCGTCCTCCAATGATGATTCCATTTATATCTTCTACATTTCAGACAATATTTTCACTGTACAGGGGAGAAAGATCTGGAGACATTACACATCCCTGCCTAACACCTCTCTTAATAGGCTGATATTGTCCCACTTCATTATCAATCCTTATGGCAGCTTGTTGTTTCCAATATATGTTTTTATATAAGCCTAATGTCTTTCCCATCAATTTGTAGATCTGCAAGCATATCTACCATGTTGACATGTCTAATTATATCGAAAGCCTTTGTGTAGTCAATAAAGCAAAGATGTATATCTTTGTTTACTTCTATAGAACGTTCAATAATTGATCGCAGCATATACACAGCATTTAGTGTGTACCCTTTCCTTCTGCAAACCCACATTGTTCTTCCCCTATTTCAGGCTGTATTTTCTTACTCACTCTTTGCATGATAATTCGTAGCAAAATATTTGTGATGTGACTCACTATACTAATTGTTCTATGTTGATCACACTCCAAGGTTCCTGATTTATTTGGGATTGCAATAAATTCAGAATTACATAATTCAGAAGGTATATCTCAGGTATCATATAATGTGTTCAGTAGTCTGGTGACTTGCTCTATTCCATATTCTTCTAAAGCTTTAATCATTTCTGTTGTGATGTTATCTGCACGGGGGCCTTGCAGGTTTCATATGTTTAAGAACGCTTCGAACCTCCATCTTTAAAATTGGCGATCCTTCATTATTAAATCGAATATCATACTGTTCATTTCTGTTATCATCATAAAGGTCTTTCACATAGTCTGACCATGCATGTTGAATCTGATCTTCTTCTATTATTATTTTGCCATCTTTAGTTGTTAGACAGCCTGCTGATGTACTTCTTCTTTTATTAGTAAGTTCCTGAATTCTTTTGTGCACTAATTTGGTATTTTGACTGTTTTGTTGTTTTTCAATTTCTAAGCAAACTTTCTCAAGCGATGCTTATTTTGCTTCTTTACATAATATTCTGACTTGTCTGTGAATTTCTTCATATTTGGTAGAATTATTTTTGTTGAGTTTTCTTTTTTCCATTAGTTGTAACATTTCTCCAGTCATCCATTTCTTACGACCCACCTTCTTTAATTTTGGAATATTTGTTTCTGCAGCCAAACTGATTGAATTCTTCAACATTTCTCATTGATCATCCGCATCCTGGAATAGGATCTCTAGATCAGACAATATATCAAATATGTTCTGTACTTCTAGGTTGAATTTGCTTTGTATTTCATTGTCGTTACTCAATGTACACAAATCCTATTTAGTGTTTCCTGTTATATACTTGACTTTCTTTAACTTTATCCTCAATGTTCCTGTGAGTAATCTGTGGTCACTATAAAAATCAGCACTGGGAACTGTTTTTGCTATTGTTAGCGCATTTCTAAATCTTCTGCTAATCAGAATGTTATCAATCTGGTTTCTAATCCTGGTATCAGGACTCCTCCATGTTCATAATTTTCTAGGGTTTTGCTTAAACCAGGTGTTTCCTACAATCATTTCCTGCTCTTTTGCCCACTCTACAAGTCTGTATCCTCTTTCATTTCTCTCTCCTAACCCATAGTTTCCTACTGTGTATCTATCACCTTGATTTCCTACTTTTGCATTGAAGTCCTCTATTATGATGTTTATTTCTGAATTTTTACATTTCTTTAAAGCTGACTCTATGTCATTATAAGATTCCTCTACACTATCCTCACTGGATTCTCCCGTTGGGGCATATACCTGAATAGCATTTATGCCAAAAAGGTCTGCCGCTCAATTTAACTAGTCGAACTCTGTCTGACACTGCCCAATATCCTTGAACAGATTTTGATGTTTGCCGGTCCATAATAATTTCTACCCCCCCTTTGTCGATCTTCTCCTCCAGAATAAATAATCTTAAAATCTTCATCTATCTTGATGCCTGCTCCTGTCCATCTCGTTTCGCACATCCCTAAAATATTACTTTTCTCTCTTTCCATTTCTTGTTTGATGTTATCTAATTTCTCGTCGTCGCTTAACGTCCTAACATTTCATGTTGCTAATTTTAATGTCTCTGACATTGTCTTGCGATGATCTGTCTTTAGGCGAATCATAATGAATTAGGCACTTTTAAAGAAGGTAGTTTGCCGTTGTTTTCCTTCTATGGCAGTGACCATACTGGTCTGAGACTCCAGCCATTGTCCACCGACAGTAAAAATTAAATCCACCTCTTAACGAGGATTTGAACCTGGGTCTCATGGCATTCTAGTCACTCAACTTGCCGCTCCATTCCGACCTCTGAAATGCAGCCTATCCTCACCATGTGCCATTCCGATGGCGTCGACAGTTATTGTTGGCCATCTCAAACGCTGACCAGGGTCTCGGATCAGATCCGTATTCTTGTCTAGACTATACCATGTGGCTATGCCTTCCCTTGCCCCTTGTCCTTCCAATTTGCTGGATGTTACTATGTTTTTAAGTTTATTTCTCATCATAATGTTCCCAAAATATCTCTAGTGTCAACGTCTAATTTGTCTACTCCATTTACGGATTTTAATTGCTTCTTAATGTTTCGTTTCATTTGTTATTTTGTCCACCCTAAGTATTCTTTGCATTTTTTTTTTGCAGAAACCATCTTTCCACTGCCATTAGATGCTTCTCAACTTGTCCATGTTTCGCATTCCTTCAAATGTATAATTTCTACGTAACAATTCAGTATAGTTTCTCGTTGGAATTGACGGATTATTGTTTCAAAAGGCTGCCGTTCTCAAATACAGCTGGTTACATTTTTTTAAAAAGGGAGGTTGGGGGGGGGGGGGGAATTTCTTCTGTACACGTTACTAGAATAACAACGAACGAGAAAGGGAAAGAGATATCAGATGACGCTGAGAATTCTGACATGGTTGTTGCATAAATGTATAATAGTGAATGTTGGAGTGAGTCTTCAAGCGGCCAATAAATGGCTTTCTATAACCTGGAAAAACAGGTTACAACATCAGTGAACTAAGGTTTTTATTTCATTATCAGGTATAAGTCGTTTGCAGAACGTTTCTCTCATCACAGTCCGCCGATAAGACTCTCGTTCCCTATCAAGTTATAATTCACAATCCATAACGTGAAAACCGAGCCTACTATCTACAGACTGAGCTATCAATCGTTCTCAGAATGTCTTTAATGGCTCGTGTCCATTGCTGTAATGTCGGTTCCTGTATCATTTTCCAGGAGTAGGAGCCACGCCTTCTAGAAGAAGAAAAAACAACAGCAATTCACCTAAACGAACATCCCTTGAAACAAGTAAAGAGCTTCAAGTACCTAGGAAGTATAATATCATCAAATGGCAGATAAGAAGACGAGATCGAAAACAGATGCAATAAGGCAAACCAACTCATTGGACAAATGGCACCAATACTAAAGAACAAATATGTATCAATAACTACTAAGAAAGCACTTTACAACACAATCTTCCTATAGTCTGTCCAGAAATGAATGCTTTCATTCACGATCAATTATTTTGAAAACTGTCTGCTGCATCGTTATAAAATTTTTCCTGCCGTCTTATATTTACCCCCACCCAAGGAATGTGTCTTTGATAGGTCCAAAAGCCACTTAGATCATGGGAAGCGGCGACATTTCTTTGATGTTTTGGTGAAAAACTAGTGATTTCTCGCTAACAAACTTGTTTTACAGTAATGTCCCGTTCCACTACGCGAGGCTCTTGTCATAAGGCCAATCCCATGTCCCACGAGAACATTAACTATTCAACGCTAATGTTTCCGTGTGAAGACGTAATACATTTAATAATGTGCACTTCATCGCTGACCCGTAAATTATATACCGCATAAAAACAAATTTTGAAATCTGCCGTACAATCTCCAAAACAAAATTCTTTTGGTGGGTGGACATAATGATAAGGTTATAAGCTAAATCTCATCATTTCCCCTCAGTTGGTTACTGAGATATAGAATTTTGTATTGGGACAAACAAAAGTAAACAGACTATACCAACTCTATGCTACCAATGCCAAACCTGAATAATGACAGAAAAAGAGAAAAGAAACATCACAACAACAGAAATGAGATTCCTAAGAAGAATGCTCAACGTATCAAGAAGAGATAAGATCAGAAATGAAGAAATCAGGACTAAAGTGGGGGTTATAGCAGCACTATATTTTATTAGAAAGCAGCAAGTCAAATGGTTTGGCCATGCAAGTAGCTTACCGTTCAACAGCATGCCACAACAATCAATGATGTACAGGCCACATTGAAACAAAGGAAGAGGCCAACCACGTAAACCTTGGATGGAGGGAATAGCAGACTGCACGGGAATATCGATACATGAAGCGCATAATCGGGCACTCTCACGATGTTTATACTTCACCTCGACACCGCAAGGTACAAGAGGAACATGATGAGATGAGATGAGATGAGGTGAGACGCCATCTATTAGTGTTCTTTCTAAGCCACTGCAGTGTTTCATATTGCCAAAGTACTTCAGTGTTTACAACGTTTATCTATCTGGGTATTCCTCTGGAGATGAGATTGCAGTATGTTCACAATGAAATTCTTATAACCCGTGGAGAAAACATGGCTAGCCTAGACCTAATCCTACCCAGTCCATTTATGATGTGCTTGCTTTCTTGTGTTCGCTGGCTGTGAACTCCAGCGCGAAGTCCTTTATGCCGGATGAAGACATCCTGTTGTCCAACATCAGTGTGATGTCATACAGGACCTGAGGTTTGAGTGAGTATCCGTTGTCCCATGTCTAGCTTATTGTTGTGCAGACTGGTGGTTCCTCGCCGTGCAGGCAGACACTCTCCGACTTCGGAGGAATCGGCGATTCTACTGACTTTAGCCAGGACCCCAAAGGGACCTGTTGCCCAGGACGCTCGGCGAGGACGCGTCAATAGGTCGTGGCCAGTATATAACCCAGCCCTGGTGCCTTGGAAACACCTGTTCCTTCCATGATGTGCTACATCATGACCGGGTTACATGTGAACAGTCTGCCGGTTTCTGCGCATGGAGAGGGACAGAAAAGCTCAGCAACACGGTTCCCTTACAGATCTTCTTTGGTACCAGGTCGGGAGAAAAGCCTCTACACCAACCTCACTCTGACAGGTGCAAGCCCTTTCCAGGGCTCAGACGACCAGACCGCCGGTACATCGGATTTAACACAGTGTTCCAGAGGCTTCACCAATCATCCAACCAACAATCTTTTTTTCGCATATCCTTTACTGGACATTGCAGTCAACACCAACATTTTTCAGCTGTTGTTGATGTCTTGGCAAGTTTTACGTTCAGTAGTTTGTCATTGCTTTCTGAACATACCCTTGTAAGTAACCAGCGCGACGCGATCTCCTGCCAAATCTCGTGCAGCTGTGTTTCGCGCGTGGGTAACGGGATTACAAACAATGTCCTTAACTCCTTCGCCAGGGAGACAGGCAACCAACAGTCTATCGAAGGTAAAATGTTTGAAAAACTCCTAGCCTAATAATCAGGTCCTACAAGAAAGAAATGAAAACCGCAAGCTTATTATAGAAATTAGATGTAGACAGTCAAAATTTTTTGGACGCGCTGTAAGTAAGTAAATCTTTATTTTCCAAGGGTTAAGAATTGGGCACGCAGGCCCGTTTGACATTCTGCCCTTCTTCTCTATTTCCTCTCATACATTCTTTCATTCAACATCTCTTATGAAGCAATTCTTTGACAACAAAAGTACAATAAGCATTAAAACGCATGAAAAATATTCAATAATACATGACTCGTTGAGGCAATGTTTAACATGGGCGTCATGAATACCCAAGGTGGGTGTAACGTGCCATACACATGGAATGATGTTTTGTGTGTGTGTGTGTGTGTTTTTTGTGTGTGGCTAGTTGTCGTTCGAGATAATTTATCATTATTATTGTCTTTGTTGCATGTTTTTTTTTGTTTTGTTTAAGGGGGCATGTAGTCTGTCCTGAGGTAGTGTTCAAACAGGTTGCGACTGTATGTATAATGATTGGTGGTGTCTTTGATTATATAAGAAGAAATGAATTAGAGAACTTGACAACTGGCAAGATTGAGGAGAATAGAACAAGGGGAAGACAGAGAAGTAAATATCTGGATGGCTTGGCCACGTGGCATGGTCGAGACAAGTACACGGAGATGATCCACGACTCTGGTAATCGTGTGAGATGGCAAACGCGATCGCCCACGAGTAACGGCATGGCACATGATGATGATGAGTGTGCTCAATGCATTTACAATGACAGGAAGCGGTAACCCCTCGGACGTTACTAAAAATCGTGATGTAGATATTTTGTTGGCACCTCTATTATAACACAGTTATCGTAACAGATATTGCGTTAGAAACATTTGTAAGTACTTAATAACTAGCTTTCAGAAAGTATCAGCTAAAACGACGGCATACCACATCTGGGACCCTAAAGTTTAATGATAATATTAGTGACAATTTGAAAAGCCAAGTGTACTATGGGGAATCCTATGTCACTCGATCATGAACTAATTCGAAATCATTAAAGTTTTTTAACTAAAATATTATAGAAAAATTCTAAGAATACTGTGGGGGAGGAGCGGCTGGCAAGTGGCTGGAATGCCGATTTCTCCTTCTGGAGACCCGGGTTCGAACCCTAGGTAAGGTGTGGATTTTTTTTCTCGGGGAGGGGGGTGGGAGAGAAAATCCTAACCTGCACAGCTCGCGGCGACTGCACTAGCCAGGCGGCCTTTATTCCTCAGGCTCAAGGCACCCCTGCCATACACCGCAAGGTACTTTATAGGCAATAAATGACAGTTGACCGCGGGGCCAGGAAATAGAAAGACGCTAGCATTTTACGAACATGGAAGAAACCTAGCTCATATCGCGGAGCATTAGGTCTCGGAAACCGAAATACGTAGGACATTGCTAAACGCCATATCGGTTTCGAAAATGTCACAATGTTCTTAATGATAATCTAGTGACATGGTCGTTGTCTAGGGTTTTTAATGTTCCTTGTATGTCACTATGGAGTGTAAGTAGATCTAGCCATCTATCTCACAATGCAACTCACCCCAGTAATACACATCCATCAGTCATTAAACAAGATTGCGTTGGCGCACATAATCCTTTAATACAGAAAGAACACGGACAAACGGAACATAATTATATATCCAGAAACAATATAATCTGTAGAATATATCTATATCCTCCTCACAATTTAACACGCACACATCGCTGCCTTCTCAAGGCCTGCTGAATCTCAAATTCACAAGACAGTTAGTCCAGCTACTATCCACGGCTGGACCTCACACAATACAACCCACCCACTGGGTCTAGTCTCCACTAACTATCCAACCCACTCTGGGTTCAGGCCTTCATTAAATATCCAACCCACTCTGGGTTCAGGCCTCCATTAACTATCCAAACCCCACTGGGTTTTTAGGCCTGCATTCACAAGTAGGAGAACAAGACAGGACGGAGATCTATATCTAACTCCGCTCCTTCTCCTTAGACTACCGATCCGCTCGGAGTCCAAACATCCACTGTCCCAAAATACATGAACCGACCTTCAGTCCGTCTCAGCCGCAACCCCCCTTTCAGTCCCCTGAATTCACACAAAAATACACTGTCTCTCGCCCCATCCACCTTGGGGGTCTGCACTCACCCTCACCATTATTTTTCATGGCTGGTTGTTTTTCTCGTAGTCTTGCTACAAAGGTCACTCACCTCAATGTCAATGACCCAGGCATATGTCATTACCAACCTCTTAAAAGAAAACATCGTTTTCAAATGTTGGGAGACTAAAACTTATTAAATATCTGACCCCGACATATTGCCTGGGTAGCCCTAAGTATGACTCCATCTTACTTTAGCTACCACACTAAATAATACACCAAGTAGTCATAGTAGAATACCATATTATCAACACATCAATACCATCACTTTCCATCTTGTGTACCAATGCATGAGCTAACAACATCACATAATAATCAACATGACATAGAAAAGCATTATATTTATGTACCCGCAGGTCTATTAATATCTTCAATAACACACGACCTATGTCACTTTGCTAATAATTGTCCATGAATACATGTCGAGGCGCTGCATTGCCTCTGTCTTCCCTCAACTATCTGGAGAGTTTGTGTGTCGACCATATATCAGGTGGTTCTTTTCTTGCATCAACCCACCTCTGATTCCTGTCGATGCTGTGTCTACCCTTCGTGTACTCATGCCTCATGTTTTCTATATGTTTAAAACATCTGTTTGCTACTCCTAACCCTGGTTCAGTGATGTCTTTAACACTCTTTTGAACTGCGTTACCATTGCTATCTGCATATTGTACCGTTACACTGGAGTCTCTGTTTAGTCTGACCTCTTTATTAAATCCTGGCCAATATACCTGGCATCCTGCTCTCTGCTGCTTACGCCTTACTCCTATGTGCCCTGCCCATGCCCTATCCTGAGCTGTTCTTGTATATTGGTCTCTATGTGCTAACGGTCCTACTACTTGCCCACGTGCAGTTCCGCCATCTGAAGACCGGCGAGTGAGAACCTTGTTCTTCCTTTTGATGCACCATCTACCCTTCTTTGATTGTCTATGTCTCACTTTACTACATCCTTGGAAACATTTGTCCAGAGTAGTATCTTGTCTCTGGGAGTCACTAAAGCTATGTTTGAGACCCATTCTCCCCTGTTTCAATATATTCCATTAAAGTAGGCATCTATTAATTTTGGACACGTTGCTGTCTGTCAGCCAGCTATAAATGTAAAGACTGTGCTGCTAGTCTTTGTGTACCTTCCCTAAGTACACCACCACTTGCTGTGTATGTAAATTCGTAGTACTAATAATATCACTCTGTACTCACCCAGTCACTCTACCAGCACTAGGTAGTGAGGGGGTATTTACCTATACTCCCTTATATATATTTGACAACTAGTTCATAAAGTCTCTGGACATATTGTTAAACATACATATATATACACACACACGAATGAATGATACGATAAGTGCAGTCTATAAAACGCTAGACGCATAGGCTGGTGAAACGCAGACGGATGATTACATCGAAATAAAAACCACTAACATTGGCATGCCCATGTAATACAATACTGTGCGCGTAATATATATATAAACTGACACAGACCACTAGACAGTAGAAATGACGAAAGATCACAATAATAACATATATCCGAAGAAAACAAATATCAAATGCAAATATTATGAAAAGAAAAAAAAAACACTCTAAATTAACCATATACACAACTCTGACGTCATACACAGCGGCTCTAGATATTGGTTAGGACCCCAATGCCAATGCACGACCACTCTAACTTTTTAGCGTTGTCCTTATAAAAATATCGTAAGCACAAGAGGAAAAAACACGTTTTGTAAAGCCTATCTCGATTTAGATAGAAGTTGCAAAACATGCCTATCCAACAACTACATGTAATAACATATACATATATAGATACACAAACGATAACGACGGTTAGAACGATGAGAGCAAACAAAATGTCCAAATCGCTGGTCGACAATACTGTACTTATTAACCAGTCGCCAAAAGTTATTATTTTGTTAGAAATAGTTTCCAATAATATCCTGGAAATGTCTGTTGGTTAAAATTAATGTTCCGAAATATCTTACGACGGTAAATCCCCACAGAAAAATGTTCTTTTGATATGTTGTTACTTTCCCTGGACGTGATGACAACAAAGTAATAATCCAAACGTCTTTATACCTTGGTTGTGGAGATGACGCTTTGTTGTATCATCTATTAGGATTCACATTAACCGACCAGGTTCAACAAACAAAATGGCCACAAATGTCCAACGTATTCAATCTGTATATATAGATACTTTTTTGCGAAGAAATGCGACCATTCTAGTGGTGACGGCGCTTGATTGTCTATTGTAGCATGTTTGCTTAGTGATATGATGACGACAGTAGAACAGTTCAACAAAGACGAAACATAAAGTCTGGTTTTCGTTCAAAACAATTTGTTTTGTTCCTCACCCGCGATTCACTTTCACGGTGACATGAGTCATCTTACAACAACAGGCTGTGGAAATTTCCTGAGTACCTTTACTCCCTATCCACCCCCGCCTCACAATGTCATCTCAATTTCTCTTTATCACCGTCCGTGACCTTGACCACGCAGGTCAACCTCAGTCAGTACCTCATTACTCTTTGTCACAATAATACACACTTAATCTGTATGTAAACTGACCGGAAACCTTTCCGTCATACACAAACACTTTCCACTTCTGCCCCAGCACGGCTGTGGTAGGGGTACTGTTACTACCCCCGTCGGTCACCTCTCCCGGTGAATCAGCAAATGTCAATTCTGTGTTTTCTACACATCCATGTAACTCTCCCCTTCCCGAGAGTTACCTTTTCTCAGTACTTTATCGGTACTGCCCACTGTCTCTTGACCTATAAACACATGCGCCTGTCGTCTCAACCCGACAGTTTTGTCTGTGGTGCTCCGTGTTTGTGCCTAGTGACCAACCCCGTGACCCCACACTCTCCGTTGATCTGTGCCTTGTCTTCTCCAAGCGCGCTTTTTTTTATGTGCCGTGGTGTCCTTTCGTGAACTGTCTGCTAGCTTCAGTAATACTGTCTGGTATCAAATTTACCTGTCGTGACCTTCACGTGAACTGTCTGTTATCTGCTCACCAATTCTCACCCAGGCGCAAATTTTGTCTTTATACCGTGGATACACTCCGCTGTCCACCTCTCTCTCTCTCTCTCTCTCTCTCTCTCTCTCTCTCTCTCTCTCTCTCTCTCTCTATATGAGTGAAAAATGTTATTTTTACCTGGTTTCTCGTGAACTCTGTATTAATTCTCCGACCCTTTTGAAATGCGTCGTCTAATGAAAATGGTGTTTATTCTTTGTGCCATACTTGTCGTTGTAATTGGGCATCCGACTAATGTCTCTGATCTTAGTATCCTCTCTAATCGACGAGTTCACAGATAAACAGAATGACGACAATGTCTATATTGTTCTTGACCGGACTAGCCTCCCAGATAACTCAATATATCACCGTTTTCCTTGACCGGACGAGCCTTCCAGATAATGTCACAATGTTCTTAATGATAATCTAGTGACATGGTCGTTGTCTAGGATTTTTAATGTTCCTTGTATGTCACTATGGAGTGTAAGTAGATCTAGCCATCTATCTCACAATGCAACTCACCCCAGTAATACACATCCATCAGTCATTAAACAAGATTGCGTTGGCGCACATAATCCTTTAATACAGAAAGAACACGGACAAACGGAACATAATTATATATCCAGAAACAATATAATCTGTAGAATATATCTATATCCTCCTCACAATTTAACACGCACACATCGCTGCCTTCTCAAGGCCTGCTGAATCTCAAATTCACAAGACAGTTAGTCCAGCTACTATCCACGGCTGGACCTCACACAATACAACCCACCCACTGGGTCTAGTCTCCACTAACTATCCAACCCACTCTGGGTTCAGGCCTTCATTAAATATCCAACCCACTCTGGGTTCAGGCCTCCATTAACTATCCAAACCCCACTGGGTTTTTAGGCCTGCATTCACAAGTAGGAGAACAAGACAGGACGGAGATCTATATCTAACTCCGCTCCTTCTCCTTAGACTACCGATCCGCTCGGAGTCCAAACATCCACTGTCCCAAAATACATGAACCGACCTTCAGTCCGTCTCAGCCGCAACCCCCCTTTCAGTCCCCTGAATTCACACAAAAATACACTGTCTCTCGCCCCATCCACCTTGGGGGTCTGCACTCACCCTCACCATTATTTTTCATGGCTGGTTGTTTTTCTCGTAGTCTTGCTACAAAGGTCACTCACCTCAATGTCAATGACCCAGGAATATGTCAGAAAACAAGTTACCGAAGGCGTGGTTCATGGGAACAGAGCCAGGGATCGACCAACACCAAATTGGACAAGAGACATTAAAGACACATTGCGCATAAAAACATAAAAATGTATCAAGTTGAGTAACTGGCAAGTGATCGAACATCTTTTCTGCGGGTCGTGATGAGAGCGACACGTTCTGCAAAGCATATGGTGATGTCATAAAAAAAAAAATTTAGTTGCATATCCTTTACAGGACATTGCAGCTTTTTTTTTTTGGCTGTTCGTGATTCCTGGGCAAGTTTACGTTCAGTAGTTTGCCATTGCTTTCTAAATGACCGGCACCCATACTATTTCATAAAAACCAACTTAAGGTGATCTGCTGCCAAATCGCTCCACAGCTGTGTTTCGAAAGCGGGAATTCAGGATTACGAATTGCGTCCGTAAAGCCTTTCCCACGGAGCCGAGGTGATGTCATACGTGGCCAAAACTAATGTTGCTACGTTAATCTGACGTGTTCAGCCGCCTGACGTTGAAGTTCTCTTTTGGTCAGCGCGAGGTTGTGATCCTTCTGAAGTAGCAGGATTACACTCCAGAGTGCTAATAATTTTCAGTCATTATTTCTTTAATTGTCTTCTTCGATTTCTGCTTCTTTCACTTTGTTTACTATAAATACCAACCATTACCTTCGAACATAAAAAAAAAAAAAACGCTAGCATCCTACACAGCATTCTACACACAGCATGTTTACACAGTGCAATCAATTTGAGGGTATAACTATTTTAGAATTCCTGTCCTCCTTTAAACTCCCCCGATGGTGTTTCCACCTTGTCGTGGTGGGGGAGCTTGAGTTTCTCAATGACCCTGAGAGCTATGCCGGCGGTAGCGTAGCTACCAGCAGGGCCTCCCAAGCCGGACAGGTCAAAGGGTAGAGAACAGACAAAGAGAAACACCCTGGACCTCCAGGTTGGGGGTTGAAGCGTGGGGTTAACATCCCCACCTTTGTAAAAACCTTTCTTTGTTATGAAACAAATACATGAGCCTCGATATCGGACTGACTTATCTGGACAACGACCTTGGAACGTTAAAGGACTTTTGAGATTTGGAACATGGAATGTACGGACACTATATCAAGCTGGAGCGGCTGAAGAACTAACCCGGGAGCTGATTGAATATCAAATGGATATAACAGCAATTCAAGAAATAAGGTGATCAGGAGAGGGTACTTTAGAGCAAAATGAAATGATTATAATATATGGAGGAAACACCCAAAATAAACATGAATTAGGAACAGGATTTGTCATCAAAAAAGAGTTATGGGGGAACGTTTTAAACTTTAAAGCTTTTAATGACAGGATTAGTAAATTACGAATAAAAGGTAAATGGAAAAATATAACGATGATTAATGTACATGCACCTACTGAAGAGAAAGAAGATGATATTAAAGAAGACTTTTATAATGATCTGGAAGATGTCATAGAAGAAACCCCCAAACAGGACATCCTGATTGTGCTGGGAGACTTCAATGCAAAAATAGGTAGAGAGCAAACTAATAAAAAAAAGTGGCCGGTATGGAAAGCCTACATACAACTTCAAATGATAATGGATGGAGAGTCATCAACCTGGCAGAAGCCAAAGGACTGCAGGTTAGCAGTACCAGACTACAAAGAAAGGATATACACAAACAAACTTGGAAATCATGTGACTAGAGAACCTATAATCAAATAGATCACATTTTAATTAACAACAGAAATGCATCAAACATACAGCAAGTCAGAAGTTATAGAGGAGCTGAGTGCCACAGTGACCACTTCCTCGTTGGAGCAAATTTTAAAATAAAACTTAAGAGAGCTTTCTATACTAAATTACAAAGATTACACCCAACATATAACAGAGAAAAACTGCAAGACATTACAGTCAAAGAGAAATTTACAGATGAAATAAAATGTAAACTTGAAACTCTGCAAAACCCTTTGGAGGAAAGCATTGACCAAACTTGGTTGAACATCAAGAATACAATTCAGTCTACCGCAGAAGAATGTCTCGGTGTGTTAACCACGCATAGAAAGAACAGATGGTTCAATCAAAAATGTGAAGAAGCAGTCATTAGGAAGAAGAATGCCAGACATGTATGGTTAAATGACATCAATAACATCCAAAAGGAAGAGCATTATAGAAATGAATGTAAAGAGGCTACAAAAATAGTCAGACAGCAGAAGCGAGAATACATGAGTAATATAATCAAAGATATGGAAACTAATCACCAGAAAAATGAATCCAGAAAATTTTTTAAAGAACTGAAGTCAATGAAACGAGGGCACCAACAAAACACATATGGTTTAAAAGACAAAAATGGGAATATGGTAAATACCAATGAGGAAATGTGCAACACATGGAAAGAATATTTTATTGAATTACTAAATTGTGAAGCTCCAAGTAACATTTTCTCACAAGAAGAGGTTCTAACATGCGAATCACAAATTGAAGAACCTACATTTGAAGAAATCCTTTATGTAATCACACGACTGAAAAACAATAAGGCAACTGGGACTGATGGAATTGCTGCTGAATTTATAAAGGCAGGTGGCCATGCATTACATCTAAAGCTATACGAACTAATAATAAAGATCTGGAGGACAGAAGAATTACCCCATGACTGGAAAGAGTCATTATTGATACCTATCTTTAAGAAAGGAGACAAGTTCCAATGTGGAAATTATAGAGGAATATCACTACTGTCCACAAGCTATAAGATACTATCCGCAGTATTACTAAATAGACTAAAACCATATTCAGAAGACATATTAGGTGACTACCAGGCGGGTTTTAGACAGAACAGATCAACAATAGATCAGATATTTATCTTACGACAAATAGCAGAGAAACATTGGGAATATAAAGGAGATCTCCATAACATTTTTGTGGATTTTAAAAAGGCTTATGATAGTGTCCATAGGAATAGTCTATGGAATGCTATGCAGGAATTTGGAATACCAAGGAAGTTAATCAACATGACCAGACTATGCATGGAAGATACTTATAATATAGTAACATATAAAGGCAGGAAATCAGACCCCTTCCAAATAACATCTGGCTTGAAACAGGGTGATGCACTATCGCCGCTACTCTTCAATCTGGCTCTAGAGAAAGTTGTAAGGAAGGTAAAGGAGGAATGTGATATTGGAGGAACATCCAAGCTGTTTGGTTATGCAGATGATATAGATATTATAGGGCAAAGTGAACAAAAGACATTGGAAATATTGACTCACTTAAAGGAAAAAGCCCAACAGATGGGGCTGGTTATCAACCAAGATAAGACAGAATATATGGTAATTTCAAGAGACGGAATGGCTAGAAACTCTGGCCACATACAAATAGATAATATGACCATTAAAAGAACGGAAACATACAAATACCTGGGTACGATCTTCAACTGCTCCAACATCATACGGGAAGAAATACAAACTAGAATCAACTCTGGAAATAAGATATACTATGCACTACAACATCTACTAAAATCAAAGGCGCTATCTCGTAACACCAAAATCACAATATACAAAACACTGATCAGACCAGTTGTGCTGTATGGCTCTGAAACCTGGAGTACAACGAAAGGAGACAAAGCCTTGTTACAAACCTTTGAGAACAAAATTTTAAGACGCATCTTTGGACCCATTAGGGATACACAAAGTGGAGAGTGGAAAAGAAGAAGTAACAAAGACATTTATGATCTGTTTAAGTCCCCGCTAATCACTGATATCATGAAGGCTAATAGACTACAATGGCTGGGGCATATAGAAAGAATGGAAGATAATAGGGAAACAAAACTCGCTTACACTCAGGAAATAAATGACCGTAGACCCCGAGGTAGACCAAGAAGGTGGTGGAGAGATAATACATGTACAGACCTACAAGCACTTGGAATCAACGACTGGCAAGAGAAGGTCCACCAGAGAGACGAATGCAGACGGATTGTATTTGCAGCAAAGAACCTCAATGGCTCGGAACGCTGAAGAAGAAGAAGAAGAAGAAGTCCTCCTTTAAACACAAATTGGTGTCGGGACTTAGTCAGATATGACTGAGCTACCGTATAGCAGTAGATGGTACTACCTGCTTTATGTTAGCGCCGAATGTTGGGCGGTGCTTACCAAACCCGACACCTCACATTGTGTCAACGGCTTCGAGCGGAAGAGCGCAATTGGGAGGGTACAAGCCTTACCCTGGTGCGAGAAAATGCAACCTAAAGACAAAATGTCATGGCAGGGCAGACCAGGCCCTAAGCCTTGGTTGGCGGCTGGTCTAGGATGGAAGCTCCGACAGGCGGACAGTTAGAGCATTGCTTTGCTGATCCCGCAAATTCTGCAGCTTGTCTTGTTCCAGATGTAGAGGTGTTACTTTTCCTCTGGAGTGAACTAGGCAAGCCGAGAGAGGGATCATGCTGCATGGGCAACACATGATCTCTATATTTTAGCCCAGTCTTTGTGCTATAGAGAGGCAATAACTACATCCCTGGTCTTAACCAGTCTCGGAATTAATGCGAGAGGCAACTGTTACGGGTTATAAGTCCCTGTCAGTTGGCGTAGATATGGTGCGTCACGCGTTGCCTCTGGCGGGGGGAGACACCTACAAGTGTCACTGATCAGCTACCACCCGCCACAAGCTGGGCATCCCCCGGCCAGTTGGGTGCTGATCCGCCACAGCCTACATGCTTCAATGGGTGCTTGTGGCAGGCTGTTAAACCAATGCACCAGGTATTAATAAAAAGAATAGAAACCTCAAGCTACGGCTTGCAACATGGAACGTGAGAACCATGTGTCCAGAATTTTCCACTGACAATATTGACGATGTGAGAAAAACGGCTGTGATTGATGCCGATCTCAATCGCCTTAACATTGATATTGCTGGCCTGCAGGAGACTCGCCTCGTTGAGGAAGGGTCACTCAGGGAAAACAATTACACCTTTTTTGGAAGGGTAGAGGGCAGGCAGAAAAAAGGCAACACGGTGTGGGCTTTGCAGTGAAGAATTCGCTACTGGGAATGATCGAAATTCCAGCAGGAGGAAAAGAAAGACTATTATCCCTGCGCTTGGCAACCTCTTGTGGTTTTGCCACCATTATTACTGCATATTCACCGACACTCGAGTCCTCTGATGATGTGAAGGATTCATTGTAAGGACTCCGTGATAAAGGCAGTTCCAAAATCTGATTACATTTATATGCTCGGTCATTTCAATGCTCGTGTGGGCAAGGACTCGAGTTCATGGCCAGTGTGCTTTAGAAAATACAACATCGGTCGCATGAATGAAAATAGGCAAAGGCTGCTGGATCATTGCACCAGAAATGACCTATGTATTACAAATTCCTTTTTTAAAGCAAAAGAGCCGCAAAAGGCCACATGGAAACATCCAAGATCCGGCCATTGGCACCAGCTGGACTTCATCACCACACGGAGACAACATCTGAACCATATATCATTGACTCGAAGTTACCACAGTGCTGACTGTGATACGGATCATCCTTTGGTTGTTGCAAGGGTTAGATTGAGGCCAAAGAGAATCTACACAGCTAAACACAAATCTAGCCCCAGGGTTAATATTAGTAACACTCACGATCCTGAAAAGTGCTTTAAGTTTCAACAGCAACTTGAAGACACTTTCACTGATACACCAGAAAATTGTACAGTAAGTGAAAAGTGGGGTCAACTTAAGGAAACTCTATAAAACTGCCGTAGGGGTTTCAGGCACTGTGGATCATAAGAGGCAGGACTGGTTTGAGGCAAACAGTCAGACTCTGCAGCCCTTGATTGATAAGTAGATAGCTCTCTTACGAAACAAGGAAAGACCAAAGCGTAACACTCTGAGTGAGCTAAAGCAAGCTAGAAAGGTGCAAACGGCTGCCAGGCAGTGTGCAAATGATTATTGGATCAAGTTATGTGAGTCCATTGAAATCGCAAGTGATAAGGGAAACATCAGAAGCATGTATGAAGAAATAAAGAAAGCCTGTTGTCCAATGATCAAAAGAAGTGCACCATTGACAATCTTGACTGGAGAAATCATAGCTGATAAGAAACAGCAGATGGACAGATGGGTAGAGCACTATTTGAAGCTTTACTCAAGTGAGACCAAACTAGCGGATGATGCCCTCAACGCCATAGAGGCTCTAGCAACTCTTGACCACCTGGACACACTTCCCACCATAACAGAAGTTAAGTGTGCTATAAATGAACTTGCATCTGGCAAGGCTACAGGTAAGGATGGGATTCCAATAGAGGTTATCGGGAGTGGGCAAGGCACACTCACTCTACAGATCCACCAACTAATAGAGCTATGCTGGCGAGAAGGACAAGTCCCACGGGATTTCAAAGATTCAAGCATCATAACACTGTACAAGAACAAGGGCGATCGGAGCGACTGCAACAACTATAGGAGTATCTCACTTCTGTGTATTTTTGAAAAGGTATTTGCCAGAATTGTTCTGCGCAGACTTCAAGTCCTAGGAGATCAAGTCTACCCCGAATCACAGTGTGGCTTTCGACAGAACCGGTCTACCATTGATATGATATTCTCCTTGCGACAAATCCAAGAAAAATGCCGTGAACAGAATCAACCACTGTTTATTGCCTTCGTCGACCTCACAAAGTCATTTGATTAGGTCAGTCGTGAGGGTCTGTTCAAGGCACTAAAGAAGATTGGCTGCCCACCAACTCTTCTGTCCATAGTGAAATCGTTCCACACAGGCATCAACGGTATAATCAAGTTTGATGGTGCAACTTCTGAAGAGTTTGAAATCAAGAGTGGAGTTAAGCAAGGTTGTGTACTAGCTCCCAACCTCTTTGGAATATACTTTTCACTTCTACTGAAATATGCCTTTCGTGATCAGGTTGGTGGTATATACATTCACTCACGCTCAGATGGTGACTCTACAATGCTCAGAGATTGAATGCCAAGACCAAAATTAGGAGGGTACTAATCAGAGAGTTGCTTTTTGCAGATGATGCTGCAGTTACGACCCACTCTGAGGAAGAATTATAATGTCTACTATCTGCATTCTCCAATGCTTGTCACAATGTGCACATGGAATACCATCAATCTTTATTGACGACGCCGAACTAGAGATGGTAGACCATTTTACATATCTAGGATCAGTGGTAAATAGCAAATTATTCCTAGATCAGGAAATCAACATCCGGATTGGTAAGGTAGCAACAACAATGAACAGGTTAAGAAAAAGAATCTGGGAGAACAGGAAGCTTACTGCCAAAACAAAAGTCCTTGTCTATCAAGTATGTGTCCTTAGTACTCCTCTTTATGGCAGTGAAACCTGGGCAACTTACTCACACCAAGAGAAACGTTTAAACAGCTTTCATATGCGGTGTCTGCGAAGAATTCTTGGTAATAAGTGGCAAGACAAAATCAAAAATACTGAAGTATTGGAAAGATCAGGTTGTGTGACGGTGTATTTCATGCTCAGTCTTCGTAGACTTATATGGATAGGACATCTTAGGAGGATGGATGATGGTAGAATACCAAAGGACATCTTTTTTTGGTGAATTACAGATGGGTAAGAGATCTCAGGGTCGGCCTCTACTACGATGCAAAGATGCGTGTAAGCGGGACGTGATTGATACAGGCATTGATAATGCACATTGGGAGCAAGTCGCCGCTGAACGTGTTGCATGGAGGGCAACTATCAGAAATGGAATAAAGACAAAGGAGAAAATCATTGTAGATAAGTCACACACCGAGCGTGTGAGACATAAGATGGTGCATGATGGTGGAAATGACCACGTGTTCACATGCACCCCCTATGAACGAACATTTACAGCGCGAATTGGCCTTATCAGTCACATTCGCTACCGCCATAGGTAAAAGTTATTATGCTTTTTTGAAGCACAAACAATCGTCTGTCAAGACGGCAAGGTGCCAATGTGTGTGTATGTGTAAACACAAATAGGATGTCTTTTATAACACAATGTGAAAATACAAACGATTTATAAAGCTTTATGAAAATTGCATTGGTATCATAAATATAGACAAGACCTGAATCCCACAAGCAAGATTAGCTTCTGGTATTTTAGGACAAATGCGCATTATATCATGTAGTCTGCAGTATACTCTGATTGTAATTGTAATTAAAATACTTTCTTCCTCACTATGAGACTGTTGGATCTATACTGCTAGTCCTGTATTTGCATACACCAATTGCAACTTAATTTGTGTTGTGGTTATTTCTATTTTACTTCTTAGGGCACTTACTAGAACCCACTTTATACTAGGTCGACCTCAGAACCTGGATCATTTTTGTAATCCCCTTCTAGGGCGGATTTGAATACATGACTACGGGACTGGCAGGCATGCATGCAAGCACTGCTTTACAGCTGCTCCCCAACTGTAATAACCACAACAAATTGCTCACATGAAACGCCACTTGCGCTACAAATGTCGACAAATCCTTTCCTTTAACTTGTCAAAACCCCGATAACATTGCCATGCCAGTCTTTCCTGCTGGTGAAAAACTAACGTTGAATTGACCACTTCTCGGAAACGAGACCCGCGGAGCCTAGCAACTGAGGATGTCGTTGTGTAAAATCAGTCGTAACGGTCGCCAGCCAGACGGGCAGTGTTTGAGGACTGAAGACTCCCCGTGTATAAATCTGGACATTATTCTGCCTGGTGTGTTTCACATGTAATTAGGAGCAAACAACCATGATGCATGACTTATTACTTGCCGCTGATAACAAATCAATCAATGACATTACGTGAAAAGGTCAAACCTGTAACTCTTGAATTTGTGTCCAAGAATTATATTTGTTCAGAGTATGAGAAAATTAGAAAAGAGACATATTGGAGGTTGAACAAATGTCAAACTTTGCTTTTTTTGTTGTTGTATCAACGCTGATATATATATATATATATATATATATATATATATATATATATATATATATATATATATATATATATATATATATATATATATATATATATATATATATATATATAAGTGACATTACTTGTGCAAATATTTCAAGTCTTCATATTCCTTCTAAATTAGCAATAGTTTTCTGCGTGGCTGTACCCGTCAGTCAAGTATGAAAGTCTGTCTGCCTAAAGGTATCACGAAAATAAGAGTGTTATGTGTGAGTGTGTACATCTGTCTATCTGCCTTTAGGCATGCAGGTACTCCTATATGTGCAGAAGTGGATATGTCCCCCTTTTGTGCCTGTGCCTGTGTGCGTATGTGTACATTTATATATATATATATATATATATATATATATATATATATATATATATATATATATATATATATGTGTGTGTGTGTGTGTGTGTGTGTGTTAGCATGTGAGTGTGTATGTGTGTATGTCTGTGTGTGTGTGTGCGTGTGTCTGTGGACGCGCTTTGTTGGATGTGATCGACCCGTCCAAACAACCAGAAAAAGAAAAGAAGGAGGAGTAGGACGACGACGAAGATGAGTAAGAGCAGGCGGAGTAGGTAGAAGAAGAAGAAGAAGAAGAAGAAGAAGAAGAAGAAGAAGAAGAAGAAGAAGAAGAAGAAGAAGAAGAAGAAGAAGAAGAAGAAGAAGAAGAAGAAGAAGAAGAAGAAGAAGAAGAAGAAGAAGAAGAAGAAGATGATGATGATGATGATGATGATGATGATGATGATGATGATGATGATGATGATGATGATGATGATGATGATGATGATGATGATAATGATGACGATGATGATGATGAAGCAGAGTAAATAACCTTGACAGACAACGTTTCCCGTAATACTAATGTTCTACTTGCATGCCGTTTTCTGTAGTCGTTTGCTGGTTTGGTCCACACCTCTTTCTCGCATATCATACTGGTGTATTAGATGAAACACAACCCAAAGGCAGCTTCTGGTGTGTGAACCAGATATGTTCCAAATGCACTTGCCATTAGGACATGTTACGTCAGCCACACCTGAATTACGGTAATATCGATGACCAAAGTATAGTCAAGGATACCGAGAGGTGGAAACAAATTGTGCTTGCAGTAAACATGGGGAGTTCTCAAATTGCACAAAAAAAGATAAGGCAAATATACCAGCACAACATACCTGTCGAACGACTTCAAAACATATCTCGTTATTGAGGAATATGAAACAGGTGTACTGCTTGACTTGAGAATGCCCTTGCAACAAGATTCGATTTCCTTTTACTTAAATATACCTCTAGGTATGTGTATAACTTCCCTCATACGTCCACAAGCATAGGTCTTGGTCTTGGTATGTTAAGGTTCGGAAGCTTTTTGAAAACAATGGGCTGTTCCATATTGACACAACGGGGCTTTTCTGTATCGACATAAGGTATTCCAGAGTTTTTCAGGACATCGCTGTCAACACCAGCATTTTACAGATGTTGTTGATTTCTTGGCAAGATTACGCTCAGTAGTTTGCCATTGCTTACTGAGCGGCCGACTCACTTATCCCGTAAGTCACCAACGCGGCGACAACCGCTACCAATTCCAGAGTACAAACCCGAATATTTGCATCACAGGGGGTGCTGAGGTTGGGGGGGGGGAGGGGGCTCCGTGGCGGAGTAGTCAAGCCGTTTGCCTAGTGCACTGAAGGTCGTTAGTTTAAATTCGAACTTTATTGTTTGTTTCACGAGTGTATATTTATTTTTGGAGATTCATGAGTGTGGAAAATAAGTGGGGGGGGGGGGGGTCGCTGGAGCTATAGAGTTTGGGCTCTGTGCGATCTCTCAATAGACGGGTTGCCCTTCTGAGGAGAGGGACTGGGTCAGATGAGGGAACTCAGTGCAATTAAGTCGATGCTCTCTCTTTTACAGTAGTCTTTTAGCCTACATACAGTGCAATATTTGGCCTTTTGCTTTCTTGGAAGTTAGGCTGGTTTCGTACAGATACATTGTACCTGACGAGATGCAGCCACATATGCCATACAACAAATCGTGTAATATATGGTGGTTTCTGTGTTTATATTCTCTAAGGGAATACATTATTTTGCTTTAGGTTTATAATTTTCATTTCTAAACGGATTCTAATCCACCTCGAAAGTAAACTGTTAATAAAGTAAACTATGCTAAAGTAAATTGTTAATACGTTGAATTATTAACTTATAGATATCCATCTGATTTAATCTATAGAAGCAGAAGTGTCTTGACTACTTGGTACTTGGTGGAGTATTGATGCATGATAAGGCAGACGTGGTTGCGGCCTTGTGGGAGCACGTGTACACCTCGGAGGGGCAAATGGATCACCATGGTCTGGCAAGAATGCGACAGCGTGGAGTGACGAGGGGGTCTGGGCGATGCTCGACGCTTAGAGGAAAGGCGAGGCGCACATATAATCAGATTGCTACTGGTACTATTGAGATTGGAACTCTTCGCTGGCTTCTGAGGATGTGGACGAAGCGCTTATGGGAATGCCCCGAATGCTGTGATTTCGGTTCCTAAACCAATCAATCAATCAATCAATCAATCAATCATGCAGACATGATCAGCATAACGCACATTTTTAATGTACATATTCAGCGAAAGAAAGTAGCTATGAAAGTCTGCCGCAGAAATGAATTGCTTGGATTTGACGAGGTTGAACCAGTAACTACTGATGGTAGATCGGTCTATTGGCTTGACCTTAGAGGCGGTGATGGCTCAAACAAATAACTCATAAGGGTAGATCTCCATGAGGCATTAACGATACTGTTTAACTCACGGAGATCGATATATTGAAGCAAATGAATCACAGTGACAAATTTAAAATTAATGTACAGAGATATTAACTCGATAGCCTGATCTGTCTGAAATAGAAACTCCTAACATAAGGAAATAACTTCTAGAGGCTAATCTGCCCGAGAGAACGCGTATATATGTGAATGAGGATTTGGGTTCAAATTATTTATGAGTCAATATCGAGTAACATATCTCTCCACGCGTGTTTCGAAGTCTACAGTTATCTGTCAGTGTGTTCATAAATAAATCCACGCCTATAATTAAGTTCGTAATACGTAAACATATAACATATTACATTAAAATAAGTGGAGGTTATAGCAACGCTGACCAACAGCGTCTTACGTCAGTGGCAGCCTCACAAAGTTTTTGGAATGTGTTTGCTGTATAAAAATCAAGTAACAATACAACAATTTAAATTCGATTTCTTTCAAATGAGTTCCCTTCAGTAATATTTAGTCGCGGTTCCAACTTCACCGCAACGGGTCGTCCCCATTATGCTCCGTTCCTGTGCCAGTGAATTTCACACAAAATGCTCCTTACTGTCCAATGTGAAAAGTGGAACAGACAGGAGTCTCGGCAAGCCAACTACTTGCACAGGACACTGTGCATAATGCCGCTGTCAGAATGCCTACACAAAAGTTTTCCCTTCGGCAATTACACACGAAAGTTCATGGAATGTATTTGCTGTATAAAATCAGTAACAATACAACCATTTAATTTCGATTTCTTTCAAATTAGTTCCCTTCGGCAATTACACACGGATGTTCATCAACAGATGGAAACAATTCTGGTGCCCATTCTTGGAGACATGTCTCGGCTGCATCTTGGCTTTCGTGATAACGTCCTCAGAACGTCCATGTATATTTGACTGGCCTGGGGGTTAACGTCTTTCTCCGTAATCGCGTACATTCTCGTGAGTAACGTAACCTGCGCGAGAATCGGTAGCGTTTCTCGCCGCGTCGGTAACTTAGGGGTGCCATGTAGCGTCGGAAGTAAGAGTCAATGATTTATAATCGGATACGAAAATTGTGGCAGACGAATAGGGAGAGGTAATCTAGGGGCGCATGAATGCATAAGTTATTACATGACGTCACATGGACTACGGTTACCATAGGCAGTGAAGATTGAAAACATCAGGGAGGAGGACGAACAAAGTGACAACAGAGAAAGAACAACATTATTAGCCAACTGAAAGAACTTATGAATATGACATATGAGATTACAGTAAGAGAAGGAAATAACGACACAATCTGCAGGAAGGAGGATGTTTAGCAGAAGAACGTTGAAGACCGATAACATGATAGACTTTATGGTGTCATAATTTGCCGGTTCAATGTCAGCTCGAAGTCATGAAAACAGCTGTATACAGAAGTCCGTAAGTCACATTGTTTAGCGATTCGGAACGACAGATAATCAGAGAACGATGCATAGGATAAGAATTTTTCGTCATTGATTTACATATTAAGAGGGATCTAGCTCGGCAGCTGAAGTAGAGTATGTATAAATTATTATTTATTATTATATTTTGACTGTCCCTCCCATTAACATGGGAACTGTCATATATCAGTCTGTGCGGCAGATCAACATTAATAAAGTTCATTATTGACGTGGAGCATCATCGTTCCTACGATTATTCAATTCAGTTGGAATTTTCGTTCCCGTTAATCTGCTACAGTGTTTGTGTAAGGACAGCGAGCGTAAATATATCAGTAATTAAAGACTCAAGCATTATATCAAGGGGTATGTGAGCCGGTCGCTCAGAAATCATTGGCAAACTACTGAGCGTAATCTTGCCACTGCCGTTCGCGAGTACATTTAAAGTTTGCGTCAGCGAAGTTATACCTCGAAGATCACTAGCGCCTTATACAACTGTAATTTCCCAGACAGAATAAATCACTCAAAGATGAGCCGACGATTACTCGAACATTTTGAAGTTACCTGTCACAAAATAGATAAATTTTCACTATTTTACGAAAAAGATATGTATGGTTTTAGCTTTAAAGCGAGACATATTGACATGCGATAGAACCAAGAATATTCTCGGTTCACAACATCAAAGGTACGCTAGTCTTAACAGTGTCAAATGTTACCCCCCCCCCCACCTCCCCCCACCCCCCACCCAGTTGGACAGAAGGGCGAGATATCGGAACACTAGTCATCGTGTTATTTGTTTCGTTTCGTAGTATCTCCCGCAATGTTAATGCTCAGTGAATACAAATCTACATATTAATACTTATTCATGTGATTATGCACCATGTTTGGTCCAAACTCACTTCTTTGTTTAGTACTCAATTTAGTGAATGAAAACAACTCTTCAGTTACCTCAGCTATTGACAGTCCAGATTTGTGAGATGTCTACACAAACATACAGGAAGGAAGCATAATTTTCTTTTCACTCGCTGCCTACTTCGACCTTCTTTCGAGGGTAGTTCCGCTTGGAAATAAGTAAAGTAAAGGACCCGTCTATATGTCTCGAGGCGTATTAGGTGTAAGGTACTTTCCCAATATTTTTATTAGTCGATCGGCACTCAGTGCAACAAAGTCCTGGATAAGAACTTACTATGGGTATGTGATGTGCCAGGACCATCACATTTTGTGGAATTGAATGCTCGGAGGAATAGATGGCCGCCCTTCCATCTCTTAGCGGACGACAAACGAAAGCGTCGAACCCTCGTCCAACTGCGCTCATAACATTAGCAGTGTAACCTCGTAGCGATTACAGTAACGCTACATTTGGTAATGCACGCCTCTAATTCAGATATCAGTGTGTCTGACTTCAACATGTATGTTTGGGGAGGTTTATTTCTTCTAATCTCGGCAGGTTCAATATAAGGTAATGAGTTTATATCTAACTTTAAACAAACATGTTTCATAGCAGCTGGCTAACGGCCTGCACACAATGTTTATCTGCGTAGGATTGTTAATGCCTGCAAATTGCACACATAAACCTCGGAATGTTCGCGCTAAACAGATTCAGTGTCAAATAAAAAGTAGGTTTAAACCAAACCAAAATTGATGGGGGTAAATGGGAAGTAGGGGTGTGTCACAGTTATGGCTAAAAGGTTGTTAATATAGTAGCAGACATGTTGTATAATGTATCAAATTAAATGGGGTGCATAGGAAAAACGGATGTATACAAGCCCATGACTGATACTGAAAGTCGTTTAAGATGATTAATAATCTCATGGCACTTATTCAGTTAACCTAAAAGGTCATTTGTCCGATCACATCTAGCCAGGGAAACATGGAAAATATGATATATCTTTAAAACACTGTAGTTATTGTAAATCTCCGCTACCCTATTCTCGGAGCCAACCTGGCAAATTCTTTTCCAGAGGCAGAAGTCGAAATATTTCCTCCACGCTGACTCCTTAGATAAGGGTATCAAACACAAAGACATGCCTGCATATCACGCCTGAACACTTCAGTGAACAAGCTTTTTGTTTTTAATTCGCATATCCTTTTACAGAACATCGCTTTCAACAGCAGCATCTTTCAGCTGTCTGTTGATCTCTTGGCAAGATTACGCTCAGTAGTTTCTACCGAACTAAAACCAGTCTAATCCCATCTCGTTTTGCTCCTCTTGTACCTTGCGGTGTAAAGGTGAAGCGTACAACGGGAGAGTGTCAAGGAGAGTGCTTCACATATCGCGATTCCCTTAGTTTCTGTTATTCCCTCTGACCAGCGTTGACATGATCGGCCTCGACTTCTGGTTCCGTTTGGCCTGTATGCAATTGCTTGATGTGGCATACTGTTAGCTGGTGGCCTAGTTATAAGGCCAAACCATTAACTTGCTGTTTTCTGATTAAATCTAGCGCTGCTATAACCTGCACGTTAGTCCTGATTTCTTCATTTATGATTTCCTCCCTTCTTGATACGTTGAGTATTCTTCTCAGGAATCGGAGTTCCGTTAATGTAATAATAAGAAGCATATTGGAACTAAACCAGCTTCTACTTTAAACACTGAAAGTGGGAAGATGAACTAAGTAGTTAGAGAAACACTTTATTTAGATCAGTAGTGGGGTTCCCATTTTTCTGCAAAGAGCTCTTCAGATATTTATGAAATCATTCTCAGAACATATCAGTTCATCAGCTGAGAAATTAGCCCGCTCTTTGTGGGCTTTATTTAATTAACGCATCCTAAATGTACAGGCTCTGTGGCGAAGGGTTTAGGGGCGCAATTTGTAATCACGCATACCGTTTCTAATGGTACGATTGCCGGTCGTTCAGAAAGCAATGGTAAACTACTGAACGTAAACTTGCCAAGACATTACAAACGGTCCAGATATGCTGGGATTGACTGCAACGTCCTGTAAATGATATGCAACTAACTGTTAACCCTTAATGTGATATCACGAGGTCAGCGTGGCCGCGGGACTTAATGCGCATGCGCCTAAATTTACGGTGCGCTGATGAAGTGGTTCAGAGTTCACTCCCTACACTGGTCAGCTGGACATCAACGTTGACTTCTCGTTTAGAAACAATTGTTGGGTTGGGGTTGATTGCAGCGTCCTGTAATAAACATGCAATGTATTTTAATGTGATGGTGGAACTGATTATCTTTGGTGAGGCGTGTGACGTTTGCTGGTATTGACGATGTTGTACTCGCTGCTGCTCTTCCAGGTTTGCGTCGGTTAGTCTGGAACGCAGTCGACTCTTTGAGATGGTAGGTTGTGAAAATAACTGTTCGCAGCAGTAGCTTGTTCCGGACACAGATGCATATTTCAATGCATGTCCACTCGAAGTGCGAAGTTCATCATTCCTTATGTAACGTTTATAGAATATTTACTTGTAGTTACCTTGGCATGGCCATACAAAATAATTTCGCAGGCCTTATATGGTCCAGGGCCGGACGTTTCCCGCTATTGATTTAGACAATTAACACACTTTTTCTAATGAAAAAGTACTTTTGTGGTATTTATTATTAACCCGGGAAACTTTAAATTTGTTGATTAACAAAACCTCTCAGATTACACAGACAATTAACCTGACTTTAGTCTTCTAAGTAGACCGAAAACGCATTTTTAAAATATTAAAAGAAAAATAAATCTCCTACACAGGGACCAAATCTCCATGTCTTAGGGGCACCATCAAGAGCTGAAGCAAACATCTCACTGGGGACATGTAATAGCATTTGAATCCAGGATTCTCTTGTCTCTGCCTCAATTTCTCATCAAAATGATGTCTTAAGGAAATTCTCGAGATCCTGTTCTATAATTTAGAAAGAAAAAGATAGCCTGGCCTCCCTATAATTTTACGACTGTTTAGCCGTGTTGTGCAGATTTAAGGATATGGTTAATGTTCTTTTCTTGTCATGGCTTAAGGGTGCCATCGGATCTGCTCATTAACACGCAGGTTGTTTGAGGGCTGTTTTATCTTGTCCCTCGCGCTGCACTATCAAACAGGCTATGCTGTGATTTCCTTAAGTACCCACCGAGATTAAAGTCGACTCTATGGATACGGACGCTGTTCGCAATACCGCATACCGCGTCGAAACACAGCTGCGGGCGATTATGCAGCAGACCGCCTTGTGTTTGTTTTTATAAAATAGAATGAGTGCCGATCGTTCAGAAAGCAATGGCAAACTATTAAACATAAAAATTGCTTAAAAAATGAATCTGGGTTAATTGCAACGCCCGGTAACATATTTTCAAAGTGGCATGAGTTCTGCCCTTATTGGAGACCTTATTTTTTTTTGTCCGATCAGGCTGACTCAGATCTCAACTTGAGTATCGGGTAATTGTGAGAATGTGCTGCACTGTATAAGGGAAGCAAATACTTTTGTCATGCTACAATCCCACGGTTGCCTAGTGGATAGACACCGCCTGGTTGTCATGTAAAGGTTCCACGGACCGCGGTTGCCTAGTGGATAGACACAGCCTGGTTGTCATGTAAAGGTTCCACGGACCGCTGTTGCCCAGTGGATAGACACCGCCTGGTTGTCATGTAAAGGTTCCACGGACCGCGGTTGCCTAGTGGCTAGACGATGCCTGGTTGTCATGTAAAGGTTCCACGGTCCGCGGTTGCCTAGTGGCTAGACGACGCCTGGTTGTCATGTAAAGGTTCCACGGACCGCGGTTGCCTAGTTGCTAGACGACGCCTGGTTGTCATGTAAAGGTTCCACGGTCCGCGGTTGCCTAGTGGCTAGACGACGCCTGGTTGTCATGTAAAGGTTCCATGGACCGCGATTGCCTAGTGGCTAGACGACGCCTGGTTGTCATGTAAAGGTTCCACGGACCGCGGTTGCCTAGTGGCTAGACGACGCCTGGTTGTCATGTAAAGGTTCCACGGACCGTGGTTGCCTAGTGGCTAGACGACACCTGGTTGTCATGTAAAGGTTCCACGGACCGCGGTTGCCTGGTGGCTAGACGACACCTGGTTGTTATGGGTTCGAACCACATAGGGGTGGATTCAACTGTTTTACATTAACCAGAGCTCCCGGGTCAACCCTATCGCACTAGGTACCATCATATATCTTGGGAAGTAAGGGCGGCCATGTGAACTTAACCACATTATGCACGGAGTGTCGATTGGTCTGTAGGAATGGTTCTATCATCGTACGCCCAATGCACCTGAAGGCGTAAACAGGGTGTCTTATTTAATGTTAAACTTTATATTGGTTTAGAAAGAACAGTCGCGACGCCGCGGCTGAGAGATAACGGTACTTGCCTCAGGCTCATAAGGCACCGGGTTCAATCTCTCCATGGGGCTGGAAATATTTCCGAAAAACTTAGTATCTAATGTCCCCTTAATCTCTTGCGTAGTGAGATGAAATACCTAGTCGTCCCAGGTATAGACGAAACAAGAAAAAACAGATGCTTCTGTTTGCAAGTTGTGAACATTAAAAATCTCATGGCAATTGGATATTGCAAAGGATAGGCCATAGGAACGCTCCTTGGCAAAACTGTTAGGACAATTCAACCAACCCAAGGGAAGACAGAACCCCTTACCTTGGGAGGAAAGTGTTTAGAGAAATAAACATGACACAAATGCATGCAGAAGCCAGAAGCCACTGAGGTGCATAACTAAGTGTGGCACACTGCTGCGAAAGAGGATAAAAGAATAAGACAGAACAATAATGAAAGGCAGGAAGGACTAAGAAGGTCTTCGCAATTCATTCTTCGGTGATTAATTTTATATGGAAACCTTGTACATCACAGCGTTGTATCGGATTTGACCGTGAAATTTGCTGCACATGAGTATAATAATAATGAGGGAGAGAGAGGATCTGACAGACAGACAGACAGACAGACAGACAGACAGACAGACAGACAGACAGACAGACAGACAGACAGACAGACAGACAGACAGACAGACAGACAGACAGACAGACAGACAGACAGACAGACAGACAAGGCAGGCAAGCAGGTAGGTAGGTAGGTAAGTAAGTAGGTAGGTAGGTAGTCAGGCAGGCAGGTAGGTAGGTAGGTAGGCAGGTAGGTAAGTAGGTCGACGGGCGAACGGTCTTACAGACGGACGAATGGACGGTCAATCAGACAGACGGACAGACGGACAACAGATGGAGGCATGGACGGATAGACAGACAGGCAGGCAGTAAGACAGACAGACTGAAAGGTGATGGATGGATGGAGGGATGGACGGACGGGCTGGGACAGACAGGCAGGCAGGCAGCCAACAGAAATCTATTTGCTTGCATTGATTTCCAATGTATGAGCATCGGTCGTTCAGGAAGCAATGGCAAACTACTGAACATAAAAATTGTCTCGTAAATTACAAGCCGCCAAAAAATTATGGGGTTGATTGCGACGCCCTGTAAGGGACACGCAACTAACTAGCAACAGTTGCACGTGTGTTGACTACACTCGAGTTTAAAGCAATAACGACACAAATGTCCTAATGTCTAAGTGACACACATTCCCAATTCCGGACTTGTTGTTCCATGACCAAGCCAGTTAGTGGATGACGTGGCTATGTATAGACACACGTATTGAAACATTGACAGGAAATAACCTATCTGAGCGTGATGTCTAAATACGAGGGGCAGATAACGATAGAAATTTACTGCAGCCCACTTTCAAGGGTAGAGTACTAGCGAAATTTTATTACTGCAATTGCTAACACTGTTTTTCGTCCACACAGCAGATTAGTGTACTCAGCAAGCACTTGATGAATGTGTATGTGTGTGTGTGTGTGTGTGTCTTTGCCTGTATCTCTGTGTCTGTTTATATATGTCTGTATCTCTCTGTCTCTCTGTGTGTCTCTCTGTGTCTGTCTATATATCTCTGTATCTCTCTGCCTCCCTGTGTGTGTGTGTCTCTCTCTCTGTCTCGTTCTGTATCTATTTCTGTGTCTCTGTGTCTCTCTGCCTTTCTCTCTCTCTCTCTCTCTCTCTCTCTCTCTCTCTCTCTCTCTGTATATATATCAGTCTCTTTGTGTCTGTCTCTCTGTGCCTCTGTCTATCTATTTCTCTCTCTGTCTTTCTCTCTGTCTCTTTGTGTATCTCTCTCTCTCTGCCTCTCTGTCTCTCTCTGTCTCTCACCCCTACCCTCACCCCCTCCGTTATTCAATTGGTATACAAATGTGTTTTATTTGCATTCCCGGTCGACAAAATCTCTAACTTTAACCCTAATTATTACACTGAATGAGTTAACACTGAAACCTTGACAGTGTCGTAAACTTCACCAGACAACCTGAGAACTATGGTAACGCAGGAATGATCAGGTTAATGACCCTATCGAAGTCACCAGACCTGTGATAATGGCGGAGTGTTAAACGTCTTAGCTGGAAACCCGTCAATATTAGAGCGTATTATTATAAATTACTAGAAACTCTACTAGTGAAAACAAGTAGAACCAGGCTACATGGCCACCTAAGTACCAGTAACGCATTCTGCACCAAACAAATGGAAATATTAAGATAGTTTACTCGCTCCGTGGGTTAAGTAAGTAAGGAATCTTTGGTAGATCTAGAACACCTGTACGGAATTTACTTGATCCTATAAACATTATGCTCAAGAAGCATGAGGGAAATTGGAGGAAAAGTGCTAGTCACAGGCACTGCAACTTCAATAACCCCTCCCAAGCGCTTAAGAGAAAGACTATAACACCTCGCTCTGTATCCAGAAGGCCTTTTTTAGAGTTACATATCCTTTACAGGACGTTGCAGTCAACACCAGAGTTTTACTGCCGTTGTTGATGTCTTGGCAAGCTTTACGTTCAGTAGGCTGAAATTGCTTTCTGAACGACAGGCTCCCATACCAACACGTTAAAACCAGAGAGACACGGTCTGCTGCCAAATCGGTCACCGCTGTTTCGAACTCGGATAAGCGGCATTACGAAGGCTTTTCTCATCTCATTGTCTCATCTTGTACCTTGCGGTGTCGAGGTGAAGCATAAACAGCTGGAGAGTGTCCGTTTATGGGTTTCATATTGAGATTTCTATGGACTCTATTATTCCCCCTGTCAATTGTTTACATGGTAGGCATGGTCTTCAGGTCCCATTTGATTTTGTTTTTCATCATTGCGTGTTGTGGTAAACTGTTAGTTGGTAGCCTAGTTATATGACCGAACCATTTACCTTGCTGTTTTCTAATGAAATCCAGCGTTCCTACAACCCCCACTTTAGTCTTGATTTCATCATTTCAGAGTTTCTCTCTACCGTCTCCACAAAACGCAAGTGATGTCTAGAGTTGCCAATGTTACTATATGTCAATTGCTTTGGTTTGTTTCTGTTCTAAAGGAAAATCTGCGCACATGGAAACGCACTATCCTGTCTCGTCCTAGGTGTCGGTGTCTGTGGCTTAAGGAAAGTGAAAGTGGTTTTGCAATCCCTACATACCGGGTTCGAAATCAGCCATAATAGATTTAGAAGCAGGCACTTTTCGTTGAGTTTCACAATGGTATGAGTGACGGCTGTTCAGAAAGCAATGGCAAACTACTGAATGTAAAATTAATTACAAAATCACGAACAGCCAATAAATTATGGGGTTTATTGTGCCATCCTGTAAAGCGTGATAAGTTAACTAACCTCTCGTAGATACCATAAGGAAGCTCTGAGGGCAATTAACTAAACCTGCTGCACCAGAATGGATCAAATTGAGTGTTTACGAGAAACGCGTGCTAGAGATAATCTTTTCGTCAGAACATTTTTGGCGTTGAATCGAGATAATTAAAGTCTTCTTTTTATGTCTTTTAATGAAGTTTCTTTAATCCTGACAATCAATTTGGATTATTTTATAATTCGAACATATAGTGTATATATGTATGTTGTATACTGGGTATTTGTGTATACATGTTATTCGGTCAGAAAACTGGAGTATTGTTTTTGAACATGACAGTCCCATATTTCAGATTTGCAAAATAATCATAAACTTTCACATGGGAAGATAATGAGGTGGTTCTCCCTTGACTTCCATAACTTCCGTGACTGTTTTGTGACTTCGCCTATGACAGATATTTCTGGTTGTTCAGATAAATGAGTGTCCTGTGAGTGTTCTTTGAGTGTCCTGATCTGCAGAGTTGTTAACTGATTCCTTTAGATACTATGTCCTGTAAACTGGGTTTGGTATACCCTTGTGGGATGCACTGTAGTAAAGAATGTACTCATTTGACCTGTGTTATGCCGAGCTCACATTTTGCGTCTAGCTTTTAAGCTCTTTTATACGTGTTTTGTTCTATACGTGTTTTGTTCAGTCTATGTTTCCGAGCTGTATAGTACTACTGACCAGATGTGCATCGTCACTATTCTTTTCCTGAGCTCAGCTGTCTACTTGATGTTTCATCATCAGTGGGTGCTGGTATAATTATTCAAGTTATTGTAATTCCATATGACTAAGTTATCATAGACAGAATATAGAAATGCCAGACGCATGCTATAAATATTCTGTTTTATTGAGAAGTATTTTTTTTTTTTTGCATATCCTTTACAGGACATTGCTGTCAACACCAGCATCTTTCAGCTGTATGTTGATTTCTTGGCAAGATTACGCTCAGTAGTTTGCCATTGCTTTCTGAGCGGCCGGCTCACATACCCCGTAAGTTACCGATGCGATTCGAACCACAGCTGATTCTTACCGTCATCACGTTAACCCACGAGAGTATACGAGATTACGGAGAAAAGTCATAACCTCTAATCCACGAAGCCGGCGATTGAGAGGTATTACGATTTTTAAAAATGTAGTCCGAATAGCGGCGTATTAAGTCTATTATTTTCAATTTCCAACTGCCATGGAATTATTAACTTGCTTAGCGTGCATACAAGTCCCGCAGGTTTTGAGAAATTTACCCCCCCCCCCCCCCCACCACCACCACCACCCACCCCAATAAAAAACTAAAAAGAGGACTATCTTTATCCCTAGACTTACAGTGCCATTTTTAAAGTACAAAGTAACGAACTATCGTCTGTCAAAACTGCAAGGTGCCAGCGATTATTTTCTCAAAGGTAGTTGAAAGACCACCGGAATTTTTCTAATCAAAGGATTAAAGACAAGAGGATTGACTTCAATGCACCGTGTTCTATCCCATTGACTCGGTCTTTTTTCCACAAAGAAGCCTGCCGAAAATGCTGCACGTAGCACGAAATCCGTAACTTCCGCGACCACCCCTAGAGATTTCCGGGGGGGAGGGGGGGGGGGGGGAGATGCATTTGTTAACTTTAAGACAGAGGCCGAAATCAAACCCATGACCTTTATAACGTGAGGGGCGCCTTAACCACTTCGCCATAGGGACATCATGTCCTCCCCACCCCCTCCCCCTCACTCCTCTTAAAATGTTCAAGAAATATAATATTCAACAAGCGAATATAAAACCTTCATGAGTGATTGGATGAAGTGATACCCAAACGTGTGAGAGCAATTTGGGTTCTCTTTCGCCTGAATGCACAAATGACTTTCGAGGCTTCGAAAATTCCCTGAACAACGTCATCGAAGACATGGCTCTTATCGAAAGTGACCTTGGTTGTGATGATGTCAACACAGACAATTTTCGTGAATTCTCGGATTTGCATTCAAAAGACGTAGGTCACGATGATTTGAGCAAGATTGAGCCAGAACGGTCAAAGGACGAAGGAGATGGAGAATGAAATGAATATATGGAAAAGCAGAAAGCCACAAAGGAAATAACAGTAACAGAATTAGATGACATGTCCGAATCTTTAGAGTCGGTCAAATGACGAGTATAAAAGTAAAACGTAAACAACTCTGGTAGCGCTGGTCTATTGTAAAAATCCTCCCAAATGCAGATTCCAACCTATGATAACCGGACCTGAAGACGAGAGTCTAGCCACAACGTTATCGCGGCTCCCATTGAGCATATAGTGCAAGTCCTGTTGCCTTATAGACCAACTGGCCCCAGGCGTGATATCATCAATACCACGCCGACCGCCTTTACTTCTCGGGACATTTCCTGGTACACATGTTAGGCTAGGTCGATATAGAAGGCCAGGTCGGTTTTACAGATCCGCCTCGAGGGTGATTCGAACATATGACCAGCAAGTGAGCGTAGTTGGTCATCTGTCGAAGTACACTTGTTCCTACAACAAGGCGCTGTCGTTATTTGGGGGTGACAAGTTCGAATCCCGGTCGGTGACTATAGCTTTAAATTTTTATGTTATCTGGTGCATCCTCTAATCCCTACTTCTTTACTCTATTCTTCTTCTTCTGCGTTCATCCGGAGTTTTTTTTTCGGACGTGACTGCGTTGTGCCTGTTTACAGCAGAGCTGCGTTCTTGCGCCGTTAGGCCGACACATCCGACTTCTGCGGGCATTTGTTGACCGGGTTAACCTTCCCGGGGTACTCTATTACTATGAGTGCCAAACAATACGAGTGTGTTTGTTTATGAACTAGCCACTGCGCTACCGCGGCTCCCATGAGTAGATATAAAGTTAACCTTTAATTAATAGGATACGCATACATCTTCTGAGACTCTCTGTATCTCTCTATATATAGCAATAAGGCAAAGATGCCATAAAGCCAGTGACATGAACACATTTCCTCTGGTCAGTGCATTGACGTCTGTTGACAGTGGCACACCTGACAATTGTGGGGGAAATACTGCCCATCCAGGCCTAATGCCAGCCAGTCTGTACGAGTTGCATAGTTGATTTATGACCTGGTTGTATTGAAAAATCCTCCTTCATATGTGAAGTTTCAGTAATTGTCGTGCACACCACACTAGTTTCTGGCCACGGAGAAGGGGTTTATGCGCTGTAATATTGACCTTGTGGAACTTGCATATTTCTGAACCGTTTCTGGAGAAAAGATATTGTCAGAAATTGTCACTCAATACCGTCGTCACAGCATTCTCGGCTTGCCCAGTAATGCTCCGTCTTCGTCAGAAGATGTCAACGAGTATGGCTAGTTATTTCCCCAATGGCCAGTTGGTTACGGGAACCTCAACTTCGTCCTCTGCCACGATTCTTTCTTCAAGTGCCGAACTGGATTCCTGCTTGCATCAGTCGAAATCACATGTAGTAGTCGGAGAGAATAGGCAGGGAAAGGCCACTGAGGAAGCTTTGATGGAGTCAGACTATGTCTGTATTAAATGATTCAGAGCCGAAGGATAATATATCGCTAACGTGACATCCCATTTGGACAGAAGGATGATATATCGCCATACTAAGGTCACTGTGTCATTTGTTTTCTTTCATAATATCTTCAGCAATTTTAATTCTCATGGAATTAAACTTTTCATCACAATACTTGTTCATTTGATTGTACACCAAGTCTGATTCAAACCCACTGCTTGACACTGAATAATTAATGATAACCTCCCACCAAGGATAGCAATAAGGCAAAGAATAGTAACACTCTGTAACTTACCATACATTGTGTGAGGGGCGACAAAAGGGCTGGGTGTGGGATCCATGTGTGTTAACAGTAAACATGGAACAGTTATAGACTACACTGTGGGTGGACCACTGAAGTGGAGAATTCCAAAACAGTACACGAACTCTATAGCCCTGTTAATTGTTAATATCCTATTACATCATACCATTATATTCTGCGACATTCAATCTAAACTTGTTTTAGCTTCGTGTTTTGTTATCAACAAATTCCACGTTTTTATACTTATACAAATTACCAGAATCTGTATTTTGAGATTTAATATCCCTAGTAACTGTCTTCAGTAATTTCAGTAATAAATTTGTCTTTAATGTCAAAAGTAATTAGTGGAAGAGAAACGGCTGAAATAAGAGGGAAAATTGATGTAACATACATACCTTTATCCATTTGTGAAAGAGTTTCCATGGCTTGTGTGTTGTTTGCTCTATTCTATTGCTTTGCTTTCAATTATCATAAAGCCAACTCGGCCATAGTTATGTACAGATGCAAAAGCTGCAGTCTCAAATACGCTGATATCTATACAATGATCTCAGAATCCGTCTGCGCAAGTTTACAAAACATATTTCCCCTGGCGATACGCGGTCGTTTCTTCACATACATATGGATTAAATACGGGATATCGTAGTACATGAAATGGGCATTACTGAATAATTTAATTGAATGAACTCATTGATATATATTCTCCTCAGAGACGTACAAAAAGAGATTCGTTTTTCATCGATATATTATTATGTTATATTTTGGAAACGAAGAGCGGTGATATATAATCCTAACATATGTCTATAGAAAGACACTGCAACGCTGACACGTACACCTTTTTTGTGTCAATATTGTACATACTGATGCATATATTGCTAGTGTTATTGTAATAATAATTAATGTATTTTACCTTATTTGATTATGTCCTCCACGCGTTAGGACAGAAGATAAACAGCAATGACAGTTGAAAGATATGCTCTAAAATAATTAACAAAATAGCAGCAATGACATATATTTTTATTATTACATTTTTAATATAAAAAAGGCACCGGGGTGGGAAGCTGTTGTGGGTATGTGAAGTTATAGAACCATCACATTTTGAAGGCCTGTATGCACGGAGTAATAGGTGGCCAGGCTTTCCTTCCCGTAGTGGACGTTGAGAGCTGGCCTCTACCACTCATCCGATCGTGTTCACTGTCAGTTTAACGTCGTAACCATTGCACCAAGACAACACACGGCGCTCATTATTGCTGCATGCCAATAAAAGTAACTGGCGTTTCCCAAAGCGTGAAAGTGTGTTCTGCAATCGCTGTTCTTCTTCTATGACTATTCAGGGCTTCAATACAAACTGTCCCCCGTGATGCTGAAATGACTATATAAGAACAATAGAGCTCTTATACCCCAACAGTGGTAGGCATTTAATACCATACTCTTCCCTTTTGGAAGACTGCACTTGTGGTTTCCGAGCATACTTCTGATTAAATTCAGTGACTTCATTGTCTTCAAGTGCCTTGTAGTTTATTGATATTTGAAAGAACTTTACTCTAATCGTATGACATTTTGTCAAATGTCTTGTCTTAGAATTAACGATTATAGTACACACACACACACACACACACACACACACACACACACACACACACGTGTGTGTGCGTGTGTTGTGTGTATGTGTATATATGTGTTTGTGTAATACATTGGCCTGTGCAAAGCATGCCCTGTAATTCCCCCCCCCCCCCCACTCACCCTCCTCCACAAACACACAAAGTTAGTTGCATATCCTTTACATAACGCCGCAATCAACCCCGGTATATTTTGGTTGTAATTTACTGGGCAGTATTTACGTTCAGTCGTTTGCCATAGCTTTCTGAATGACCGACACACATACCATCCAAATCAACGCAACATGGTTTGCTTCCAAATGACCCGAAGATTATTGCGAACCCTCAAGTCGGTGTGTCGGTGAATTGTGAAAGGCGTTTACTGTCCCGATTCCACAGCTCCTGATATAAGCCAGACGTCTTGGGTCTGTTGCTGTCTTGTGTAAATTAGGAATTCCTTTACATTTTGGTCTTCCCCTGCTCCACCCCCTCTGTGCACGTCATCCATTATGATCTTGTCTAGACTTTCAAGATGTTTCACGTGTCTAGAAGATGTCATATTCCTCGTGGTTTATTTGTCTTGTCGGCTTTGTGGCCAAGGTGTTACCAATGCAATTTAGCGTTCGAAACACAGCTGCGGGCGATTTGGCAGCAGATCGCTTTGCACTGGTGTTTTTACAAAACGGAATGGGTGCTGGTTGTTCAGAAAGCAATGGCGAACTACTGAACGTAAATTTGCCAAGAAAGCACAAACAGGCAAAGTATGCTAAGGTTGACTGCAACGTCCTGTAAAAGATGTGAAACTAACTGTAACTTTTGTTTGTCTTATTATCAACTTTCTTCCATATATTGAGCGCGAGTCGTATAGATATGTTTATTCTGGCTTCCATCCAATGAGTGCTTGATTCTCTTCTCTTCTGTGACATTTATATTCACAGGCGGTATATGCATTTTATCTGTTTTGTTCAACTATTCAGGTTTCGCTCCCACATACTGCCACATGAAATATGCATGCTCCTTAGTTTATCTATTTTGTTTTTTAATTCACATACGTTGTGTGTGTGTGTGTGTGTGTGTGTGTGTGTGTGTGTGTGTGCGCGTGCGTGCGTGCGTGCGTGCGTGTGCGCGTACTAAACTCTAAACACTGGGTTAGAGTCTATCGATAACGAAAAACTCAACACATGGAGGAAATGGTATTAACCTAGGTTTAATCCCAGCAAATCCGTACGCGTTGTGCCGTAACATCTCATATATATATATATATATATATATATATATATATATATATATATATATATATATATATATATATATATATATATATATATATATATGTGTGTGTGTGTGTGTGTGTGTGTGTGCGTGTGTGCGCGCATGTGCGTGTGAATGTGTGTGTGTGTGTGTGTGTGTGTGTGTGTGTAACACATTTATATTCCATACAAGTGTACCAGTATAAAACCTATATACTATGTATATCACTAATCTATGTATGCCGGCTTCGTGGCTTAGAGGTTATGACTTTTCTCCGTAATTTCGTATACTCTCGTCGGTAACGTGATGACGGTGAGAACCAGCAGTGGTTCGAATCGCATCGGTAACTTACGGGGTATGTGAGCCGGCTGCTCAGAAAGCAATGGCAAACTACTGAGCGTAACCTTGCCAAGAAATCAACATACAGCTGAAAGATGCTGGTGTTGACAGCGATGTCCTGTAAAGGATATGCAAAAAAAAAAAAAAAATCTATGTATACAGAATATTCTCATATGTAAACTGATGTCGGAAAATGAAAACATTTCACCTGCATATGTGTTCCCAGGATATCAGATTATAGCTTTGTTGTGTTCAGTACAACCGTGTTTTTACATCCAATAATATCATAATTAATGTTTTATGTCCTCCTATGGTGATTACAACATATATACATATATTTGTGCTCCAAGTCATAAACATTATCAATTGCTTTGCCCATTATTGGGCAAAGAAATATTTCTGGTGGTTTATTGGTTACTACTTTCAAATGTGGGGAGCCGCAGTAGGGAAGTATCTTGCGCGCTTGAGCGCTGGTCATATATAGGGTGTATTTTTAATGGCAGTGCAGTGTTTGAAAATATTGCCGGTCCAAGTTTTGTATTCACTTTCTGTAGAGTTCATGCAACATAATAGGTAAATGCAAAACTTGGACCGGCAATATTTTCAAACACTGCACAGTCATTAAAAATACACCCTGTATTTGAGCCACCCCCTCCTCTCGATACGCAAATTAATTATTTCTTTCAGTGATTTCGCTCCAGCTCGACCTAGCCTAAAACAGATGGCAGGAAATTTTCTGGGAAGTAAAGACAGCCAACGTGATACTGACCACAACACACATCGCCAGTCGGTCTAAACATGTGGGGCTAACACCATGAAAACCATGTACGATGCGTGGCATGACGAGGATCTTCATGTATTTACTTTGTAACGAGACTACATATGCGACAGAAATTGAGCTGTTTTTAAAGAGTAACATTTCATAGCGTGATTACATGTTCCTTCAATCAACACATACAAGTATATCCCCCCCCCCCCCCCAACAAAATAAAACAGTGTCATGTCTCGGAAACTAAAATACTTCGGCAACATTAAACGTCACATTGCTTAAAGGAACAATCAATGAAGGCACAGTTTCTGAAAGAAGAAACAGGGTTCGACAAGGACCAATACAGACAGAGGACATTGAAGACACTTTTTATATGAGGGTGCTTGAGGTGGGAGAAATTGAAAGAGATCGAGAGGCTTTTCCGCACGCCGTGATAAGTCTTATTCTAGGAATCTGCTAGTTGTGTTTACGGCAGTTGTAAAATACAAGACGTTCAAGAAATCTGGACTCTCATCAAACTCTCATCGTAGAAGCCAAGTTAATGATGGATCTACAGAGAAATACATCCACACGTATTGATCGATGCTCACACTAGTAATGGAAATTAGTGAGGATAAAAGGACATATTATATATTTTTTGTTAAAATTAACTCTATAGACACAATGGGATTCGAACCAGCCAACATAAAAGAAAGTCACATAAGCAATGTACTTGGACGAAAAGCCAGTGTGGAATCTAAGTGCGAGTATACCTTGTGATATTCTCTTGATTACTGCGGTCTAGTACATGCGCTTCTTTCACTTATGTGCGCAAGTGCATTTGAATATGACTTTCAGTTAAAGCGGTTGCCTGTTTTGTAATGACAGCATTAACAGTCAGTCGTAAAAGCACCTCAGGGAAATTATAGTCAAATTAATTCACATGAAATCATATATAAATTGGCAGCATGCTGTGTTTGGATCCCATACTCTTACGTTGCTTGGTGAATCCTCTGGAAAACTGAGCCTTAATTTTCAAGTCCGATTCATTGGCGTTCATGTCATTTGAGCCATCAAAGGGGATTGCACGTATCGGAATGTGGTTCGTGTAGAGACTTTCCTTCCCACCAGGTACCGAAGTACCCTCTCCACTGAAAAGACGATGCAGAGCTCACCTTCCATACTCAAAGCTCAGAAACCTGCGGGGTGTGCACATCGGGTACAGGAACTTCACTTCCATATAGAGAAGTTGCAGGATATAGCCAGGTCATGATTCAGCACAGCACATACGGACTTGCAGGGCTAGACTCAGGTTGGTAATGGTTCCTCCGCGGGTTTGAGGTATTCCATTGTCAACGTATAGACCCCGTCTTGTTGTATGGCAGCGAATCGTGGAACGTTAATGAACAAATTAATTTTAAAAAAGCTTGAAAGCAACGGAGATGTGGTTTCTGAGACTAATGTTGCTAATACCTTGCATTGGCGGAGTAATTGACAATGATTTCCTGGAAGAGGCTAGTGGAACTAGAGCATTATATTCAGCTAAACGAAAAAGACAAACAGCATTCTTTCTTTGGCCATGTTATGACAAGAGAGGCATTTGAGAATATAGTGAAAACTGGAAAGGTCAGTGAGAAAAGAGGCAGAAGAAAGCCAAGAGAAATTATGCTGGATGGATTGAGAAGGTGGCATGGAGGAATATCTTCAGTAGAGTTGATCCAGGGCGTTAAGAACCGAGGTCTGTAGAAAGATATGAAAGACTACGCCAGCAGGCAAGGCACATGAGATTGAACATATGATCACTGTCGACGTCCTCCAGCTCAAAAATCACAGGAAAGTGTGTCATATTAAGGCCATTTGATAGGTTGACTAACGAAACTTCCGGTCACGTTAATATGTGGGTTTTTTTTTCAAAACAAATAATCATAGATTTTATAGATGCTTAAAACCCTGCTCATATTTTCTTTGTGAACTGTTGCATTCGTCATTTCTTCTCTGTGTTTCCCTTGCCAATCTAAGTAAACACATCTCTATGCCCTACAAAAACTCCATTGTTCACTCTACATTTAACATCAGAGATCAGCATGGACGAATGGATAAGAGAGTTACTTCTTAGACATCCGGTGTGCTGATGCCGCGTTAGCACCCTACACCTGTCAGTTGGACTAAAATGCTGACTTCTCGTCTTTGATTTGGACACATAAATTACAAGTGCCTCTGAAGTGGAAGTGGGTTTGCCAGATGTCAAAGGACACTGGTGTGATGGGACAGCCCCAGCAGCATCCGAATGACACAAGTTAAAAAGGAATTAAAGAGCCCACAATAATTTTCTATCATTCTCTAAAAGAATAAACGTTCCCCAGAAGAGGATAAAAACGTAAGAGAAAAATACAGAGTCACTTATTGCCCGCACTATCATTTTTACTACATTGGTAGATCAAAGCAACGTCTGGTCTCTACATCTAAGAGATTTTCCCTTTGATGTTCTGATCAACCAGACATCGCGGAGCCAGTCAGTTGAGATTGACGTGTTAGTTTACAATTCTGGGGTTGGAATAGGGGCAGACACCTAACACCTTAGTTCAACAGGACCTAACGTGTGAACCAGCCACGGCAGAATGGGAGATAAGAGGGTGATCCAAAGACGGCAATTTAATGCAGGCCTAACACCTATCTAAAAGTCCAGACTTTGTGGAGCTGGGACGTCTGTAATTGCCACCACAAAGGAGCAATTAGGACCAGATGCTTAACACCTCTCCGCAATACTACGGGGCAAAGTAGAAACACATGGCTGACACATTCCTGCCAGCAACCGGGAAGGCTGGTGTTACCAGCCTATTGGAATGTAATGACGCAACTGCATTGCCGCCAAAGCAGGTTTCATTGTTTCAGGCGTGGGGGGCATCGGTCAATTTGATTGACACATGAAACTACCCTTCACAGGAAAGGAGGAGGGGTGAAAAGAATTTGGCACTTAATCCATCGGGGTAAATCGTCCTACATGAAAAATAGGTGGAGCTAACAGGAACGTGGACATAGTAATTAGCCAACGTGAAAACTAGCCAGGGTTGAAGAGAATAAAACTACATGCATGGCCAGCAAGACTTCAGACGCAAATTCACAATAGCATTCTTAGGATACCTACTGGAGAAATATTAACATTTCGTTCTGTTGGACTTCTGTACGAAGTCGTATGACAGGATTTCCTAGCTATAACCCAGGTAAGACCATTACTTTGATTAGTTGTCTGCTAGTCTGAAGGCTTGTGTCGTTTCTTGTTCTGCATATTCTCCCAAACTTTACACTGGTGGATTTTCTTTGTACTTAATGTTCCAGTTCTAGCTTTACGATTTCACTGAGAACTATTTTCTTCTTTCATTCACCACTTGGTTGTCTGATTTGTTGTATGTGATAATTTGGAGAAATCCATTATCCAAGCTACATGAGCGTGTGGCTTATGCATGTACAGGAGATACATTTAGATTCATCCTGTATGATATTAAACATTGGGGAGACTGACTACTTAGGTGAAATTCCTGAGAGCTACCAGTCTCTTGATAGCGTCCAATTAACATTGATTATTTGGACCAACACTTTGAGTGCCTACCAAGATTATGGTGAAACCACTTGGTTTGAGGAATGGCACCAGTTCACCTTGTCTGCATGATGTCTGCATGAGGACAGACATGACTTAGGACATTCAATATCCCAGACAGATTCAGGGAAGGCATTTAATGTTCGACAGGACTGTGCGACCAGCCCTTCCGACAAGACAGTATGAATGAATCAGAAAGGGAAAGAGTAAGTGAGGTGAACTTATATGGGAAACACTCCATTACACAAATGTAAATGAATATGTATGTTTTGAGCTATAGATGTTCTAAATAGTTTTATTAATATATACATATATATTTATTTATTTAGAACTGATATATGTTTATGTAACATGCCATCATCTATCATCATACCATCATATATTATGACTTGAATGTATGTTTATATGAATGTATAGACATATGTGTTTGAGATGTGTAGACGTAGATACTACCCATCTCCGTTCGTTTCATTCCAGATCTCTTAGGAGCAATGGACAGTCAACAACCCATATCAGGAAGTGACTTAGCCTTGTGAGGGACCAATTTGGACTCCTTCAATCTGACAGTGAACTGCGTCTCACTGGGGGAAGCATGACCTATGTGACCTCTTAAGTTACGTATACCATAATATAATCATCATCATCATATGATCATCAATAGCAATAATAAACACAGTTGTTGTATTTTAAACTCAGTTGTCTGTATAATTCTAAATGTTTATAAATGTTTGTGTAGCGTAATCAAGTACACACATTTTGTATCATTTAGTGGGGGTTCGCACATATTGTCCAGAAGTGGGAATCTATGTCCGGGAGGTATCTTGCCTATGCAGTCATAAGTAACCAGATTACGTTGCATGTCTTAACTCCTCCTTTCTCACTTCTGGTGATACCAAGTACAGCCAAAACTATATAGATATATTCTATCTTCAACGAGCCACTTCTTGGCTGTTTTCTTGAGTATCAGGGACAGTGTCTTAATCAGCATAACAGACATTTGTTCCACGTTTTCTCTCTGGGATCTGGGTGGTAATTAGTCCCTTCTGACAGAATTAGGGGATCTTAAACTGCATCCAGAACTAAACACCAGTAGAAGAAAATGATGTTGGCTGAGTGGTTGCCCCTCTGGGATCTAACCCCAGCCAGTTGGTGACATATTGGGTCTGCTCGTCCGCTATAGAATCCGGGAGTAAACCCTAGAACCTATTGGTCTGCTCATCCGCTATAGAATCCGGGAGTAAACCCTAGAACCTATTGGTCTGCTCGCCCGCTATAGAATCCGGGAGTAAACCCTAGAACACTTTGGTTCGCTAGCAAGGAACGAACCTATTTCAAATCTGTTAGTCTGGTATTATTCCGGTCTTGCCCATGGATAGAACCTAGGTCATTCTCACTTACATTCTTAGCAGCATTAGTTAGGTATAATTTATTTCTAATGTAATAGCTTGCTTGATTGTAGGCAAGATTTTGACACATTAGGACTTCTCATCCATGATAGAATCAGAGAATAAATTCTAGACTATTGATTTTCATAAACCATTCTTTCATTCTTCACCCATTACATTTGCTAAGTATTAACTTAGGAATTTGTTTCTAGGGAAGTTTGTAGAATTTAAATAACTTGTTAAAAAGTTAATAACGGATAATATCATATGAGTTAATTTACATCATTCACCACTGTAGAATTAATAATCACATTAATTAGTGATATTAATTAGTTTATTGATGATTTACTTGATGATTTTTTGATTACATGCTTTATCATTTGATTTAATCATGAATAATTTGATAATGCTTAGTTAATTCAGTGTATGACGGACTACTTTGCATCAACTTTCTCACTCAAATTCACTACTATCATTCTCATAGTGTCTGTTCCTCTTGTCACTATCCTGCTCTAGCATAAATCTGACTAGCTCTCTGTAGGGTAATAATATAATTACTTGCCTGAGTTTAAGCTGAGAAGAGATCATGGATGCACGCACAGATTTCTTACAGTCCGCTAGAGGATGGGGCATAAGGCTCGGCTTAATAGGAGAGAAGCTAGAACTATTTATCAGAGATGAAATGGATTGGTGGGACAAACAAGATGAACAAATGATGAAAAGACTTGCAGAATTAGAAGCAGATATGCGTCACAAAGCTGAAGAAGATGAGATTAAGAAGAAGCAAATTGAAACACTGAACATGGAGGAATCTACCAGCTCGATTGAGGAAAAGCCAATCACTCAAGCCGAAACTCTGATAGAAAGCAGGGAAGCTGACCGTCACAAAGAAGAGGCATGCATTCCTTTGCAAATCCCCATGGCTCAGAAAAACAAAAACTTGCGCACAGAAAGGCAGATGCTTCCCTCGCCTATTCCTAAAAATATTAAAAATAAACGGAATAGGAATAAATGTACCAAGCGTTCGGTAAACAGTCACAAACGTGATAAATGTTTACACCGCAATGAAAGCGGATTAGCTGGCTTGGCAACCCAGCAATCTCAGGAGCTTCCTAAGACTTCCCAAAGGAGAAAAATCCAGGAGGAGGAGGACCTGAGGAAAACTATTAAAGAGATCGAAGGCGAGACCTTACCCGACTCTTTTATTCCCTTCAGTTCAGAGAAACTAGGAGTGGAAATGAATTCAACTGAGACCGGAATGGATGTAAAACAGGATTCCATTGTTTCTCACGGTGTGGCCACACAAGATGAAATAATTATCAGTTTGAATTACTTATCTCAGGTGGGATATGGCATTGAAAATGACACCCCACAACATTCACTTCTATTGGATTTGGAACAAGAAAACCAGACCAGGGAGAGAATACTTCAATTGGACTTGGCACAAGAGAGCCCGGCCATGGAGGAAAAACAAGACACGGAGGAGAATTCTTACGATGTCAGTATCTTGGAGTCTTTCACAAAGGAATTTCAAGATATACAAAGCATTCATGTAGATAGTACTACGGACTCTGATTCAGGGACGATAAACATGTCTGCTAACAACAAAGAAGAAAATACTTCTTTGGACAGGATGAAGGTAATACCTATCATCAACACAGCTGAAGCTAACAGGGGATCACAAATGATGGACTCTGCAGCGGAACAAAACCGGAGCGGTTGGTATACTCAACACTCAGGACCTTGTTTACCTTTCACTTCAACCAATGTTGGACGGGGAGAACAGCTGTTTATGTATACTTCTACAAGGAGTGATACAAATTCACAGTTCTTGGGGAACAACATGATTTCTCAAAGCTGGACAACTTCTAGCCTTATACTTTCAAACACAGATTCAAAATGGAACTCTGTTGAAGAGGAACTCACCTGGATAAAGAATTATCGAGGGAAGAACTCTCTTAAATCAGGAGGGAGTAAACAGACGCCCTACCAAGAAAGAGGCAAGTACGAGTTGAATGCACATCATAAAACTATGATGTTTAGCAAATTTCCTGCCAAAAGGAGGAGATTAAAGGATTTTATTATGATCTTTGGCCGACGGAGGAAAAGAAAATGGAGCAACATTACTGCGACCAATTCTTTTAAGAAAACACTGATGGCACTTCCTCTGCTGATAGGACAAGGGCCAGCAATTGAGTGGACAATAACAGTCTCTCTGCGGCGCAGGAGAATCTTGTTATACATTTTGCAATTTCCCGGCTGGGAAAAAGTAAAACCTCCAGAGGACAGGACATTACCGAGCAATAGCCCGGAAATCCGACACAACACCAGGAGCAAAGATTTGCAAGATTTATCCTGGGAGAATGGACATGGGATATTTCTTTTGACTCATAGAACATCCCACTGCCACAAAGAATATTGGGAACCCAGACTTGGAGGCAGTTCGAGAAGGGAGAGAACTTAGATACATTCTTGAATGCTGCCGAGGCTCTGTTATAGGCTTCCTTAATGAACCTACTTAAATTGGGGAGCTATGTGATGGGACAGCCCCAGCAGCATCCGAATGACACAAGTTAAAAAGGAATTAAAGAGCCCACAATAATTTTCTATCATTCTCTAAAAGAATAAACGTTCCCCAGAAGAGGATAAAAACGTAAGAGAAAAATACAGAGTCACTTAGAGCCCGCACTATTATTTTTACTACATTGGTAGATCAAAGCAACGTCTGGTCTCTACATCTAAGAGATTTTCCCTTTGATGTTCTGATCAACCAGACATCGCGGAGCCAGTCAGTTGAGATTGACGTGTTAGTTTACAATTCTGGGGTTGGAATAGGGGCAGACACCTAACACCTTAGTTCAACAGGACCTAACGTGTGAACCAGCCACGGCAGAATGGGAGATAAGAGGGTCAGCCAGACCCGTCTGAAATAATACATGGCAGTGCTACTCAGGGGAAAACCCCGTGTGATCCAAAGACGGCAATTTAATGCAGGCCTAACACCTATCTAAAAGTCCAGACTTTGTGGAGCCGGGACGTCTGTAATTGCCACCACAAAGGAGCAATTAGGACCAGATGCTTAACACCTCTCCGCAATACTACGGGGCAAAGTAGAAACACATGGCTGACACATTCCTGCCAGCAACCGGGAAGGCTGGTGTTACCAGCCTATTGGAATGTAATGACGCAACTGCATTGCCGCCAAAGCAGGTTTCATTGTTTCAGGCGTGGGGGGCATCGGTCAATTTGATTGACACATGAAACTACCCTTCACAGGAAAGGAGGAGGGGTGAAAAGAATTTGGCACTTAATCCATCGGGGTAAATCGTCCTACATGAAAAATAGGTGGAGCTAACAGGAACGTGGACATAGTAATTAGCCAACGTGAAAACTAGCCAGGGTTGAAGAGAATAAAACTACATGCATGGCCAGCAAGACTTCAGACGCAAATTCACAATAGCATTCTTAGGATACCTACTGGAGAAATATTAACATTTCGTTCTGTTGGACTTCTGTACGAAGTCGTATGACAGGATTTCCTAGCTATAACCCAGGTAAGACCATTACTTTGATTAGTTGTCTGCTAGTCTGAAGGCTTGTGTCGTTTCTTGTTCTGCATATTCTCCCAAACTTTACACTGGTGGATTTTCTTTGTACTTAATGTTCCAGTTCTAGCTTTACGATTTCACTGAGAACTATTTTCTTCTTTCATTCACCACTTGGTTGTCTGATTTGTTGTATGTGATAATTTGGAGAAATCCATTATCCAAGCTACATGAGCGTGTGGCTTATGCATGTACAGGAGATACATTTAGATTCATCCTGTATGATATTAAACATTGGGGAGACTGACTACTTAGGTGAAATTCCTGAGAGCTACCAGTCTCTTGATAGCGTCCAATTAACATTGATTATTTGGACCAACACTTTGAGTGCCTACCAAGATTATGGTGAAACCACTTGGTTTGAGGAATGGCACCAGTTCACCTTGTCTGCATGATGTCTGCATGAGGACAGACATGACTTAGGACATTCAATATCCCAGACAGATTCAGGGAAGGCATTTAATGTTCGACAGGACTGTGCGACCAGCCCTTCCGACAAGACAGTATGAATGAATCAGAAAGGGAAAGAGTAAGTGAGGTGAACTTATATGGGAAACACTCCATTACACAAATGTATATGAATATGTATGTTTTGAGCTATAGATGTTCTAAATAGTTTTATTAATATATACATATATATTTATTTATTTAGAACTGATATATGTTTATGTAACATGCCATCATCTATCATCATACCATCATATATTATGACTTGAATGTATGTTTATATGAATGTATAGACATATGTGTTTGAGATGTGTAGACGTAGATACTACCCATCTCCGTTCGTTTCATTCCAGATCTCTTAGGAGCAATGGACAGTCAACAACCCATATCAGGAAGTGACTTAGCCTTGTGAGGGACCAATTTGGACTCCTTCAATCTGACAGTGAACTGCGTCTCACTGGGGGAAGCATGACCTATGTGACCTCTTAAGTTACGTATACCATAATATAATCATCATCATCATATGATCATCAATAGCAATAATAAACACAGTTGTTGTATTTTAAACTCAGTTGTCTGTATAATTCTAAATGTTTATAAATGTTTGTGTAGCGTAATCAAGTACACACATTTTGTATCATTTAGTGGGGGTTCGCACATATTGTCCAGAAGTGGGAATCTATGTCCGGGAGGTATCTTGCCTATGCAGTCATAAGTAACCAGATTACGTTGCATGTCTTAACTCATCCTTTCTCACTTCTGGTGATACCAAGTACAGCCAAAACTATATAGATATATTCTATCTTCAACGAGCCACTTCTTGGCTGTTTTCTTGAGTATCAGGGACAGTGTCTTAATCAGCATAAAAGACATTTGTTCCACGTTTTCTCTCTGGGATCTGGGTGGTAATTAGTCCCTTCTGACAGAATTAGGGGATCTTAAACTGCATCCAGAACTAAACACCAGTAGAAGAAAATGATGTTGGCTGAGTGGTTGCCCCTCTGGGATCTAACCCCAGCCAGTTGGTGACAACTGGTAATAGGGAAAGCTAATCAAAACGCAAAGATCAATCTAGTGCACTAGAAGTAGTAGCACGCATGTGGACTACACTTAAGTTCAAAAGTGTGAGAACCCCCCCCCCCCCCAAAAAAAAAAAATATGTGCAATCTGCGCAAACACGTCTACTTAAGATTCACTGCTATATCGTACTTCATATCTTACATACTAGTGTACTATCCGTCTGTATCTATATTGTACTTCTGATCTGTTTTGTGACAACTGGCAAGATCGAAAGGAAGAGACCAAGGGGAAGACCAAGAAGTAAATACCTGGATGACTTGGCCACGTGGCATGGTCGAGACAGAAACACGGAGATGATCCACGACTCTGGTGATCGAGTGATATGGCAAAACATGACCGCTTCACGCTTATCGGCATGGCACATGATGAATGGATGGATCTGTTTTGTAAGTTACTAATGATTTAAAATGTACATGCTTCTATCTAGCTGTATACTTCAGATCTAGTTCTATACTTAAGGTACAGGGCTATACTTCATATTTCTTCCTATACTTTAGATCTAGTTCAAATTCTAGTTCTAGACTTCAGATCAAAGTTTATACTTCAGAGGTAGTTCTATACTTTAGATCTAGTTCTATATTCAAGATCCATTGCTATACTTTACATTTACTCCTATACTTCAGATCTAGTTCTATACTTCAGATTTATTTATATACTTAAATTCTAGTTCTAAGCTTCAGATCTAGTTCTATACTTAAAATTTAGTTCAAAATTGTAGTTCTAGACTTCAGATATAATTATATACTTCAGATCTTATTGCATGTTTCAAGTATACTTCCATACTTCGGGTCGATTCTATGCTACAGATTTACTTCTTGACAATACTGTCAGATCAACATTAAAAGCAGACTTCAAATCTACTTCAATACTTTCATTCAGAAATACTTTCGTATTATACCTTCATATCCAGTTTTACGCTCTACTTCATTTCGCTTCTAAACCGTATTCATATGTTCTTCTTGACGCAACCTTGTTGTCCGTTATCACCTAAATTGTTCCACAATGCCTTGTACTGCAAGTTTGCCAACCAGAGTCGCTGCTTCGCGTGACTAAGAACGACCAATTCCGCTGCACTCAATACAAACATTTTGGAATTGAACTTAACCGCACCTTATTTATCCGGAACTACATTTCAGATGGAGTCATGGAAGTTTTTAGCGCGCTTGTTTACTAAGAAACTATTTACGGTTCAATCCTCAATATTGGGACAAGTATGAATCTGGTATCGACCTCGTATCATAAATTCGGCACCAGATAATTTACAGGATTTTCTGGAAATTGTCTAAAGTGGAACTTCGAAGAGAACGTGAACTGGCAACCCCACCTCATTACGCTGTGGTCTAGAATATCTCATCTCATCTCATCTCATCATGTTTCTCTTGTACCTTGCGGTGTCGAGGTGAAGTATAAACTTTGTGAGAATATATGTAGCCCTAACACTTTATACCCTAACTCCGGCACCTGCGTTGAGCATTTCTTTGTCTTTATATTCTTTATTATGACCTTTCACATACTTCCAGGCATGCAACGTTCTTTATCGCTTAACTCTTTGTAAACTATGCAGCCATCACGACAAACAGAAACTGTCAAGTTCAGAAAGACCTGCAGTAATGTCTTGGACATAAAAGATCAATGTTTTAACGGCGTTTGACAAATGATATTGAAACTAATAGTCATAACTTACATAAAGAGAAATAAATAAATAACTTATTGACTTGGCCACAAAGCATAATCTGATAAAAACACAGACTTAATCCAAGACTGATAATTGTGTGGAATGACAAACCATGACAGAGCACGCCTATCAGCATGCCACATGATGATGATGATGTGTATTTTTATGATGAGTATTATTATGTCTGTGGAGAGACATGAATGTCTACGCCAGCTGGCAAGGCATTTGATGATGATGATGATGATGATGATGATGATGATGATGATGATGATGATGATGATGATGATGATGATGATGATGATGATGATGATGATGATGATGATGATGATGATGATGATGATGAAAGAAGGAAATCTGGGCTTTTGAACTTAAATTTTACAAAAATATTCTTAGAATACGGCGAACCAATCACCCCAAGAAAAAAAAAGATATTGATATTCTAAATCTGAGTATCGAAAAACCTGTTTCATAAATAGCGTCATGTCTCGGAAACTGAAATACGACGTTGTCCATGGTAAACGCGCCTTGTCTATGGTGAACGCCACTGCGATTTGGAAAGAACGGTGGCTTAAAGCATGGTTGCCAGATCGCTGTGATAAGAAAAGCCATGTCGTGAACTAAAAAAGCCAAAATAAGCTAAAAATTACCCAATAAAAATATCGATTAAAGATATATTTACATCACATAAAAACCTCTTCTTCAAATAAGTATTCCTCTTCATTGTTGAGAAATTCAGTACAGGATTTCTTAGACTATAAAATTTCAACTTTCAAATTCAACATTTTGGATGAAGGAACAAATTCCTTACAGCATTTGTTTGAAGATAATAGTTCTGCTCTAATTCTACTAATTGCTTCTAAGAGAGACAACTGAAGTTTATTCTTTGCTTTGGTTTAGATTGCTATGTATAAACCAATTTGGTATTTCTGTCAGCGAAAATCCAATGTTTGAAAGTAGTTTGACACTGCATATGTGATGCACAATGCTAATGAATAGCAAACACATTTATACTGAACACATGAAGGAGATAGATCTGTCATTCTGGACCAAACTGAATTGTTGCATCCAACCATATTGGAAGTACCATCTGATGCAAAACCAATGCAATTTTTTTTTTATGTTTGATTATATTTTTCAATTTCATTGTTAAGCAAATTAAGTATAATCTCTCCTGTAGCCTCCTGAACTGGCATCAAACCTAGAAAACTGGTAGTCATTTCATTTCTTTTATCGCTGAGGTATCTAACTAAAATGCACAAATACTTTTGGGTCGAGACATTAGTGGACTCATCAATGATGAGTGTATATTTCTTGTTTTGCAGATTTAGAATTAGATCAGATTTTAAAGATGGTGAAATAACATTTCTTATTAGTGACATGCACTTCGTTCGGTGCCATTTTATCTGACCAAGAGTGCTGCTACATCCATGGGCTACCATTATTTCACCTAAGTGATCGATGGTGCATATGGTATTATGGCAGGCAATTTGTAACTCTGCTAATTTGACTTTATCATCAATATTCTTACTTATTTTCATCACTGAAAGTGTTTTTGTGAAGAAGATGGCGAGCTCCGCTTGTGTTTTTCTGTTATTTCATGATTTGCGAGATTCGAAAGTCTTGGAACAATATTATACCGGTACAATATGCAATATGCCGATTCAGAACCATCGGTGGATTTCTTGAGCCACACGAATGTCTTTTCCCATTGATCATTATATTTTCGATTAGTATCATAAGATGGTTTATACTTTGGCATGTTAATGGGCTCAATAATAAGAAATACTTGCCATGAAGGTATAATGAATTTGAAAACTGAACTGAACAGTAAGGTGGCTGCGCAGAGCGTGAGTGCGCATAGAACAGTACAAACAGTGCGAAAACCATACGTGTTTAATACTTGTTAGTTGTTACATTCGTTCTCGAGAATGAACCAAAAGCTGTATAAGCTAAGCTTATTGTTTTGCATTTATTTTAGCTAAAAGGTGGTAAAACAAGATAAAAATTAACTTGACCAATAAAAAAGAGGCATTTATAGCTAATTATTATGCCATTACAATATTTTAAAAAGCCAAGAAAAATAGCCCAAACGCCAAACTTATATTTTGACGCCAAACCTGTTTTTAAAAAGCCAGATCTATTAGATTTGGCGTTAAAAAGCCAATCTGCAAGCATGGTTTACAGAATGGAACAAATGGTGGGGGTCGATCAGCACGAAGATGGGCACAGGACAAGGAAAACACCTGGAGCATACAACTGCATGAGGCAAGGGAACTGGCAAAGGATCGAGAATCTTTTTGGAGTGCGGTAATGAGAGCGACGCTCTGCAAATCCCTATTACATGATTATGATGAGCCATAACTGAACAGGTTGCTGTTTCAGCTGACTGGTACATGGGCGGTAACAAAAACCGGCCACACTAAAATACGCCTACATAACTAATATAACACTACAGCTATCGCGCATCACTGCTACTGTACCCGTTGTTTCCGGTGTTGCGAAACGGGTTAAGGGTTAAAAGTCGTGTATCCTAGTGCATTCACTTGATAATTTACAGTGTAACAGCGTTAGCGCACCGAAAGTTCAAACGCAATAGTATTAAACCCCGTGGCCACGCCGGTAACAAAAGGGCGACCGTCATATGCCATTTTAGGTTGATTCCAGTAAGCAAGGGGAAAAAAACTGGAGAGGCCAAGGCCAAGCATATTCCCATTTAAGATGTGGATCATGTGACGGTCTCAAGGTGAAGCAGAAACGGCTTTGGAAAAAAAAATAGAACATTCTTGGTGTGGCTTTTTGAAAGGGACACCTCGTGGACATTTCAGCAGCATAATGTCCTTCAAAAACCTTTCAGTTCACCTGACAGCTAGATGTATTCTTTGACGTGCATGGATTCCAGCAGTACTGCTCCAGTTTCTAACCGTAAGAGGGTCTTATCACAGTGAACGAAACTCATACAACCGGCAAAGATTTTAACGTGTGTATATCAGAACTGCCGGCTTCGTGGCTTAGAGGTTATGACTTTTCTCCGTAATCTCGTATACTCTCGTCGGTAACGTGACGACGGTGAGAATCAGCAGTGGTTCGAATCGCATCGGTAACTTACGGGGTATGTGAGCTGGCCGCTCAGAAAGCAATGGCAAACTACTGAGCGTAATCTTGCCAATAAATCAACATACAGCTGAAAGATGCTGGTGTTGACAGCGATGTCCTGTAAAGGATATGAAAAAAAAAAATATCAGAACTACACGTGGTATAACCTCAATCTTTTTTATGTTGGGTTTGTCATTCAGAAATAATATCTAGGCAGCTGCTTGTTCGGCTTGCTCGTTCGATTTGCAATCAATGTTGATGTATTTTTACAGTGTGTAATGAGAATACTAGTTCTGTTAGTTTTCGCCCTTATCTGGAAAGGCTAAGCGTTACATTCACAATTTCAGGAACGAGGGAATAAGTAGGTCAATGGCATCCTCAGACAGTTCCTTATTGTGTAAACATTAACAGCTAATTCAAGAGTCAGAGCTGAGAAGTGTACCTCTGAAACACTCTGCCTCTAGTATATATTTACATCTTTTCAAAATGTCATTTTTTTTTTTTTACAACAAGGCTTAGCGACTGTGTGGTATATTGTGTACTTGCATTTACTACTACCCTGTAAGTATTCGAAGGTGACACTGCGTGTTCCCATCCTATCTATGTCTCGTCAACCAACACAGAACTGGCACTATTAGCCACCGGACGCTGATGCATATGCTGGGGGGGGGGGGGGAGGATCTGAGCACCTATGGACCTGTCCGGAGTGCAATGAAGATACCCCAACTGATAACTGATAACTGATGCTATCTATATGTTATATTATATTGTGCATTAGTACGAAAGTTGTTATTCCTTCACAAACACATAAGCCACAAGCAATATGTTGCATGATTTAGCTAAAAGAGATATGTATCTTGTTTAGATATGCATCTTATTTATTTCAGCCAAAGTGTTATTCATTTATTCACTTCAAATGTATATTTTTTGTGTTCGCTCTCTGTGAACTCAATCGTAGTCCATACACGTGCTACCACGAGGGTAAGTTAATAAGTAAGTCGCAAATGGCTGTAGAAAAATAACTAACTATGATAACAACTTAAAACCAGTTTATTTTTATAGATGCATTGTCCCTTTATTTCTCAACATAATGTCCACCAACATTGATGCATTTATCCCATCGTTTTATCAGTCCTCCCAAACTAGCTGTATAGAACAGCGTGCTTTGTTTTCAGTTACCGGCCATCCAACAGAACTTATTTATTGACTCACCCTCGTAACTTTTTCTACCCAGCTATGCACCCCTTTACGGGAAATCGCTAGGGGCTAAGTCCACTGAAAACCTACCTCGGCGGAGACATTTCGCGAGTGACGCCGAAGTTGAATGTGAAGTGAAAACTTGGTTTAGAAAACAGAGCACGCAGTTCTATGCAGCTGATTTGGGAGGACTAATAAAACGATGGGATAAATGCATCAATTGATTTATTTGGTTGTTTCGGGATTTGAGATTTAAATATTGAGCACAACCCACTACTGGCAACGCTGATCGTATTCTGGTTGATTGACACATTGGCGTAGATAGGCCTTAGGTTCATATCAGAATACGATCAGCGTTGCCAGTAGTGGGTTGTGCTCAATATTTAAATGCATCAATGTTGGTGGACATTATGTTGAGAAATAAAGAGACAATGTGTGTATAAAAATAAACTGGTTTTAAGTTGTTATCATATTCAGTTATTTTTCTACAGCCATTTGTGACTTACTTATTAACTTACTCTCGTACTTCTAGTGCACTGGACTGATTTCTTTTATTTTTTTATCAGGCGTGTGGATTGGCTTTCCCTATTGTCCGTCGCCATCAGACGAACAGACTCCGACTTCATAGGTACTTGTAATTTATGTCCCTAAGTCGAGGACGAGAAGTCAACATTTTAGCTCAACTTACCGGTGTAGGGGTTGAACCTGCTACCTCGGAATCAGCACGACGGAAGTTTAAGAACAAGCGCTATTATCCATTTGACCATGCAGACCTCCATTTACTTCAATATATTCTGTAGTACACACATGACGAGATGCAGCGATATATGCCCGGCAATAAATCGTGCAACATATTGTTTGTGACTTCTGTGTTTAGATGCACATTGTTGTGGGGTTCTTATTCTCCCAGTTAAATGTTTAAAACTTGTGACATCATCACGAAGAAGGTAAATTATTGTACAATATCCGAATTTTCTAATGCAGTTTTTTGTGGAAAAACTTCTGATTTCCTTTTCTTTATTGTAAGTCTGATCACTGACTGATGTAACCAAGACGTGTTGAAGAATATTTCTGTGCCAGAGTAAATAAACTACGCCAACTTTTTTTCCCCTGAAACGCGTGTCTCCTGGTTGAATGACGAGGTTACCTTGTCCCTCTCATGTGTATTCTGAAATTCCCAAGATATCAATTTAATTTCTTGCCAATTCATACCCAATCATGATAAGGTTTCATTGTTAAAATATTATTTCGACATCCATCGTGTGCCTCGCCAACAGGCGTAGGAGTTCGTGTCTTTCTGCAATATCGATCCTTGGTATTGTTATCAACTCTACTAATAATAATCCTTTATGACACCGCCTCAATCCATCCAGCATAATTTATTTAGATCTGAGTCTGCCTTGTCACTCATTGATGTTTCCAGTCGTCGCGATGTTTCCCCATGTCTCTTCCCTTAATATACGAGCAAAGTGCTGATGCCAAAGTAGCTGGTTCAACCCCTACATAGGTCAGTTAGACTAAAATGTTAACTCTGGTTCTTGACGTGGGGACGTAAATTACAAGTACCTAAGAAGTCGGAGTGGGTTTGCCTGATGGCGAAGGAGACTAATAAGGAAAGCTAATCCACATATAAACGTCAGTCCTGTACTAAAAAGTAGTAGCACGTTTGTTGACTACGCTAGAGATCAAAGCAAGCAAATAAATAAAAAATGAGCATATAATTGTCTTTGTCTCTATCTTTAAGCTATATATATAATGTATTAGGACATTATATATATATATATTTTCTCTGTCTCTTTCTTTAAGCTATATATATATAATGTATTAGGACATTATCTTGTATTTAATTTTACTGTCACTTATTACTAGTAACCTCTCGTATCAGGTTTTCAAAGAACCATTTGTATAATTTGTCTTGCCTCGCAGACTTGTCCACATGCCTGTGTAGCTCTCAGTATTGTGTAAACAGTTCCGCTGTGTGTTTACTCTTTTCATGTTCACCTTGTGTGGAGTAATCCTCCTTTTGTATGCAGGGTTGCGTATCTAATCTGTTCGTTCTTTGTTCTTGTTTCTGTGGCCCAACACCTTATCACAGAAGGTCTCTCGCGCTTGATGAATCATGCGCCAAGTTTGTCTAAACTTTCGACTAAAAACTTATTACACAGTTTCAACATGTAGTTATCAAAGCATTTGTATCTTTAATCTCGACCACTGTGTGGAGAAGCATATTTTTTTTCATGTGTTCGTTTTTTTTTTTTTAATATGTCGCTGAAAACTTGTAAAGTTAATGTTATTGTCCGTGTATAACATTAGAAGTTTGTAGTTAGATGCATCAACTGCACATTTTCATTATCTTGACGTCATCTACAGAACATTTTATTTCAACTGTGAAACGACAGTTGTTCGTTTTCCGAATCACATATGGCCTAATTTATATCTTTATGTGGGAAAATAGTTTTATATAAGGCAAACTGTGAAAATGACCACACTAACGGACAGACTAAAATATATACAAAATCGTCTTGATTTTTCCCAATTTAAAAATTCATTGAATTCAGTTAATTCTTTTATCTTTTTTTTTTCTTTACAAATATTTTAAAAGTCGTTAATTGTATTATGTAAATGTGTGGAGTTGTCCATTTCTAAATAGTACATGAATGAATGCTATAATAAAATTAACAATGCAAATACATGGACGGCAGAAGACAATTAGATGAAGCAGCACTTTCCGTCCACAAGGTAAAAAAAAAAAAAGAGCAACAAAGTTTCTACCTTGAAAACAACTTCATTTGTTCTATATACCATTTAAATTAACCTTTTAAAAAATAATCGACAATAACACACGTTGTAATGAAATACAGCAAGTTACCTTTATGACTTCCAAAACGTCTGTGTCGGTGTCGGTGTGCAGCTAATATCCAGTTTGTCTGCGAAATTGTCTTTCTTTTTTTAATATAAAGTGAGTGCACTAACTGCAAATATAAAATTTCCTCTAATAATTAGATTCGGTTGTACTTGTCAATATTAGATGTTCCTTTTTCATATTTGAATCCAACGTTATTAGAAGAAAACGTTACATGAACTCACAAATAAAGGAACGTGATCTATGTCCATAATAATATGTATCCATCGCACAGTTGAAAAACAAAAAGTATCAATTGATTTAGTACAACAAATAACAAGAGAGCAGTAGCCGTGGAAGCTGTCTATACCACTTGTCTGGCTCGTTCAGCGTGAGTGCAATTTTTAGCTGGTGTATCAGAAGCGTCACTTGCCGTCGGCTCACCTCGTGTATCGCTTGTTCCCACCACCAGAACTGGGCTGTGGTATTTCTGCAGCGGGAACTCGCTAGTGACAACGAATAAACGAACAGGTTGTGAACAGGAGAATTAGTTTCACGGGCAGCTGTGGCTTGTCGGGTATCGAGACACCTTCCGCTAATGCTTGTTGTCAGCATGGCCATGACAGCTGTAAGTGTCATTCGTATAAGCTGTGCTGGGACAGTTTTCCATTCAAGTAATTAACCCCGGGCGATATATGAATGAAAAGCGTATAGAGCAAAAACCATTCTGTTTAGAAAATGGAAGACTTCTGTCCTAAAGAAATGTACGACTCGTACAGTGAAGTAAAGGATCTTGTATCACGCCATGAGCCATATATGATACGATGACCATATTTTTAGACCAATCGGCACTCGGTGGGAGATGGGTATGTTTCAGTTGTTTAAAATATCATTATCACCACTACCATCATCATCATGGTGTAGTATTTGAGCACCTGGGAGTTATAATCATTCCCTTCAATTGTTGTTTGACTTAAACTGCTCTCTGCTATTCCACGTGTGCCTGTATTGCTATATATGTACAAGCCTGGTTTATAAATGTTGTCCTTTGACTACCGTTTTCTCTTTTCCCCAGTATATGTCCGCCAGTACTCTGTTTGGTTCGTACCTTGGTGTCTAATAAATCAAGATAAAATAGTTCAATAGCAGATGCAGTGGTCCTGTACATTGATAAACATTAGTATATGCTATACAAACACAAAATATATGAAGTTTCCCCAGTATTGTGCCAGCCAGTACTCTCTCTAGTGTTTAACAAATCAGGATAAAGTAGTTCAATAGCAGATACAGTGATCCTATACATTAGTATATTCTATACAAAAGCAAAATATGTGAAGATTATTTGGCATCGCAGCACATTAGGGATCTGATGCCATGCTCACATTTCCTTCACCAAACGGCACTGGATGTGATCAGTATCATACAGGCAGCCTTTTTAACAAGAAACTTTCCAATGAACCTATTTATATGAACCACTGTTGCATAGTGGTTAGTGCGCTTGCTTACCATTAGAGTAGTTCCGGTTAAATCTCCAGCAGCAGCAGGATTCTGTTGTCTACCAGTACGGTTGTGGCGTCGGTTCCAGTCTGACATTGGTGCTGGATCATGTTCATCATTTTATAGAGGATTATGTAGATCATTATCTAACTATTGTCTGATGTGGCGAGGAAGGTAACTGACCCACTCCGCCGTATAAAACATCCCGACCACCTAACAATAATATCTACCACGAGACACACTTTTTATGCTATATGATCATGAAAACTAACCCACCACATAGGGTATTTCAACCTCATGTACCAGAATGGAAGATAGAGAGGGAGAGGGAGAGAAAGAAAGAAAGAAAGAAAGAAAGAAAGAAAGAAAGAAAGAAAGAAAGAAAGAAAGAAAGAAAGAAAGAAAGAAAGAAAGAAAGAAAGAGCACTTGGGGAGGGGGCAGTTTGCATTACATATTGCGTCAAGTCAAGTATTGTGCGACATAGATAATATTCTCCAATTTCTTAGGTGCCAGGTAAGTACCTGGCAATGGCGATCATGACACTGTAATCGTGTCTTCAGTATTTGAATACAGTTGAAGTTGCTGATAATACTATCTGTTGTCAGCTGTTTAGGCTGTCCACTACATCTTCCTTCTCTTGGATTTTCTGCCCGGAGGTTGCAGGTATAGAAGGAAATGACCAGACTAGCTGCTACCCTTCCCGTGCGACAAAATGCTATGTGCAGAACAACAGACAAATGATCCACATCTGGATAGGCTGATTCATCGGGGAGTGGGCAGAGGGTGTGGACGACACTCAACTCCAAGGGGAAAATACAGAGGGACGTTTAATCAGGATGCCAACGGTACCACCAGCATAGGAACTCTTCGTTGACTGTTGAAGAAAGGGACGGAGCACTTGTGGGAATATCTCGAGCGCAATGATGTTAATTCTTGAAGCCATTACTCATAACGTTACTTTCTCTATTTCAGCCTCTCCTGTTTATATGTCCTACGCACTTCAGTTGTTGATTCTTCATCTCATATTCATGTTGTTCGTTTTTATCCCCCCCCCCCCGCCCCCGCCCACCCACATAAGGTTACTTTCTCTATTTCAGCCTCTTCTGTTTATATCTCCTACGCACTTCAGTAGTTGTTTCTTGATTTCATGCTCATGTTCTTCGTTCTTTCTTCCCACCCCCACCCCCCCCCCCCACCCCACCCCCACCCCCACACATAAGATTACTTTTTCTGTTTCAACCTCTCCTGTTATATATCCTATGCACTTCAATTGTCTGTTCCTTATGGTTATGGTGCGTGATCCGGCAATGCCTTCAGCTGTCAGTACCTCAGATTAGTTTTCTTCTTTGTTCACCATGTTCTTAACATTCTTTTCAAGGTATTACATGTTACAGGCATTACAAACAAGCAGACTTTAGCAGATTTACTCTACTAATAGCAGATTTCTGTTTTACAGGAATAATATTGAATGGTACGTTTAATTATTTCACGTGCCAGAATGAAGAATTCCCCTACATAAAAGACGTCGACATTGTCGAAAGGATAAAAGCACTCGCTTTTAAACTTCCGGTGTGCTGATAGTAGGGTATGGGTTTAATTCCTACACCGACATTATGTTGAACGTAAACGTTGACTTCTGGTTCACAAATGAATGGCAAACTAACAAATTGTCTATAAAATCCATCTGGGGTTGCTCGCATGGCCCTGCGAAGGGCATGCAACATGAAATAGCATCATCACCATCATGTGCCATGCCGATAAGCGGTCATGTTTCGCCATCTCACGCGATCACCAGAGTCGTGGAACAGCTCTATGTCCTTGTCTCGATCATGCCTCATGGTCAAGCTATCCGGGTATTTATTTACTTCTCTGCCTTCCCCTTGTTCTCTTCCCCTTCAATCATGGTAGTTGTCATCAAGTTCTAAAATTTATTTCTTCTTATAACAATTAACATATAGGTGAGGCTACTGTGGAGGGCGGACGCGCCATGGACCAGGCCGACATTCTGAATGCTCTACGAGAAGTAAGACTTTTGCGAGAACCAAGTGATGACTGTGAATCTACAACAATGGCCAGACTGCGAGAGCAGCAAATTAAAAGAGGGGTGGCCAAACAAGAACACTACGCAGGAAGCCAAAGAAGATTGATAAACCAACACAGAACTGGCGTCGTTAGCCGCTACACGTTGCGGGATTTGCTGAGGAGGGGATCCGAGCACTTATGGACTGAATGGTTCGATGTGCAATGAGGATGATCTGTCGACTAACTAACTAACTAACTAACTAACATATAGGTTTCGGGTAAACGTACATATTGGTAATGCCCAAATATATACACTTGTAGTGCTATGTTAAGATCTGACATATACCTGGTTACAGTTTATTGTGACCATCTGCCTTCACTACAATGTTTTCATTCTCAATGTCAGAGCGAAGCTGTGGGCTTATTTAAAAACTAGGCGTGTCAACGCTGTTTAACAGCCTGGTTTAGAATCTCCAACTGAGGTAGAATAGCTGCAACAGCCAACCATCAAGGGCTGACTGGCCACCTGTTAATATTTAATGTTGAAGGTGGTTGAGGAATATGGGGAGGACATAAATTTCAAGTTACAGATACATGCGCACATACGCACTAGCACATGTACAGATATACACAAGCACATGCGCAAATACACAAACATATGCGAATCAATACACAAACACGTGAGTACACATAGACTTTCACTCAAATTTCTTAATTCCACATACATTGACAGACAGACAGACAGACAGACAGACAGACAGACAGACAGACAGACAGACAGACAGACAGACAGACAGACAGACAGACAGACAGACAGACAGACAGACAGACAGACAGACAGACAGACAGACAGACAGACAGACAGACAGACAGACAGACAGACAGACAGACAGACAGACAGACAGACAGACAGACAGACAGACAGACAGACAGACAGACAGACAGACAGACAGACAGACAGACAGACAGACAGACAGACAGACAGACAGACAGACAGACAGACAGACAGACAGACAGACAGACAGACAGACAGACAGACAGACAGACAGACAGACAGACAGACAGACAGACAGACAGACAGACAGACAGACAGACAGACAGACAGACAGACAGACAGACAGACAGACAGACAGACAGACAGACAGACAGACAGACAGACAGACAGACAGACAGACAGACAGACAGACAGACAGACAGACAGACAGACAGACAGACAGACAGACAGACAGACAGACAGACAGACAGACAGACAGACAGACAGACAGACAGACAGACAGACAGACAGACAGACAGACAGACAGACAGACAGACAGACAGACAGACAGACAGACAGACAGACAGACAGACAGACAGACAGACAGACAGACAGACAGACAGACAGACAGACAGACAGACAGACAGACAGACAGACAGACAGACAGACAGACAGACAGACAGACAGACAGACAGACAGACAGACAGACAGACAGACAGACAGACAGACAGACAGACAGACAGACAGACAGACAGACAGACAGACAGACAGACAGACAGACAGACAGACAGACAGACAGACAGACAGACAGACAGACAGACAGACAGACAGACAGACAGACAGACAGACAGACAGACAGACAGACAGACAGACAGACAGACAGACAGACAGACAGACAGACAGACAGACAGACAGACAGACAGACAGACAGACAGACAGACAGACAGACAGACAGACAGACAGACAGACAGACAGACAGACAGACAGACAGACAGACAGACAGACAGACAGACAGACAGACAGACAGACAGACAGACAGACAGACAGACAGACAGACAGACAGACAGACAGACAGACAGACAGACAGACAGACAGACAGACAGACAGACAGACAGACAGACAGACAGACAGACAGACAGACAGACAGACAGACAGACAGACAGACAGACAGACAGACAGACAGACAGACAGACAGACAGACAGACAGACAGACAGACAGACAGACAGACAGACAGACAGACAGACAGACAGACAGACAGACAGACAGACAGACAGACAGACAGACAGACAGACAGACAGACAGACAGACAGACAGACAGACAGACAGACAGACAGACAGACAGACAGACAGACAGACAGACAGACAGACAGACAGACAGACAGACAGACAGACAGACAGACAGACAGACAGACAGACAGACAGACAGACAGACAGACAGACAGACAGACAGACAGACAGACAGACAGACAGACAGACAGACAGACAGACAGACAGACAGACAGACAGACAGACAGACAGACAGACAGACAGACAGACAGACAGACAGACAGACAGACAGACAGACAGACAGACAGACAGACAGACAGACAGACAGACAGACAGACAGACAGACAGACAGACAGACAGACAGACAGACAGACAGACAGACAGACAGACAGACAGACAGACAGACAGACAGACAGACAGACAGACAGACAGACAGACAGACAGACAGACAGACAGACAGACAGACAGACAGACAGACAGACAGACAGACAGACAGACAGACAGACAGACAGACAGACAGACAGACAGACAGACAGACAGACAGACAGACAGACAGACAGACAGACAGACAGACAGACAGACAGACAGACAGACAGACAGACAGACAGACAGACAGACAGACAGACAGACAGACAGACAGACAGACAGACAGACAGACAGACAGACAGACAGACAGACAGACAGACAGACAGACAGACAGACAGACAGACAGACAGACAGACAGACAGACAGACAGACAGACAGACAGACAGACAGACAGACAGACAGACAGACAGACAGACAGACAGACAGACAGACAGGCAGGCAGGCAGGCAGGCAGGCAGGCAGGCAGGCAGGCAGGCAGGCAGGCAGGCAGGCAGGCAGGCAGGCAGGCAGAGTTTAAAAAAAACCGTCGCTTAACAGTCGACAGGGTCGACTTCATTGCACTGGGTTGTTATCCCATATGGTTCAGTCTCTTTCCGCAGCGCAGGCTGCCGAAAGTGTCGCACAAAGGACGAACTCCGTAGCTCCAGCGACGACCCTCAGGAGTCTCCGAAAAAATTGTACTCGTGAACCCAAGGATGCGACCCGAAATCGAACCCACAACCTTCGGAGCCCGAGGCAAACTGCTTGACTACTTTGCCACGGAGACTCCGCAAAATAATCAGTCCACTAGCAGAAACCTGCAGTCGGTATGTTAAATGTTAGGTCCCCTAGCAGAAACCTGCAGTGGGTATGTTAAATGTTTGGACGTGATATTTTCGTCTGCCTGAATACTCGGGGGAATAAGTAGCCAGTCTTTCCTTCCCGTAGCAAACGATGAGCGTTGGCCTGGAATTGTAGTCCTGTCCTGCTCATGCCATATTCAGCGTAACGTACAAGCCATTACACCGAAACGCCCGTTTACAAACACAGTTCTAAAATTGCATGCCTTTTGCAGGACGTTACAAACAACCTTAGACTGATTTTATACCCAATTTTACGTTCAGGAGTTTGCCATTGCCGACCTCCGTGGAGACGAGCTTACGGACGCGATTCGTAAGCCCGCTTACCGCGTTCGAAACACAGCTGCGTGTGATTTGGCAGCAGACCGCGTTTCGCTGGATTTTAACGAATTGGTATGGGAGCCAGTCGTTCAGAAAACAATGGCAAACTACTAAACGTATAATTTGCCAAGACATCACCAACAGCAGCAAAATGCTGGTGATGACAGCGATGTCCTGTAAAAAAGGATATGCAACAAGAGTAACAATATTTAAGTCCATGTGAGCGGGGTGTGAAACGCCAGCGTGAGAAGAGAAAGCTTAAACGCATAACACCTGTCCGCCAAGCCGACCCCCACTCACACAGTTAGGTACAACTAAACGCGTAACCATAGATGCAATAAAATTAAATAATAACAGTTCAGTAGGGGGACCCTGAGTAAAACCATAAACACGTGATAAAAGCACGTTTAGAGGTCAGCATGGCCAAATGGATAAAAGCACTTGCACTTAAACATCCGGTATGCTGATGCCGAGGTAGCGGATTCAACCCATGCACAGATCAGCTGGGCTAAAATGTTGACCTCTCGTCCTTGACTTGAGGACGTAAATTACACGTACCTCTGAAGTCGGAGAGGGTTCGCCTGATGGTGAAGGACACTAGTAATAGGGAAAACTAATCTACACGCAAAAATCAGCCCAGTACGTTAGAAGTAGTAGCACACAGTGCATAGCACAGCACACACACACACACACGCACGCACGCATGCACACCCATACACTCATATATATATATATTGCATGTCCTATTTACAGAGCATGGCAGTCAACGCCAGCATTTTTCAGCTGCTGTTAATGTCTTGGCGAGTTTTACGTTCAGTAGTTTGCCATTGCTTTCTGATACGGTGGGGAAATAATATCGTTTCTCAAATGAGGATGAGAACGGCTTCGGTGTTCGCTTGTAGTTCGCTCCCGGTATTAGGCTCAAAATGTGTACAAAAATAGATTTCTAATAATGTAACTCGACCCCAAATCTAATGGGTAATCAGTTCAGGCATCCGGTCTTCTTGGTGAAAAGCGAGTAACTGGGCGATCGGTGTACACGTTGTGCACATTAAATATCCTACAGCAGTTCGAAATCACGAAGAGTAGGTCGTAACGCCGAAACCCTGATAAAGTTCTTAAATGGGGACAAATCTACCAACGGTGAGTTGATTGCGCTACCGTACATGGAATCAGTCTAAACGTACTAACTCGTACACCATTACACAACGAGCTGGAAAACTTACCTGTGCGTTATAGTAATATATAACGGCTTTACGCACTCATCTTAAAAGGTGAATGAAGGAATCAATACCCAACCGGCATTATCCACTAACGCTACCACTGCTCCCCAAGTAAACTGTTGGATTTTATTTGTAAACTCTTTGATTTGATTTGTCAGGTAGTTATTTGTAACGGGCAACTTTCACTACATGCGGGGATAACTCCAAAGGAACACCTCTCTCTCTCTCTCTCTCTATCTCTC
>OY992877.1:150184548-150229548 GCA_963921405.1 Cepaea hortensis | reverse complement strand
ATACAGACATTTTTTGACTAGACTCGACAGTAATTCTCATTGCAAGAGAAAATGAAATTACAGAATGTTTACACATTTCAGTCAGGAAAAATAGTAGATATTGTGTATTTGAACATTAGTAAAAAAAATATGTTTATGTTGTATGTAAGGGAATTGAACCTTGCCTTGATTCTGCAAGTCCAAACTAATTTTCTGTATTCTGCTAGTGTTTGAAGTAGTTTTGTGTGTGTGTGTTTGGATATTTTAGGAATCGTGTTAAGAAAGATTGCCTTGTTAGTGTCTGCTTATATGCCTGTATGTGTTTGTATAAGTTGTTGTAGAGTTTCCACTGCAACTGTGACTGTTTGACATGTGTAGAATATGTGTTCTTCTGTCTCTTGTGTGTTGTTACTGTACAGTTAACATTTTCCTATTTGGCTGGATCTGAATGCTACTTTGGGTATTATGGGAGTCATAATAAAAATAAGTCTGTATGTGACTTCTTTCGCCTTAGGTGTGATGCGTTTGTTGTGAAAGTTGGAAGAGGTGGATGTGTAGTCTGACATGAAATATTTTTGTCTTCTTTTGATTCTCAGTTTACATGATGGTGCTTGTTTACTAACTAATTGTTTGTATATTTCTCGTCTTGTTTCATGTATTAAATGTTCATGTCCTTGTATTGCCTGTATACCAGTGTTATAGAAAGTTGGTAGTATGCCCTGATAATGTGCTGCTGCATTGTTCAGTTTTGTGAGATGTTTTATTTTGTGTGCTATATAATATAATGCTAATCTATGTTCTTCTGGATGTCTGATAAAATTACCTATGTGGCTGATTCCCAGTGCTTGTATTTTTGATTGTATGTCCTGGCGTGCTATCCTCCTTGTTTCTTGTCCTGTATGGGAGTTTTATGCTTTATGCGGTGTATTGTCTTACTAAATATTAAATGTCTTATCTGTTTATTTATGTCTGTGATTGTCCGTTTTGGAGGGTTTAACACTGTCACTAAGTATATTATTTTTGGTATGATGTATGTGTTAACTATTACGCTTCTACCAAATATTGTTGCTGTTTCGTATTTATAACTGTGTAACATTTCTCTGATCTGTTGTGTTAGTTGTAGCCATGCTTCTGTGTGTGTTGATCTGGGGTCATATGGAAATGTGATCTCATACAATTTCATATTGTGTGTATGTGTTAGGTCTGGAGGGAAATCAGTCTTTTGTTTCCACATTCTAGGGCCCATAATTTGTTATTTTTGTATATTATTTTTGGCTCCACTGCCTTTCCCAAAGTGGGAAATGGTGTGCAGTATGTTTCTGATGGATGTGTTGCTTGTAGGGAAGAATGCAGTATCGTCTGCATAAGCAATGACCTTTGCTCTCATATTCCCTTTTTGAAAGTGCCTTTAATACTTATATCTTGTCTGATCTTTTCTAATAATGGTTCTAGTGTCGGTATATACAGAAGTGGTGATAGTGGGCACCCTTGTCTTACAGATCTTGTCAGCCAGAAGCTAGCATTCGGTGAATGGTTCACTATGAGTTTGCTTTCAGTGTTGTTAAAAAAAAAAATCTGTACCCACTTTCTGTAGTACTGTCTTATATTGCATATTCTAGGGCTTTGCGCATAAGAGTGTGTGATTCTGTCGAAGGCCTTCTCTTGGTCCAAAGTTAAAACGGAGGATTGACAGTCTTTCTGGTGTGTGTATGTTATATTGTCTCTAATGAGGTGTGTGTGGTTTTGTATATTCCTGTGCTGTACACTGCATTGTTGGTTTGGGTGTACTAGTTTTGGTAGAAATTGAGTGATTTTGTGTGCTAGTGATTTGGCCAGAATTTTGTAATCTGTTTTAAGAAGTGAAATTGGTCTGTAATTTTTCAGTTGTGTCTTGTCTGTCTGTGTTTTGTGTATAAGTGTTTTAAAAGACGTGTTGCAACTATATGGATGTGAAGCTTTGACAATGAGCAGTCAAGCTGAAAAACATCTGATGGCTGTAGAAATGTGGTTTCTGAGGAAAATGCAAAGAATACCATGGACAGCCAGAAAGACCAATGAACAGGTCCTTCAAGAAACAAACGAAGATCGTAAACTGATTAGAGACATTAGACGCAGACAGTCAAAATTTTTTTGACATGTTATGAGAAGAAATGGATTGGAGAACTTGGTGACAACTGGTAAGATCGAAGGGAACAGACCAAGAGGAAGACCTAGAAACAAATACCTGGATAGCTTGGCCACATGGCATGGTCGAGACAGGAACACGGAGCTGATCCACGACTCTGGTGATCGAGTTAGATGGCAAAACATGACCTCCCACGTTTACCGGCATGGCACATGATGGATGGATCAATGGGTTGCAACTATCAGGGAGTTCTTGTTTGTCAAAAGCATCTTGACAGACTTTATGAAGAAGATTATCTATGATAGGAAAGAATTGTTGATAAAATTATACTGTTAATCTGCCTGGTCCTAGTGTCTTGTCATTGTTCATTTTAATAAGTGCATGTGTTATGTTTTCTAGTGTCAATTGTGTGACCAATATCTATTTCTTCGTGTCTGTATATTGTAAGAAGCTATCTTGTATTTGTGTGTGCACTGTCTCTGCTGTAAATAAGTGTGTATAGTATTGCTAGAATGCTTCTGTTATGCGTGTGATTTCTGTTTGTGTGATTCCTTGAATGTCTATTATTGTGTTTATCTGTTTGCTATGATGTATATTTTGTTCCATTGCTATGTGTTGTTTGATGGGTGTCTCTTGCGTGATGGTGTTGAGTTTTTTTCTAATTAGTGCACCCAGGTATCTTTGCTGTTGGTGTTGTTCCAGTTGCATTTCTAATGCATGCAAGTATGGTGAGTTTTTGTTGATGTGCGGTTTTAAGTGTTTTGCTGTTTATATGATCTGTTCTTGTTGTAGTCTACGCGTGTGTATGATGGAAGCTAGTTGTTGGGTCCTGCTCCGTATTGTGTTTTTTCATTAAGTCCCAGTATCGTCTATTGTTGTCAGTGGGTGTACTATCAGTGTATGTATGTATCAGGTCTGTCATATATTGTACATATTCTGTGTTTTGGAGTAATGTGTTGTTAAATTTCCAGTGTGGTGATCGTTTGAACGGCTGTGAGGTTGTGTTATTTATAGTGACGTGTGTTAGTATTGCTTTGTGATCTTGTACTGGAGAGTTTCTTGTAGGTGTTTAGTCTGTGTTATGCGGTGTGTTGTGGGTACATATATTCTATCTAACCTAGATGATGTGTTATGTGCATGGTTTTTGTGTGTTGTATCTTGACTGTTGAAGTGTTTCTGCGTCTACTAGGTTATGTGTGTCGATTATGTATAGCAGTGTATCGAGTTGATTCATGTCGTCTCGGCGTTTTCACTTTCCCGCCTAATATGTCAGCCGAAGCTAAACAACAATTAAAATCGCCTGCTAAAACAACATTCCTTCCTCTGTATGTCAGTGCTAATAGGTTTCCTAAGTGTTAGAAGAATTGTGGTTGGTAACAGTAATTTGCTGGGGCATGTATTTTGACTAAAGCATTTATATGTGTGTGTTGTTTCTAACGAGTATGCTGGTAATGTTTCTTTGGTCGTCCTTGTGTGTGTCAGTAATTTCCCATTTGTCTGACGTCTGCAGTATGGCGGTTCCAGAACTTTTACGATGTGTCGACAGGCTGAAGCATGAGTGTCTGAGCCATAATTGTGTAGTGGTTGTCTTTGTATGTGTGTATTCGCATATGTATGTTTCTTGTAGGAGAATGAAGTCGAGTTTGTATTTGTCTATGAGTCTGACGATGTCTTTTTGTTTTGTGCGTAAACCTGAAATGTTCAGACTAATAATAATAATATCATTAGTCATTATAAATTAATCAGAACAAGCAAATGATATTGTTGACTAACAGTAGTAAGAAATCACAGACAAACGAAGTTGTCTAGTTGAGATAGTTATTCCTTCTTGTTGTCTTGATGCAGACATGATCATATTGTAGATGTTAAAACAGTAGGCCATCTTCTTTGGTGTCAGTGTCAGTGTCAGTAGTGTTCATATATATCAATTCTGATTCAATTTTATCATCTAAGGTTGGGTTGCCAGACGTCTGGCAAAGAGAAGACATGTCCTCCTTTTTTAACCTTATGTCCTCCGTCCGCCAGGCAAAGATAAAAACCTTTAAAATGACCGGTTTTTCTAATATTTTATGTTATAATTTGTTATGCATTGTTACAATTTGCAATGTATCTACACTCTACTGTGTGTTTGTATTCTTTATTAAAACCCGTTGCTTAATAACATTTATTTAATTTTCCTATATACACCAAATGTGAAACACCAATTATTTGTATAATTTGAATCTAACCTTTGCTCTATTTGGCAACACTAACAATGTTATAGTCTCTATGGTCAAAATGTTAATGTTATTTCCGGTTCCGGTAGCAGAAACGACACTTAAAATTGTTTTTTTTTTTTTTTATTTGTATTATTTGCCGTCTATGTTTATTAAAATGGCTTCTACAAAAAGAAAATGCAAATTCTCGAACACTATAAAAAAAAAAAAAAAGTTTCAATGCTTCGTTGAAGGACGCAACGAGAATGAGGCAAAGTGTACGATTTGCGATAGTTACTTGTCCGTTGCCAACAAAGGAACTACTGACTTGGAGCGCAATGTTGACAGAGAGAGACATAGAAACCTGATCAAAGTGTCAGCGTCATCTAACACATTGACCCTTTTTTTCAGCCTAAGTACTCTAAGATGTTGCTAAAAGTGCATGCGGCTGAAGCAACTTTGGCATTTCATTCAGTTTGTCATCATCAGTCTTACAACTCGATGACCTGCACAGCTGGTTTGATGCACACATTATTCGAAGATTCGGAAATTGCTAAAAATATTTCTTGTGCAAAAACAAAGACTGAAGCAATAATAAACCAGATAATTGTCCCCTCCCCCTCCCCCCCCCCCCCACACTGTTGATGAATTGTATTAATATTTAAGTGGTATTTCATGTTTTGGTCTTTCGACAGATGCTTGCAGTCACGGTTCGCAGAAAATATTTCCGATCGTTGTTCATTACTTTGACTGGAAAGCAGGTGGGATCCAAACTAAGATTCTCGAGTTTGACAACACACCAAATGAAACCTCAGAAACTATATCACAGTATATTTTAAGAACACTCCAATAACATGATTTGTACTCCAAACGTGTTGCTTTTGCTAGTGACAATGCCAATGTAAATTTTGGAGGCATTAACAGAAGAGAAGGTAGAAATGTGTTCTCGCATTTAAAGGAAGACTAGAGCAAGCCATTAGTTGGCGTTGGATGTTCTGCTCATGTTCTGCACAACTGCATCCAACACGGCGCAGATGTAATGCAGATTGACGTTGAATCTAAGGTCTTGAAGTTATTCAATTAGTTTTCAATATACACTGTCAGAACAGACACTTTAATGGATTTTTGTGACTATGTCAACATTAACTATCATCAACTACTCTATCACTCTAAAACTAGATAGCTCAGTTTGTTTCCAGCTGTTGAGAGACTGTTGAGGCTGTTTACTGCTTTGAAAGAATATTTTCTTTCAGTAAACCAACCACCTGCTATGATTTTTTTTTAAATCTTGAGAACGATTTTTCAGAAGTTTACCTTTGATTTGTGCATTCTTTGATGTCTGTCTTCCAAGTCAAGAAGAAACATCAGTTTTAGAGTTTATGATCCTTATTCACACAACCTTGGAAGTTGTGAAAGGCAGATTGAAAGAGACATTTATTTCACAGAAAGTCAGGGAGATGTTGAGAAGACTTAAGGAAAGTGGTCGAGAAGAAGAGTGTAATAGCTTCATGGCAGAGGTTAGGTTGGTGTATGAAGCATGCATTAGTTACTTAGAAAAGTGATGGAAACCTTTTCATGAATTTCAGTGCTTTAGTTTAGATGTACTTAAATAAAATCAAAGATCATTTGATGACCTTTTGACATGCATATTGTAATTGAAAGAGAAGGGTATTATTGTAGATGGTGCAATTGTTTGACCAATACCGTAATCTTAAATCATTTGTGCAAGACAAGAATGAACAGTTTTTCGAAAAACGCTTGCATGAACAGTGAAGTTTATGTTTCCAAAATTGCCCAAATGCATGTTGCTTTTCAGAGTTACTGTCGTAATACGTGTCGTCCCTGGGGTGAGGGGAATCAACACCCACATTCTTTTAATTCCATATCATTATCTTGAGGATCACCTGGATCTCAGTCCATAAAACCCCGTCAGTCCTTGGATCACTCTCTCTCTCTCTCTCTCTTTCTCTCTCTCTCTCTCTCTCTCTCTCTCTCTCTCTCTCTCTCTCTCTCTCTCTCTCTCTCTCTCTCTCACACTCTCTTTCTCTCCTACTTCTTACCACTGGACCATGCCCCCTCTCATTCTTTTCTAAAACATACTACACAACTCTAGCTTCTATCAAAATGACAAATTAATTTATTAAAGAAAAGTGTCAGGTAAGTGCAAAGTGTATGTGTAGAATGTCTGTCGTATAGTCTAGTGTGTAGGCAGAATCAGACCGAACAGCTCAGGAGCAATGTCTGCTTTCCTCACAGTACTGGCCACACAACAGCACCATAGATCAAGTACAGAAGGACCTCACCAAATGATGCGTCTCTCCGGCCAGGTGTCGACTTCTACCAGTGGCTCTTGGATAATCCGGATACCTGGTCACCAATAGTTGATATAGTCCAATACTGACCATGAATCTGACACACACAGTTTAACTAATATGTCACTAAAAGTTCTGTGATCTGATAATCCGTGTACAGTAAAATAAATGTTTACTGTCACTTTGAAAAACAAAATGTTAGTTGTTAATTTCTCACAGGACTTCACCATTTGGAAAACGTAATGTTAATTTTCAATTTCTCTTTATAACTACAATTGTTCCTGTTACTGGTGGTATTGTAAGTATCTTCATCCTACTATGATGAGAACTACCACCGAGGAATCAATCTTAGATGATCATCGGTTCCCGCTCAGCAGAGACCTGGTTCTTACAGACCCTCTGGATTATGGGCCCAGTGCAAAAGCCGCTGAGTAAAAACTGCCTTCAATGATCGAGCCATAATATTCTTCTATCACTTTTCTGCTAGCTTTTTGGAAAACATCGTGGAACCTGTTGAAGAGAGAACATACCTGGTTAGAGCAACCCGATTCCGACCTTCATTAGGTGAGTGTAGGCCGACGGCATCACTCAGATATATAACAGAGAACTAAACTATGTCATAAGGCAGAGGAGCTCATCACATCGGTCTGAGTCATTGTAAGACAAGGAAAGACTAAAGGAAAAGTGCAGAAACCCAGTAGATACCCTACTGGAAGATACTACCATTTTACATTTCTTTTATCCCCCCAAACACTTTCAATCTCCCTAAATATCATCTCACTACATTGTTCTTAACTCACTGAGTTAATTGATATCTCACACCAGCTAGTTTAAGCATCGCGATAGCCTACTGCTGCCGACGCTCTTATACTACGTTCTCACAACGGACATTACTACACTTGAGTCCTAAGAATCATCTAATTTGGGTCTATTTAATTAAATACCATATATTTATTCCTGTTTGAAATTGAGACTACTAAATCACACAATGGATAAATGTCCACCGATGTAAATCAACATAAGACACTGTAGTCTCTCTCCAGAATCAAACCAGGAACATCACACACGTCCTTGTTGCCTCACAACATTTGGTCAACTCCCGCCAAAGTTGTTTATCCAGACTGTTTTAATACTGTGTCTGAATGACGTCACAAATCTGACTAGACACTAGGCGTCGAGAAGCTATTTTTTCTCTCCTTTTTCGACTCGATGTAAACAACTGGCTGGGTGTCCCGCTTTAATCTGGGGAATTATTTCCGGTACTCCAAAAAGTCTTGCCGACCTGTGATCTAGAGAAATTTTTCCCCCACAACAAAAGATCTTGCCGACTTTCATCAGGACAGTCTGTCTCCAACATCAAAGGATGGCTGCCGCCTGTAGACGAATGGCGCGACAGTCTTTCATCGATCGATAACTCCAAGAATTTCCGCGACAGTTACTTAAAATTTGTGAAGTAGTCTTCTGTATCCCTGGACACAATGGCAATGTGGAAAGAGTGTTCTCCTTGATTAATGCTCAATGGACAAAGGAAAGGAACAGACTCTTACTGGACTCTGTAAAGGGCATCATTCTCACAAAATGCAATTTGAAGAATCTTACATGTGAACAGTTTTATGCATATGTGATTACTAACGAGGATCTTCTACGAAAAGTTGGCTCCTCCGAGAAATATGTTGCGTAATTATTAAAGCTTATAAGCTAAAAAGTTACAATCGGCTGTTTATATAATGTTTTTAGCATTTTGAAAAAGGTCTCCATTGAATTTATATTTATTTTTTAACATGATTGTTTCTTGGTCGTTTCACTAACAGTAAGATACACTTATTGGCAGCTATTGTAATAAAATAGTACTGATTGTGAGTTTAATCTGGAACGATTCAAATGAAACATTCAATGTGTCCTCCTTTGTCCTCCTTTTTGTCGTATTATCTCCTCCTTTTGCTGCACACGTATCTGGCAACTCTAATCTAAGGTGTCGTTGTTAGTGGTTTCGTCTGTATTTTCGGTTTGCCTTTCCTTCTTTTTTCCGTTGATTTTGTTGGACAATTTTCTTCTTCTTCTTCCTTAGTACTGCTTGTTGAGTTTGGACTTAATCCTCGTAGTTGTCTTTTTCTGTTTTTGGAGTTAATAACAGTTGTAAAAGGTTCTTCTGTTTGTGTTTCCAGAATGTAGTTTTCTTGTTTGTCTGTTGGCGTATCCATTTTTGCTGTTCTTGTTGTTTGGGCTGTTGTTCACCTTGTTTTCCCTGCTGTTCGTTTTGTTGATGTTGTGCTGGTGGTTGTCTTCTCAGAGGTGGAAAGTTTATCACATCTTCCGGTGTCGTCACAACGGGTTTGTTTGTGTTTGCCTGGGTATTTGTTGGACCAATGATCGTCCATGCAACACACATGACACGCAGTTCTCCTGCTGGGTAAGGTTACCAGAATTTTGTGAGTGTTTTTGGTGACCCCTGTAATGTTCAGATTTATAAAAACGACCTATTATAGGCCGGACAAAAATTTTTGTCTGTAGCAAATACCTTAACTATCATGCTATTATAAGGATTAAACATTTAATGTAATAACAACGATCATTAAGAAAAAATATGTTATAAAATTCTCATACATGTAAAATAAATTTACTTTAACAAAAACTTTAAAGATAACTTTAAATGGTATTCAATTATTTATGGTGCTTATAACTGTCACTAATTTCTATGAAAATTGAATAAAAGATTAGATAACTACTACAATTATTTAGATCACACCATACAGTTATACTACTTTTTGTAATGTTCCTTGAGATAACTATTATGTCCCTTTCCAATATTTACATTATATGTGTTCGTTTTAAATTGTTTTTCCTTCTTGTTTTCTTGTAATGAACCTTTTCGTTCATACAAACCAGTGTGTGTTTACAAGGTGTAACGTGTGTTTCTTTTGTGTGTGCACTGTTATAATTATTTTCTTCTTTTCAGAATGACAATGTTATTGCGGCCAAACTAGATGCAGCAATACAAAATATTGCATCACTAAATGACTATAGGCCGGTCTCCCTGGTCGAGGTGTTAGCAGCTTTCTCCGTAACCCCGAATATTCTCGTGGTTGACGTGAGCGCACGAGAATTGGAAGAGGTTCGAGTCGCGCCAGTGACTTATGAGCGTATGGAGCCGGTCGCTCAGAAAGCAATGGCAAATTACTGAGCGTAATCTTGCCAAGAAATCAACAATCAGCTGAAAGATGCTGATGTTGACAGCGATGTCCTGTAAAGGATATGCAAAATAAAAAATGACTATAGACTAAACTACATAATTAAAGAGATTACATATTGAGCTTAGTACGCCTCCAGAGTCGCCTCGTGGCATTGTATCTGAATGTGTCTCCTGTCTTCATACGAACCCACTGCGGGGTAGGCCTGTTTTGTTTCATCTAGCTAGCAAGCTTTCTTGTCATTTTAAATGTTTTGTGGGCTCCCGCAGATGTGTAGTTATAATTGAGTTTTGACCTGTAACGGTATCCAACGTTGTTATAAGGGCTCGCGGTTCCCGGAGGGGCCAGAGCCGCCCCATTAGGTCCACACGTGCCTGTGTGTCATGTGATCATCTTAGCCAAAAATATTTTTAAACCTTTATTTCGTACAAAACAGTGTGTATTTTACAAGGTGCGTTTTGCGTGTGTGTGTCAATTTTTTTTTTTTTATATTTGCGAAGATAACATATAATTTATATACAAGTCATAATATTACATTCATGGCAGGGTGAAATACCTACACACTACTTAATGATGATGTTTTTCATGCACGCTTAGTTTTAATTCAACAAGTTTAAACGTATCACGGAATGGATCATACATGAAACATCGCAAACAAGTCTCATTTTACAAAGTAAATTTTAAAACAGGTATGTGTGACGTTTGCGGAGCGCGCGCGCGCGCGTATGAGAGAGAGAGAGAGAGAGAGAGAGAGAGAGAGAGAGAGAGAGAGAGAGAGAAAGAGAGAGAGAGAGAGAGAGAGAGAGAGAGAGAGAGAGAGAGAGAAATCAAAATCAAATCAAATCAAATCAACTTTATTAGGGTCACAAATTGGGCGCGCAGGCCCGTCTTACATTCGGCCCTTCCAATCACTTGTCTTTCGTTCATCAAGAGCATTATACATTGACATAGGAAGAAAAATAAACATTGTGAAATGAATGTTGTAAACATAAACAAGGCAAATTACCATGTTATGAGGCCCATCTCCCACGTACCCATATATCACCCCACCCACACACACACCCCCACCTACCCACACACACGCACACCAAGGGACACATACATACCCCACCAACCGACCCATCCCCCTCCCGCACATCCCACACCCACACTCCCTTTACCTGTTCCCCCAACCAAAACACACTCGCCACCCACAAACATTCCCCCACCAACCCACATATCCCACGCCCACCCACATGCACATCCTAACCCACACATCCTCTCCCCATCCACACCTCAAACCACCCATCCCCCAGCCACATCTCCATTGACCACATATTTCCCACCCACGCACACAATCCCCCCCCCCCCACACACACACATCTCCCTAACCACCCATACATCCCCAATCCACTCACACACACACCCACACATACATCCTCTACCCACCCATACATGCCTTAACCCAATCCCCCAAATACACAATCCCCCACCCGCACATCACATTCATCCCCTACCACGCAATATTCCCAACCCACGCACCGCACACACACATATCCCTCACCAGCACATCCCACACCCACATACCACCACACATCCCCACCTACACACCACACACACATCCCCCACCCACATACCATACAATATTCCCACCCACACCCACACAGATACCCTTACCCATCCACCCCACATACCCCCACCCACACACCACAAAAATCCCCCATCCACACACACATACCTCACCCACACAATATCCCTAACCAACACACCACACACCTCTCCCCACCCACACACGCATTTCCTACCCGTCCACCAACACACACTCACTCACGCACACATCCTCCACTATGCACCCACACACCCCACCCACCCACCCCCAACCAAACATCTCTCGTTCACAATACCCCTACCCACACTTATCCTCCACCCACTCACGCATCCCACCCCGACACATGCACATCCCTCACCCACCTACACATCCCTAAGCCACTCACACACCCCCACCAACACATTCCCCATCCACACACACATCTCCTACCCACACACGCCCACATACTTCCCCCAACCATCACACATACCCTACTCACCCACACATATACCCCACCCATACACACATTCCCCGCACCCATCACACACATCCCCCACACCACACACTATCCCCCACCCACACACACATCCTCACCCATACCACCACACCCCCACCCACACACCATGCACACATCCCCCACCAACACACCGCACACATATCTCAAACCCACACACCATACACTTCTCCCCACCCGCCCTTGCATCCCCAATCCACCCAACACAATCCCCTACCCACACAACCCCGCCACAAACACATACTTCCTCAAACCACCCACACATCTCCACCCAGATAAACACACACCCCACACCCATCCCATACACATATCCTCCACCCATACACACATCCCCCACACCCATTCCCACACCCCTACTTTCACCCCCACACATCCATCCATACATCCCACCAACACCCACAAATATCACTACCCACAAAAACCCACACACCCCAACCCATCCAAACGCATACCCCCACCCACACATCCCCCACCCACACATATCCCCACACTCACACACATCCTCCACACACACTCACACCTCCTCACATCTAGACACATACAAAATGTCTCACGTTAGCATTGAAACTAGTATGAACAAACTCCCACACTTTACTCACACACATACACTGACAATTGTCATGAGCAGTCTCATAAAAATGTTAAACATGGAGAAAAATGTGTACATAAAAAGTATGTGACGTAAACATAGTGATGCTCCCACACACAGAGATACACACAGAAGGCACACACACACACATACACACACACACACACACACACACACACATACATTCACTCTCATGCTCACTCATTATGTCTCTTCTTCTTCTTCTTTTCGTTCATCCGGAGTGTTTTTTCAGATGTAATTGCGGTGTGTCTGTTATGCGCCCTTGGGCCGAAACCCGTAGGCCAACACATCCGACAATAGCGTGCTTTTTTGACCAGGTAGCATTCCTGGGAGACTCTCACTTTTGTGGTGCCATCTACAACCATACTGGCCAGGTTGGAACGGTCGAAGCCAACGGTCATCCCTCAAAGGAAGGCAGGGACAGTCCATAGCAATTTCCACCATCCAAGGTTGCTTCCATAGTTGCAGGGCTGACACATAACGCCCTGGATCTGGGCTCACCGAGGGAAATCGTCACGTCCTGTTCATGGCTGCTTTAAATCCTCACTTCAATATATTGGTCATTTCGTTTGCCCCGGGCCATTCCCGCAAAAACCAGACAGGTTTGCAGACGGCATCCACTCAGCGAGTTTTCGGACATGTGCTTGTCGTTGCGCCCGTCAGAGCTGTTCCAGGCACGACAGACATTCGGAAAACTACCTAGTCAGAGCTGTTCCGAACAAGAGCGGCATTCGGAAACTAGGTAGTCAGAGCTGTTCCTAGCAAGAGAGACATTCGGACGAGACATTTCACTCGGACGTAATTGCGTAGTGTCAATTTTTAGTTTGCCACCCGTAGGACGACACTTCCGGCTTCCGGCGGGCATTTTTTAATGAGGTTAGCCTTCGTCGGGTTTCGAGACTCTTGTTTCGACTTCCACATAGCAAGCTTTCGCTTCGGGCTGCCACGTAATGGATTCGCAAGACAGGCGTTCCATCTCGTGTCACGAGACAATTTTCCACCTTTGACTACACTCACTCCATGAGTATGGTTACAGACTATCTACGGGACGTGCGACCGAGGTGTTTTTCCAACGTTTGTACTCGCTCACGAGGTAGGCTACATGTGCTGCCGGCTCAGCACCTTACCTCCGTGCGTCTGTGGGCGAGTAACGGTCAGGCCCTTTCATCCGGGGATACCTCATATCCCCCAGCTAAGAGCCATCGAACGAATCTGCGCTGAGCATGTAGCGTTCTCAGCACCTCATCACAATTTTGATGTAGGTTTGTGTCGGCCAGGCTCTCACTTCCGAGAGTTTATGGCTTAGAGACGTTCAGCCATACACCTCGGATGGGAGCCTTAGAGGTTTGTCCGGACTGAGATTTTAGGGATCGTTTGCCTGATTTTGACTGCTATCCTCAGTCTTACCTGCAGAGCAGCAGGTTGTGTCTCTCTTAGTCTGGTCCCTATCCCGCGAGCCGTCCGATATGTAGTTTTCATCCATCGGCAAGCGCATGGGGTCGATGGGACACGCAAGCTCCCCCACCACGGCAAGGTGGAGACACATCGGGGGAGATTCTGTCTCTCATTCACACTCACTGACTCTCTCACTCAAACTACAGTAATGTACATAAGTTTATATTATACATGATAAAATCAAATGGTATTTACCTGATAATATGACAGATGAGAATACACAAACATACGGATTAGCGTGTTACATAACATGCGTGTTACATGACATGCATCTCCTCAGCTCTCTCTCTCTCTCTCTCTCTGTATTCTTTCATATACACACACTCACACGTATGCGCGCGCTCACACACACACACACACACATACACACACACACTAACACATCAACTCTCACACTGTCTCACGCTCTCACACATAATTCTTCACACACACAATCCTTCACACACACACTCACTCTCTCAATCACACTCTCTCACACATACGCATGCACGCACGCACGCACACACTCCCTCACTCACTCTCACACATACACGTACGAATGCATGCACTGACACATTCCCCTGCCATTTCTCGCTCAATCACTCTCTCCACACACACGCACGCACACACACATTCACTCTCTCACTCTCTCTGACACCCACTTCCTCTCTCTCTCTCTCTCTCTCTCTCTCTCTCTCTCTCTCTCTCTCTCTCTCTCTCTCTCTCTCTCGCTCCCACACGCACACACATATGTAGTGAACAATTATAGTTAAACAATAATAATGAACGATTATAATGAACTATTATACCAGTAAATGAATTATGGTGGCATATAGTCGGTATGGATTAAGTATTGAAAGAGTTTTCGGTTAAATGTGTAGGGACTCATTGGGGTTTTCAGATCTAGAGGCAGATCATTCCATAAGTGAGCACCAGAATAGGCGAAACATGTTTTGTATAGGTCCAATCTAGGCATTGAGACATGTAACAAATTTAGGCGCTTACTGTTCATTGCATTAGATTGAATCAGCGGTAGAAGATACTCTGGGGTATTTTGAGATATAATTTTGTTCACTAATTTGGCTTTGTTGAAAAGGAAGCGCTTTTGAAGTGGTAGAAGTCTTAGTTGACTGTACAAATTATTACTTTCAACGTGCTTTATGCCAGAAACCAGACGAATAGCACGGTTTTGTAGAGAACATAGTCGTTTTAAATTAGATTTAGGGCAACCATCCCAAACTGTGGAACAGTAATCGAGATTGCCACATAGTGGTCACGCTCACACGCACCACCTAATGTGAATTAGGAGATTCCCAGTCTAACAATAGAATGACTTGACGACTAGAAACTTAGGACGACGTAATCATCGTCAGGGACAGCAGGAAGTGACTTCGAGAAAGGACATCAAGACGGCTGTGTGTGTTTTTCCCTGAAAGCTCCGTGAGCAAAAGGTTTGATCATCTAGGGCAAGGCATTGTTACTGAGGAAGGGATATCGCCTATTGATATAGCATTCATATCATACTCAGGACCGGGACATATATCAAGTATAGACAACGAGTTATTTTTGGACATTGGTTGCAATATGCTTTAGGAGATTGGGTAATTATAGAATTAGATGAACGGCCAAGGTTGTATTAATATATATAACGTCCCGTCCCCGTGTCAGGGGCCCGTTATATTATACAGCAGTATTGTGTTCATTTTGTCTAAAAAGAGAGCAGATCCGAAATAAAAGGATTTATCTCAAAATTATATCAGTCTTCCAGGTGAGCGACTTTTGTTACATAAATTCATTCAAGTTTGAGTTTTAATGCTTCGGTGGTTGAATGCACGTCGAGACACGTGGGGTCTGCGATCCGAGGAAACGATGATAATATAAATAAACGACGATTGATTCCCACCAGATCAGTAATAAACATGAAATGCACGCCACGATGATATATTCCTAAGCACGATGTTGCATCAGGACTATGTGCAATGCACCAACATGGCGCCCGATTTAATATAAGCTGTCTGACGTCGCCAGAAAACGAAACATAGCATATTATTGTTACACGGAGAGTAAGACAGTATTACAGATTATTAATGAGAAAAGAATGACTACCGCTTTTGCAATGATGACAATTGCACGTCAAGTTGAAGTGCACGAATAGTACAAACGACGCGCACCATTTTAAACGTAACAGAAGACAGAAGTTACAGCTGACGCAAACAACAGTTGCTGACTGCAACCATGTAATATTAATGATTGATTATTCAAATCAAATGTCGTTTCTTACACACAAGGTAAGAAAGTAAACTGGTGCTATTTCACAAAGCTATACGACAATATAACACGTTATCAGTTCGATGTCCGCTATCAGTTGACATACTACACGTACGAGTACCAGTTGATTACACAAGACATGTTTTGGAATTAGACGTAGTCTACACAGCACACTGCACAACTATTGAACATTGGTATAATACAGCCAACATACACTTGGCGAGGAAGATTACTTACACTTCCCTTCACCAAGATTCTGAAGGAAATATACGTACACACGACATATTACGTCACGGACATTATTTTATACTTGAAGATACTACTTACGGGATGGAGGACATGACAACACCATTATCCACATACCGGACAACAACTCTCACTTCAAGACGACACGTACACGTATACTAGGACATACTATTTTGAAATCACAGAGGATTTCGTTATATTTGAAGAATTCAACTTTGTCAGTCGGGACCGAACATTAACTCATTACGTCGACATCTACGGACAACAGTAACGTTTGAACACAACCTCAACCTTCTTTCCACACGTCATACTTGACCAAAGGAGTCAACACAACTATTGCACAAGGCCAGTATGATGATGCCATTATTAGGAACATATAGAGATACTTATGGATATTACACATTTCACCGCTGTACCAAGTGATTTACACCATTACTCTCATTGACGGACATAGAAATAACACTTCATTCTTTGTACGGTACCATGATGGACACCTCTCTGGCAACATTAACGCATAAGAATCTGTTACATGGAATGTCGGACTTTTCTACATCAACACTGGACACTGATTGACTGTACACGGATACACTACACACGTCAGGAGGCTACTCACTTTACACTTCAGCGGTTACACATCAGAACGTTATACGGAGTGACATTGTTCTTATTGGGCGTGATACCATTCGTCTTCACGCTAAACTTTACGACGCTATACTCCATTGTGGACATTAAGCGTTCCAGTACCCACAGCATTCAGCCTAAAATAATAAGGCTGCTATAACTCAAGTATCGTCGAAAACACCCAAACCAATCACGTTTCTCAGAGATTGGTTACGAACCGCGTTGGTTCGGGTTTAAGTACAAATTCATTGTACTTTCGTACAAGCAAGGAGCGGTCTACTTCCTTATACAATTCCATCCCTTGGCATATCGTGGTTAACATATAGGATGTAAATTATCGAGCATTATATTTACGGACACGAGAATCAGAAAAATGCCAGTAATTTTGTTCATTGTTGATTGATGTTATGTTGACTCATAATAAGGCTATTTATTTTATTTTGCGGGCGTCACCACAATACTATTGTCTTGTCATAACTGTAGTAGTATAGTATGTGCGTTATCTGTAAAAAAAATGTGGGTGTATACAATTTGTTATTGTTTGTAAACAGTAAGATGTATTCGCGTTACTTGTCATTCGTCTTTTATGATTGTTAGTTGTCTTGCGTTGCATATATATTGTGTATTGGATATATTTATTCATATTTATTTCTCTAGTTATATTTATTTCGATCATTATAGAGAAATTTGATTGATTTTTTTTTTGGTGGTGTGTGAATTTACACTACAAATTTAATTGAGTTTATAATTGCTCAACGGTGATACGACATTTACTTTACTATCTAAGTAATAGTGAGTTGAGACAATATCACAATTCTTGTCGATTCTTTCCTTCTCTTGCCTACTACTATATTTATTTCAGCCAGATAGCTCGTTTTACAGGTAGGACAATAGGACAAGATGTCTACGCTGCAATATTTCATTGAAATGGGCGAGAAGACTGGTCTAACTGGTGCTGAGCTTCGAAATTGAGCAAAGCTTGAGTTCAGTGAACAACAGAAACATGACAAAGTGGATAGACAACGTGAGAAGGAGGAAAGACAACTTCAAGCCACACATGAGAAGGAGGAAAGACAGGAAAGACTGACAGCAGAGAAGGAAACCAAACAACTGCAGATGGCTCTAGAGAGAGAACTGAAGGAAAAAGAAATAGCTTTGGAACGCGAACAAATTGAGGCCAGAGAAAAAGAAATAGCTTTGGAACGCGAACGAATGGAGTCTAGAGAAAAAGAATTAAATACGGAAAAAGAGAAGTTAATGATAGAGATGCAAATAAAGAAGAAGCAAATGGCTACAGAAGCAGATTTGAAGATGAAACAAATTGTTGCTGAAGCAGAACTTAAAGAGAAACAATTGGCTTTTAATAGGGAGAGAATTGCTACAGAGGCACTCTGGAAGGACAAAGAGGTTGAAGGTAACCTAAGGGTCAAGACGCTTGAGATGGAACGTGGAGCTGAAATCGAACTAGAGAAAATGCTGGCTAAGCAGAACGATCCTGTGATAAAGTACCAAGGTTTATTCAGGAATTTTCAACAAGGTGATTCGGTTAGTTCTTGGATAACGAATTTCGAAGTGCTAGTAAAGCACTACAAAGTTCCGGAGAAGGACGTACCAATTCTGTTTAACCGTCACCTCGCGTTAGAGCCGTTGAAAGTGATTGAGTTAATTCCTGAGGATTTACGTACGAACTACAAATATATGCGCGATCGTGTGCTATCACATTTTTCTTTGGATGAATCTGGTTTACGAACTAAGTTTAAAACACTTACACCGAAATCGAATCAAACATTCCTGGATTTTGCTTCGGAAATATCTTCTAGTTTTGATAAGTGGTGTAAGGCTGCGGATATTAATGATAGTTATGAGAAAGTGAGAGACTTAATTATCAGAGATAGAATGTTATCTGCGATACCAGAACCTATGTCAGTATTTCTTATGGAAAACAAATGTAAAAGTTTAAGTGAGATGGAAACTAAGGGTGAATCTTATTTCAATGCACATAGGGATATTTTTGCTAACTGTGCACAACCTGAATTAGTGATAGGATCAAGTGCAAAATTTCAAAGAGGAAACAGTAAGTTTTGAAAGTTTAGTAGTGGTAGCAATAGAAATAGTCCTTACAATAGAGAAGGTGATAGACCAAGAAAAGGCCAATTCACCAGATGCCAATATTGTAGATTATCGCATGGAAACTTAGAGATGTGTGATAGACATCCAGGTTATACAGCATATCTAAAAGACATTACGGCGAAGAAGAGAAATAAGTATGACTCTTTTAAAAGAAGCATTAAATGTTTCTCATGTAGGGCGTACGGACACACAAGCAGGTCTTGTCCAATGAGAAATTCCTGGAAGGAAGCCAGTATCGCATATGTGTTGTCTAGTTGTAGTAGCGATTCAGATTATCTAGAGGACACACACGCAGCCATTATAGAGTCATACAATAACAAAATGGGTAAGGAAGGTCATAATAGTGATGATGACCTTACATCAGCCAATAAGAGACATATTCACGAGGCAAATGCAGCATACACTCGTCAAGGTGCTCTGACGATACAACAAGCGTTGGTGAATGGTTTACCAACAACCTGTTTTAGAGACACAGGGTCCGATATTACAGGTGTTAATCACAAACTCATAAGAGAAAGTGATTATACAGGTAAAAGTATTGAGTGCAGGACATTTGGGGGTACAATAGAAATGTACAAAACTGCATGGGTCAGCATAAAATGCCCATACTATAAAGGTCGAGTGTGCGCAGCAGTACTACCAAACCCATGTGCTGGGTTGATAATTGGTAACATCGCTGATGTTAAAGATTACGCTCAAACTATAGAACGCAAACCTGATGTGATAATCACAACAACACAAACCCACGTATCACAAGAAGAAGGAATTACACATTCATTAAAAGTTCAACTGACTGGTAATAACAACAGTGTGGCACACAAAAATAGAACAAAAGTTAAACACAATAGTTACAAACAACAGATGAAATGGGATGTTGTAACCATATTTATGACAAACATGTTGAGTTGGCTTAAATTGACCTTATCTCAGGTTACATCCATAGTCACAAACACAGCCTCACAATCAAAGGCATATATTGTTGATATGGCGAATAAAAATACAGTCATTCAATCACTCAAGAAATTTTACACACAAGTCAATAATAACAAACAAAATTACAATGCATTAATTAATGCGTACTTTATTTGCTTGGCTTGTTTCTGCTACAAATTAATCAAATATACTTTATTGTCATTATATATACGAGTGAAAGTTATGACAGTGTTCAATTTAACAAAGTTGAAAAATACAAATATTAACATACGTTCAGTACGGAAACACCATAAGCATGAAAGAAAGAAAGAAAGAGAGAAAGAAATAGAATAAAAGGGAAGAATAAAAGAAAAATAAAATGGGATGAAAGTGTTAAGTTCATATAAAAAAAAAAATACATTACAGACACATTTACAGTCTTATTACTTAGAATTCAAAATTTCTTAGATCTAAATCTATATTTGTTCAAAGTGTTCACACTATTTCGTATCTCCACACTTAGGTGTGTGAAAATATTTTAGTTCTCTATTCTTCAGATAATTGTTATTAACTATATTGTTATTTTATGATGATGAATTGGTTTAAGGATTTATTCTTGTTGAGTCATAATATTAGAATATAATTCTGAGTTATTTTCTTAAAAAGTCTTAAATCTTTGAAATGTATGATTTTTCACATGTCTATATCTATATTACAGACCTATAAAGATAGTTTGGACAGAGGATCACGAGAAGTTATTACAACAAATAAAAACTCTAGTTAGTACATATCCTATTTTGAAATTACCTTATATTTCAAAAGATTTTGTTTTACAAACGGATGCTAGTTTACATGCTATTTCAGCTGTATTACTTCAATTGCATGAAGGGAAACTACATCCTATTCTTTATTTCAGTAAAAAGCTATCTGAAACTCAAAGAAATTATGCTGTTACTGAACTAGAGGCTTTAGCTTTAATTGAAAGTATTGAGAAGTTTTCTAGATACCTACTAGGTAGGAAATTTCTGGATCTTTCGGATAACAAACCTTTACAAATTTTCAGATCGGGTCATCCGAAGAATTCTAGAATACATAGATGGTCATTACTATTACAGGATTATGAATTTGACATTTGTCATATTCCTGGAAAAGATAATGATCTTGCTGACATTCTGAGTCGATTATAGAATGGCATATTTTCTTGTTGATTATCTAAAGTTGAATTAGAGTTATAGTTCTTGTTGTATTAAGTTCAAGGTTCGGTTATATATTGAGATGATTACTTGGGTATTACAAGCCTTATTAGAAAGTCAATATGACAATAAACAACATGATAATATAGGTTATTAGATTAAATATTATAAATAGAATGAAGGTACAGTTATATCTGATATGTGTTCAAAACAGAGCCACGGCAAGGATGAAACACAACTGCTTGCTGCTGGAAAGAAGACAGTCAGAAAAATCTTAAGTATCAAATGTTAAAGTTGTATGTTTATTAGAATTGCATAACGTTTATATTAGTTAAGTATAAAGTTTGTGTTCAAAGTTGTTAATATGGTACGCTATATGTTTATGAATCAGTACAACAGGAGCTAAAATGACAATATAGGATCAGGCGAGAGTCCAAATTCCAAAGGAAAATATCGGAAAAAACTTAAGGTGGAGTCACAGACAAGCACCCTACCCATTAAATGACAATACGACAACAAGTAACGACTACGACTAACATGGTTACTGGAAAAACGTCATTATTACCCTCGTCCTAGAACGAGGACATACTTGTCATTAGGACAAGGTAGGGACTAATATTCAATTATTAGTTGAACTGATCCCATAGGATCAGTCACACGACGTTCGACGTAGGGTTCGGACAGGTGGGCGTGCCCGTTATGATGCATTTATGATTTTTTTTTTTGGGTTAATGATGGGGTAAATCCTGGAGCTATGTGGTAGTGCGTAAAAAAATATGGTTATAGTTGTAAGTAATTATGAGAGGAAAAATGACATAGCATTTTTTGGGGGGAGGGGGCATTATGCCACATAGTGGTCACGCTCACACGCACCACCTAGTGTGAATTAGGAGATTCCCAGTCTAACAATAGAATGACTTGATGACTAGAAACTTAGGACGACGTAATCATCGTCAGGGACAGCAGGAGGTGACTTCGAGAAAGGACATCAAGAGGGCTGTGTGTGTTTTTCCCTGAAAGCTCCGTGAGCAAAAGGTTTGATCATCTAGGGCAAGGCATTGTTACTGAGGAAGGGATATCGCCTATTGATATAGCATTCATATCATACTCAGGACCGGGACATATATCAAGTATAGACAACGAGTTATTTTTGGACATTGGTTGCAATATGCTTTAGGAGATTGGGTAATTATAGAATTAGATGAACGGCCAAGGTTGTATTAATATATATAACGTCCCGTCCCCGTGTCAGGGGCCCGTTATATTATACAGCAGTATTGTGTTCATTTTGTCTAAAAAGAGAGCAGATCCGAAATAAAAGGATTTATCTCAAAATTATATCAGTCTTCCAGGTGAGCGACTTTTGTTACATAAATTCATTCAAGTTTGAGTTTTAATGCTTCGGTGGTTGAATGCACGTCGAGACAGAGATGTGATTGGATATAGCATGTATAGAATATTTTTCGTGTGCTTTCGTCCAGGAAGTGCTGAATTTTAGCAAGTTGGTAAACTTTGTGTGCTATTTTCTTGGTAAGAACGTGAACATGAGAGCTCCAGCTCAAATGGCTGTCAATTAAAAGACCTAGTGTTTTATGTTCATTCACATTAACCATAGGTAACGTGACCATGCGGAGTTCGAGCGGTGATCCAGTTATGGCTAGTGTCTGTAGTTTTTGTGTGGTCGTTATTAGCATGGATTTGGTTTTGTCGATGTTAATTTGCATGCGGTTTTCATTGCTCCATCTAGTAAGATTATCGAGTTCCTTTTGTAAAGAATTCTCTAATTCACTACGGTTTTCTTGACTAGTATATATAGTACAGTCGTCTGCAAATAGATCACAAGTTGTATTGATATATAAAGGAAGATCATTAATATAAACTGCAAAAAGCAGCGGACCTAGTATTGAGCCCTGAGGCACACCAATATTAAGCTGTGTGGGTCTTGATAGACAGTTGTTGAAGGACACGACTTGTTGTCTGTCGGATAGAAATGACGTAATTATGTTCACCATGTTGGTACTTATCTTCATTTGTTTTAGTTGTCTAGTTAAAATATCGTGATCTACCATATCAAAAGCTTTTTTAAAGTCTACAAACACCGCTCCACAAATTCTACCGTTGTTGATGTTTAAGTGCCAGTTATCGGTCATTTTTGTTAGAGCACTATGGCAAGAATATTTAGGTCGAAACCCAGATTGACTGTTAATTATTAGATCGTTGTTAATTAAATGGTGTAACGTTATTTTATGAATGTGTTTTTCTAGTGGTTTTGATAGCGACGATAGTAAGGAAATAGGTCTATAATTACCCAAAACGCTATTATCGATTGAGCCATTTTTAATTAGCGGAAATACTTTAGCAATTTTAAATGCAGATGGAAAGTAGTTTTTGGCCAGGCACTGGTTATATATGAATGTTAAGGACTCACTAATTACTGGTGCAGCACAACGAAGAATTCTATTACTAATACCATCTAGGCCGTGTGAGTTTGTTGATTTGAGGTTTAAGAGATATTTATAAACGTCTGCAACAGACATTAAAGGAATCTCATCGGGAATATTTCTGGTGCACTTCTCCTCACAGAATGATGCCAGTGAGCTTAAATTACACGATGAGTCTGGTATTGAAGACTTTAGATTCTCTATTTCTGATTGAAAGAACCAACTGAATTCATCGCATGTTTTAGAATTTGGTATTGCTGATTCTGTAGGGCGTTTATTATTGGTTAGCAGGTTAATAGCCTTCCATATGTTTGTACTGTTTGAATTATCTACAATCAAATTTTTAAAATGGTCTTTTTTTATCCTACGAATTGCATATTTAACTTTATTCCTTAATCTGCGGTAATTGATGAAGTCTTTATTTTTGTGTGCTGTATCTCGCTCTCTCATAATTCCCAGAACTTCACTAGTGACCCATGGGGATTTATGTTGATTTTTGACTCGAACTTCTTTGATTGGCACGTGTTTATCGAACACATTGTAGACTGTCTTCGTCCAGAAAGCTAATGCATCGTCCGGGTCAGGAAGTTGGTAAACGTTATCAAGGGCTGCTTTTCTTAAGTCTTGCAAAAATAAATCTTGGTTGAATGCTTTAAAATTTCTAAATTTGATACTTACATGTTTATGTTTAAGAGATTTGAACCCAATTCTTGACCATGTACAACATACAGGGTAGTGGTCACTAACTGTACTAACAGGAACAGAACATTCAATAATATTATCTGGACAAGTAACATATATATGATCAATTATAGTTGAGGATGTGTCAGTAACCATTGTGGGACGGTTTATTAGTTGTTTGAAATTGTAAAAAAGAATGATATCGTCCCATGTCTGGTTGGATTTACTAATATCTATGTTGAAGTCACCTAGTATCATAACTTCTCTAACTGCTGTAAACACTCTATCTATCATTGTAGTGAAGCAGTCATACCAAGAGAGAGAGAGAGAGAGAGAGAGAGAGAGAGAGAGAGAGAGAGAGAGAGAGAGAGAGAGAGAGAGAGAAAGAGAGAGAAAGAGAGAGAGAACGAACGAACGAACGAACGAACGAATGACCGGACTTTATTTTCAAAAGGTAACACATTGGGCACGCAGGCCCGTCTTACATTCAGCCCTTCCAATCACTCATCTTTCGTTCATCAATAGTGCATAATACATTCACATAGGAAACAAACTTTGTCAAAAGAATGTTGTAAACATAAACAATGCATATTACCATGTTATGAGACACATCCCCCATTTACCCACCTATCCCATATCCACTTACACATCCCCCACACACACATCCCTCACCCAATCACACACACACACCCCAGGCACACATACATTCCTCCCACCCATCCCCCACCACACACACTCCCACCCACACACACATCTCCCTTTCACCACACATCATCCCACACACACACATACCCCACCCTTACACACACTCTCACACACAATCTCCATCAACAACACATCCCCATCAACAAACACACATCTCCCCCACAAACACCACACCACCCACATGTACCCCCTCACACACCTTTCACCCACACACGTCTTCCCACCCACACACACCCCCCACCTATACACTCATCCCCTACACACATCCATCCACACACGTACTCATCCCTCAAACACTCACACCCACATCCCCCACCCACCGATCAACACATACATCTCCCATCTACCCACCGACACTCACACACCTCAACCACCCAGCCAAACATAAATCCTCCACCCTCATATACATCCTTTACCCACCCGCTCATCCCACACCCAATCACACATCCCCCACCCACCCACCCCTCACCCACACAATCTCCCCTCCCCCACAACACCCCACCCAAATATACATCCCTCCACAAACACACATGTCCCCCGTGAGCACGACGTAACTACATTCAAGGCCAACTCTCTTAGGAGAGAGAGAGAGAGAGAGAGAGAGAGAGAGAGAGAGAGAGAGAGAGAGAGAATGAGGAATGGAGAATGTGAAAAAGTGAGAGAGGGAGGGGGTGGTTTAAAAAAAAAAATCTACACGGATTATAAATTTAGCTGCGTTTAGTAATAACGAACGAACAAACGAACAAAGGAACAGACTTTAATTTCAAAGAGTAACAAATTGGGCACGCAAGCCCGTCTTACATTCTGCCCTTCCAATCACTCATCTTTCTTTCATCAACAGTGCATTGGAAAAAACTTTGTCAAATGAATTTTGTAAACATAAACAATGCATATTACTATGTTATGAGACACATCCACCACCCACCAACATATCCCCCATTCACTCCAACTCCCCCACCCAACCACACACACACATACATTCCCCCACCCATCCACCACATCCCTACACCTACACATCTCCCCACCCACACACACCTCTCACCCACCACACATCCCATCCACCCACACCCCAAGCACACATACATTTCCCAACCCACACATACCCCACCCACACACATCCACCCACCTACACACATCTCCCCACCCACTCACATATAACTGTATCGCTAGCACAATGAATTTATTCTGGGTGGGCGGTGTTGAGGTGGAGGTTAAAGGAACTGTTGCCTTGGTCAAGTTTACTTCCTGGCTGAAAGGATCTTTAACCTATGAAATACAGCCTCCCTTTGTGCTGGGTTGCCTAGTGGACGTTCGTCCCTGCTTGTGGTAATATTTCCCAATCCCCGGTGACAAAGAATGAAAGTGTGCTGATTCGTTGCACTTGTGACGGTTATTGTAAATGGTTTTTAAGGGAAAAGTCAAATTTGGCTATTATAACTATCATTCTAATAATTAATCAACAGCAAGTGCTTAACAGACTCAAACAATAATCTTAATTGCAAGAGAAAACGAAATTCATGAAAGTTTAAACATGTCAATCAGGAAATATAGCAGATAGCTTGGATTTGAACACCAGTAAAAATAATGTTCTGTTGTATGTAAATGAATTGAACCTGACCTTGATTCTGCAAGTCCAAACTACATTTCTGTATTCTTCTAGTGTTTCTTCTTCTTCTTCTTCTGCGGTCATCCGGATTTTTTTTTCGGATGTGACTGCGTTGTGCCTGTTTACAGCAGAGCTGCGTTCTTGCGCCGTTAGGCCGACACATCCGACTTCTGCGGGCATTTGTTGACCGGGTTAACCTTCCCGGGGCTTCTAGTGTTTGAAGTAGTTGTGTGTGTGTGTGTGTGTGTGTGTGTGTGTGTGTGTGTGTGTGTGTGTGTGTGTGTGTGTGTGTGTGTGTGTTAGTGTTTTAGTGTTTTAGCAAGAGTGTTAAGAAAGATGTCCTTGCACATGTCTACTTGTTTGCCTGTGTGTGTTTGTATTGGTTGTTTGATAGTTTCCACTGCATCTGTGAATGTTTGACACATGTAGTATATGTGTTCATCTACATCTTGTACTTTATTCCTGCATAGGTGACATTTTTCTATTTGGGTGGATCTGCATGCTCCTTTAGGTATTATAGGTGTCATATCAAAAGCCGCCTTAAGTGACTTCTCTTGCTTTAGATGTGATGTGTTTGTTATGTAAGTTGGAAAAGGTGGCTATGTAGTCTGACAAGAAGTATTTTTGTGCTCTTTTGATTCTCACTTTAGGTGATGGTGTTTGTTTATTAACTAACTCTTCGATTATTTCCTGTGTTGTTTCCTGTAATAAATGCTCATGTCCTTGTATTGCCTGTATATAAGTTTGATAGAAAGTTTGCAGTATGCCCTGATAATGTTCTTTTGCATCGTTAAGTTTTGTGAGATGTTTTATTGTGTGTCCTATATAATATAATTCTAATCTATGTTGCCCTAGCCCGCGATGGGGGTTACTGATGCAGTTAATAATCTCGCATACCCGCATTCGAAACACAGCAATTTGGCAGCAGGCGGCCTTGCGCTGCTTTTGTACGAAATGGTATGGGCGCCGGTCGTTCAGAAAGCAATGGCAAACTACTGAACGTAAACTTGGCAAGAGATCACAATAGAAAAAAAATACGGGTGTTGAATGCGACGTTCTCTAAAGGATATGCAACTAACTTGTAAGTTGCTCTAGATATCTGATATCTAGATACCCTATTGATCCACTGGCGCCCTACGTGTGTCAGACCTTCCAAGCTAGGACACGGTATTCAGATGAGTACATTTAATTTTAATTAGTTTAATAGTTTAATATTGTCATAGTGTGTTTCATGTAGTTTTGTGTTGGTTTGTATTTGTTTGTCCTGTGCTGACGAAGGCTTTGGCCGCAACGTCCAATTTGTCTCTTGTAGTCGTGTTTTAGTAAAGCTCACAATCTACTTCTCGTTTATTTGGGTGATTCATTCATTGTCTAGATATCTGATAATATTACCTATATGGTTGATTCTAAGTGCTTGTAATTTTGTCTGTATGTCCTGAAGTGCTATTCCTCCTAGTTTCTTGTCATGTATGGGTGTTTTTTGTTGTATGCTGTGTATTGTCTTGCTAATGATTTGATTATTCAAGTCTGTGGCGGTCTGTTTTAGTAGATTTAACCCTGTAACTACGTATATTATTTTTGTATGTTGAATGTGTTAACTATTGTGCTTCTAGCAAATATTGTTGCTGTTTTGTATTTATACTTGTAGCATGTCTATGATCTTTTGTGTTAGCTTTAGCCATGTTTGTGTGTATGTGTGCGTGCGTGCGTGAGTGCGCGTGTGTGTGTGTTTGTGTTTTATTTTTTTTTCTGAGCTGACATGGAAATTGGTCTGGAGAGAAATCAGACTTTACTTTTGTATTTCCACTTTCCCAGGCCCATCATGTGTGATTTCTGTACATTAATTTTGGCTCCGCTGCCTTTCCCAAAGTGTTAAACGTTGTGCAGTACGTGTCTGATGATTGAAGCGAAGAAGGCACCATCGTCTGCATAACCAATGACCTTCTGCGCTCCTATTCCCTGTATGAATGTGCCTTTAATGCTGTTATCTTGTCTGATCGTTTATAATAATGACTCAATTATCAGTATATACAAAAGTAATGATAGTGGACGTCCTAGACTTACAGATCTTGTCAGCCTGAAGCTAGCAGTCAGTGAACGGTTTACAACCACTTTGCTTTCAAGGTTGTTATACAAAGTATGTATCCACTTTCTGTAGTACTGTCCTATATTGCAGTGTTCTAGGCTTTTGTGCAAATATGAGTGTGCGATCCTATCAAAGGCCTTCTCTAGGTCTAAAGACAAGTGACAGGATTGACAGTCTTTTTGGTGTGTGTATGTTATAATGTCTCTAATGAGATATGTTTGATTGTATATTTCATGTGTTGTACACCGCATTTCTGGTTTTTGGTGTATTATTGTTGGCAGAAATTGTCTGATTTTTGTGTGCGAGTGATTTGGCCAGAATTTTGTAATCTGTGTTAACAATTAATAATGGTCCGTAATTTTTCATTTATTTTTTGTTTGTCTTTGCTTCGTTTATAATTCTTCATCAATCCCAAGTTTCTCAGTTCGTACGAGAATTTACAAAATTAAGTTGACTCAACGGGATTATTAAAATAACAACAACAGAAACAATAACAACAACTGTGTCAGCATAAGATATCTTGTTTGTCACTTCTACCTGGGCCAAGGAGATTATCTTTTCTCAATGGATAGTTGCAAATAACCAAGTCGAACCAGACAAACGTCCAATGCTTCACTACTGATATATACACAAACTTTATCGAAAGTAAAGTCAAATGACTCATATTCACGCCTTGTGGCGCATTGTGTATATGGTGCTTGTCCCAAATTATTTTATTAATTGGCACTCAATATCATACCAAATTATTTTATTCATTGGCACGCAATGAATGATGTGGTCAAATCATACCAAATTATTTTATTCATTGCACCTCAATGAATGATGTGGTCAATATCATATCAAATGATTTTATTCATTGGCACGCAATGAATGATGTGGTCAATATCATACCAGTCTGCCCATACTTCCCAGGGTATGGGCTTGGCACTCATTTTAGGCTGTGTCGACCCGGGAGCCCAAGTTAGTCAACAACAATTATCCCCTTTTCGAAAGCGATTCGAATGTGTGACCACCTGGTCGGCGGGAAAGCGAGCTAGCTACGACGCTGCCGTTGAGTTGAACTCAGTCAAGAACCGACACCACAGCATTCTGGAAATTCCCATGCGTTCTCAATCCTCATCTTCAATAAGTAGCGAAGAGTCCACATACTAGTGGTAACAGATGCAGTCTGATTAAGTGTCCGTCTGGTCTTTCCTTAGAGTATTGAGTGTCGGCCATTTCCTCAGGTCACTCCCTGTTTCACCAGTATCTCCAGGCTTATATGATGTATCTGTTCTTCCACACTACACACATGATCTTAAACGGCGATGGAACTCATTTACCTTATCTTGCACTAAAACTCGAACCTGCCGTGCAGTGTCAGCCAGTCTGTCCGGTTGCTCGTTTCCCACCACATCATCATGACTTCGGGAAAAGATCTACCAGATGTTCCATATCTTTGACGTTTTTTTTGTTTTTGTTTGAAGCATGCCAAAATAACGATGAGTGTGTATTGTTTGCCCTCCAGCCAGTAGGACACCGCAATAACTTCATCCACCTCCATTATCTCGAGATAAAACTATGGAGAAAGAAATATATGTTAATCAGGAAAGGTTGGAGGTGGTGGAAAATTTTGAATATCTTGGGTCATTGATTACCAACAAAGGTGACACAATTAAAGAAATTAAACGACGACTATAAATTGCTCTTCAAAGACTAAAACAACTTAATAAATTATGGTGTGGGACAGATAGAACTACACAAATTAGATTTTTAAGAGCATGCACCTTTCCCATTGCAACATACGCCTGTGAGACCTGGACACTTACTTAATAAGCTGAACAGCGTATGAATGCCTTTGAATATAAATGTGTAGACGGATTCAAAGAATATCTTGGATACAGAAAAGAACAAATACATCCATACTTCAAGAGCTGAATATTGAAGAAGCTATTAAAGATGATAAAACAAAGAAAATTGAAATATTTTGGTCACTTGAAACATCACAAACGTTTGGAGAGAACAATAATGGAGGGGTATATGCCTGGGAAGAGAGGAAGAGGAAGGCCAAAGAGAAGATGGATGCAGGATGTGGCGGATGATCTCCACATGGGTGTATCGGACGTGGGACATCTTGCTTATGATCTAGAGGTTTTCCGGAAGGTTGTTATGGGAGCGAGGTTCGGCAAAGGACAGGCTACTGAATGAATTACCTCCATTATCTGATAAGACGTCGTTGTATCATTTGCCAGGCTCACCTTCACTAAACGCTATTTATTAAACTTCGCTATGAACCTCCAGGCCGGTCTCCCTGGCGTGAGAATCGGTGGCGGTTCTCTCCGCGTCGGTAACTTACGGGGTATGTGAGCCGGTTGCTCAGAAAGCAATGGCAAACTACTGAGCGTAATCTTGCCAAGAAATCAACAATCAGCTGAAATATGCTGATGTTGACAGCGATGTCCTGTAAAGGATATGCGAACAAAAGAAAAAAATGAACCACCAGGCACTTCTTTCGCCTCTTAGCATGAGCCATCGTTTAGATGATTATATCACCTGGGTGAGAAATTGTTGTGAATTACACCTCCCATTCAGCGCAGACTGCTGGCCTTTTCCTGCATTCCCTGTCGAATGTAATTATGACCCTGCACAGGTCTCACATTCCATCTTGCATTCTGACCCGCTCCTCTACTTTTCTAATATGCTCAAGCATACACACTTCTCTGATTGTGTCCTCTGCTTGAGTCACCCATGATGCACCTCTTATCAGTCTATGGCTCTTAACTGTGCTCAGGGCTTTATGCGTGGTTTTTTCCTTGTCTACAGCCACTTGGAAATACGACTAAGCCTGCAGCACTTTCAGCCCGTCCGAATTGTTGATAAAGCTAGAATGTAGCTACCTATATTAAAATATATTCTAGGAGTATTTAATAACTTCATGAACAGCTAAATAAAACTCTGACTCTCGTTGAAGCACAGCCCGAGGCAAACTGATCGGTGTGGTTGAGCGCTCAAATACGCAGTGTGCCGAGAAATTCTCTTTCAAAACCATTTCATGAAAATAAACATCTGTTGTGTTATTAACAAATGCTCTGTTGTATTATTTTACAATCAAAAGAATCTACACGGATATCGATATAACACTGGATACTAAGAAAAAGTACAATCAGAGTCCATTTCATTTACTTCAGCGTAGAATAACAACATATTGCCGAGGATATTACAACGGCTATTGAAATCAATAATTTTCGTCTTGAAAAATTCAAATCATCAGACGTTAACACAAATAACGATTCATACTCTCTAATCCTCGAATGTGCGATCTTAGCATGCTTTTTCATACGAGTCCAAGGACTACAGAAAGGCTTACCCGCATAAATGCGACAGAAAGATTAACACAATAGAATGGACAAAAGACTTCAAAACAAAAACAGACTTGCATTAAAATAATAATCAATTGACGTCGACAAAGTGAAAATAACCTAACAATATGGCGAAATGATTTAATCTTCCAAGCACAAATGACATCGATAAACAAAACTATATGAATCTACCCATCCATCATGTACCATGCCGATAAGCGTGGGCGGTCATGACTCGCCATTTCACTCGATCACCAGAGTCTCGCCATTTCACTCGATCACCAGAGTCGTGGATCAGCTCAGTGTTCTTGTCTCGACCATGCCACTTTGTAAAGCCATCCAGGTATTTACGTCTCTGTCTTCGCCTTGTTATCTTTCCTTCGATCTTGCCAGTTGTCACAAATTCTCTAATTTATTTCTTCTCATAACATGTCCAAAAAATGTTGACTGTCTACGTCTAATTTCTCTAATCAGTTTACGATTTTCATTAGTTTCTTGTGGGACTTGGTCGTTGGATTTTCTTTCTGTCCATGGTATTCTTTGCATTCTCCGCAGAAACCACATTTCCATAGCAATCATATGTTTTTCAGTTTGACATATGGATACTTGTACTAATAATAGATATAATACATAAATAACATGAAAAAATACACATTAATACAGAGAAAGATCAAATTGCGGGTGCCAAAGTTAGGTAGTTAGTCGCGGTTCCAACTTCACGGCTACGGGTCGTCCCAATTATATGCTCCGTTCCTGTGCCAGTGTATATCACACGAAATGCTCCTCACCACCCAATGTGAATAATCGAAAAGACAGGAGTCTCAGCAGGCCAACAGCCCACTCAGGTACATTGTGCATAATACCGCAGCCAGAATGCCAACACAAACGACCTCCACGAAAAATACTGTTCATCGTCGATGGAATCGGCAGTCACCAGAAAGACTTCATTGACCCATAGACCCCCTGGGAAGGTTAACCCGGTCAACAAATGCCCGCAGAAGTCGAATGTGTCGGCCTAACGGCGCAAGAACGCAGCTCTGCTGTAAACAGGCACAACGCAATCACGTCTGAAAACATAACTCCGGATGAACGAAGAAGAAGACCCAGAGACTGAGGCATATGGGATAAAAACCAGGCGCAATGAAGTCAACCCTGTCGACTTTTAAGCGACTTTTTAAGGGTGTTATCTTATATGGCTCGGACTCTTTCATCAGGGTGACCCGCCGAAAGTGCCGTACAAAGTAAGAACTCCGTAGCTCCAGCGACGACTCCCAGGAGTATGTTGAAAAAATATTTTTGTGAACCAAAAAGGCAAATTAGTCAGTTCAGCGACAGCCGGCCGCCATTGTTCCGAACATGTAGTTCACGCTACAAACAACAGCGGACAGATGTGAAAGCATCCCACACGAAATTCACAGCTCACAGTGTCGCGCAACGCACTCACGCAGTAGCAGGGCGACAGAACCATGCACTACCAGCCGAACATGAGGAAAATTCTAATGCAAGCCATAGCCACAAGCATAAACAATCCAGAGGCTTTTACTAGCATCTTCGGGGAGTCTTTGCGTATTTTACCGGATATTTTTTTTTTCTTTAATTTTCGATTTCTTGTTTTGGTGTCTCTAATTTAAGGATATATCGAGTACTCGTGACGTTAAATTCCCCGATTATTTCAAGATCGCATTAAAACAGAAACCGATTATCGAGTATTGTTGTTCGCTCCATTGTCTACGAATGTTTACATCATGAATTCTCAAATTTCCATCTAACGGAGATAAAGAGACTGTCTTTTCAAGACGTAAGTAGACTCGTACATTCTGTTTTGTATAGACTTTGGGCATGTGTCTAGTATGAATAATTAAACTGAGCATCCATTTGTAAGCATACTGTGAAATTTTCGACTATTTAGGTCGTATTTAACACCCCAAGCTGAAATGATGAAGATTGCATGCTATGATGCTGTAATGGGATATATTTCAATGGCAGTAAATAGCAGTTTTCCGTGTCAATCCAGCGATGATCATTTAATATTTGCATGTTTGCATTCAACACCCATTGTAATATTTATGTGTGAATTGTCATCACTCTACATGGCCGGTAACATATACATTTTGGTAAATTGTTATCACGACTTCCCTCAGAATCTACCTGCGCCGGCAAACAGCAGACATGGCATGCAGACTGACGTCATTACAGCGTGACTGTGGGTGTGAGTGCATATTTTTGTTGCGTATCCCTTACGGAACGTTGCAGTCAACACCAGCATTTTCAGCTACTGTTGATGTACTAGGCAAGTGTTACGTTCAGTAGTTTGCCATTGCTTTCTGAACGACCTGCGTACACAATAGTATATATACATATATGTGCGTGTGTGCGTGGGTGTGTGTGTGTGTATATATATATATATATATATATATATATATATATATATATATATATATATATATGTGTGTGTGTGTGTGTGTGTGTGTGTGTGTGTGTGTACATATGTCATGCAGCTCGTGGACACAGAGTGGGCACCACTGGATTCTTGAGGGTTCGACCCGCTGTAAATGCCCAAGCACTTCTCTGCTGCTTGACATCAGACCCATCTGTATACATGAGCACTTCGGGGATATCTGAGAGTTCATAGATGAGCGCGTTTACCTCTGCATTGACAGCGGCAGGGTTCTGCTCTCTGCACCGTCTGTCGAGTGTGATAATGCAGGAGTAGGTGCACTTAAAAACTGGAGGCACCGGCATCCATTCCTTGCCGGGGTTGATACTGGTAAGACTGCAGACCTGTCTGACGACATCTTCCGACCGACCCATCCATGATTTGCCCCTCTTTAGCATGTCGCCCTTTTCTCTGAATATAGCGTCATGCAGAGGGTGCTGCTCATTTGCACTTATATTTAGGTATGCACGAGCTCTCCAGATCTTGATCCTGTGGTTCCGTATATATATATATATATATATATATATATATATATATATATATATATATATATATATATATATATATATATATATTATATATATATATATATATATATATATATATATATATATATATATATATATATATATATATATATATATATATGCATACCTGCTCACATACATTTCCGTAAGAAACCAACGTGACGCGATCTGCTGCCGAATCTCGTGCAGCTGTGTTTTGTACCTAGGTATACGGGATTACGAACAGCGTCTTTAACCTCTCCGCCAGGGAGACCAGCATATATATATATATATATATATATATATATATATATGTGTGTGTGTGTGTGTGGGTGTGTGTGTGTGTGTGTGTGTGTGTGTGTGTGTGTGTGTGTGTGTGTGTGTAATGCATATCCTATTTACAGGACATTGCACTCAACACCAGTAGTTTTCAGCTGCTGTTGATGTCTCGACAAGTGTTAAGTTAAGTAGTTTGCAATTGCTTTCTGAACGACCGGCTCCCATCTTTTCGTAAGAAACCAAAGCAATGCGGTCCACTGCCGAATCTCGAGCAGCTGTGTTTTGAGCCTGGTGTACGGGATTATGAACAGCGTCCTTAACCTCTTCACCAGGGAGACCGGTATATATATATATATATATATATATATATATATATATATATATATATATATATATATATATATATATATATATTCATTCATTCATTCAGTAGCATGTCCTTTGCAGAACCTCGCTCCCATAACAACCTTCCGGAAAACCTCTAGATCATAAGCAAGATGTCCCGCGTCTGATACACCCATCTGTAGATTAAATAAGATCACACAGTTGGATTTAGAACCGATGACCAACTGTGAAGAACTACTGATGGAACTAACAGACTCTAGGTACTTTACGAACATGGTTATGACAAAAGGTTACTGGCAGATACCAGTAGACGAACAAAGCAGACATCTGACAGCCTTTGCCACACCTTGGGGACTGTACGAATGGTGCAAATTACCATTTGGGCTTGTTAATGCACCCGCAACATTCGTACGCATGACTAGATTACTGTTGACAGACATAACGAACATCATCTCGTACATGGACGACATTTGTGTACACACAAAGACAATGACAGACCATATAGCGACACTACTGCAGACATTTGAACGTATGAGACAGCACGGACTGACGGTTAAACCTGCTAAAGTTGACATAGCCTACCAAGAAATCTCCTTTTTGGGCTAAATAATCTCTAATGGCTTTGTCACTACTGACGATAACATCGTGTCAAAAATTCTAAAACTATCACTTTCGACTACAAAAAAACAAGTCAGAAGTGTGTTAGGACTGCTAAATTACTACAGACAGTTCATACCAGATTTTGCTGAACTGACTGAATGTTTTACTAACATACTAAAAAAAGAACATCCAAATAAAATTGTGAACAGCGAATGCCTAAAACCTGCATTCGATAAAGTATTATCCTATTTTTCCGAGAATAGTTCAAAGAATCCCATTCTCAAATTGCCAAATTTGCATATTCCTTTCAGATTGCGCACAGATGCGAGCTCCGTGGCGATTGCGGCGGTACTTTTACAGGAAAGTGACGGCATTTTGCATCCTGTATATTACCTAAGCCGAAAACTCAAACCGAGGGAACGAAGTTGGTCCACACCTCAGAAAGAGGGCCTCGCTTTAGTCTTTGCCATCACAACATTGTCCAGATTCCTCCTTGGGAGGCATTCTATAGTGGAAACGGACAACAGCCTACTGGCGATTATTGCATCAGGTGCGCCGACTAACCACATGATAGCTCGATGGTCTCTTTTGCTCCAAGATTACAGCTTTGAAGTGAGACGCATCCCCGACAAGGTGAATACACTAGCCGATCTTTTGTCCCGTTGTCCCGATGATACCCAGTAGCCACTTATTGTCTGAGTGCAGTGTGTCAAAACACTCAGACCATCACAGCCAGTAATGAAGTGTTTTTTCAGAGAAGCTGTGAATCATGTGATAGGGACCAGTTCCCAGTGTAAATAGTACCAGTATCTTATAAATATTGTGATAATTGTGTTGTATAAGTGCGTAGTATGTGGTAGAAAATGAACAGTATTAATTGTAAATATTACGAACAAAGAACAGTGCCACATGTGTTCATAACTTACCTCAAGTGAACAATTTAAGTTATCCGTGGTACCTGTAAACCGGACTTATCCGGTGACATTTTAAATCCGAATGAAACGAACGAGTGATTGAAACAAACTGTGACAGTTAAACCACTGTAGAACATTGCAATCCAGAAGTTTTCAACGAAACATCGAAAACACCAGCTAGTTATAACAACTTGACATTCCGAGTATTGTTACATCCTTACGGAACAAGTGTGTTAAGAACTTTCGTTTACATCAGCTGTGCTTGTGTACTTCCGGAAAGTTATAAATTTATACAAAAGTGTAGCAGACTATGAACAAAAACCCAAAAAGTAATTACGCATGTAAAATATTTGGGAAACAAGAATTTAAAATACGCGAATTGTGTATTACGATTTTTGTAGTAGTGTAATCTGAGAATCATATCTTGATCAACTTGTTCACAGTAGCGACATTTATTTCGCTATTGTAAAGAAGCATCAAGCTATGACGCTGAGAAATATATTAATAAATGAAATTTATTGTATGTAATATATGTTTAGATTATTTCCCTTTTATTTAAATGTTGTCACATATTACACCAAAGGGCAGTAAATCGAAATAAGTGGTAATGTGTAAGGTATAAAAATAGCCTTTGTGTTGCCAGGTTGTCAATGTTCCAAGATGACATCAGCTGGGCATGGAGAAGATTTCCGAAGTTGTAGACCAACATGAGGGGTCCCTGCCAAATTTGGGCAGGACTCTAAGGTTGAAGTCGTCTCATAGGGGGACTTCTTACAGTCTAACCTGACGTTTTCGGACGAATTTGAATTTTTTTTTATTTTGGTTGCGAGGTAGTTGCATGTAATGCTGGTGCTACCGGTCTGACTGTGTCATAATTGCAACAGACGTGATTATCCATCGAGAGGATTGTACTTGAGAGGTGTTACTTTTGACACCACATGAGTTAATATATATATATATATATATATATATATATATATATATATATATATATATATATATATATATATCCTGCAATACCTATGTATTTCAATTAAACCTATGCCAATGCATCAACTACAACTAATGGGAAGATTCTGACTAGGTTAAAATATTAACCATAAGTTTACAAAGAGGTCACATGAAAGGTGATACCTTTCATGAAGGTGAGGTGGGGAGTGTGTCATAATCCCCCATTGTTGTGCCGCGGCGTCTTTACGCGCGCCAGGCAAACCCCAGTTACCTATCCACAGGTTCGCTTGTGAGTTAGAGTAACCGTCAGCGGTCAAGCAAGTACAAGCATGACGCACGCAGTTCCCGCTGGACTCGATCCCACAGGGCAAGTGCTCAGAGCGAGAAACGGCAGACGAGGCTTGGGTATTCGGACTGGACAGACGTGGTTTGAGAGAGGCTTGTATTATTGCTGTGCCTGAATGTCGATTGCTAGTATCTCTTGTGAGAAGATGGAAGACTCCCCGGCTGTGGTATGAGTCTGTAAGTGTATTGATTCATCGACTGTGTGTATTCTTGTATTCACATTGTGCGGGCAACATTCCGAATTAGATTGTGTTGCATGTGAAGTGTAAATAAACTGTTGAACTTAGTGTTACCGTGTGTCAAGTCAAATCATTCTGTGACTGTGTATGTCTCGCATATGTTAGGTCAAGCGAGCCAGATTCATCCTTAAATGTGAGAACCTGACTTTCGGCCTTAGTGGAAGTGGATTAAATGAAAACATTTCAGATGAGGACATCTCTATCAAAGGGTATAAAGTGTATAGAAGAGATCCCTGTAGGAAACAAGAGAAAGGCATAGCAGCCTATGTTTCTAATTTACTAAATGTTCACCGTAGGCTAGACTTTGAAACTTGCGAAATATAATGTGTTTGGGTAGAACTAAAACTTCAAAACCGCACACCTCTTATAATTGGCTACCTCTATCGAAATCCCAGTGCTGGACACGTCTGGTACGAAAACTTCACTACCATGATGGATGTTGTTTTCGCTTCCGGGAAGGAAAGTATACTACTCAGAGACTTTAACATTGACACCAACAAATCCAACATAAAATGGGGAAATATAATTGCATCATACAATTTCCAACAAATGGTACAACAAACTAGTAGAGTAAAAAAATCATCTTCAACACTCATAGATTACATTTGTGTAACTTGCTCAGACAACATCATAGAATGCACTGTATCCAATTGTGCAATGAGCGATCACTACCCAATATGCTGCACGACGTCAAAAAAAGGAGTTAAAGCTCCTAAACATACACACATCAGCGTAAAATATAGAAGTTACAAAAATTTCAACCAATACGCATTTTTACAGGACTTGGTCAGTTCACCACTAGACAATGTTCATTAACTTCCTGACCCGGATGATGCTCTGGAATTCTGGGTGAAGACCTTTCATGAAGTGTTTGATAGGCATGTGCCAATCGAGGAAGTTCGAGTAAAACTTCACGTCAAACCACTTTGGATCACCCAGGAAAAACTTGAAATTAGGAGAGACAGAGATAAAGCACATAAAAAGCGGGATCTCAGCGCATACCGTACTCTTAGAAACAAAGTTCAATATAACATACGAAAGGAAAAGAAAAATTACTTTAAGAACTTAGTAATGGATAAAACAAATAGTAAGGATATATGGAAGGCAATTAACACCTTGACAATCAAGTATAACTTCCCAAATTCTTCACCATCAAATCATATTACATGCGACCAATTCAACAATTTTTTTTTCTGACATAGACCAACTGAAGGCTTCAATACCAAATACTCCTTGCAACTTATCTTTACTGGCATCGTTTTGCAAGAATAGATGCTCCCGGGACATTCTTTCCGACTTACCGCTAATGACAATCACGGAATTATTCACTTACCTCAGTAATCTAAAAAACACAACCTCATCTGGGTTAGATGGAATCAGCAACCGGATTCTTCGTTGTGCTGCGCCAGTGATCTGTATATCACTAACCTACGTATATAATCAGTGTCTCACCAAAGGCCACTTTCCTTCAGCTCTCAAAATCGCTAAAGTCCTCTTCTTAAATATGGTTCATTGGACAATGGTCTCCCTAACAATTACAGACCAATTTCTTTACTATCATCACTATCTAAACCACTAGAAAAACACATCCATAAAGTAACATTAGAGTATTTAGTTCGCAACAAGCTTATTGTTGACAGTCAATCAGGATTTCGACCAAAATATTCTTGCCATACGGTCCTAACAAACATGATATAAGATTGGCACCAGAATATAAACAACAACAGTCTATGTGGATCTGTGTTTATTGATTTACAGGAAAGCATTTGATATGGTAGACCATGTTATTTTAATTAAAATACTAGAGACAATGAAAATTGGCAATAATGTAGTCACTATAATAACATCTTTTCTATCAAACAGAAAGCAAGTAGTATCACACAATAAATCTCTGTCTCAAACCACTAACTTCAATATTGGCGTACCACAAGGCTCTATTCTTGGTCCTCTATTATTTGCCATATATCTACCTTTGCATCTTTCGTCGTCCTGCGATCTATTTGCAGACGACAGTACAGTGCATACAAACGCTGAAAACTGTAATTTGCTGGGGTCGTCCTTGCAACAAGAATTAAATAATGTAGTTAGGTGGAGCTATGCAAACCGTATCCAAATTAACATCACTAAAACATAATACATGTTATTTACAACCAGACAAAGACTTCAGACTCTAAATCCACACACATCACTTCAACATAACATCAACAACATGCCAGTAGAAAGAGTAATTGAGCACAAAACACTAGGCCTAATCATTGATAGAAACCTAACCTTTAAATCCCACGTTCAAGCACTCATTAAACAAACAGAGAAAAAAATCTACCAACTCGCCAAAATTAAAAATTTCCTTGATGAGGACACAAGGAAAATTTTCTATACTTCTCACATACAGACACATTTTGACTACTAATCTATACAATCTGGGACGGATGATCTAATTCAAGCACCAAGCGACTTTACTCACTCCAGAATAGGGCAATGAGTTTAATTTATAGCAAACATTTATCTGACAATCCTAGCCTGCATAAACGCCTTCAGTTACTACCATTTTGCAAACGCCTGCTTTTCAATAAACGCCAAACTAATTCACAAAATCCTACATCGGAATGCCCCAAATTACCTTTGGCCATTGTTTAAATATAATGCTAGACACAGAAAACGATTAAATATATTATACATTCCGAAGCCTAGAATTGACTTATACAAAACAAGCTTAACATACTCTGCAGCTCAGCTGTGGAACAATCTTCCTCAAGAAATCAAAGACTTCACCAATCCCTATACATATAATCACAGGTTATTCGAATACTATCTCAGTACGGATTACCTTCCCCATTAATAATAGAAATAATAACAATAACAAAACCCTAGCATAACAGCTAGTCCCCTTTCTGTAGACCAGTATATTCCTCATAGCTAATAACAAGTGTCACACCATTATCTAATATTACTGAGTCCTGTATGTTCTCATTTTTCCCATGCCTTTCTAATGCATATGTTTTATAATTTTGCTGTTCTCTGTTAGCCTTGAATGATGTATTAATGAAATAATGTATGAAATAGAGTGACAGAAGGCCAGAATGTTACCAATTCTTAACCCTTTGTAAATAAAGTTTGTTCGTTCGTTCGTTCGTTCTCTCTCTCTCTCTCTCTCTCTCTCTCTCTCTCTCTCTCTCTCTCTCTCTATCTATCTATCTATCTATCTCTATCTCTGTCTCTGTCTCTCTTATTCTCACTCTCTCAATATATATATATATATATATATATATATATATATATATATATATATGTGTGTGTGTGTGTGTGTGTGTGTGTGTGTGTGTTAATAGCGTTCTAGCTAGTAATAAACCTCCAGTGCGCTGATGGCGAGATAGAGAGTTAAACCCCTACACTGTTCTATTAGACGTAAACGTTGAATATTCTTTCAGAAAGCATTGGCAAATTATCGCATTTAAAATTGTGTAGAACATGACCATGCAGTCTATAGAAACGTCCTGCAAAGGACATGCACTTTTTAAAAATATCTGCCTACCTGTCTGTCTGTCTGTCTGTCTGTCTGTCTGTCTGTCTGTCCGTCTGTCCGTCTGTCCGACTGTCCGTCTGTCCGTCCGACCGTCCGTCCATTCGTCCGTCCGTCTGTCTGTTTGCCTGCTTGCCTGCCTGCCTCTCTGTCTATTTGTCCGTCCGCCGGTCTTTCTGTCTGTTTATCTGTCCATACTACATCCATCCATATATCCATCCAAACATATATCCATATATCTACCCAAACATCCATCCATCCATACATACAGACAGACAGAGGGAGAGGAAGAAAGAGAGAGAGAGATTCAGAGAAAGAGACAGACAGATAAACTGACAGGCAGACAGAGATAGAGAGATAGATAGAATAGTTTAATGTCGGATGTTTCGGGAAAATCTCAAAGTGGTAGAGGAAAGCCTAAGTTCCTCGCTCCAAATGTGATCCTGTCCGTTGTAATTATAATAGCCTTCAATGGCTTAGTTGTTTGAGTCCATAAATAGAATCCAGGATAGCCAAGGAAGTTCCCAAGGTGAATATGGAAAAGATTTCCTTGAACAATAATAATCTTGTGGAGTTTCCTTGCCTCTCTACTCTCAGCTACTTAATTAATATCTAGGGTATATTAATTAATGCAACGATGATATAAACACTTAATGAATTCTTGTAACACTCAAGAGTGGAAATTACATATTTGTAACATTTTATTAATCAACAAGCTGGGATTGAGGTTTGGTCATTTCATCAAACAAATTATCATCCAGTCCCAAGGTATTATGCATACTTATTAATCTTACAATCATTCACTTGGCTGTGAAATAAACACAAACAGAAACCCCAATTTCTCTCATGAACAAATAATACACATCTATCTGTGGAGTTATAATAATCATGAGTCATGATCAAGAACTCGAGCTTCTCTACTCCAGTGTTTTTGGAACCCACATGTATAAAGAGTTTTGTCCATTTAATTACAGTTGGTCCACTGTGTGAGTGTCATTCTGGATCAGGTATTTTGATGGTTGAGTTGTCTCTTCACTTCTAGGTACAAGCTAAAGTTCCCTTGATTTCCTCAAGGCGATATAGATTTACCTGGATTTGGTGGTTGGCTGACGTCTTGCCTGTAAGTTCTTTCAAAAAGAGGCTTCATCATCACTCCAGTCAGGAGCTCCCATCAAAAGTTAGGCCTGGGTCGGGATGGATCCTACCACTACCCGAAATTCCAGGATCACTCATATATCTACTGATATCATCAATACATCTCTAAGATCATTAGAAATGGAAGACCCAAAGAAAAAAGGGAACATAAATAAAGGGAATTTTGACGCCAGGGAAAATAATCAAGGGGAGAGGAGGGTCTTTGTGTTTCCCAACAGTTATCAACTCCATAGCTGGTCCCTCTCTAGCCAATCCTCCATTACAGGGAGCTCAAGGTTTAGACTTACAGATAAGCAGTGTCATCATCGCCCATGCCTGTCACCCATGGTCTCCAGGTTGAGTAATATCTTGATCGATTCGGAATTTGATAACCATGTTCACCATTCCCTCTTGGACATAATTATTTTCCCTAGTTACCTTTCCATTTAAAAGAAAAGGCCTCATACATTAAGTGTCTTAATTCCTTCACAATATGCAATTAATATTTACTAATAAACATTAAAAGTACATTATGGCATCATCTCCTTATAACATTCAGGTGGGTTCTTCCCAATCAATTGCTTTGAGGAGGAGCATTTTCTCTCCTCTTCAAGATGTAGGTGTATGTCTTTACCTTTCTCATCTATAAGATTTATCATCATCATACATCAAACACAAATTAAAACCATATAATTGTAACATGAGTGATATGGAATACAGAGTGGCGTCATGCAGAGAAGCACACTAAATTATCAATTAGTGCATGTGTACCTCTGATAGACTTGGCGGTATGCCTCAAATTGCCTACTATCAGGTGATCATACTCATCCCCTGTATGTCTCTTCTCTTCACCCAATCAACAATCATTCTTCATAAATCATACACATACTTGCATGGGTGATGAATAGGCATAATCATGTGACTCTCAATCAATAAGTTAAAAGATTAATTCATTTATTTAACACCAATTAAGTCACAATTGAATCACCACATGAATGCTTCCATAGAGCACATAGGATTTTATGATAACACCTAGGGACTATTTAACATGTAATGTGCCCATGTACTGGTTCTAGGATGAATTACACTAATTCCTCCTAACTAGTGATTGCACATTTAAGATAGTTCCTTGATACTGAACTATGGATTCTAACCTTCTAAATCCTACTGATTTTGCTTAACTGCTTAAGGATTAAAATGCACAACCTAGGTAGTATGCTTATTCTTTCATAGAAGCTGCATAACTAGAAAAAACAAACCCTCACTATGGGTCAACCTAGTGCACAGATAATCCATGAACTACGACATCCGAATATAGGGCTTAGTCCCTCCTGAATTAAGTTCTTAAGGACTAACCACATTTTTACAACACACCAACTTACCATTTTCTTGGAAAGGTGTATAACTAACTTAATACAACAGTGTGCTTACCTTCAACATAGTTGAATGACTTCTTCAAGCATAACGCAATCAGGTTTCAGGCTCTAGACCTAGGCTTTGATTTTCCCAGTTCTCTGGCTGCTTAATACGCCTGCACTTCTCTCTCTCTCTCTCTTTCTCTCTCTCTCTCTTTCTCTCT
>OY992877.1:150181944-150184348 GCA_963921405.1 Cepaea hortensis | reverse complement strand
CTCTCTTTCTCTCTCTCTCTCTTTCTCTCTCTCTCTCTCTCTCTCTCTCTCTCTCTCTCTCTCTCTCTCTTCCTCTATTAAGTTGTTTGAACTTCAGAAGGATTGTTACCTAGAGACATTCACTGAACTTCTGCCGGTCTTTCTTCATTTTTATTCCAGCCCGTCCTAGCTTGGGCTCTGACGTCATGTCGAGTCGTGACGAATGGCAGAGCTCCTTTTCGGCTATAATTACAACATTGTCGTTTCAAATCAAAATTAGTGCTCCGTTTTCAAATTAGGATGATGCACAAATCATCCTTCTTCTGAACTATCGGCGCTAATTCCATCATTCATTAAATTTGAATTTGATTATGATGGTGGTGGTTGTTGCCGCTGTTGCTATCTGGAGGGTAGTGCGGGGAGATTTAAACAGCGATGTGGTGGTTTGCAAGATATATACCTCATCTAAAACATGTGTCAATTCTACAAAATAATGTTGACACCTGTTAATTTCTTTCAGTTCAATTCATTACATTTAAGAACACTGCATAATGTTTGACCCGTTGTTGTTATTGTTGTTATTGTTTTGTGTGTCCACTTTTGCTTTCTTTTCACGATCCATCCTTCCTTCAAGTTTTACTCTTTTCATATCCATTTAATGCATAACCAGTAATGCAAGATAAACAATACGGCGTGCATAGAGTTCTTAACTTGAAAAATAAACCCCCAGCGTGTGACGTGCATTATTTACGAATTTTTAAGTCCACATTTCAGAACTGTCAATCTAATACAAAAACTTGCATTTAATATTGCACTTCTCTTAGGGAGTAATTTAATAGAGGTTTATGAGTTTGTGAACGACATTGCACGGCAACCGCCCGACAAATTAGATATAAGATATTTCTTTAATCGCCTGACGTCCTTCAAAGGATTAGAAAAGCCATAACTCGGCTGTAGAATCCCAGTATCGATTACAAAAACTCACATCATGGAAAGGGTAATGAGTTTCTAACTGTGTTTTGGTTACATTTTCTGGAAAAGTACTTCTTATACAGGAAGCCGCGGTAGCGAGGGGGCTAGTACTTCTGCATGTATCCCAGGTTGTCATGCGTTCGATTCCCCATCGGTGCAGGGATTTATTTTTCACTTACATGGGCTTCCTGGTCAATCCAGCCTAAATGTCAAGTAAGGGACCCTCTTTTATGTCATGGGCCTGCATTGGGCATATGGTGCTAGTCTAGTATTTGTATAGATCAATCGGTACTTAATGGGTCAATTCACACCGGCCGCCTTCACTTCCTATAATATTGTTGGTACCCATGTTAGACTAGATCGACCTGGAAGCCAAAGTCAATAAAACAAAAAGCCCAGAACAAGTAAGATTCGAACACAATACCGCCGGGCCAGCAGACAGGCGTGCTTACCACTACGTCGCCGCCGCTAGTCTAAAATGACTATAGTAAACGACTTGTGAAGTAAAGGCTGTCGACATGTTATTGTCGATCAGTCTCAGACTATGAGACTAGCACCATATATACAATATGACTCGTGGTTTGAAAAGAGTCCCATTAATTGACTTTACATCTTACACAAGATGGCGCCTGCGTGCATCATTTACTACCGTAGTTCGGTTATTTACGATACATGTCTGATATGTTGCTATATTATAACTGATGTCCTGTGAAACACTAAAATGGCACAACTAAGTGATGGTAGAGCTAAACATAAATTTAGAGAATGCGAAAGCGTTGATTAAAAGTCAGGGTAGCATAGTGGCTCTGTATAATCCTAGGTTTAATTCCGGTCGGCGACTTAAGGAATGAATCAACAAAAGCGGATAGTGGAAAACGTCAATGTTAAACAGAACACGATCACAAGTGAGAGGGTGGACTTTGCTGCTAGAAAGATTCTCCAGTAAACAAAAACAAACAAGACACTCATGTAGATATGTTAAGAATTACAAAAAAAATTCTCCATAATATGGCAGTTGGCTCGAACATTGGAATCGTGTTTTTCTGCTCATATCGCAATCGTCCTCATGCGTACAAATTTGCACCTTCACATACACAATCTATCTGTGTGTCGTGAGATAGGGAGGTCAGCTGACCGGAAGTGACTAAGTACAAGAAGTGTAAACGAAGGGAAAACAAAGAGGGATAGCTACATAAATAGCGCACTAAACACCACGCCACCACAGCTGCGGACATGCCAGATTAAAAAACCACATTTGCGAGTTAATCTAGCGTGAATTATTAGGCCACCATTTGCAACAACATAATCAACACATTCAATAGCTGTCATAGAACTTGTGTTACCAAGGACCTCTTAGATACACCTGGTAAAATAACATGCAATTTTTGGTTCTTTAAATCATTTAGACACCTGCATTTTCTGTTCTTTCGATTGTCTTGTAATTAATGACCGA
>OY992877.1:150091944-150176944 GCA_963921405.1 Cepaea hortensis | reverse complement strand
CAGTTTTTTGTTTTTTTTGTTTTGTTTTTTATGACAGTTACTTAAACATTCAAACATACCAGGGGTTTCAAATGAAAAACCTTAGAAGTGTGATAGAAATTACAATAGCCATGCCATTGTCTTGTAACCTGTCAATATTGTTGATAAGGATGCCAAGAGTGTTAAGCACGTGACATCACAGTGCCGACTAACAAAGTGACGTTATAATGACAATGTAAAGATTACCGTCCCACTTTTGACATGCACCAATGACGAGAAGCATTCCGTTATCCGTTTTTTTTTTTTACCAGTGAAGGGGTGAAACGTATAGAAAATCGTCGACGTATGAAGGTCCAATATGGTGATGCATGCCTATCAGTCCAGCAAGTGTATGAGTGGAGTAGGAAGTTTCAAAACGGTGTGACTTCTGTGACTGACTGTTCGCAACCGAGCCAGGCACACCGAGTAGTGATCCCAGAGTACATTGCAGCATTTAAATGCCTAGTACATGAAAACCACCAATTGATTGTCAGTGAAATTCCCGCACATCTTGACATCAGTCAAGGTTCAGCACACCACATCATCTATGAAGTACTACCGTTTAACAAAGTGTCTGCAAGGTGGGTGGCATGGCAGCTTACTCCAGAATTGAAACGACGTATTGATGCTTGTCAATAACTGTTTCAGTGTTTTGAAGCAGAAGGTAATGGTTTCCTATCAAGAATTGTTACTGGAGGTAAAACCTGGGTTCACTACCACGAGCCGGAAACGAAGAGAGCGAGTAAGGAATGGCGCCATCTTTCCTCACCGAAAGCAGTTTCGCACGCAGCCATATGCAGGGAGGGTTATGCTGACTCTTTTTGGGACGAACGAGACGAATTTTTAGATTACTATTTGCCAAGAGGGAAAACTGTCACCAGTGAATCGTGTACAGATCTTCTCAGGAATCATCTTCGACCCGCAATCAAAGCCAGACACGTGGACTTCTGAGTAAAGGTGTCCTTTTGCAACATGACATGCTCGACCCCATACTGTCCTTGCAACGGTTGAAACCATCGAAGACCTTAACTTTCAGTCTGTACCATATCCCCCGTACTCGCCAGATCTAGCCCCAAGTGATTTCTACCTGTTTGGACAATTCAAAAAAGTCATTGGGAGGAAAGATTGCTCGGTCCGATAAAGAAGTGCAGCAGGTGATGCATGATTGGTTACAGGCGATCAAGAGAATGTTTTCTACACTAATCCAAGAGCTGTATTGGGGTTGGAGGACTTGCAATGAATGCAGTGGTTACTACATAGAAACATGATAATTCTTTTTCCTTTACTTTTTCTGAATACATTCACACACACCCCCCCCCCCCCCAATCCCCCCCCCCCCCAAAAGGAAAAAATACATGAAAGGCGTTCATTTGCAGCCTCCTCGTACATGAAAATTTGTGACAGCTGCACAATGCTAGAATAAGGAGTCAGTAGACATTTAAAGGACTAATTACAATGTCAATATCCTACAGGATCGTTCCTACCTGATCCGCTTGAGTTAAAGACTGACGCCCTACGTCTAAACCACTATGTCCTTATATAAAGGTATTAACATTAGCTGACTATGGCTTCTATTTTTTGTTAAACGTAAAGAACCCCCTTTCTAGCCCCGAGGGCATATGTGTACATGGTGCTAACTCCATATTGTAAAACAATCAGTGTCGATTGGTCTATACAGATGTGGGTCTAGCACCATATACCTAAGGCATGTACAAGAGTCCTTGAGTTACTTTTATTCACTTATTTCCTGGTGAAGTTTGTTGCATATTCTTTACAGGACGTCGCAGCCAACCCCAGCATCTTTTGGCTGTTTGTGGTTTCTTGGCAAGTTTATGTTCAGTAGTTTGTCATTGCTTTCTCAACGACCGGTACACATACCGTTTTATAAAAACCAATGCAAGGCGGTCTGCTGCCGCATCGCCCGCAGCTGTGTTTCTACCGCGGTATGTGGGATTACGAACTACGCCCGTACACCTTCGCCACAGAGCAGGTATTCCTGGTACTATATTCAAATAACAAGTGTGTTCATTCCCAGTATCCATTCATCCTTCAAGTGCCATACCGATAAGCGTGGGCGGTCATGTTTTGTCATCTCACTCGATCACCAGAGTCGTGGATCAGCTCCGTGTTCCTGTCTCGATCATGCCACATAGCCAAGCCATCCAGGTATTTACTTCTCGGTCTTCCCCTTGGTCTCTTCCCCTCGATTTTGCCAGTTGTCACCAAGTCTGCCATATCATTTCTTCTCATAACATGCCCAAATAATTTTCACTGTCTACGTCTAATGACTCTAATCAGTTTACGATCTTCATTTGTTTCTTGAAGGAATTGTTCATTGGTTTTTCTGGCCATCCATGGTATTCTTTACATTTTCCTCAGAAATCACATTTCCACAACCATTAGGTGTTTTTCAGCTTGACTGTTCATTGTCCATGCTTCACATCCATACAAAAGTACAGATTCTATGTAGCACTTCAACACTCTTTTTCTCGTGTCAGTTGATATCTTTGTATTGGTCAGTAAGTTTTTAATCTTGCAAAAAGCTACCTTCTTGCCAGTATAACACCTGGTAAAAATGGAGGATATGCTATTGAGCTGTTAAGGCCTCTGGAGTGTTTTTGCTTCTGGCACATGCTTGCTTATTCATTTTCCTTACGTTGGACTGGTAAAACATGTTTCCTTCGCCCACCTACGGAGTTAAGTGCTTGGAGCGACACTGTGAGCTGTTGATTTCGTATGGAATGTTTTTAAAAAGGTCTTCGGTTTTGTATTGTGAACTGTATGTTCAGAAAATGGTGGCGTATGGCGTTCTTTTACATCTCTCCGCGGTTTTGTATTGTGAACTGCATGTTCAGAAAATGGTGGCGGTCGATTGCTGAACTACGAGGTTAAGTTAATAAGTAAGTCACAAATGGCTGCAGAAAAATAACTAAATATGATAACAACTTGAAACCAGTTTATTTTTATACATATATTGATTGTCCCTTTATTTCTCAACATAATTTCCTCCAACATTGATGCACTTATCACATCGTTTTATCAGTCCTCCCAAACCGGATGCATAGAACTGCGTGCTCTGTTTTCTAAACGACGTTTTACTTCACATTCGACTTTGGCGTGATTCGGAAAATGTCTCCCGCTAAGGTGGGTTTTCGGTGTTTATGCTGACAAATGTTTGTCCCGTAAAGCCGTGCATAGCTGGGTAGAAAAAGTTACGAGCGCTGTATTAAACGGCCTAGAAGACAACGTTTTGGAGAGACATATGCCTGATTTGATCAAAGTTGGGTAATGTGCACTGTGTCATTGGTTGGTTGGTTCTGAAACTTCTAAAATAATCCTGTTAATCCTCGAAGCCGTTCATTCGTGGTCAGATAGTGTGAGCCTTGATAAGGGACTGTATTTATTGGAGGAAGTTTAGGAGTAGCAACTTTTCGCCTACAACGGTGTCAAATAACAATCTTGACGATCACAGTCACAAACATGAATGAAAATGTAATTGTAAAGTCGCTTCACAACTCATGCTGACAAAGGTGAAGACGGCATTCTTGGTGCTGAATGGTATGCATCAATTCAGGTGTTCCGGTTTGTGACCTGTATCGTTTCTCCAGGTCATTCTGGTGTGGTTGATAATGTACACGAGGACAGATTTGCTGATGCTGTATCATTGAGGGGTGATTTGATGCATGATAGGGCAGATGTGGTGAAGCCATCTGGAAGTGCGTGAATAATACAGAAGAACAGTTAGGCTATCGTTGTCTAGAGAGAATGTGGTAGCAGGTTGTGTCAGAGGATCTAGTAGACAGGCGTCACTCAGAGGTAAAGCAATCATATAATTAGATTTTGAGGGGCACTATCAGTATTGCGGCGCTGGCTGTTGAAGATGATGAACACGCGCTTATGGGAATGCCCCGAGTGCAGTAATGTCGGCTCTTGACTCAACTCAACTCATAAAGATCTTTACATGGATTGTGTTGAAACGCACAACTTCCTCTTTCAAAGCTCAGAATCCAGCTGGGTATGCAAGGCCGGTACTGAAACTTTACATCTGCGGAGAGGTGTATTAGAATGCAACGATGGCGTGTGTCATCACTCTAATGCTTAGTGGCTGTGGGTAGACCTAGGCTGGTAATGTTTCAGATCAAATCAGTTTACAAATAAACAATAATATAATATATATAATAATAATAAGTTTTATAATAGACTAACACAGAAAAGGGGATCATCGGTAGCGCAATGGCTAGCACGCGTGCCGGTCGCCACAGAGCTCATTATTCGAACCAGCAAAGTCGGGCAAATTTTTTTTTTTAATTTCCTGCCTGTGTTCCCATGTTGGCCCAGCCCAGCCTAAATTGAGTACCCACAAATGTTCTTGGAAGTAACGACGTCCGGTGTCATATCGACCACATCATTCATCATGTGCCGATTGTTCTATAAACATGAGAGCTTGCACCATATACCCATATAATAGGGAGTCTTCGTGGCGAAGTGGTCAAGCCGTTTAACTTGGGCTCCGAAGGTTGTGGGTTCGATTCCGGGCCGCGTCCTTCGTTTCACGAGTTAAATTTTTCGGAGACGCCTGTGGGTCGTCGCTAGAGCTACGGAGTTCGTGCTTTGTGCGACGCTTTCCGCGCTGCAGAAAGAGACCGAGCCATATGGGATAAAACCCGGTGCAATGAAGTCGACCCTGTCGACTTTTAAGCGACTTTTTAAGCGGCCATATACCCATTACGTTTAAATCGTGGAAAACGGTCATTAACTTTAACATAGAGAGCCGGAGACTACGACTAGTGAGTATTACAAACCAGCCTTGAGCCACAGACTGTTGTTAGCGGTACTGGACCAGTTACTTGATTTTGGCAACACAGCTGAAGCCCTAATGCTATATCATACAACCGCCATGTAAACAAAATTAACAACCCAATGATAACTACAAATATAAAACAATGTTTTGCCGTTGCGAATTTGAAAAATGAATAAATAATAACGGGCATGTTAATATAATTTTGCCACGTGGTGGACAAAGAGAAACTCAAATCAAATCAAATCATATCAAATCAACTCAACTTTATTTTAAAAGGGTCACAAATTGGGCACGCAGGCCCGTTTTACATTCTGCCCTTCCAATCACTCATCTTTCGTCCATCAAGAGCATTATAGATTCACATAGGAAGAAAATAAACACTATGAAATGAATGTTGTAAACATAAACAAGGCAAATTACCATATTATGAGGCCCATCTCCCACCTACCCACACATCACCCCACCCACACATCACCCCACCCACACAAACACCCCAACCACCCACACACAAACACCCAGGGACACATTCATACACTACCAACCTACCCATCCCCCTCCCGCACATCCCCCACCCACACACACTGCCCTCACCTGTTCCCCTAACCCAAACACACTCGCCACCCACACAAACATCCCCCACCAACCCACACATCCCGCGCCCACCCACATACACATCCAAACCCACACACCCATCCCCCACCTACACATCCTCTCCCCAGCCACAAATCCAACCACCCATCCCCCAACCACACCTCCATCGACCACATATTCCCCACCCACGCACACACACACCCACCAACCCACATATCGCACATCCACTCACATATCCCCAAACCATACACACACATCCCCACCACCTGACATCTTCCTACGACACACACACACACATCTCCCTAACCACCTATACATCCCCAATCCACTTACAAACACACCCCACCACCCACACATACATCCTCCACCCACCCACATATGCCCTAACCCACATCCCACCACACAATATTCCCAACCCACGCACCACACACACACATATCCCTCACCCACACATCCCACATACCACCACACATCTCCCACCTACACACAACACACATATCCCCCACCCACGTACCACACAATATCCTCACCCACACCCACACAGATACCCTCACCCACACATACCCCCACCCACACACCACACAAATCCCTCACCCACACAGACATACCCTCACCCACACACCACACAAATCCCTCACACACACACACACACACACACATCTCCCACCCACACACCACACACATATCCCCAACCAACACACCACACACTCTCCCCACCCACACACACATTCTCCACCCACCCACCAACACACACACACTCACTCACTCACCCACACTTCCTCCACTACGCACCCACACACCCCCAACAACCCACCCGCAACCAAACATCTCTCGATCACACATATCACTACATAAACACATCCTCCACACACTCACGCATCCTGCTCCGACATATACACATGCCTCACCCACCTACACATCCCTAAGCCACTCACACACCCCCACCCACACATTCCCCATCCACACACACACACACCCCAGCCACACACGCCCACCACCCACACATACTTCCCCCAACCACCACACATCCCCTACTCACCCACACATAACCCCCACCCATACACACATTCCCCGCGCCCATCACTCACATCCCCTACCCACACACTAATCCCCACCCACACACATAACCTCACCCACCCACCACAAACATACCCCCCCCAACCCACACACCATGCACACATCCACCACCAACACACCACACACATATCCCAAACCCACACACCATACACTTCTCCCCACCCACCCTTACATTCCCAATCCACCCACGCACATCCCCTACCCAGACAACCCCACCACACACACATACTTCCCCCAAACCATCCACACATCTCCACCAACTTACACATACCCCCCACCCATACACACATCCCCCGCACCCGTCCCATACACACATCCTCCACCCATACGCACATCCCCCACACCCATTCCCACACCCCTAATTTCACCCCCACATATCCATCCATACATCCCACCAACACCCACACATCTCACTACCCATCAACACCCACACATCCCAACTCATCCAAACGCATACCCCCATCCATACACTCACACATTCCCCCACACACACATGTAAGTGCTCCACAAGTGTTCCAGCCACCTTCTTTATCAGCCAACACAGAATTTTAATGCTGGTAATTCGCAACTGCGAGCGCTATCAAGAACAAGTCACCCAAACAGTTCAAGAAGCCTGATACGGGGGAGGAAAATGTCACCTTGCAAGGCCAATAACAAGAAACACCAGACTCACAAGATGTGCAGCGTGGAAGACAACAAGACCGTAAAGAAGACGTGTGAATAGGGCCTGCCAGTGAGCTGCGGCAAAGAATCTGAAACTACAGTCATATCAATTGAAGCTACCACGAGGAAGACCGACGACAACCCACTACAGACAAGAGCCAAGACAGCTGAGAAGCAGAGAGAGGAGAAGGACACCAGAGGAAGAAACACTGACTCACAGACAGTCAGATGGGCTGTCAAACGTATTCAAGGGGAAATGACAGATGAATAAATCCTGAAGCAGCTACAAGAAGAGAATCTCCACATCCAAATCTTGAGAGCGGACCGGATTCTAACGTACTCAAAGATCCCTACGACTCTAGCGGTGGTGACGACTGAGGGCAGCGAGATACCACGCCAGGTATCGATAAACAAGAAAATACAACAGCCTGAATGATTCATTCCAAGAATCACTCAATGTTCAAATACCAGAGGGCCGGACACAGCAGAGCAACGTGTCGCAGTAAGACAGAGATCTGCCGATACTGCGCCGATTACCACGCCATCAAGAAGTGTCCGCTGGCCAAACATAACACGGAATTCCGAGAACCAACAACAAGAGAAAGTGCGCCAACTGCCTGGGCAAGTATGGAGCAGGATACCTGGGTTGTCCGTATCTCCAAAGACACATGGTCGTCTTAAAGATAGCCATAACTACAAAGACACCATATAAGGAAGCAATGCGGAGGTGCGAGACAGCCACGTGCATCTCACAAGCTGAAAGATCACAACTACAAAGCCAGATTGATGAGTTAAAGAAACAAGTCAAGCTACTTCAAACACCGTCACCAACCAGCGACAATGAAAAATTGCTTGCTGAAATAAAGTAGATCCAACAAAACATCAAACAAGAGGTGGGGCACATGGTGCAGATGACAAAGAAGAATGAAGAGATTCTACGAGACATCAAAGCGGAGAGAGAAATTCTAACAACTGAAAGGGAGCCAACCCAAATCAAACCAGCAGAAGACACAGAAAAGAACACAGAGAAGCCGCAAGATGAAACCCATAACATCGAAAAGCTTCTAAAGACAATACACAAAAATGGAGGCAAAAAAGCGCATGATGGAGCCACATACCAACCAGAAACAACAAGCTAAAGCCAGTAGCCCAGCCACGATGTCCAAGCAGCTGAAGGGAAAACCAGTATCCCGCCAGACACCTGAAGAAAGCCCCGAGGAGGTTATCGACACACGTGAAGACAACCGGAGCCAAGAAGAGAAAGACAAAGCAACCTTAACTCCCGCCGAGTACTGGGCAAAATATGAGGAGGATAGATACGACGAGAGGGGAAAGCAAAGAAAAATACGAGCAGGCAAATGGGTCTACAAATCACCATTTTCCACCAGACGTATCCAGCCAAGCGAAACGCACAAGTAGCCAACACTGACAATAGAAACCACCAGAGTAGACGGGCACAAAGGACAACGCGCCGACCAATCCCCATGTGATGTCACAGACACAAAAGCCTACATAACGAGTCTGAGATAGGACTCACTTGTAAGAGCGCACAGACAAAGCCAGGGTTAAACCCACAAAAACCACGGAACTCAACTCTAACCAAGACTGAAAAAGCAGGTTGAAGGAGGCCGAATTTGAAATTTTGGTTTTTGAATCAAGTCAAGTTTAATGCTGGTAGTATCGTTGGCAACTTGATTATACGTCGCTTTCATGTCATCACATCCCCTACATTTCATCTACACGTTGAGTATTGTCCAGACCCCTCTGTTCATTCCCCGCTAATCAGCCTCTCCAGTTGCTGCACTTTTCACTATGTCCCAGACAACTTTCGCCACATCCGCCTTGTCATAAGGTAGCTTGCCGCATAAAGGAGATGCAGCAACTAGTCTATCAGCCTACTCATTTCCTCGCACACCCCCATATCCTATTCATAGTGTCATTGCTATGCAAGTCACTCCGCTCTGAACATATCAATTTCCATTTTACGAGAATATAACATGCTTTGCGAGTCCGTTACAAACACAACGTGCCGTTCTGTACATCATTCTTCCATCACAAGTGGCGAATACCGCTCATTCTTGCATTCATCATAAGGTTATGCTTGGTAGTTTGTGGGTTCGTATATGACTTTTAAGTACAACACCGGCACTGAAATATCTTGGAATGTGAGGGGGTGGACTATTCTCTGCAGATAAAGGTCATGTTAATCGGGCCTTTCTATAATATAGTTTGTCTCGCCTGTTCTGCCGCCATATTTCTTGGTGCCTCGCAAGTCACTCCGCCTGTCCGGATTGATGCATGCCAAGTGATCCAATCTTGTGCGATGGCATCCCATTTGTCAATGTTTATGTCGAAGGCTAAAGTGATGTTTTAAGCGTGTCTTTGTAACGTTTTTTTTTTTAATTATGTCCTTGAAAACGTCTGCCCTTCTTTACCTCATCATAAAAGATTATTATTGGAAACTGATGGTCTGATGACCTGCTTAGCGAATCTGTGTCTGCATCAGGATTGTATCGGTGCTGGGGATACCAGCTGTGTCTAGAATGGCAGTATACGGAATCATGTTTTACCGCTGATATTCATTAACTTTCTTAAACATAATGTGTGGAATTGGTTGAGTTTTCTACGTCTGTGCACAGTCCGTGTTTCGCAAGCATTCAGCTTTGTATTCCTTCAGTTTAGTGTGCTGACTGATGCCACTTCGATGCCAAATGTTGGTATACAGTTTGCCAAATATACAGATGGCTTTGGAGATCCTGCCGGTTCTGTGGTAAAGGGGTTAAGAATGCAATTCGAAATCCCGAATACAGTGTTAGAAACACAGCTGCGGGCGATTTGGAAGCAGACCGCCTTGCGTTGGTTTACATACAATAATATGAGTGCCGGTCGTTCAAAATGTAATGGCAAACTACTGTACGTGAATTTGTCCATGAATCACTAACAGCTAAAACTAGAGTTAACTGCTACGTCCTGTAAAGGATATGCAGCTAACTATTTTTTAGAGATCCTGATGTTTACCTCATCATATATGTAGAAACTCCAAGACAGCATGGAGCCAAGGTACTTGAATCTATAAACAACTCTTAATTTATCGCCGCTTACCAAACATGATTGGTTCTGTATACAATTTGCCTGGCTGCTGGTTGGCACATGACTTCAGTTTTCTCCGTGTTGATGGCAAGCCCAAAGTTGGAACATACTCAAGATAATATGTCTGTTATAATGTAATTCAGCTTCTGAGCCAGCATTAAGAACAGAGTCGTCAGAAAACAGACGATCTCTAATGATATGGAACTTGGCTTTGGTTTTCATTTTAAATCGCCTTAGAATGAAGTGTTTTTCATCAATGCAATAACTGACATCAGTTCCCTTAGCCCCATCTCGAAAGGCATCTCATCGCATAGCTTAAAATATACTATTGAATAGAATAGATGCAAGTAAGCACCGCTGTTTCACTCTTGGAAATGTCCAGAAAGTTCTCCGATATACTGGATTCTAGTCTACATATATTCCATCATACAGTTGCTGCACATGTTTTGGTAGCCGTAATGTGTCTTAATCTTCCACGGACCCTCTTGTTATGTACTACTCTCCAACCATCGGAACACCTCTGCTGGATAATCCGACGACACGGCTTTTATAGCAATTCAAACATCAAAGATAGGAAGCAGCTTTTGTATCTTGTTTCAAGGGTATGCCAGTGTGTTGGGAGTATATGTAGTATATATGGAGTATATCAACAGACGAGGTGGAATAAAGAAATTAACCTTAAGTAGGCAAACACTAGCCAAGAAAGGCAGAGGAGTAGGGGAGGAGAGTGGGGTGGCAGGGGGGGGATAAATGCGAAAAGTCTAAATATCTGGATAACAAAGATAATATTAACAAGACCACCGTCACCAACATATCAAATATCAGTGAGCATTTGAAACACAATTGTCAGTATCTTGCTCTAGGCACCTGAAGAAAACGATATTCGTGACCACTGTTAACACTATCTTCACTTCTGTAATTAATAAACTAATGTTTCCAATCTTGTGGCCACATTGCTTTGTGTTTTATTTCTTCTCGCAATTTCTTGTCACGTTTCTAAACTCCAGTGTTTCAAGAATAATTCTGGAGTATGAACTATACCTGCTTACTTCCCTAAGTCATTTTAGTGTAATGCGTCTACGGTTTAATCGTTATTGCCTTTATTATATATACTTATTTAAATTGTCCCGCGGTGTTGAAAATATGTGTGTGCGTGCGCTCGCGTGCTCTTGAATTATAATTTTAAAAGGAATAAAACAACCCAATCCACACATAATTTGAGAAATCACAGCATGCAAACAATAGGAAACAGTGTTTCGCAAACGATATACAATCTCGTCATTAAGTTCAGGATCGTTAGAATGAAAGCAAAGGTTGTCAGACGAAGAAGGTTACAATACAATGACTAGCGTAGTATCAGCCTTGAACTTTTGACTAAAGCAACGTTCAATACGTTTCCCATAGAGAAAGTTCAGCATCACGTATGCAGAAAGTTCAGAGAAAGTTTAAGGCCGCGTATTAACTCCATTTTGTTTGACAAATTAACAATGTTGAGACATTATTGCGTAGGCATCGTAAATCAAACATACATGAAAGGTCGAAATCCGTTTTCGTAGCTTCCCAATAATTTACATCAATATGTAAATGTCACCATATTTGCACATAAAATATACGTAGTCAGCTCACAATCATGTGTATCTTATTTATAAAGGAAAGCAACGAATGCAAGGACACTTAAAATTCCGGCTCTAGTGACTTTATCACAACAAAATAAATCTATCTGAAACGTATAAGTGTCCGGAGAAGTTCTGATAATATCAGCTGTCTTGTGCTGCTCAACTATAAGTAACATCCTTCGTCTTTCTTCTTCTTTCAGCTTTATTTGTTACGCCTTTCAGCCTTAGTTAGGAAGAGCTATCTGAATGAGAACAATCGTTATGGCAGAGATAATCATTTGTCAGAAGGAAAACATACTTACCAATAAAAGCTGCCAATTGCAGTGAGACTAGAAGTCTTGAAGTGCCATATAGAGCCTATTCTGTTATATGCATGTGAAACGTGGACAATAAGCAGACACGCCGAAAAACTTCTAATGGCAGTATACACGTGGTTTCTGCGGAACATGCGAAAATTACATTGAGGGACAGAAAAACGAACGAGACAGTTCATCAAAAAACAAATAAAAACCGCAACTAATTACAGAAATTAGATGTAGACCGTCAAGATTTGTTGGTGCACTTTATGAGGTGAAATAAACTGGAAAACGAAGTGGCAACAGGCAATATTGATGGGACAGGAGCAAGGGGAAGACAACGAGATTTAATACCTGAAAGGTTTGGTCACATGACATAATCGGAATAAGAACACAGACCTGATCTACGACTGGTGATCGTGTGAGATGGCAAACCATGACCACATAGACTTATTGGCGTGGCACTGGTGTCGCTGATCTGTACATGCCCCTGTTGTAGAACAAACTAGAAGTGGTGATCGTTGCCAAGACTTACAGGCATGGCACACGAGGTTACTGATCTGCACAAGACCCTGGTGGGAACTAGCTAGAAGTGGTGATCGTTGCCAAGACTTACAGGCATGGCACATGAGGTTACTGATCTGTACATGCCCCTGTTGTAGAACAAACTAGAAGTGGTGATCGTTGCCAAGACTTACAGGCATGGCACATGAGGTTACTGATCTGTACATGCCCCTGTTGTAGAACAAACTAGAAGTGGTGATCGTTGCCAAGACTTACAGGCATGGCACACGAGGTTACTGATCTGTACATGCCCCTGTTGTAGAACAAACTAGAAGTGGTGATCGTTGCCAAGACTTACAGGCATGGCACATGAGGTTACTGATCTGCACAAGACCCTGGTGGGAACTAGCTAGAAGTGGTGATCGTTGCCAAGACTTACAGGCATGGCACATGAGGTTACTGATCTGCACAAGACCCTGGTGGGAACTAGCTAGAAGTGGTGATCGTTGCCAAGACTTACAGGCATGGCATATGAGGTTACTGATCTGCACAAGACCCTGGTGGGAGCAAACTAGAAGTGGTGGTCGTTGCCTTTATCATTCCTCTAATCCATAATTTGAAAGGTTTGCCGCTCGCTGTGATTTTGCGTCATATACGTGCCAATGCTGTTTACAGTATGCTGTTAGAGGTTAGGTTTGTCACATGACTGAACTATCTTGCTTACTGTCTCCCAAAAAAAAAAAAACAATCAATTGTTGATATTGTGTGCACTTTCTTCATGATGTCATTATTTTGGAACCCGCATTTTCTTGTGAAATTATCATTGAAACCAAAGGTTATATATAAATTACGTTTTTAAAAACAAAAAAACTACTGAAAATCACAAAACTGATAGTTTAGCATTGACATGTGGAAATGTACTTCTTATCGAAGTCTTTAAATAAAAAACTTACGAAGCTTTCTTACCTGAAGATATTGATCAATACAGAAGAAACACGATGGCGAAAACAAATGTTATGAAATAGAAATGTTTTAATGAGGGCATAAAAAGGCAAACTGAGATCCATATAAAAAGTTCTTCAGATATTGCGGCTTGATCGACTAAGAAAAATCTAAAACGCCTGATATATGAAAAATACAAAGAATATAAACAATTGCACATAAAAAATGCAAAGAATATAAATAATTACACGTAAGTATCAACAGTTGAAGAATCAGTGTGGCCATATTAATAATATAAGAAATTATTCACAACTATTGATTTAGACATATGGAAGTAAGGGAAAGAAGTATAGATTCGTGCCTCAGAACGTATGTCTGTTCCTTCAGAGAGGCACTGTTGCCATTTGGAGTAGGCAGGTTCGAATCCCGGTTTGAAAACTATATTTTCCAATTTTTATATTCTTTAGAGTTTCTTGAAACCTGTTTTTTTTCACTACTTCTATGAGTGCCTTTCAATACACGTGGAACAATCACAGTATAACTGATGAATAATAACTACAAATGTCAAGGCAGGCTAAAGAAAAGTGGTAAGAAGATAAAATGCTAAAATTGAGTACATATACATTTTTAAACAAAACACGCATAGATACATGTATATTGGAAAATGAAAATAATGACAAGATTCATTAGAATCATCGTAACCTAGGAGGTCTTTCACAAAACGTCGCTGTCATCATGGCCCGTCGCTGTCATCATAGCCTGTCGATCTCATCATGGCCCGTCGCTCTCATCATGACCCGTCATTTCTCATCATGGCCCGTCGCTCTCATCATGGCCCGTCGGTCTCATCATGGCCCGTCGCTGTCATCATGGCCCGTCGTTCTCACACCGACCCGTCGCTCTCATCATGGCCCTTCGTTCTCATCATGGCCCGTCGCTCTCGTCATGGCCCGTCGGTCTCATCATGGCCCATCGTTCTCATCATGGCCCGTCGGTCTCATCATAGCCTGTCGCTCTCATCATAGCCTGTCGCTCTCATCATAGCCCGTCGATCTCATCATAGCCCGTCGCTGTCATCATGGCCCGTCGCTGTCATCATGGCCCGTCGCTCTCATCATGGCCCGTCGCTCTCATCATGGCCCGTCGCTCTCATCATGGCCCGTGGCTCTCATCATGGCCCGTCGCTCTCATCATGGCCCGTCGCTGTCATCATGGCCCGTCGCTGTCATCATGGCCCGTCGCTCTCATCATGGCCCGTCGCTGTCATCATGGCCCGTCGCTGTCATCATGGCCCATCGCTGTCATCATGGCCCGTCGCTGTCATCATGGCCCGTCGCTGTCATCATGGAGCGTCGCTGTCATCATGGCCCGTCGCTCTCATCATGGCCCATCGCTGTCATCATGGCCCGTCGCTCTCATCATGGCCCGTCGCTCTCATCATGGCCCGTCGCTGTCATCATGGCCCGTCGCTGTCATCGTGGCCCGTCGCTGTCATCATGGCCCGTCGCTCTCATCATGGCCCGTCGCTGTCATCATGGCCCGTCACTCTCATCATGGCCCGTCGCTGTCATCATGGCCCGTCGATGTCATCATGGCCCGTCGGTCTCATCATGGCCCGTCGCTCTCATCATGGCCCGTCATTTCTCATCATGGCCCGTCGCTCTCATCATGGCCCGTCGGTCTCATCATGGTCTGTCGTTCTCACTACGACCCGTCGCTCTCATCATGGCCCGTCGGTCTCATCATGGCCCGTCGGTCTCATCATGGCCCGTCGCTCTCATCATGGCCCGTCGCTCTCATCATGGCCCGTCGCTCTCATCATGGCCTGTCGCTCTCATCATGGCCCGTCGCTCTCATCATGGCCCGTCGCTCTCATCATGGCCCGTCGCTGTCATCATGGCCCGTCGCTCTCATCATGGCATGTGACTGTCATCATGGCCCGTCGCTCTCATCATGGCCCGTCGCTCTCATCATGGCCCGTCGCTCTCATCATGGCCCATCGCAGTCATCATGGCCCGTCGCTCTCATCATGGCCCGTCGCTCTCATCATGGCCCGTCGCTGTCATCATGGCCCGTCGCTGTCATCATGGCCCGTCGCTCTCATCATGGCCCGTCGCTGTCATCATGGCCCGTCGCTCTCATCATGGCCCGTCGCTGTCATCATGGCCCGTCGCTCTCATCATGGCATGTGACTGTCATCATGGCCCGTCGCTGTCATCATGGCCCGTCGCTCTCATCATGGCATGTGACTCTCATCATGGCCCGTCGCTCTCATCATGGCCCGTCGCTCTCATCATGGCCCGTCGCTCTCATCATGGCCCGTCGCTCTCATCATGGCCCGTCGCTCTCATCATGGCCCGTCGCTGTCATCATGGCCCGTCGCTCTCATCATGGCATGTGACTGTCATCATGGCCCGTCGCTGTCATCATGGCCCGTCGCTCTCATCATGGCATGTGACTGTCATCATGGCCCGTCGCTGTCATCATGGCCCGTCGCCCTCATCATGGCCCGTCGCTCTCATCATGGCCCGTCGCTGTCATCATGGCCCGTCGCTGTCATCATGGCCCGTCGCTCTCATCATGGCCCGTCGCTGTCATCATGGCCCGTCGCTCTCATCATGGCCCGTCGCTGTCATCATGGCCCATCGCTGTCATCATGGCCCGTCGCTCTCATCATGGCCCGTCGCTCTCATCATGGCCCGTCGCTCTCATCATGGCCCATCGCTCTCATCATGGCCCGTTGCAGTCATCATGGCCCGTCGCTCTCATCATGGCCCGTCATTTCTCATCATGACCCGTCGCTCTCATCATGGCCCGTCGCTCTCATAATGGCCCGTCGAAGTCATCATGGCCCGTCGCTCTCATCATGGCCCGTCATTTCTCATCATGGCCCGTCGCTCTCATCATGGCCCGTCGCTCTCATCATGGCCCGTCGCTCTCATCATGGCCCGTCGCTCTCATCATGGCCCGTCGCTCTCATCATGGCCCGTCGCTCTCATGATGGCCCGTCGCTCTCATCATGGCCCGTCGCTCTCATCATGGCCCGTCGCAGTCATCATGGCCCGTCGCTCTCATCATGGCCCGTCATTTCTCATCATGGCCCGTCGCTGTCATCATGGCCCGTCGATGTCATCATGGCACGTCGCTCTCATCATGGCCCGTCGCTCTCATCATGGACCGTCGCAGTCATCATGGCCCGTCGCTCTCATCATGGCCCGTCATTTCTCATCATGGCCCGTCGCTCTCATCATGGCCCGTCGGTCTCATCATGGTCTGTCGTTCTCACTACGACCCGTCGCTCTCATCATGGCCCGTCGGTCTCATCATGGCCCATCGGTCTCATCATGGCCCGTCGCTCTCATCATGGCCGGTCGCTCTCATCATGGCCCGTCGCTCTCATCATGGCCTGTCGCTCTCATCATGGCCCGTCGCTCTCATCATGGCCCGTCGCTCTCATCATGGCCCGTCACCGTCATCATGGCCTGTCGCTCTCATCATGGCATGTGACTGTCATCATGGCCCGTCGCTGTCATCATGGCCCGTCGCTCTCATCATGGCATGTGACTGTCATCATGGCCCGTCGCTGTCATCATGGCCCGTCGCTGTCATCATGGCCCGTCGCTGTCATCATGGCCCGTCGCTGTCATCATGGCCCGTCGCTCTCATCATGGCCCGTCGCTGTCATCATGGCCCGTCGCTCTCATCATGGCCCGTCGCTGTCATCATGGCCCGTCGCTGTCATCATGGCCCGTCGCTCTCATCATGGCCCGTCGCTCTCATCATGGCCCATCGCTCTCATCATGGCCCATCGCTCTCATCATGGCCCGTTGCAGTCATCATGGCCCGTCGCTCTCATCATGGCCCGTCATTTCTCATCATGGCCCGTCGCTCTCATCATGGCCCGTCGCTCTCATAATGGCCCGTCGAAGTCATCATGGCCCGTCGCTCTCATCATGGCCCGTCATTTTTCATCATGGCCCGTCGCTCTCATCATGGCCCGTCGCTCTCATCATGGCCCGTCGCTCTCATCATGGCCCGTCGCTCTCATCATGGCCCGTCGCTCTCATCATGGCCCGTCGCTCTCATCATGGCCCGTCGCTCTCATCATGGCCCATCGCAGTCATCATGGCCCGTCGCTCTCATCATGGCCCGTCATTTCTCATCATGGCCCGTCGCTCTCATCATGGCCCGTCGGTCTCATCATGGCCCGTCATTTCTCATCATGGCCCGTCGCTTTCATCATGGCCCGTCGCTCTCATCATGGCCCGTCGCTCTCATCATGGCCCGTCGCTCTCATCATGGCCCGTAGCAGTCATCATGGCCCGTCGCTCTCATCATGGCCCGTCATTTCTCATCATGGCCCGTCGCTGTCATCATGGCCCGTCGCTCTCATCATGGCCCGTCGCTCTCATCATGGCCCGTCGCAGTCATCATGGCCCGTCGCTCTCATCATGACCCGTCATTTCTCATCATGGCCCGTCGCTCTCATCATGGCCCGTCGGTCTCATCATGGCCCGTCGCTCTCATCATGGCCCGTCGGTCTCATCATGGCCCGTCATTTCTCATCATGGCCCGTCGCTCTCATCATGGCCCGTCGGTCTCATCATGGCCCGTCACTCTCATCATGGCCCGTCGGTCTCATCATGGCCCGTCGCTCTCATCATGGCCCATCGCTCTCATCATGGCCCGTCGCTCTCATCATGGCCCGTCGCTCTCATCATGGCCCGTCGGTCTCATCATGGTCTGTCGTTCTCACTACGACCCGTCGCTCTCATCATGGTTCGTCAGTCTCATCATGGCCCGTCGGTCTCATCATGGCCCGTCGCTCTCATCATGGCCCGTCGCTCTCATCATGGCCCGTCGGTCTCATCATGGCCCGTCATTTCTCATCATGGCCCGTCGCTTTCATCATGGCCCGTCGCTCTCATCATGGCCCGTCGCTCTCATCATGGCCCGTCGCTCTCATCATGGCCCGTAGCAGTCATCATGGCCCGTCGCTCTCATCATGGCCCGTCATTTCTCATCATGGCCCGTCGCTGTCATCATGGCCCGTCGCTCTCATCATGGCCCGTCGCTCTCATCATGGCCCGTCGCAGTCATCATGGCCCGTCGCTCTCATCATGACCCGTCATTTCTCATCATGGCCCGTCGCTCTCATCATGGCCCGTCGGTCTCATCATGGCCCGTCGCTCTCATCATGGCCCTTCGGTCTCATCATGGCCCGTCATTTCTCATCATGGCCCGTCGCTCTCATCATGGCCCGTCGGTCTCATCATGGCCCGTCACTCTCATCATGGCCCGTCGGTCTCATCATGGCCCGTCGCTCTCATCATGGCCCATCGCTCTCATCATGGCCCGTCGCTCTCATCATGGCCCGTCGCTCTCATCATGGCCCGTCGGTCTCATCATGGTCTGTCGTTCTCACTACGACCCGTCGCTCTCATCATGGTTCGTCAGTCTCATCATGGCCCGTCGGTCTCATCATGGCCCGTCGCTCTCATCATGGCCCGTCGCTCTCATCATGGCCCGTCGCTCTCATCATGGCCTGTCGCTCTCATCATGGCCCGTCGCTCTCATCATGGCCCGTCGCTCTCATCATGGCCCGTCGCTCTCATCATGGCCCGTCGCTGTCATCATGGCCCGTCGGTCTCATCATGGTCCGTCGCTGTCATCATGGCCCGTCACTGTCATCGTGGCCCGTCGCTCTCATCATGGCCCGTCACTCTCATCATGGCCCGTCGCTCTCATCATGGCCCGTCGGTCTCATCATGGCCCGTTGTTCTCATCATGGCCCGTCGTTCTCATCATGGCCCGTCGCTCTCATCATGGCCCGTCGGTCTCATCATGGCCCGTCGGTCTCATCATGGCCCGTCGGTCTCATCATAGCCCGTCGGTCTCATCATGGCCCGTCGGTCTCATCATGGCCCGTCGCTCTCATCATGGCCCGTCTGTCTCATCATAGCCTGTCGCTCTCATCATGGCCCGTCGGTCTCATCATAGCCTGTCGCTCTCATCATGGCCCGTCGCTGTCATCATAGCCTGTTGTTCTCATTGTGGCCCGTCGCTCTCATCATGGCCCGTCGGTCTCATCATGGCCAGTCGTTCTCATCATGGCCCGTCGCTCTCATCATGGCCCGTCGGTCTCATCATAGCCTGTCGTTCTCATCATGGCCCGTCGCTCTCATCATGGCCCGTCGCTCTCATCATGGCCCGTCGCTGTCATCATGGCCCGTCACTCTCATCATGGCCCGTCGCTGTCATCATGGCCCGTCGATGTCATCATGGCCCGTCGATGTCATCATGGCCCGTCGCTCTCATCATGGCCCGTCGCTCTCATCATGGCCCGTCGCTCTCATCATGGCCCGTCGCAGTCATCATGGCCCGTCGCTCTCATCATGGCCCGTCATTTCTCATCATGGCCCGTCGCTCTCATCATGGCCCGTCGGTCTCATCATGGTCTGTCGTTCTCACTACGACCCGTCGCTCTCATCATGGCCCGTCGGTCTCATCATGGCCCGTCGCTCTCATCATGGCCCGTCGCCCTCATCATGGCCCGTCGCTCTCATCATGGCCTGTCGCTCTCATCATGGCCCGTCGCTCTCATCATGGCCCGTCGCTGTCATCATGGCCCGTCGCTCTCATCATGGCCCGTCGCTGTCATCATGGCCCGTCGCTCTCATCATGGCCCGTCACTGTCATCATGGCCCGTCGCTGTCATCATGGCCCGTCGCTGTCATCATGGCCCTTCGCTGTCATCATGGCCCGTCGCTGTCATCATGGCCCGTTGCTGTCATCATGGCCCGTCGCTCTCATCATGGCCCGTCGCTGTCATCATGGCACGTCGCTGTCATCATGGCCCGTCGCTGTCATCATGGCCCGTCGCTGTCATCATGGCCCGTCGCTGTCATCATGGCCCGTCGCTCTCATCATGGCCCGTCGCTGTCATCATGGCCCGTCGCTGTCATCATGGCCCGTCGCTGTCATCATGGCCCGTCGCTCTCATCATGGCCCGTCGCTGTCATCATGGCCCGTCGCTGTCATCATGGCCCGTCGCTCTCATCATGGCCCGTCGCTCTCATCATGGCCCGTCGCTCTCATCATGGCCCGTCATTTCTCATCATGGCCCGTCGCTCTCATCATGGCCCGTCGCTCTCATCATGGCCCGTCGCTCTCATCATGGCCCGTCGCTCTCATCATGGCTCGTCGCTCTCATCATGGCCCGTCGCTCTCATCATGGCCCGTCGCTCTCATCATGGCCCGTCGCAGTCATCATGGCCCGTCGCTCTCATCATTGCCCGTCATTTCTCATCATGGCCCGTCGCTCTCATCATGGCCCGTCGGTCTCATCATGGCCCGTCATTTCTCATCATGGCCCGTCGCTTTCATCATGGCCCGTCGCTCTCATCATGGCCCGTCGCTCTCATCATGTCCCGTCGCTCTCATCATGGCCCGTCATTTCTCATCATGGCCCGTCATTTCTCATCATGGCCCGTCGCTGTCATCATGGCCCGTCGCAGTCATCATGGCCCGTCGCTCTCATCATGGCCCGTCGCTCTCATCATGGCCCGTCGCTCTCATCATGGCCCGTCGATCTCATCATGGCCCGTCGGTCTCATCATGGCCCGTCATTTCTCATCATGGCCCGTCGCTTTCATCATGGCCCGTCGCTCTCATCATGGCCCGTCGCTCTCATCATGTCCCGTCGCTCTCATCATGGCCCGTCATTTCTCATCATGGCCCGTCGCTCTCATCATGGCCCGTCGCAGTCATCATGGCCCGTCGCTCTCATCATGGCCCGTCATTTCTCATCATGGCCCGTCGCTCTCATCATGGCCCGTCGCTCTCATCATGGCTCGTCGCTCTCATCATGGCCCGTAGCTCTCATCATGGCCCGTCGCTCTCATCATGGCCCGTCGCAGTCATCATGGCCCGTCGCTCTCATCATTGCCCGTCATTTCTCATCATGGCCCGTCGCTCTCATCATGGCCCGTCGGTCTCATCATGGCCCGTCATTTCTCATCATGGTCCGTCGCTTTCATCATGGCCCGTCGCTCTCATCATGGCCCGTCGCTCTCATCATGTCCCGTCGCTCTCATCATGGCCCGTCATTTCTCATCATGGCCCGTCATTTCTCATCATGGCCCGTCGCTGTCATCATGGCCCGTCGCAGTCATCATGGCCCGTCGCTCTCATCATGGCCCGTCATTTCTCATCATGGCCCGTCGCTCTCATCATGGCCCGTCGATCTCATCATGGCCCGTCGGTCTCATCATGGCCCGTCATTTCTCATCATGGCCCGTCGCTTTCATCATGGCCCGTCGCTCTCATCATGGCCCGTCGCTCTCATCATGTCCCGTCGCTCTCATCATGGCCCGTCATTTCTCATCATGGCCCGTCGCTCTCATCATGGCCCGTCGCAGTCATCATGGCCCGTCGCTCTCATCATGGCCCGTCATTTCTCATCATGGCCCGTCGCTCTCATCATGGCCCGTCGATCTCATCATGGCCCGTCGCTGTCATCATGGCCCGTCGCTGTCATCATGGCCCGTCGCTCTCATCATGGCCCGTCGCAGTCATCATGGCCCGTCGCTCTCATCATGGCCCGTCATTTCTCATCATGGCCCGTCGCTCTCATCATGGCCCGTCGGTCTCATCATGGCCCGTCGCTCTCATCATGGCCCGTCGGTCTCATCATGGCCCGTCGCTGTCATCATGGCCCTTAGCTCTCATCATGGCCCGTCGCTGTCATCATGGCCCGTCGCTCTCATCATGGCCCGTCACTGTCATCATGGCCCGTCGCTGTCATCATGGCCCGTCGCTGTCATCATGGCCCGTCGCTGTCATCATGGCCCGTCGCTCTCATCATGGCCCGTCGCTGTCATCATGGCCCGTCGCTGTCATCATGGCCCGTCGCTGTCATCATGGCCCGTCGCTGTCATCATGGCCCGTCGCTGTCATCATGGCCCGTCGCTCTCATCATGGCCCGTCGCTCTCATCATGGCCCGACGCTGTCATCATGGCCCCTCGCTGTCATCATGGCCCGTCGCTCTCATCATGGCCCGTCGCTGTCATCATGGCCCGTTGCTCTCATCATGGCCCGTCGCTGTCATCATGGCCCGTCGCTCTCATCATGGCCCGTCGCTCTCATCATGGCCCGTCGCTCTCATCATGGCCCGTCGCTCTCATCATGGCCCGTCGCTCTCATCATGGCCCGTCGCTCTCATCATGGCCCGTCATTTCTCATCATGGCCCGTCGCTGTCATCATGGCCCGTCGCTCTCATCATGGCCCGTCGCTCTCATCATGGCCCGTCATTTCTCATCATGGCCCGTCATTTCTCATCATGGCCCGTCGCTCTCATCATGGCCCGTCGCTCTCATCATGGCCCGTCATTTCTCATCATGGCCCGTCATTTCTCATCATGGCCCGTCATTTCTCATCATGGCCCGTCGCTCTCATCATGGCCCGTCGCTCTCATCATGGCCCGTCGCTCTCATCATGGCCCGTCATTTCTCATCATGGCCCGTCGCTCTCATCATGGCCCGTCGCTCTCATCATGGCCCGTCGCTCTCATCATGGCCCGTCGAAGTCATCATGGCCCGTCGCTCTCATCATGGCCCGTCATTTCTCATCATGGCCCGTCGCTCTCATCATGGCCCGTCGCTCTCATCATGGCCCGTCGCTCTCATCATGGCCCGTCGCTCTCATCATGGCTCGTCGCTCTCATCATGGCCCGTCGCTCTCATCATGGCCCGTCGCTCTCATCATGGCCCGTCGCAGTCATCATGGCCCGTCGCTCTCATCATTGCCCGTCATTTCTCATCATGGCCCGTCGCTCTCATCATGGCCCGTCGGTCTAATCATGGCCCGTCATTTCTCATCATGGCCCGTCGCTTTCATCATGGCCCGTCGCTCTCATCATGGCCCGTCGCTCTCATTATGTCCCGTCGCTCTCATCATGGCCCGTCATTTCTCATCATGGCCCGTCGCTGTCATCATGGCCCGTCGCTCTCATCATGGCCCGTCGCTCTCATCATGGCCCGTCGCAGTCATCATGGCCCGTCGCTCTCATCATGGCCCGTCATTTCTCATCATGGCCCGTCGCTCTCATCATGGCCCGTCGCTCTCATCATGGCCCGTCGCTCTCATCATGGCCCGTCGCTCTCATCATGGCCTGTCGCTGTCATCATGTCCCGTCGCTCTCATCATGGCCCGTCGCAGTCATCATGGCCCGTCGCTCTCATCATGGCCCGTCATTTCTCATCATGGCCCGTCGCTCTCATCATGGCTCGTCGGTCTCATCATGGCCCATCGCTCTCATCATGGCCTGTCGGTCTCATCATGGCCCGTCATTTCTCATCATGGCCCGTCGCTCTCATCATGGCCCGTCGGTCTCATCATGGACCGTCGCTCTCATCATGGCCCGTCGGTCTCATCATGGCCCGTCGCTCTCATCATGGCCCGTCGCTCTCATCATGGCCCGTCGCCCTCATCATGGCCCGTTGGTCTCATCATGGTCTGTCGTTCTCACTACGACCCGTCGCTCTCATCATGGCCCGTCGGTCTCATCATGGCCCGTCGGTCTCATCATGGCCCGTCGCTCTCATCATGGCCCGTCGCTCTCATCATGGCACGTCGCTCTCATCATGGCATGTCGCTCTCATCATGGCCCGTCGCTCTCATCATGGCCCGTCGCTCTCATCATGGCCCGTCGCTGTCATCATGGCCCGTCGCTGTCATCATGGCCCGTCGGTCTCATCATGGTCCGTCGCTGTCATCATGGCCCGTCGCTCTCATCATGGCCCGTCGCTCTCATCATGGCCCGTCGCTCTCATCATGGCCCGTCGGTCTCATCATTGCCCGTCGTTCTCATCATGGCACGTCGTTCTCATCATGGCCCGTCGCTCTCATCATGGCCCGTCGGTCTCATCATGGCCCGTCGGTCTCATCATGGCCCTTCAGTCTCATCATAGCCGGTCGGTCTCATTATGGCCCGTCGGTCTTATCATGGCCCGTCGCTCTCATCATGGCCCGTCTGTCTCATCATAGCCTGTCGCTCTCATCATGGCCCGTCGGTCTCATCATAGCCTGTCGCTCTCATCATGGCCCGTCGCTGTCATCATAGCCTGTCGTTCTCATTATGGCCCGTCGCTCTCATCATGGCCCGTCGGTCTCATCATGGCCAGTCGTTCTCATCATGGCCCGTCGCTCTCATCATGGCCCGTCGGTCTCATCATAGCCTGTCGCTCTCATCATGGCCCGTCGTTCTCATCATGGCCCGTCGCTCTCATCATGGCCCGTCGCTGTCATCATGGCCCGTCGCTGTCATCATGGCCCGTCGCTGTCATCATGGCCCGTCGCTGTCATCATGGCCCGTCGCTCTCATCATGGCCCGTCGCTGTCATCATGGCCCGTCGCTGTCATCATGGCCCGTCGCTGTCATCATGGCCCGTCGCTGTCATCATGGCCCGTCGCTGTCCTCATGGCCCGTCGCTCTCATCATGGCCCGTCGCTGTCATCATGGCCCGTCGCTCTCATCATGGCCCGTCGCTCTCATCATGGCCCGTCGCTTACATCATGGCACGTCGCTCTCATCATGGCCCGTCGCTCTCATCATGGCCCGTCATTTCTCATCATGGCCCGTCGCTCTCATCATGGCCCGTCGCTCTCATAATGGCCCGTCGAAGTCATCATGGCCCGTCGCTCTCATCATGGCCCGTCATTTCTCATCATGGCCCGTCGCTCTCATCATGGCCCGTCGCTCTCATCATGGCCCGTCGCTCTCATCATGGCCCGTCGCTCTCATCATGGCTCGTCGCTCTCATCATGGCCCGTCGCTCTCATCATGGCCCGTCGCTCTCATCATGGCCCGTCGCTGTCATCATGGCCCGTCGCTGTCATCATGGCCCATCGCTCTCATCATGGCCCGTCGCAGTCATCATGGCCCGTCGCTCTCATCATGGCCCGTCATTTCTCATCATGGCCCGTCGCTCTCATCATGGCCCGTCGGTCTCATCATGGCCCGTCGCTCTCATCATGGCCCGTCGGTCTCATCATGGCCCGTCGCTGTCATCATGGCCCGTCGCTCTCATCATGGCCCGTCGCTGTCATCATGGCCCGTCGCTCTCATCATGGCCCGTCACTGTCATCATGGCCCGTCGCTGTCATCATGGCCCGTCGCTGTCATCATGGCCCGTCGCTCTCATCATGGCCCGTCGCTGTCATCATGGCCCGTCGCTGTCATCATGGCCCGTCGCTGTCATCATGGCCCGTCGCTGTCATCATGGCCCGTCGCTCTCATCATGGCCCGTCGCTCTCATCATGGCCCGTCGCTGTCATCATGGCCCGTCGCTGTCATCATGGCCCGTCGCTCTCATCATGGCCCGTCGCTCTCATCATGGCCCGTCGCTCTCATCATGGCCCGTCACTCTCATCATGGCCCGTCATTTCTCATCATGGCCCGTCGCTCTCATCATGGCCCGTCGGTCTCATCATGGCCCGTCGCTCTCATCATGGCCCATCGCTCTCATCATGGCCCGTCGCTCTCATCATGGCCCGTCGCTCTCATCATGGCCCGTTGGTCTCATCATGGTCTGTCGTTCTTACTACGACCCGTCGCTCTCATCATGGCCCGTCGGTCTCATCATGGCCCGTCGGTCTCATCATGGCCCGTCGCTCTCATCATGGCCCGTCGCTCTCATCATGGCCCGTCGCTCTCATCATGGCCTGTCGCTCTCATCATGGCCCGTCGCTCTCATCATGGCCCGTCGCTCTCATCATGGCCCGTCGCTGTCATCATGGCCCGTCGCTGTCATCATGGCCCGTCGGTCTCATCATGGTCCGTCGCTGTCATCATGGCCCGTCACTGTCATCGTGGCCCGTCGCTCTCATCATGGCCCGTCGCTCTCATCATGGCCCGTCGCTCTCATCATGGCCCGTCGGTCTCATCATGGCCCGTCGTTCTCATCATGGCACGTCGTTCTCATCATGGCCCGTCGCTCTCATCATGGCCCGTCAGTCTCATCATAGCCCGTCGGTCTCATTATGGCCCGTCGGTCTTATCATGGCCCGTCGCTCTCATCATATCCCGTCTGTCTCATCATAGCCTGTCGCTCTCATCATGGCCCGTCGGTCTCATCATAGCCTGTCGCTCTCATCATGGCCCGTCGCTGTCATCATAGCCTGTCGTTCTCATTATGGCCCGTCGCTCTCATCATGGCCCGTCGGTCTCATCATGGCCCGTCGCTCTCATCATGGCCCGTCGCTCTCATCATGGCCCGTCGCTCTCATCATGGCCCGTCGCTCTCATCATGGCCCGTCGCTGTAATCATGGCCAGTCGTTCTCATCATGGCCCGTCGCTCTCATCATGGCCCGTCGGTCTCATCATAGCCTGTCGCTCTCATCATGGCCCGTCGCTCTCATCATGGAACACATTGAAGACTTTTCTGTAATGGCTGGGGCAGCAGCTTAGAAAAACACAGCAATGAAGGGAACATGAAATATAAGATTAGCATTTTCGTATTATGCATGTGAGATAAAATGGAGGAATTGGAACCTACGCGACCAGCGAAACAGGGGTAGACCTAAAACACACTGAGACGAGAATTAGAAACATGGAGGGAAAACATGGAATGGGGTGTAGCAGATGGTAAAACATAGGACGTCTTGGCGTGTGTTGGTTCAGGGTATATGCTCCAATGAGGGATAGAATCAAATTATTCAGACTGTGGTAAAACTGACCTACATTCGTGCTTACACTGACGGATAGAATCAAATTATTCAGACTGCGGTAAAACACCCTACATTCGTACTTACACTGAGGGATAGAATCAAATTATGCAGACCGCGGTAAAATTTCCCTACATTCGTGCTTACACTGAGGGATAGACTCAAATTATTCAGACTGTGGTAAAATTGCCCTACATTCGTACTTACAGTTAGGGATAGAATCACATTATTCAGACTGTGGTAAAGCTGCCCTACATTCGTGCTTACACTGAGGGATAGAATCAAATTATGCTGACTGCGGTAAAATTGTCCCACATTCGTGCTTACTTCTTCTCCTTCTTCGTTCATCAGTTTTTTTTTGGTTTTTTTTCGGACGTGATTGCGTTGTGCCTGTCTACAACAGAGCTGCGTTCTTGCGCCGTCAGGCCGACACATCCGACTTCTGCGGGCATTTGTTGACCGGGTTAACCTTCCCGGGGGCATTCGTGCTTCAATGAGTGATAGAATCAAATTATTCAGACTGCGATAAAACAGCCCTAAATTCGTGCTTTCAACGATGGATATAATCAAATTATTCAGACTGCAGTAAAACTGCCCTATATTCATGTTTTTATATTACTTAAAATGTGGGATAGAAGAAGAATAAGCATTTAAATATCAACAAAATAGTCTAAACATTAAAATAAAAAGACAGAGTAATGATACGTCTACATTAGTCAAACAATGACAGAAGATGACGCTGTGGCATGGTGATTATGAAAAGCTTTGAAATGGCAAAAGTGCACATCCAACATCAAACATTTACACTTACTTCTCTCCAACCAAATATTACAGAAACATAATCTGAAGCTCAACAAAGGCTATGTGTATCTCGCACTACTGTATGGGGTGAAAAGATGGATCTAGACAAAACAAGATGAAGCATACAGTTTGATGTTCGAATTCAGAAGACAGGCGAATTTTTTGCATGGTAGAATAGGACAAGCAAAATCTGCATTATATCACATGAAGAACATTTTGTGCAATAAGTTACTGTCCTTGAAAGTCAGGAAAAGGGTTCTTGCATGTTACATAGAATCAGTTTTAACATATGGCTGCAAGTCCTGGACAATTAGTAAACAGGCGAAATATTTCCTGGAAGCCTTGCAGATGTGGTTTTATAGAAGAATGCTGAAAATTAGTTGGACAGCCAAAAAGAGCAATCAGGATGTTTTAAGGGAAGATGAGTCGCAAAGACAACTTATCACAAATATCATAAAAGAGGCAGTTCTCATTTTTTGGCCATGTTATGAGAAGACAAAAATTGGAACATGGTGTGACAACCGGAAAGATTTGCGGAAAGAGAGATAGAGGAAGACAGCGGGAATAAATTATTGGCAGTCTTGTGTCATGGCACGGAAGTGAGTCAAGACACGAATTGATCCATGACGTCGGAGTCTATAGTGAAGTCGTCAAGCCGTTTAACTCGGGCCCCGAAGGTTGTGGGTTCGATTTCGGGTCGTGTCCTTAGGTTCACGAGTGAAATTTTTCGCAGACTCCTGTGGGTCGTCGCTAGAGCTACAGAGTTCGTGCTTTGTGCGACGCTTTCCGCGCTGCGGAAAAAGACCGAGCCATATGGGATAAAAACCCGGTACAATGAAGTTGACCTTGTCGACTTTTAAGCGACTTTTTTAAGCGTCGGAGGTAGTAATTTGTAGAGAGGCATGATCGCCAACGCCAACCGGCAAGGCACTGGATGATGATGATGAAAATAAATAATGAAGTTCTAGAACAGCTCTGTATAAAAATTGGGTGTTGCTGACTGTGGCGTGTGATTCTTGTGAACTTGAAACAGATTCAACGTATAGTCTGAGCTTCTGGTGAATTGTTTGTTTAGATGAATCTATTACAGAATTGGCGACGGAGTTATGGATGCAATTCGTAATCCCGCACACCGCGCTCGAACCACAGCTGCGGAAAATTTGGCAGCAGACCGCCTTGCATTGGTTTTCATACAAAGTGTGAGTGTAAGTCTATCAGAAAGCAATTGCAAACTACTGAACGTAAACTTGCCAAGAAATCACAAACAGCCAAACAATGCCGTGGTTGACTGTGACGTCCTGTAAAGGATATGCAACTAACTCACAGAATTTCGCCCAAACAGAAGTCATATAAATTCTATGAGACTGAATAATAGCCTAGCCCTAACAGACAGTCTACCCACTACAGTTATAAAACAATGTTCCATGTCTTTTGCAAGACGTCGCGATCAACCCTAAAACCGGGTTGATTGCCTAAGCAAAGTTAGGGTAAGTAGTTTACCATTGCATTCTGAACGGGAAGCCAAAGGTGAAGTCCAGCTGACAGGTTGATGCCAATCAAACCCACAACCTCCGGGCGGGCAGGTGAACGTCTAGCCATCACGCTACAGTGGTTCCCAAGGCATGTGTCGCTAGCTCCTCATTTCTATAGACCAATCGGCAATGCAGGGCTGTGGTCAATATCACGTCAGAAGACAATTCCTGGTACCAACTTTAACCTCGGTCTATCTGGAAGACCAGATCAGTTGTACAAATTCCCTCGATGAGAATTCGAACCTAAGAGGGTAAGTTAATAAGTAAGTCACAAATGGCTGTAGAAAAATAACTAACTGATAACAACTTGAAATCAGTTTATTTTTATACATACATTGTCCCTTTATTTCTCAACATAATTTCCACCAACATTGATGCACTTATCCCATCGTTTTATCAGTCCTCCCAAACCGGCTGCATAGAACTTCGTGCTATGTTTTCATTTACCTGCCATCCCACATAACTGTGTGACTTACTTATTGACTCCCCCGCGTAACTTTTTCTACCCAGCTATGCACTGCTTTACGGGATAAACATTTCCCAACATAAACACTGAAACCCACCTTGGCGGGAGACATTTCGCGAATGACGCCGAAGTTGAATGTGAAGTGAAAACGTGGTTTAGAAAACACAGCACGCAGTTCTATGCAGCCGGTTTGGGAGGACTGATAACACGATGGGATACGTGCATCAATGTTGGTGGAAATTTTGTTGAGAAATAAAGAGACAATGTATGTATAAAAATTAACTAGTTTCAAGTTGTTATCGTTGTTAATTATTTTTCTACAGCCATTTGTGACTTACTTATTAACTTACCCTCGTATGACCACCGGGTCACCAGGCAAACATCTAGCCACTGCTCTACCTCAACTTTCGTATTTCATAGCGAGGGGTGAAAATATCTGGTGTGCCATAGCCACTCTTTAATTGTTGTCGTCTGCACAATATCTTCTTTTGACCTGAACTGTGTACGTAGATCAATACTTTAATTAACCCTTATCGTTTGAATCTTCGTACGGAATTCCCGTGTGGGTACTTCTTTTTTTTTTTCTCCTTTACGACTTGTGTGAGTTCCCGTGACCCTCTCCAGTTAGCACGACTTAATTAATTAATGGTCTACGCCAAGGTATAGATAGCATCATTCAGTGCGCTGTTATGTTGGTCACCTTTAACTGTTTGACCCTGATGGAATGTCCCTCAGTACCGATAGTCTTTGAAATATTGCATTACATGATAATTTCATCCCCCCCTCCCCCCCCCAATCATTTAAAAATAAAACAATTTTGCATGTCCTTTGCAGGACGTTGCGATGAACCACAACCCCAGTTGTTTTTGTTTTTTTTTCTTCTTCTGCGTTCACCTGGAGTATTTTTTTTTTCTTTTTCCAGACGTTTTTGCGTTGTGTCTAGTTTTTCGTCTTTAGGCCGACACATCCGAACTTCTGCGGGTGTTTGTGGACCGGGTTAACCTTCCCGATGCAGCCCCAGTTTGATTGTACAGACAATTTTACGTTCAGTAGTTTTCCAATGCCTGCTCCGTGGCGAAGGTGTTACGGACGCAGTTCGTAATCTCGCATACCTGCGTTCGAAACACAGTTGCGGGCGATTTGGCCGCAGACCGCCTTGCGTTGATTTTTTTTTTTTTTTAACGAAATGGTATGGGCGCCGGTCGTTCAGAAATCAATGGCAAACTACTGAACGTAAACTTGCCAAGAGCAAACAATGCGGATGTTGAATGCAACGTCCTGTAAAGGATATACAACTAATTTTATAATTGTCCATTGCTTTTTATACGAGAAGTTAACGTTGAAATCCAACTGACCGGTGTAGGGGTTGATCCCGCTACCCTGCCGTCAGCGCACCGGAAGGTTTAGAATTGAAGCGCTCTAATCATGTCGCCACATCTACTGCTTCTTATCATAACAGTGCAGGAAATGTGTCATGACTCTTTACCTTGCCAGTCTGTCTACCAGATCACGCTGTATAGTTGACCATGTTGTAAATTTCGTTTCAGTTTAATATAAACTGTGAATAACTTGGCCCCTTAATTAACGTCAATGGAGACTGTTCAAGCCGGTCTCCCTGACGAAGGGGTTAACGACTTTCTCCGTAATCCCGTATATCCACGTGAGGAACACAGCTGCACGAGATTCGGCTGCGGATCGCGTCCCGTTGGTTATTTACGGGTTATGTGAGCCGGTCGCTCAGAAAGCAATGGCAAACTACTGCGCGTAAATCTTGTGAAGAACATCAACAGCAGCTGAAAAATGATGGTGTTGACTGCAACGTCCTGTAAAGGATATGCAACTTTAAAAACAAAAGTCTGTTCAAAAGATGTTATAAGCAGCCTGATCATGGCTGTGTAGAGATCAAGTAGTATTCGGAACCTAATGAAAACACCAGCAAACAAGTTAAAATATAATTTTTAAGGGCGTGCATCTTTCGTGTGGCAACATATGCATGTGAGTCATGGACAATTTTGCATTAGACTAAAGAATAAAAATGGGAGATTTAAGCTCAAATCTATCTAAAATGTCGTAGAATGTCGTGGACCAAGAAGAAGAAAAATACTAAAATTCTACAAGATCTGTATATCGAAAACACCTGGCTCAGACAAAAAAAAGTATCATATCAAGAAAACTAGAATACTCTAAACAAACAATAGGTTGCACAATTTATTGCCTGGCATATTTGGCTTCATCTTGTCTAGCTCATACTGCAATAAACACATAGTCACGCAATCTGTTTGAACTTGAGCATTTGTTTTACTTAAGCCATTTTAAACGTCACAATAGCCTGGAAAAAACAGTGATGGAAAGCGTGGTTCCTGGAAGAAGAAATAGGGTTCAACCAGCACGATGATGGAAACTTGACACTGCAGATACATTGGGCATGAGGGTGTGTGCGGCAGTAGGAATGGCCAGTGATCGAGAAGCTTTTCTGAGCTCCGTGATAAAGGCGACGTTCTACAACTGACCGGCTACATATTGTAGTATTTATGATAGATTCATATCATATATTTTAAACCACTCCTGTCAATAAATGTTTACAAACATCATATAAATGTGCAGAATGTATTTATAGTTTCAAAAAAATATTGACAACATTTGTCCAACTATCGTGGAGATATAATCTTGTTTACAGTAGATGAAGCTTCGATTGAATGCTATGATAGGGAAGTCTGCAAGGTGGTTGTCGTTTGACTTTTACTTCAGACCAACTCTGTCGATTCACTTTAAACAGCTAACGTAAATCCTACTAATTTTAAGTAATGAAATGTAAACATAAATGTGGAAAATGGATGCAGAATTCAAATATTTCTAATACTATTATAAACTCTGGTTTCAAAATGAACTGCATAAATAGAACTGGTGATAAGTAAGTCTACTTCTAGTATTCATAAGCGACGTGTGTAAGTATCCTATATTTAGCCAGTCGCACAAACTTCACAGGCTGAAATTATCGATGATTTCAAGTAACATTCGTTAAAGGTGTGTGTATATATATATATGGAAGATATACGACTATTTTTAGAGAGGGCAGCAAGGACAAATGGATTAGAGTACTCGTTTTTAAACTTTTTATGTACTGACGCCGAAGTAGCGGGTTCAACCCCAACACCGGTCAATTGAACTAAAATGTTTTCTCGTACTTGACTTGGGGACGTAAATTACATGGACCTCAGAATAATGAGTGGGCTCTTCTGTAGGCGAGGGACGCTAGTAATAATCTACAAGCAAAAATCAGTCCGTGGCACTAGAAGCGGTAGCAAGTGTGTGGCTACGCTTGAGTTCAAAGCGAAAGAATGCAAAAACAAAACAGGTATAGGAAGCTAATGTCGAGTGTTATAATACAGACATCGACAACATGACTGTCTTTCCTTTTCGCTTGAGATAAACTCTTAGCCATTCAATGTGAATAGCTAACATAAATCCTCTTAATCATTTTAATAATGGAACTGTATACACAGATGCACAAATGGAAGACGAATTCAAATATTATTAATAATACTATAAATTTAAGTTTAGAAACGAATCGCATATAAATAACTGGCGATAATAAAATTGACGTCTTGTACTTATAAGGGACTCATATAAGTCTCTTATTATCAACCAGTACTATGAATAAATCTTTACAAACTTCCCGTAAACATGTTGAAAAGATTGACAGTTTTAAATAACATCATTAAAAAAGTGTCCAAATATACGACATATATAAATATTCTTATAGTAAATGAAGCTATTATTTTAAGGAACTCTGAATGATGGCCATCGATTCTTTAGCTTTAGACAGACGCAAACGATTCAATTTAAATGCCTAGTGTAAATCCTCACCATCGCTGTAAATTAATAAATGGTATACACAGATGTAAAAATGGCTGGAAAATTCAAATATTACTAATATTATTTTAAACTTCTATTTAATACGTTTCTGTATATCATAAACGGCTATAATGGAGTCCAAATGTACGAGGGGAAGTCAATAAGTAAGTCACAAATGGCTGTAGAAAAATAACTAAATATGATAACAACTTGAAACCAGTTTATTTTTATACATACATTGTCCCTTTATTTCTCAACATAATTTCCACCAACATTGATGCACTTATCCCATCGTTTTATTAGTCCTACAAAACCGGCTGCATAGAACTGCTTGCTTTGTTTTCTAAACAGAAATAGTTGGTATAATAGACTACCAACACAGAATTTGTGTCATCAGCCGCTACATGCTAAAGGGGAATACTGGTGATATGATCCGAGCATTTATGTGTTACCTGGGCCCATAAAGGAATCGAAAAACAGTAACACTGTTTGCCTTTCATGCATGGGTAAGAGGCGACTAAGGAGGCTTGGGCTGAGACTTAGTCTACAGTCTATTGGGGCTTCCCGTCCCCAACATGGCGGATAGGCATTTAAACTGTTAAGACCTCTGGGGTGTTTACGCTTGTGGCTACGGTTTGCATTCGCATTTTTCTCATGTTGGACTGGTAGTGCATGGTTCGTCGCCCTGCTATTGGGTGAGTGCGTGGCGCGACACTGTGAGCTGTGAATTTCGCGTGGAATGCTTTTACATCTGTCCGGGGTTGTTTGTAGCGTGAACTGCATGTTCGGAACGATGACGGCCGGTTGTTGCTGAATTGACTGGTTTGAATTTTCGGTTCATGGGTGCATTTCCAAGAGACTCCTGGGAGACATCGCCGGAGCTACGGAGTTCGTGCTTTGTGCGGCGATTTTGGCAGGTCGCCCTCCGGGGGGGGGGGGGGGAAGCCGAGCCATATGGGATAGAACCCGGGCCAATGAAGTTTTTCTGGTGACTGCAGATTCCATCGACGATGGACTGTTTTTCGTCGAAGACTTTTGTGTTGGCATTCTGGCGGCGGCATTATGCAGTGTACCTGTGTGGGCTGTTGGCTTGCCGAGACTCCTGTCTATTTCATTGTTCACATAGGACAGTGAGGAGCATTTTGTGTGATATTCACTGGCACAGGAACGAAGCATAATTGAGACGACCCGTTGCCGTGAAGTTGGAACCGTGACTGACTGACTGACTGACTGACTGACTGACTAACTAACTAAACTAAACTAACTAACTAACTAACTAACTAAACTATCTTGGCAAGCTTACATTCACTAGTTTGCTATTGCTTTCTGAATGACTGGCACCCATACCAATTTTTAAAATACCAACGCAAGGCGGTCTGCTGCCAAATCGCCCACAGCTGTGTTTCGAACGCGGGTATGTGGGTTTACGAGCCGCGTCCATAGACCTTCGCCGAGGAGCGGGCGCTTCTCATAGACTTATACCATATTTATATTTATTATTTCGGCCTTTAATCTGAATAACAGGACTCGATCTCATATGGGCATATATCCTTTTACGGTTTTCGAATCACTGAAAAAAAGAAGCAGTGGTTATGACAAAGACAATCGGCATGCTAAAATGCAACATCACAGGGAATGGAACCAATCTGAAACAAGTCAATGTATTTAAGTATTTAGGCACTTTAATACCGGCTTCCTGGCCTAGAGGTTAGCAACTTTTCTCCGTAATCTCGTATACTCTCGTAAGTAACGTGACGACGGTGAGAATCAGCAGTGGTTCGAATCGCGTCGGTAACTTATGGGGTATGTGAGCCGGCAGCTCAGAAAGCAATGGCAAACTACTGAGCGTAATCTTGCCAAGAAATCAACAATCAGCTGAAAGATACTGATGTTGACAGCGATGTCCTGTAAAGGCCATGCAAAACATTAATTAATTCAGGCACTTTGATAAGTGCTAAATGGAAGACGTATTAAGGAGATTAAATGCAGAGCAGCCCAAGCAAAGGAGCAGTTAACAATATGAAGAAATTGCTCTGCAATTTGTCTTTGCCATTCCAGGTGAGGAAAAGAGTTCTTAAACAATCATTTTGTCCTTAAAAAAAAAAAAAAAAAAGAATAACAATGAATTCGCGCGACTTGTCTGACATTGATCGAAGGGCATTCTATTATGTGTGTAAATTTTCAATGAACAGGCACTAAATATTGCGGGAAATAAGAGAAATTAAACAAATAGCGCACTGTCTATACTATACCAAGCCGATTTATCAGCTCGCGGCAGCCCAGAGCAGTTCCATTGCGCCAATATATTCGCTTCTGGCAATCAATCAGTTACGAGCTTGTTAGTAAGCAAATCTTGATGTACGTAATCGAATCGTGGACAATTGTCAGACAAGGAAATCTGTGAAAACTGCGGATATGTGGTTTTATAGAATAATTACGAGAACATGGATTGAAAAGGCTAGAAAGATATCTTGAAATAAGTACTCTCAGAAAGAAAACATATTACTCGCATCAGACGAAGACATTCCACATTCTTTGGCTATGTCTTGAGGAGGGAAAAGCTATAGAATAATAACAATAGGAAGTGTCTATACCGCGATAGCTCGGAATAGACAGAGCAGTTTATACCGCGATAGCTCGGAATAGACAGAGCAGTTTATACCGCGATAGCTCGGAATAGACAGAGCAGTTTATACCGCGATAGCTCGGAATAGACAGAGTAGTTTATTCCGCGATAGCTCGGACGGAAACCCCGGTTGGCGATAATTTCCTTCCTTCTTCCTGCGAGAGCGCACTTTCTTGTCCTGCTTTCTGTGAACGATACTGAGCGCACTTTCCTGTCCTGCTTTCTGCGAACGATACTGAGCGCGCGGTACTTAAAAAAAAATGGCGTTAGAAAAAGGAGCCTCATTTCAAAGTTACCATGAGTTTCAGGTTATTCTTAAGAAGCACGAAGACGAGTGTGGTGTGCTGTACATCAAGTCGAGCGCAAAGAAGGTAAGATTCCGCTACATTTATATATGGCTTTATGTATTTCTGATACAAAACCAATGCAATTTTTAAATGTTCGATTATATAATTCACCTTTAATTCCTTTAATCAAATTAGATATATTTATAGATTATATAACTGTCATATGGCAATAACTACGATCCATGGCGGTGGCGAGTGTGGCTGGTAAGGCCAATTCTTGCTGCAAATGTTTGCAAATGGTCTACTATCTCCAATTCGGCGTCGTCAATAAAGATTGATGGTACACCATGTGCACCTTGTGACATAATCTGTGTCTTCTTTTTGTTAATTGTTAAACCAAATTCAGAACAAGCATAACAAGAACTGTAATAAAACCGAGAAAACTTTTTACCAAAACCCAAAACTAATAGTAATTAAATTTTTTTCTATATTCTCTACTGTAGCCTCCTGAACTGGAATAAAACCGAGAAAACTAATAGTAATTTAATTTTTAAAAATCAAATTAGATATATTCACTCATGTAGCCTCCTGAACTGGAATAAAACCGAGAAAACTAATAGTAATTTAATTTTTTTCATCAATTTCATGCTTTTAGCCATGACACAGTATGAATGGGTGGACAAAAAAGTGCAATAAAAAGTAAAAGTTATAAATCAATTGTTTGTTGTGAATAATACAATAGTGTTTATTTTCTTTCAGTTGAGGAATGAATTACCAGATTCGGAAAGGCTCCAATATGAATACATCTTGTTTGCTTGCAAACAAGGGCACCGTAAAGATCAGAGCACTAGCCAAGGCATCAGACCAAACCAAAAGTAAGCTTTATAAATTGTTCCCTCTATAAATTCTACTTACTGAGCGCCATTTTATTGAAGGTACAAACCAGACTAAAGTGTGGAAATCTGCAGGTAAAAGAACGTCTATGCCTGACACCATGTCTCAACCTGTGTCTTCCATGTCAGGCGGCGATCAAAGGTGACTCCTAGATAGTTTTAATTTGCTTCATGGCGCAATATGCTACCGTCGTCATTGGGTCATTAGAACACACAAGCCTCTCTACCTCGTCACGGTGAACACAAGGCAGAGGGGATATTCTGAAATTTCTATACATTGCTTGTCATACCATCAATTCTTGCTGCAAATGTTTGCCCACAGTAGATGCATGTGAAAACATGGTCCTGTCCATAATTTTGCACCATCTTACCTCTCCATAGTACAACGCCTGGGCTAAAATAAAGAAATGCCCATGCAGCATGATCCCTCTCTCGGCCTGCCTAGTTCACTCCAGAGGAAAGTTAACACCTAAACATCTGGAATAAGACAAGCTGCAGAAGCTGCCGGATCAGCAAAGCAATGCTCTAACTGTCCGCCTGTCGGAGTTTCAATCCTAGACCAGCTGCCAACCAAGGCTTAGTGCCTGGTCTGCCCTGCCATGATTATTTTGTTTTTGGGTTGCATTTCATCTCAATCGGATGGACCGTTTTTGCGAACGCATAAAGAACGGACGGAAATACATACATCGTGTTTTATATATAAAGATGATTATTATTTATAAGATTTATATGATTGATGAAAGACATCCACAAATTATTTCAGAACATTAAAGACCGGATGCCCTGCTTTTATACGTCTGGTGGAGGATCGGGCTACATGTAAACTGAAAGTCTCCAGCTGCCACTTGGTACATGAGAACCACCCTACTGGAAAAGAGGTATTTTTTTTTTAATTCTCTGGTATTTTTTCTTATGTGATACCCCACAAATCAAGAGTGGGTGTTCAGCAAGATTGTGTACTATCCCCCACCCTCTTTGGAATATACTTGTCACTTTTACTGAAATATACGTTTAAGCAGCTTTCATATGTGGTGTCTACGAAAAAATACTTGGTACAGTGTAGTCTGGACATCCAGTCTGTTGGAAATGACCATGTGCTCACATGCTGCCAATGTGGATGAACATTTACAGCGCAAATAGGCCTTATCAGCCACATTCGCTACCGCCAGGGGTTGTAATTATGGTTTTCTGAAACACAATTTAACAATCTATCTTCTGTCAAAATGGCATAGTGCCAATGTTGCCCCACAATCTATGGGGTATTGTATTGTACACCTTATTGTAAGGAAAAATTAAAATTGCTAAAAAAAAGTTTTTTTGTCACTGTTTACATTAACGGGGAGACCAAAATGCTTGTTTATTTCCTATAATTATTTCGTAATTATATAAAATAATTTTAAAGTATGTTTTTTTTTGTGTTTCAGTTTTCGTAACTCTATCCAGAAAATCGAAAACCAAAAATGTCAAGTGAGCTAACAACGCTACTTTCTTTAAAGTCTGTGCCTGTTCGTGACATACAAAACATCGTGAGGCAGAATGATGGGCAAATACTACTCCGACATAATGTGTGGAATTTAAAATACAAGCTGTGTGACAAGGGAAGCCCGGAGGAGTCTGAGAATGTGGCGAAGGTATTAGAAACGGTGCAAGCTGAGGGGGGGATGGTTAAGTATGGAACAAATGAGGGTGGTGAGTTTAAGTATTTAGCATTTATGACTAAAGAAATGCTTCATTATCTGGCTCAATTTCCTGAGGTTCTTATTATGGACACTACCTATAAGGTGAACAAAAATAATTACCCCCTCCTAAACATTCTTGTCGTGGACAGCAACGGTCAAGGTAGGCCAGTATTTCATGCATTTCTGGCTGCAGAAGACGCTATTGTCATCTCTTCTTGTCTTTCTTTTTTTTCTAGTGCTTTTTCATCAACCCTCCCTCAGACTATATTTGTCGACAAGGACATGGCAGAAATCTCTGCTATTGAGACATCTCTTCCCTCTGTTGCAATTCGTCTCTGTGCTTTCCACACATTCACAGCTGTCAGAAAAGCTCTGTCCATCGTCTGTCCTTCCACCTTACTCTGTTTCTAATCTAAAGTCAGCAAAGAACATACTATGCATCTTTACTAATGAAAGCATTTCTTTGTCATCAATTGAAAGTCTCTTTGTTCAAGAGGCATGGGTAACCTTGCAGGCCAGAATTGAAGAAAAAAAAACAAATGTACTTTTCAACTGCAATTCTTGCGCGGTTAGGGACAATGGGGGGGGGGGGGGGGGGGGGGGGTAAAGATGATTGAGTGTGACGGCTGTTTTGAGTGGTATCACTTCGATTGTGTTGGTGTGCGTACTGCTTCTAAACCTAAGAAATGGTAAATATTACCTGGAAGAAGTTCCACGAAACAGAATAGGTAACACTCGCATACCCAGTTTCAGACTTAACCTACCCCAAGGGAAGATGGATAGTCACTACAAATGGAACTGGTCTATCAGTGATGTAAATAACTGAAAGGTCAAAGCATCAAGGTCATAGATAGTTATAATGTAATATGTATATGTCCTTTGTTGTAAAGTGGATTGTTATTTTATGACATGTACATGTATAACCAATATCATCATTTATGTATAATAAATTTTGAAAATAAGGGTATTTTCTTTTTGAGAGTTTTCTTGTTGTAGTAAAATTGTTTTAATTAACAACGCTTGATTAATTATTTTGTTGGTAGCGGAGAGGTATCTCCTGTGTGTGTTGTCATGTGATATTTCAAAATGCCAATCTGAATGCAGCTCCACAATCATTGCACTTAAAAAATATCTCACCGGTGTTCACACCCATTGTTGCTTCTTCATTAATGTCCACAGTCATTGCTGCTTCTATATTATTGTTGACAACCATTGCTGATTCTATGTTACTGCTTATAGACATTGCTGATTCTATGATAATGTTAACAACCATTTTGCAACAATCTGCCTTGTCCAACATTGTGCTGGATCCCTGACTGTGGTCCTCCCACAATTAATCTGACAGCTCTTATTTGAATGTCTGTTCTTGTGTGTATGGATGTGAAACTTGGACTATGAGCAGTAAAGCTGAAAAACATCTGATGGCTGCAGAAATGTGGTTTCTGAGGAAAATGCAAAGAATACCATGGACAGACAGAAAAACCAATGACCAAGTACTACAAGAGACAAATGAACATCAGTCATTAGACGTAGACAGTCAAAAATTTTTGGACATGTTATGAGAAGAAATGGATTGGAGAACTTGGTGACAACTGGCAAGATTGAAGGGAACAGACCAAGAGGAAAATACCTGGATGGCATTGACGAGGCAGGAACACTGAGCTGATCCATGACATTGGTGATCGAATGAAATGGCGAGTCATGACCGCCCCACGCTTTCCGGCATGGCACATGATTGAGTGATTGTGTGTTGGGTTTGATATGTGTTGTGTTTAAAGTTAGTGTTAGTTAGTTAGTCTGTCCTCTTGAGCCCAAGGCGGCCGTCGTGTGTGTAAAGAATGAATGTCGTAGTAGTTCCTTGTTCTTCTTTACCACTTTAGTGTCGTCCCTGGAGTGAGGGGACATAATATATATATATATATATAAATAACAATATTATTATTAATATGCCGTTACAACGGAAAAACTGGAGGGTAGGAGAAGCAGACCAAGAGTCAAGATGCTGGACGGTTTGACATCCTGGCATGGGGGGACATCGATATCAGAAAAGATTAGCAACCCAAGAGACTGAAGACTGGACAGGCATGATCACTAACGTCGCAAGACATGGACTATAAGTAGAAGATGTTACTTTTATAAACTTGGGTGAAGAAATGAATGAACACCGTTTCCTCAAATCACCTGCTACAACAAAATGGCGGATGGGTAGAAATGTTTACATAATAAAGAGTGGTGGAAGTCCGTCTTAACGTAAGGTAAATAACGGTAAAACAATCGGTATATTTTGTTAGTCATATCAGTTATACAGACATCGGACGTACATCAGTGGGAGTATCAATCATATGTTTCAGCAGACGTTTCAAAATTACATTGATGATTGATTGAGTGAGTTACGCAGACGAGATTGATTAGATTAAGTTTAAGTTTAATTAAATTAATAATTTAAGTTGATTAGTGAGATTAGTCAACTCAAGATTAGTTCAAGTTGAAGACTGAAGTTGGTAAGTACCAGGTTCAGGTAGTCAGTAGCTGAGTAGCAGTCTGGTTATGTGTCTGTCTGACCTTTCTTCAGAGTGCTGAGTGTCTGAGAGTATTACATTTCCTGTGACAATGTGAACTTGGACATTAACCCTTCTTACTTTTAGGACGGAACAACTGTCATTTACTGCCAATAATATTATATATATAGTACCAAGCGGTGTATGGCAGAGGGGTCTTTGAGCCTGAGCAATTAAGGCCGCCTGGCTAGTGCAGTCGCCGGGAACTGCAGGTTAGGATTTTCTTTTTGCCCCCCCCCCCCCCCCCCCCCCCACATAAAAAAATCCTACACCTTACCGAGGGATCGAACCCGGGTCTCCCAAAGGGGAGTCTGGCGTTCTAGCCACTCAGCTAGCCGCGGACGGAACAACATTGGGCCAAATTTAGCGTTTCCCTCTGAAGAAGACGGAGTCATTTTTTTGGAGTACAGAAATGACTGAAGTGACAATTTTGAAAATTTAAAAAAAAATAAATATTAGAACCCTATATAGGTATACAAATGTATTTATATTCTTAAAGAGGATATACTAAAGTTGGCACTCTTCCGAATAACGGTCCTAAATTATTTAGTGTAAAAATCATCCCTTACAGGGCCTCATTAGGTGATATAATAAAAAAAAAATATTAAACACTTACGAACTAAAATATAGAACTGAGAAAATGGAATTATGTACCAATAATATTTCAGTTATATGTGGAAATTGTGGCACAAAAGTTGTAAATACTGTCCAAAAACATGTTCTTTGTGAAAAAATTGTACATATCGGAACAAGCATTGAATGTGTTGTCGATCACTTCCGGTTCAGTGTGACATGGACTGCTAGACCGATTGATGGATGCAGTAAATGTTTTTGGGGCCCTCACAGTCGTCGGAGTGTATACCTATCAGTTATATGTGGAAATAGATATACACTCCGATGACAGTCAGGGCCCTTCGGGCCCAGGAAACATTTATTGCATCCATCGATCGGTCTAGCAGTCCACGTCAAATTGAACCGGAAGTGATCGACAGCATCAACTAATGAGGCTTTTTACACTAAATAATTTAGGACTGTTATTCGGAAGAGTGCCCTAAAGTTTATTTCTGTGTATGATTGAAGTTGTTTTGTTCATGTTTATGCAAATTTGGTGACCTCATTTGCATTTTGTGAAAAATAAAATATTTCATACCAGTATATATTTTTTGGTACTACATATTAAAACAAAAATGGTACTCACCTAAGATTTCCTCATTGAATACCTACACCACTTTAGAATAATTTTAAACACTTATGGTTAGAAAAACAACAACCATGAGGTCCCTTTTGACATTTGTTGCACATTGACCGGGCTCGCTTCTGCCCTCCAGGAGTTTTTCGGTCACTGCACACACAAGTCTTTCTCTTTTCCGTCGGGAATGGAACTTACCCCTTTAACTTCAGGGACTTCATCGCTTACTTGTGGGGTACGATATTCCTCGCAAAGTGCTTCAATGTCTAGTGTGGTGAATTTGTATCAAGCCATCACATTTACAGTCAAATGAGCTTTGTACAAAATGTACGCATTCACCATCATTCTTGAGAGAATATTGAAAGTTACTTTCTTCCAATACTTCACAGTCCTCCTCTCATCCAGATAACGGTACAACATCATGTCATTCTGATCTATCCCACCCATGTGTTTGTTGTAATCCAGTACACTTCTTGGCTTCCTAACAGTTAGAGGAGCATCTCCACCTTCATGTTGACCACGTCTCCGCAGTGGCACTTCTCCAGTCTCTGCCTTGTTCAAAGTGGACAGTAGTAGAACAGCATTCTTTTGATACTTCTTTTCCCTAAAGGCAGTGGCAAGAGTTTCTCCTTGTCTGAAGTTAATTATGTCTCCAGGGTTCATCTTCACTTTCAGTCCTTTTGGTATTCCTTTCATATTGCGTCTCAGCGTCCCACTGAAGTGTGTCTGGTTGTCTCTCAGCTCTTTGACAAGAGGCATGCTGGAAAAAATTATCAACAGACAGATGGTATCCTTTATTCAGATAGTTGCCAATTCTGAGCAGTCTCATCACAACTCTATGGGCTAATCCACTATCAGCTGCTTGTTGATCGTCGGTGATATTATCACGCTTGCCTCTATAGACAAAGAAACCGAGAACATATGCTGAAAGAGAATCACAAAACATAAAAAGCTTTATTCCCCATTTATGATGATACTTATTTGAGAGATACTGGATTAGCTATGTTCTGTTTTTAGTACCAATCAAAGTCTCATTTATGCAGATCTCTCTATGAGAGGGGTAATAATATCAGAACATGGTATTCGCATGTTCAACGAGAGGACTGAACCTTCTACAAGGATCATAATTGGGCTCCCCAGGATTGGCTAAACTAATATTATTCACCTTGTGAAAGAATTTGTGAATAAGCTCAAACCTGTCCCTACTCATTAGCTCTGTGAACCAAGGGGTTCTTTGGGATGGGTCAGTTGACCAGTACGACTTTATCGTAGGCTTTTTTGAACCAAACCCATGTTGAGAATTATGGCTATCAAGGTCCACATTCCATTCACGGTAACCTCAACCCAACTGTGAGCCAAAAACCTTTTCTTGAGGACTGCACTACCTAGAAACTGCCTGGCATATCTGTTTGTTTCTTTCACAAACAATTCAATAAGATTGAGTATGAGAAACAACTCCAAATACATAATAGGTGGGCTATCATCTGGTGACATGTGTTTTGGTCCAGACATCTCCATGAATGGATATGGATCAACATGATCCTCTTCAGACCCAATACACTTAAACCATGGGGACACGAGGTCGGAATCTTCATAGTCACTTTCAGTATCACTGCAGTCATTATCTTACAGTTCTGAACTGTCAAAATCGCTACTATCAGAGCTAGTCAATTCTAGCACGTCTACGGGTTCAAAGCTGGCCATTTTAAAAATAAAAATTCAACTAAAACCTGGGTTACTGCGCTAAAAAATTACAAAATAATATCCAGTTTTTAAAATTTTGTTCAGCCAGCAGCCATTTGCAAACTTGAATGGCTGGGGATTACACGGGAGCATTTGATTGGTCTGTACTATTAAAAGCAAACCAATCAAAGCAGTTCTTACAACGGGGCCGATATATCGACCGGGCGAGTTTCTGGTTAGTGGCACGTCGTGACGTCATGGCCGATATATCGGCCCCTCCGTCCTAAGAGGGTTAACAGTTCAGAGTAAAAGCACATGTGTCTTTGTTACAGAAGAGTGTTAAAGGTGTATTTGGTAAAACAGAGAACAAACAAACAGATTTATCCAAAAAGAACTCAGTAGTGAGAAAGGTTGGTATTTTATTTTACTATTTTAAATGCTATTTATTTTAAGACAAATACATTTGAGGGTGATGAAATATTTTGGGCATTTAAGATGTCATTAATAACTGGAAAAGATGATTATGGAAAGAGTGACCACATTATAGATGGATTCAAGATGAGATGTGATAGATTATTTACACAAGACAGCAATATACAGGACATATGGATATGATCGAGAGAATTTTTTTTGAAAGAGGGTGCACAGTTTTGCGCAGAACATGCCACTGAATTATATATATATATATATATATATATATATATATATATATATATATATATATATATATATATATATATATATACTGTTTTGCATATCCTTTACAGGACATTGCTGTCAACATCAGCATCTTTCAACTGATTGTTGATTTCTTGGCAAGATCACGCTCAGTAGTTTGCCATTGTATTCTGAGCGGCCGGCTCACATACCCCTAAGTTACCGACGCGATTCGAACCACTGCTGATTCTCACCGTCACGTTACCTACGAGAGTATACGATATATATATATATATATATATATATATATATATATATATATATATATATATATATATACTAGCTGACCCTGCCCGGCTTCGCCCAGACCCTGGTGGGGAGCATCTCATTTAATTCATATAAGTAGTCATATAAGTTCTCGTTCCCGTTACCGACTATCTGTCTGTCTGACTGTCTGTCTGTCTGACCCAGCCCGTCTTCGCCCAGACCCTGATGGGGAGCATGTCATTTAATTCATATAAGTAGTCATATAAGTTCCCGTTCCCGACTGTCTGTCTGTCTGTCTATCTATCTATCTGTCTGTCTGTCTGACCCAGTCCAGCCCATGGTGGAGAGCATCTCATTTAAATCATATAAGTAGTCATATAAGATCCCGTTCCCGACTATCTGTCTGACTGTCTGTCTGTCTTGGTTAAATGGAGGAGGGAGGTGGAGGAGGGCGGAGACAGGAGGAGTAGGGAGGAATAGGAGGGAGGAGGAGGGGGAGGAGAAGGAGGAGGAGAGGGGGGAGGAGGAGGAATGTGAAGTGAGGAGGAGGTAGAGGGAGGAGGGGGAGGAGGAAGAGGGAGGAGAAGGAAGGAGGAGGCAGAGGGAGGAAGGAGGAAGAGGGAGGAGAGGAGGAGGTAATAGGATGGAGAAGTAAGAGGGAGGAGGTAGGAGGAGGAGGAGGGACGAGGAGGCAGGAGGAGGAAGAGGGTAGGAGGAGGAAGAGGGGAGAGGAGGAGAAGAATGGAGAAGGAGGAGACAGAGGGAGAAGAAGGAAGGAGGAGGAGGAAGGAAAGGGAGGTGGAGGAGGAGTAGATAGAGGGAGGAGGAGAAGGAAGAGGGAGGAGGAAGAGGGAGGAGGGAGAGGGAGGAAGAGGAAGGAGGAGGGGAGAGGAGGAGAAGGAGGAGGGAAGAGGAGGAGGGAGGATGAGAACGCAGGAGGAGGAGGAAGGAGGAGGGGAGGGAAGAGGAGGAGGGAGGATGAGAACGCAGGAGGAGGGAGAGGGAGGAGAGAGGAGGTGGAGAGAGGAAGAGGTAGAAGGAGGGGGAGGAGGGATGTGGAGGACGGAGGAGGAGGGAGGAGTAGGAGAAAGGAAAAGGGAGGAGGAGAAGTGAGGAGGAAGAGGGAGGAGGAGGAGGATGGAAGAAGGAGGAGGTAGAGGGGGGAGGGGAAGAGGAAGAGGGTAGGAGAGGAGGAGGGATGTGGAGGAAGGAGGAGGAGGGAGGAGAAGGAAGAAGGAGGAGGAGGGAGGAGGTAGAGGGAGGAGGAAGAAGAGTGAGGAGGAGGAGGGAGAAGAGGAAGAGGGGAGGGGGAGGAGGTAGTAGGATGATTGATTGCCATCCCACCAGGTTAATATGTTATCGCGGACCTCAGAGAGAAGTGTCTATGTAGAAGACCATTTCCTGGACGTACATATTTTGGGAGAGGGAGGAGGAGGAAGAAGAAAAAAAAAATACGACAGTTGGCTGCTCTGGAATGAAAGGAAGACGTGTAGAAAATTTCATCTCAATCGGATGGGCCGTTCGCGAGCGTATAAAGGACATACATACATACAGAGATACGCACATCCTAATTTATATATAAGATATATATATATATATATATATATATATAAATGGGTTTGTGTGTGTGCATGCATTCGTTCATTTCCAGCCATTTTTTTTTTTCATGTCCTTGCATTTGTTAAAAATTATGTTAATGGTTTTGTTTTGTTTTCAACTCCCTTATCTTGTTCCAGCTTTCATATTTTTATGTTCTGCATATTTCTTTGTGTTATAGCATTCAGAAATGTTGATTGCTTATATGTGGTTATGAGTTTCAGTTTTCCAGCTAAGTATTCTTGCATTTTTGTTCTTTCTTAAATACTGTGGTTTAATGCTCACTTGTATCTATGTGTGTGTGTTTCTTTTCATTTTATCAAGCTACCGAGTCATATTTTGTGTTCATGAATTTTCAGTATCTGCTCAGCAGCAGATATCCTTATTTTCAATACCAGACAATTCACAACCAACCAACCAACCAGTCATCGCACTAACTTAGATATAGAAAATAAAGCCTCACACTATTAGGCTTAAAAATGTACAAGGTATTTAATGTTTCACTTGCTCTGCCCTAGCTAGCTGTTACATTAATTCACTATAATAATTGTTGCTGTAACTACTTATATATCGTCAGTCAGGTCTTAGTCAGATATGACTGAGCTACCGTATAACAGTAGACGGTACTACCTGGTTTCTGTTAGCGCCGAACGTTGGGCGGCGCTTACCAAACCCGACACCCCACATTGTGCCAACGGCTTCGGGCGGAAGAGCGCAATTGGGAGGGTACAAGCCTTACCCTGGTGCGAGGAAATGCAAGCTAAAGACAAAATTGTCATGGCAGGGCAGACCAGGCCCTAAGCCTTGGTTGGCGACTGGTCTAGGATCGAAGCTCCGACAGGCGGACAGTTAGAGCATTGCTTTGCTGATCCGGCAGCTTCTGCAGCTTGTCTTGTTCCAGATGTAGGGGTGTTACCTTTCCTCTGGAGTGAACTAGGCAGGCCGAGAGAGGGATCATGCTGCATGGGCAACACATGATCTCTATATTTTAGCCCAGGCTTTGTGCTATGGAGAGGCAATAACTCCATCCCTGTCTTAACTGGTCTCGGAATCAAAGCGAGAGGCAACTGTTACGGGTTATAAGTCCTTGTCAGTTGGCGTAGACATGGGGCGCCACGCGTTGCCTCTGACGGTGGGAGACACCTATAGGTGTCACTGATCAGCTACCGCCCGCCTCAAGCTGGGCAGCCCCCAGCCAATTGGGTGCTGATCCGCCACAGCCTGCCTGCTTCAATGGGTGCTTGGGGCTAGGACAAAATCTGAATCGCAGGCTGTAAAACCAATGCACCAGGTACAAACAAAAATATAAATAGAAACCTCAAGCTACGGCTTGCAACCTGGAACGTGAGAACCATGTGTCCAGGATTTTCCACTGACTTGACCAATATTGACGATGTGAGAAAAACGGCTGTGATTGATGCCGAACTCAATCGTCTTAACATTGATATTGCTGGCCTGCAGGAGACTCGCCTCGCTGAGGAAGGGTCACTCAGGGAAAACAACTACACCTTTTTCTGGAAGGGTAAAGGGCAGGCAGAAAAAAGGCAACACGGTGTGGGCTTTGCAGTGAAGAATTCGCTACTGGGAATGATTGAAATTCCAGCAGGAGGAAATGAAAGACTATTATCCCTGCGCTTGGCAACCTCTTGTGGGTTTGCCACCATTATTACTGCATATGCACCAACACTCGATTCCTCTGATGATGTGAAGGATTTGTTCTATGAGGAGTTAGACTCTGTGATCAAGGCAGTTCCAAAATCCGACTACATTTATATGCTCAGTGATTTCAATGCTCGTGTGGGCAAGGACTCGAGTTCATGGCCAGTGTGCCTTGGAAAATACAACATCGGTCGCATAAATGAAAATGGGCAAAGGCTGCTGGAGCATTGCACCAGTAATGACCTATGTATTACAAACTCTTTTTTTAAAACAAAAGAGATGCATAAGGTCACATGGAAACATCCAAGATCCGGCCATTGGCACCAGCTGGACTTCATCATCACACGGAGACAACATCTGAACCATATATCATTGACTCGTAGTTACCACAGTGCTGACTGTGATACGGATCATTCTTTGGTTGTTGCAAGGGTTAGACTGAGACCAAAGAGAATCTACACAGCTAAACACAAATCTAGCCACAGGATTAATATTATTAACACTCATGATCCTGAAAAGTGCTTTCAGTTTCAACAGCAACTTGAAGACGCTTTCACTGATATACCAGAAAATTGTACAGTAAATGATAAATGGAATAAACTTAAGGAAACTCTTTGTAAAACTGGCGTAAAGGTTTACGGCACTGTGGATCATAAGAGGCAGGACTGGTTTGCGGCCAACAGCGAGACTCTGCAGCCCTTGATTGATAAGAAGAAGAAAGCTCTCTTAAGAAACAAGGAAAGACCAACGCGTAACACTCTGAGTGAGCTAAGGCAAGCTAGGAAGGATGTGCAAAAGGCTGCCAGGCAGTGTGCAAATGATTATTGGATCAAGTTATGTGAGTCCATTCAAATCGCAAGTGATAAGGGAGACATAAGAAGCATGTATGAAGGAATAAAGAAAGCCTGTGGTCCAGTGATCAAAAGAAGTGCACCATTGAAAACCTTGACTGGAGAAGTCATTACTGATAAGAAACAGCAGATGGACAGATGGGTAGAGCACTATTTGGAGCTTTACTCAAGTGAGACCAAACTAGCGGATAATGCCCTCAACGCCATAGAGGCTCTACCAACTCTTGACCACCTGGACACACTTCCCACCATAACAGAAGTTAAGTGTGCTATAAATGAACTTGCATCTGGCAAGGCTCCAGGTAAGGATGGGATTCCAATAGAGGTTATCAGGAGTGGGCAAGACACACTCACTATACAGATCCACCAGCTAATAGAGCTATGCTGGCATGAAGGACAAGTCCCACAGGATTTCAAAGATTCAAGCATCATAACACTGTACAAGAACAAGGGCGATCGGAGCGACTGCAACAACTATAGGGGTATCTCACTTCTGTGTATTGTTGGAAAAGTATTTGCCAGAATTGTTCTGCGCAGACTTCAAGTCCTAGGAGATCAAGTCTACCCCGAATCAGTGTGGCTTTCGACAGAACCGGTCTACCATTGATATGATATTCTCATTGCGACAAATGCAAGAAAAATGCCGTGAACAGAATCAACCACTGTTTATTGCCTTCATCGACCTCACAAAGGCATTTGATTTGGTCAGTCGTGAGGGTCTGTTCAAGGCACTAAAGAAGATTGGCTGCCCACCAACTCTTCTGTCCATTGTGGAATCGTTCCACACAGGCATGAAGGGTATAATCAAGTTTGATGGTGCAACTTCTGAAGAATTTGAAATCAAGAGTGGAGTTAAGCAAGGTTGTGTACTAGCTCCCACCCTCTTTGGAATATACTTTTCACTTCTACTGAAATATGCATTTCGTGATCAGGATGGTGGTATATACATTCACTCACGCTCAGATGGCGGCCTCTACAATGCTCAGAGATTGAAGGCTAAGACCAAAATTAGGAGGGTACTGATCAGAGAGTTGCTTTTTGCAGATGATGCTGCAGTTACGACCCACTCTGAGGAAGAATTGCAATGTCTACTATCTGCATTCTCCAATGCTTGTTCTGAATTTGGTTTAACAATTAGCAAAAAGAAGACACAGATTATGTCACAGGGTGCACATGGGGTACCATCAATCTTTATTGACGACGCCGAACTAGAGATAGTAGACCATTTTACATATCTAGGATCAGTGGTAAATAGCAAATTATCCCTAGATCAGGAAATCAACATCCGGATTGGTAAGGCAGCAACAACAATGAACAGGTTAAGAAAAAGAGTCTGGGAGAACAGGAAGCTTACTGCCAAAACAAAAGTCCTTGTCTATCAAGCCTGTGTCCTTAGTACTCTTCTCTATGGCAGTGAAACCTGGACAACTTACTCACACCAAGAGAACAATTTAAACAGCTTTCATATGCGGTGTCTGCGAAGAATTCTTGGTATTAAGTGGCAAGACAAAATCACAAATACTGAAGTATTGGAAAGATCAGGTTGTGTGACAGTTTATTCCATGCTCAGTCTTCGTAGACTTAGATGGATAGGACATCTTAGGAGGATGGATGATGGTAGAATACCAAAGGATATCTTTTTTGGTGAATTACAGATGGGTAAGAGATCTCAGGGTCGGCCTCTACTACGATACAAAGATGTGTGTAAGCGGGACATGATTGATACAGGCATTGATAATGCACATTGGGAGTAAGTCGCCGCTGAACGTGTTGCATGGAGGGCAAATATCAGAAATGGAATAAAGTCAAAGGAGAAAATTATTGCAGAAAAGTCACACACCAAGCGTTTGAGACGTAAGATGGTGCATGATGGTGGAAATGACCACGTGTTCACATGCACCCACTGTGAACGGACATTTACAGCGCAAATTGGCCTTATCAGTCACACTCGCTACCGCCATAGTTAAAAGTTATTATGCCTTTTTAAAGCACAAACTATCGTCTGTCAAGACGGCAAGGTGCCAATGAACTGCTTATACTACTTTCTGAAAGGGAATCTAGAAACTAATTTTTGGTCGGTGTGACGGTAAGCTAAAGTATGTCTGGATCAGTTTAAACCAGTAATTATATCGCTGTATTTAAGGTGCATTATTATAATACGAGGGTAGGGTAATAAGTAAGTCACAAATGGCTGTAGAAAAATAACTAAATATGATAACAACCTGAAACCAGTTTATTTGTATACATACATTGTCTCTTTATTTCTCAACATAATTTACACCAACATTGATGCACTTATCCCATCATTTTATCAGTCCTCCCAAACCAGCTGCATAGAACTGCGTGCTTTGTTTTCATTTGCCTGCCATCCCACAAAACTGTGTGACTTACTTATTGACTCGCCCTCGTAACTTTTTCTACCCAGCTATGCACCGCTTTACGGGATAAACATTTGTCAGCATAAACACTGAAAACCCACCTTGGCAGGAGATATTTCGCGAATGACGCCAAAGTTTAATGTGAAGTGAAAACGTGGTTTACCTTGTATTTTATCTCTGTAATGTTACATTCCCTAAACTCCAGTAATTGATGTGATATTTTCTGGGTGTGTTTTCTATTAAAGCAAGCCACCCAACAAATCCAGTACACTTGCCAGAATGGCCCCCAAACTCCAGAACATGTATTGCAAATGTGCCCTTTCTTTGATAACTTGGCTGCTCAAATCTAACCCCAAGAGAAACTGTGGAGTTCCTGTGACAACCTCCAACTGACAACTGGATTCATGGAGATAGTCCATTGCTTCGTTTAGAATGCTGAATGTAGGAAACTGATCATAGAAGATTAATGTTTTTTTTCCTTGTGCACTACAATTTTCTTCTTTTTATCCTCTTATTCAGGTTGCCCTGTGTCATCTAAACATGGCATCGGCAGTTAATGAGGACCGTTTTCAATTTCTGAATTCATTGGCTTCAGATTCAGAATTATCTGGCAATGTTCAGCTCATAGTACCAAAAGTGGATGTCGAACATGATAGCACTTCTCCACAAGGAGAAGTGGCAACATCAGATGACAGTGGTTTAGATATGGTTGAAGGAAACATGGAGTCCACCCTTTCACAGACAGAAAGCCAAGATTTATCCCAGACATTTCAGCCCCATCATTTGTGTAACAAATTAGATGATGTAGAAGATCAATCAGGTGGTGCTCTTAGAGACATCCTTAATATATGTTCATCAGACAACACAAGCATGCTTCATTCATACACTACAGATAAAGACAAATTAAACAATGCAGATGTGTTGTGTGAATTCTACAAAGCAGTAACTGATGGGTCACTAGATATAGTTGAAGAAATAGTGTTCACACATAATATTGACATTAACGTTGTTTTTACTGGAAGCATGTCATTTGTCACACGCAAACATTGTGGATGGAATGCATTGCATGTAGCTGCTTCTTATGGCAATGTGAAAACCATACAGTTCCTTCTAGCTCAAGGCTGTGATACAGAGGCTGTTACTCGCGAGAGTGAGACAGCTCTACACATTGCAGCAAAACACGGAGCCTCTGATGTTGTTTCTCTGTTGCTGGAACGCAATGTATTTCTACGTGATCGACAGAACAGCCAGGGTGTTACTGCCCTTCTGAAAGCTGTCTTGAATTCTCAGTACACATTCAAAGAGAATTACAGACGCTGTGTAGACCTGCTTCTAGGCGCAGGCTGTAATCCAAATATCCCATCAGTTTCAAAGGTTACAGCTTTGCACTTAGCTGTAGATAAAGGGGACTTTAAGTTAGTTGAAAAACTTCTACACTCAAACGCTAATGTCAACGCTGTCTGTGATCGTAACACCACACCTCTTACGCGTGCCTTGGTGGCAAAATTCATCAACACAAATATCATCACTGAGCTTCTATTAGCAGGAGCTGATACTTGTTGGAAAATGAACGAGCGGTCCACTCTTCACATTGCTGTGTCTCGCTGTGATGAAACTGTGGTTGAAACGTTTTTGAAAAGAGGTGCTGACCCTAACTGTCGGGATACATCAGGAAAAACTCCCTTATGGATAGCTGTAGAAGAAAATAATATCAAAGTAGTACCAATATTAGTTAAAGGTGGGGCTGATGTTAATTATGTTCGTGAACCACGATGTGTCTCATTGCTGTGTCAATCCATTAGAAACAACTCTGTAGACATGGTAAAACTGTTGCTAGATCTGGGCGCCTCTGCTTACACAGAGACTTTTATGTGGTCAACACCTTTGCATTTTGCTATAGATCAACAGAATATTAGCATAATAAAGGAGTTGCTTCGAGTGAACTGTCCACTGAATACCACAAGTAATGCTAAATTTTCACTGCGACCTATGACACCTATGCAAATTGCCATGGAGCTCGGCAATGTTGAGATTATCTGCTTGTTACTTCAGGCAGGCTGTAAGGTCAAAATGTCGTGGTTAAGGGAGGACAGACTCTCGCATGCTCTGGCTTGCAAACCAGATGCTGTGCGTCATATTCAGAAATACATATCTGACGTACCATCATTACTTCATCTTAGTTGCTTGAGTATACGTGAATATCTTAGAGATAGATTTAAAACAGCTGTGGAGGTTTTAACACAAACTGGTGTCATTCCACATAAAATTGCTGCTTACATTTCTCTTGCTGATATACTAGACTAATAATAATTGTTTCATTAGGTAATATAATTGATTTACAGGAAGGTCCCGCTATACGTCGCTTTGGTTTACATCGTTTCGCTATAACGTCATTGTCACAATGGGACATAACTTCACTTTACATCGCTACGTTCCGCCATAACATCGTCACCTGTGTTGCTATGCCGCGCCCTTGCGGAGAAACTTGCTAGCTTGCAGAGGAACTACGTAATGTTACAGCCATGGAACGTCTCCTTACTTACCATGCATGAATGCTGTGTGGCGAAAACTGTGGTCAGAATGTGTGCACGACTTTTGTGAATTTGATGACGTTCATGCTAGTCGACGACAGATCGCTAACTTAGCCACTAAACCTGGCTTTGAAGGGATGGTGGAAGCTGACATTGATGTGTTGCTTGCATCACATGGAGAAGATTTGTCTAATGAGGACCTAATGTAATTTGACATGCAGAGAGCTCAGCAGGAAGAGGAGCACCCTGTTGCAACCCCCACATCTCGAATGTTGACAGGTGAACGTTTGTCACAATTCTTTCAATTGATTGATGTGGCAATGGACATAATAAATTAGGGTGACCTGAACAGAGAACAGAGCTCCAGAGTGTTGAGAGCAGTAACAAGCGCCATCAACTGTTACAAGGAGCTTTACTTAGAGAAAAGGAAACAGGCTGTGCAGCAGACATTGGACACATTTTTTTGTTCAAGCAGAGAAGATCCAGGAAAAGAGGCAGGAAGAGGTTACAGTTTGATCCTCAGATGAAGAAGCAGAATTTAATGCCTCTATGTCCCAATAACTCTACCACTCACCCTCCAACCCACCTCTATTTACCCAATAAATATCAACAACCATCAAAATAAACATTACATAATACACTGTATTTCATTTAATTCTATGGGAAATTGTGTTTCGCTATACTTGTTTCACTTAAAGTCACGTTTTCCAAGAACGTAACCCTGACGTTAACCGGGGCCTTCCTGTATTAACATTCATTATTACATATTGCCATATCTTCATTTCAGTGCTGAAATATAGTCAGTATTTATGAGAAAATATCTAGACCCATGGATAACATCAGATGGAAGATGCATCACAGAGATAAAGAACAGAAAAGAACTGCATTATATCAAATGAAGAACATTTTATGCAATAAGTCCTTGTCATTATAGGTTAGAACAAGAATTCTTGCATGTTAAATAGAACCAGTTTTAACATACGGCTGCAAACCTGGACAACTGCGAATCCTGGACAATTAGTAAACAGGGAAAAAAATCCCAAGAAGTCTTGGGGATGTGGTTTTATTGAAGAATGCTGAATATTCAATGGGCAGCCAAAATGAGCAATCTGGACATTTTGAGGGATTCATTCATTCATTCATTCATTCATTCATTCATTCACTCAGTAGCATGTCCTTAACCTCGCTTCCATAACAACCTTCTGGAAAACCTCTCGATCATAAGCAAGATGTCCTGCGTCCGATACACCCATCTGGAGATCATCCGTCACATCCTGCACCCATCTTCTTTTTGGCATTCCTCTTCCTCTCTTCGCAGGCATATACCCCTCCATTATTGTTCTCTCCAAACTTTCGAGACGTTTCAAGTGACCAAAATATTTCAATTTTCTTTGTTTTATCTTTAATAGCCAACCTTCTTCAATATTCAGCTCTTGAAGTATGGATGCATTTGTTCTTTTCTTTACCCAAGACAACTTATCACAAACATCAGAAAGAGGCAGTCTTACATTTTTGGCCGCATTATGAGAAGACAAAAACTGGAACATGTTTTGACAGCTGGAGATTTGTGGAGAAAATGATTGAGGAAGACAGTGAGAGAAACTTCTTGACAATCTTGTATCATGGCACGGAATGGAGCGAATACATGAATTGATCCACACCATTAGAGATTGCAATTTGTGGAGCAACATGATCGCCCATGCCAGCCGGCAAGACAATTGATGATGATGATGATGATGATGATTTATGAGAACAAAAAGACTAAAATTTTAGATGATACAATATAACCGATGGACATGCAGGTGAAAGAAAATAAATCAGAAATTGTAAAGTCATGTGATAGGATCTTTGAAAGTCAGTTCATTGGCATGTTTGTCTTCATGCATATATAATAGTGGAAAGGCAACCATCAGATTAAGTAATGACGATGTATGGTAGTTTGAAGCAGCTATACATTAACAGGAAACTGAGGTTTAAGTATATGTTTAGCTGTTTATTATATCTGTAAATGTGATTATTTGACTCATGAGTTTATTTAGCTGAAGAAGAAAATTGCAGCTTTTAAATTTAAATGCTAAAAAAGTGTTACACTACCATGGACCAAGAAGAAAAAAAATTACTGACATTTTCTGAGATCTGAACATTGAAGAAAACTGGCTCAAAAACAGTGTGATGCTTGCTTGCTTATGTTCACTGGCTGTGAACTCCAGCGTGAAGTCCTGTATGCCGGATGAAGACATCCTGTTGTCCAACATCAGTGTGATGTCCTACAGGACCTGAGGTTTGCGTGAGTTTTTGTTGTCTCATGTCTGGCTTATTGGTGTGCAGACTTGTGGTTCCACACCGTGCAGGCAGACACTCTCAGACTTCGGAGGAATCAACGATCCTACTGACTTTAGCCAGGACCCCAAAGGGAACTGTTGCCCAGGACGCTCGGCGAGGACGTGTCAGTAGGTCTTGGCCAGTATAGAACCCAGCCTTAGTGCCTTGGAAACACCTCTGCGTCCCAACAGTGTCATGTCTCGGATACTGAAGTTCTGTGGTAATATCAAAAAAAGAGGAATGGAAGGCGTGGTACCTGGAAGGGGAAGCAGGTGCCGACCAAGATGAAGGTGGAAACAGGACACCATAGGCACGAAAATGCATGAGACGGGAAAACTTGCGAAGGATTGAACATCTTACTGCCAGCTTGTGATGAGAGGAGAACTTGCGAAGGATTGAACATCTTACTGCCAGCTTGTGATGAGAGGAGAACTTGCGAAGGATTGAACATCTTACTGCCAGCTTGTGATGAGAGGAGAACTTGCGAAGGATTGAACATCTTACTGCCAGCTTGTGATGAGAGGAGAACTTGCGAAGGATTGAACATCTTTCTGCCAGCTTGTGATGAGAGGAGAACTTGCGAAGGGTTGAACATCTTACTGCCAGCTTGTGATGAGAGGAGAACTTGCGAAGGGTTGAACGTCTTTCTGCCAGCTTGTGATGAGAGGAGGACTTGCGAAGGGTTGAACATCTTTCTGCCAGCTTGTGATGAGAGGAGAACTTGCGAAGGATTGAACATCTTTCTGCCAGCTTGTGATGAGAGGAGAACTTGCGAAGGATTGAACATCTTATTGCCAGCTTGTGATGAGAGGAGAACTTGCGAAGGATTGAACATCTTACTGCCAGCTTGTGATGAGAGGAGAACTTGCGAAGGATTGAACATCTTACTGCCAGCTTGTGATGAGAGGAGAACTTGCGAAGGATTGAACATCTTACTGCCAGCTTGTGATGAGAGAACTTGCGAAGGATTGAACATCTTTCTGCCAGCTTGTGATGAGAGGAGAACTTGCGAAGGATTGAACATCTTTCTGCCAGCTTGTGATGAGAGGAGAACTTGCGAAGGATTGAACATCTTACTGCCAGCTTGTGATGAGAGGAGAACTTGCGAAGGATTGAACATCTTACTGCCAGCTTGTGATGAGAGGAGAACTTGCGAAGGATTGAACATCTTACTGCCAGCTTGTGATGAGAGGAGAACTTGCGAAGGATTGAACATCTTACTGCCAGCTTGTGATGAGAGGAGAACTTGCGAAGGATTGAACATCTTACTCTGGCTCCGAAGGTTGTGGGTTCTATTCTGGGCCACGTCCTTCAGCTCACGAGTGCATTTTTCTTAGACTCCTGAGGGTCATCGCTGGAGCTATGAAGTTCGTGCTTTATGCGTCGCTTTCCGTGCTGCAGAAAGAGACTGAGCCATGTGGGATAAAAACCCGGTGCAATGAAATCGACCCTGACGACTTTTAAGCGACTTTTTTTTTTCTGGCAGCTTGTGATGAGACATGTATTCTGCAAAGGACTGGCTACATGATGATGATGATGATTTATTTGGCTGTAACTAGCCAGTGAGAAACGGACACTAACTAAATAAGCTGAACAGCGCATAAATGCCTTTGAATATAAATGTTATAGACGGAGTCTAAGAATATCTTAGATACAGAAAATAACAAATGCATCCATAAGACAAGATCTGAATATTGAAGAAGGTTGGCTACTAAAGATGGTAAAACAAGGAACATTGAAATATTTTGGTCACTTGAAACATCATGAAAGTTTGGACAGGCCAATAATGGAGGGGTATATGCCTGAGAAGAGTAGAAGAGGAAGGCCAGTGAGAAGATTGGTGCAGGATGTGGCAGATGATCTTCGGATGGGTGTACCGGACGTGGGACATCTTGCTTATGACCGAGAAGTTTTCCGTAAGGTTGTTATGGGAGCGAGGTTCTACAAAGGATATGTCACAGAATGAATGAATGAGCTGTTTCATTACAGTATAAAGTATATAAATTGTTCAGCTGGATGTTTCATGGTAGTAATACACCTGTGGTGTGCTACAGTGGGATGTTTCATAAACTGCACTAAGTATAAGGGCCAGAGCAATACTAGAAACTCCTAAAGTCATTTCAAAGTCTCATGGTCTTGAAAAATCCATCAAATCAAATGGAAACCAAAAAAGCAAATAAATGTAGACCCTGTGGTACCTAGAAAACTGAAAAGAATCAAAAGGAAAACTAAATACAATGTTCATAAAAAAAAAAATGTGCATATCCCTTACAGGACGTTGCAGTCGACATCAGCATTTTTCAGCTGCTGTTGATGTACTGGGCAAGATTACGCTCAGTAGTTTGCCATTGCTTTCTGAGTGACTGGCTCACATACTCCATAAGTTACCAACACGGCGAGAAACGCTACTGATTCTCACGCAGGTTACGTTACTCACGAGAATATATGGGATTACGGAGAAAGACGTTAACGCCTAGGCCAGGGAGACCAGCGTTCATCCAGTAATTATGAAGTGCACAGTTTAATGATAGTTCTGTTCAATTTGTGTCTGTATATAACTGAAGATGGATATTTTTCATCCATATTTAGCATATCCATGGAAGTATTCTTGAAATTTAAAACTTTGCCTGGTTGCTGGTTTCAGCATAAGTGACTAAATAAGCCCAAGTAAAAACATACCAGAATTGAGAACGATGTAGGTCAATATCAGCCTATTAAAAGAGGTGTGAGACAGGGATGTGTAATGTCTCCAGATCTTTTTTCCCTGTACAGTGAAAATATTTTCAGAAATATAGAAGATATGGAAGGAATAAACATTGGGGGACGATACATCAATTCAATTCAATTCAGTTCAATTCAATTCAACTTTATTTTAAAAGGGTTACAAATTGGGCACGCAGGCCCGTCTTACATTCGGCCATTCCAATCAATAACATTAGATATGCTGATGATACAGTCTTGATTGCAGACAATGAACAGGACCTGCAAAATTTAGTAGATGCGGTTGTTGCACACAGTGAACAACTAGGGTTAGAACTGAATATTAAGAAGACACAGATTATGGTCGTCACTGGGAAGAAGGAAATACCACAATGTGATATACGAGTAAATGGGCATATTCTTAAGCAAGTGAATCGATACAGTTATCTCAGCACAGTCATAATATCTGATGGGAGATGCCTTGAAGAGATTAGAACAAGAATTGCCATTGTGAAGGTAGCTTTTGTGAGATGAAAAACATACTGACCAATAAAAAGATCAATTAAAACGAGAAAAAGAGTGTTGAAGTGCAATAAAGAACCTATACTTTTGTATGGATGTGAAGCGTGGACAAAAAGCAGTCACGCTGAAAAACAGCTGATGGCTGTGGAAATGTGGTTTCTGAGGAAAATGCAAAGAATACCATGGACAGACAGAAAAACCAATGAACAAGTCCTTCGAGGAACAAATGAAGATCGTAAACTGATTAGGGTCATTAGATGTAGACATTTTTTGGGCATGTTATGTGAAGAAATTACTTGGAGAACTTGGTGACGACTAGCAAGATTGAAGGGAAGAGACAAAGGGGAAGACCGAGAAGTAAATACCTGGATGGTTTGGCCATGTGGCATGGTCAAGACAGGAACCCGGAGCTGATACACGACTCTGGTGATCGAGTGAGATGGCAGAACATGACCGCCCATGCATATCGGCATGGCACATGATGAATGGATGGATGGAAAAACATTGAATATCACTTGGATGAAAGTGAAAGTTATGCCAAGTGCAAGTTGTAAATTAGCGGTGTAGACTAGTTGGTATGACCAAAAGTGCATATCGGTTGGTTTTGTTTATGGATTTCTTTCTTTGTACACAGATATCTCTATAAGTGTGACCCATAAATCACACAATGAGAATCTCAGCTCAGTGCATGAACTCTCTAGCCATGGCAAGAATCCAAATATGTGTATACCATAATCACACAGGCTATAAATATTCTGTTTGTGGGTGGGTTTTCTGTTTCAAATTTAGCCTGGGGTAGCAGTTTATTCTGTCTGCTCTTTTCGATTTCTAACTGCCTGGGGATTTTAAAAGTGTTGCAGTGTGCACATGGCGTTCCAAGTTTGTTACCTTGGTCTGAGAAGGTTGGGTGTCAAATCCACTACCCTAGGATCAGAGGGGATATACCATTCTTTTCTTAGTTCGTAAAAACAAAGTTGACGGGGTCGACTTCATTGCACAGGGTTGTTATCCCATATGGCTCAGTCTCTTTCCGCAGCACGGAAAGCAAAAAATCCACACAGTCCAGACAGTGAAACGAACCAGATCTGCAAGACCATAAACAAAGATAAAGGTAATTCAATGTCCCAGGTGCTGCCATTGTGTGAAGTGTTGGATATTTACATATTGTAGATCATGGCATCATAAAGTGGGCGACAAGTTCCCTTCTTCATTGTGTTTTCTTCCCAGACAATTACCAGAAAGTCTTTTACATTTTCTGGTATCTATTTTATGAGTTTACTTCAGAGTAGTTGATCAGTATTAACTGATTCTCTGCCGTGAACCGAAAGGTCAGTTCAGTGGAACAGTTTTGCACCCGTGAACTGATAAGTTGGTTGGGTATAGATAGTGCGTTATTTGTTCCAATTCTCTTATTTTTGCTGCAATTTTTAGTGCTCCGGTAAATTAAAATTTACACAGAAAGATTTTGCTTCTGCCAGTGTGAAACAAGGTGCTAGGATCCATTTTTTTTGTATTAGAAAACGAGTGTTTAGAAGTTTGTTTTGATTTTTTTTTTACAAATGGCAACACCTTCTAGTTTGCGGCCTCGTAGATTTACATCAAATTAGAGTTTGAAACAAATTTAGATTATAGTTATTCAGATTTAAAGGATTTTGTGATAGATTCTAAAACTAATACCACATGCAGTAGTCAATTAGGTTATTTAATAGTAATTGAAAACAACACTAAAAGCGAAAGCTCGTCATAATATTAATATGATGGCACATGTCAAATTATGAATGCGCTAATGGGCCACATTTATGCTCCTAAATTTGTTTTGCCTATCATGAAGTATTTAAGGAGTATTTAAATAATTAAATTTAAAAGAATAATAATTATAACTAAACAGAAAATAGTGTTTGCATTATTCTTCTTAGTACAATCTACCTGGTGTAGATTGACATTTTCCATTTTGTGTAAAAATTATGTCCTTCAAAATATGTTTTAATTGTGTTTTATTGGTGTTTTGGAGCAGTTCTTGTGATATTATTGAAGACAAGTGGTGAATTTATCATTATTCAGTAAATGTAACTGGATTATCTTCAGCAGATTAAAAAATAACGCCTTGGTAAGTGGAAATTGTCATAATTGTCACTCCTTTAATTTAAATTATTACTAAACCTCTCATTATTGTCATAATATTTCCTAACCTATCAATTAATTATTAACACTGTCATGTACCCTGTGCAATCTCCTTTAATTTGATATATCATGCAGTATATCTACTACATTTTTAACCATTTTCACAACATACACCCCTACTTCCAATTTTCTGCCATGAATTTCTGTTTGGTCAGGACCCACTTTTTGTTTTGCAGGCAATCAGTTAAGTATTACTTTGTATTAATCCCACTGGAATTCCCAGTTCTATTTTTATCATTGCTGCTGTTTACAGCTTGTAGACATAACATTAAAGCCATTATATAATTGATACAATATTGTGGTCCCATGTCCTATCTTTTGAAGACTGAAATCCCAATGAAGTTGTTCTTCTTACTGCCTATGGAACCAGTGATTCCATGTAAGATTTGTTTGGTTACAGTGATCTTAGCATTTGAAATCCAAGGCCTTTCTTTAGTTGTCCATCTCAACAAAATCTGGTCACGGATGGTAATCATGATTGTGAAAATGAAAATGCTGAAACCTTACAGAACCAAGGAGTTGTCTGCACAGTGGGTTGGTAATATAGCTATAAAATATGCTAGACAGAATGACATGTAAAAGTGAATAGACCCCTTTACTGTCAATGGTGTGTCCACAATAAACAACTTTTAATAAGCATTTGATCCAGTTTTAAGAAATGAATTATGAACGGTTTATTTTTTTTTTTATTTGAGTGTCCATCAAATTATAAAATATACTAGTGGAAAAACATATGAAATAATCAAATATTCATGGACAATTTCTAGTTAAGGATTTAATTGTTCTTTCAGTATTTATTTCCGCAGAGGCTAGACTGTTGGAAAATATACACATAACATAATTTAGTTCATGGATATTCTCTACTGATGTGCAAGTTTGCAAAGTCATGTTTTCAGAAATACTGTTTCAGAATAAGAATGATTATTCACCATTTCATAGTATAGTATAATCATTCCAGGCGTATTGGTTTTACCTCGCCTCTGGAGTAAACTAGGCAGTCTGGGAGAGGGATCATGCTGTATGGTCAACACGTGGTCTCTAAATTCAGCCCAGGCTTTGTGTTATGGAGAGGTGTAACTCCATTTTACAAACTATCATCTGTCAAGACGGCAAGGTCCCAGTCAAGTAAAATCATGTTTTATTTAGCACAAATGCTTTAATATTGCACTATTGCCTGGTAATTTGTGCTTTTTTAATGTATAAAATATATGGTTGTTTCGGGATTTGAAATTTAAATATTGAGCACAACCCACTACTGGCAACGCCGATCGTCAATATGGAAGCACTATACTCGAGTTTCGCCCTCATTTGAGCTCGTCAGTAGTGCATATCCCTGACCGGATCCGGAAACAGTCCCGGATCACGCGTGTGAAGCGGGTGTGTAACCACGCGGCACACATTGGACACACCAAATTATCACAACAGAACATCACAATGCTACCCATCGTAGGCTATGCTCAAGATTGCCCAATCGCCGCGACCGACGTCCGTCAATCGATGGGACCCGAACGATCAGGACTTCTCACTGGCAAGGTGAGAATTATAAAATGGTATAAAATATAATTGTGGCATCAGTTGGAAAAAGGCCATTAAGAATGAAGTTGGATACCTGTAGCTATATTTTCTTTGTGTCAGCATAGGGGTTGTCGCTTATCCAATGAGAAGTAAGACACCTTCCCCCCTTCTGGGACAGTGAGGAAATTTACTACAGATGGTCACAATCACCTGCAGGAACTTTGCAGGTTTAAATTCACTAAATTACATATTCAAATCATAAGGCTTGTAATATAAAGTTATGCTGTTTCTGTGACACTGGAGGGCCACTATAGTGAATTTATCAAGCACACACTTTGTGCTCTGAAGGTCATGCATATGCGTTTTCTGATACTTGTCATTCAGTTCATGAATGCAGTTTTTTCAAAGACCCCCGTGGACCTTTACTGGAGCTATGAAGTTCATGCTTTATGTGATGCATTCTGCAAGCTGCTCTACAGAAAGATACTGAGCCACATTGAGTAAAACCCGGTGCAATGAAGTCGATCTTGTTGCCTTTAAATCCCATTTAAACTCAGCTACACAAAACTGTATGATTGTTTCAAGCTTTCCGTGACATCTGTGATGTGTATTTTTTTCCAGTTTTTTTGTGACAAATCCATTTCTGCATTATTGCCTGTATGTCATTTATTATTAGTATCCAAGAGTATCCATTTCTTTTACTAACGAATTCATTTAAATGGGAAATAATAAAATTGTGATATTTTACAAGTCGCATATGTCATTATGCATTTTTGTATTATAAACTTACAAGTATTTTCAATCGCTTTATTGCACAAATGGTAAATATTTTAATACATAGCTTGTGAAATTGTGTTGCTACCTCAGTGAATATTGACTATTGTAATGTATAAGTTTCCTAGTGTGATCTGGGAGTCAGAAATCTGTGTAATCTAGACCTGAAAGAAAAGATGTATGTTAGCTGAAGTATTTTCCTGGAGATTTTTTAGTAACTACATATGTCTTCTTCAAGCACATTGACATATGGCATGGGCAGTCATGTCTCACCACAAATTGTATTCTGTAGTACTGTTTAGCTTACATGCCATGGTGCCAAAAATATATCTTTTCTCTATGTTATCTTCTGTATATTCTTACATTAATAATTCCAGTTATTGTAAGTCCAGCTTGTCATTTGTTCTTCCTATTTTGTTGTTTTTTTTACAGTTGCTCGCTTTGAACTCAATCGTAGTCCATGCATGTTCTTCTACTTCTAGTGCACTGGACAGATTTTTACGTGTGGATTAGATTTCCCTATGACCAGTGTCACTGACCATCAATTCATATACACCGCTTCTAGTAGCACTCAACTGAATTTTGTGTTGGATTAGCTTTCCCTATTACCAGTGTCCCTCCCATCAGGCGAACCCACTCCGACTTCAGAGGTACTTGTCATTTTCATTCCCAAGTCAAGGACGAGAAGTCAACATTTTAGCCCAACTGAATGATGTAGGGATTGAACCCACTACCTCAGCATTAGCCCACCGGATGTTTAAGAACAAGTGCTCTTATCCATTCAGTCCTGCTGACCTTGCTCTATTTTTAACTTTAACTTGATCTCTGTGGCGAAATGTTCAAGCCTTCTGCCTCATGCTGAGAAGGCTGAGGGTTTGTTTTCTTACTCTGTCATTTTGTTCTGTGAGTGCAGTTCCTTCAAAAACTCCTGGAAGTTATTGCTGGGGCTTCTGGGTTTGTGCTCTGTGTGATGCTTTCATCCTTGCTGCCTTGCAAGGAGAGACCAGGCTATATGGGTTCAATCTCTTTGCAATAATGCAGACCCTCTTGCTTATAACCCCTTTTATAACTTAACCGCAAATATTTTCCATTTTCTTTTTATGTGAATGAAGAGTTTTACTTGTGCCCTGGCATCTTTTAGACAATTTTTGGTTTTCTTTTTCCCTTTCTTTCGTATTTTGTTATTTTTTTAACATTGTGGAGTTGATTACCCATTTTGTGTTCACTTCCCCTACCAGAGATGCCATCATCACTAGCACATTGACTGTTTAACAATGCCAGCTTCTTCTGATCAGACCAGTGAATCTGCTCATGATATACGAAAGATTCTGTATATTTTTTCCTCATTAACTACAGTGTCTACAGCCAGCTGTTTCTAGGTTTCCTTAAATACAAATACACTAAACACTATTCTTTAGAGACTCGGAAAGTTGCTTCGGGTGTAATGTTTACTTCTGTTTCCTTGTGAATGATTGAAACGATTCTTTGGTCTTATTAATTATGACATTGTCAAGCAGAAATCTTCTTCTGTAGACCCAGTGACTTTAGTTTCACGTGCACATGCTCACACACATACATATATCTGGTCTACGCTGTAACACGGGGAAACAACAAAATGAATGGATGTCAGCATGGCCAAATGGTTCAGAGCGCTTGTTCTTAAACATCCGGTGTGCTAATGCTGAGGTGGGGGGGGGGGGTGTTCAACCCCTACACCGGTCAGTTGGACTAAAATGTTGACTTCTCGTTCTTGACTTGGGAACGTTAATTACAAGTACCTCCGAAGTCAGAGTAGGTTCGCCTGATGTGGAAGGACACTGGTAATAGGGAAAGCTAATCCACATACAAAATTCAGTCGCGTGCTACGAGAAGTAGTGTGTGTAAGATCAAGGTGAACATGTGCCAAACAAACAAACATTAAACACAAATTACCACTGATGACTCCCTGCACCAGAATTCAACCATATTTGTTTCTACTTTCAAACATCTGATGACGACTCTGTGACCACATATCTGCCATCTCAGAGATCATCCAGTTTAGAGCTTTGATATTTTATTTAAATCAAGCTGACCCCTTATCTGTTGCTGTGGTATTTTATTCTTTTAGTTCCTTGCCAGATTGTTCTTCTGTGATCAATGTTTGCTATGTTTTGATTTGGCCGTGAGTAATTAACGAGCCAGTGCGCCTGAGGTCTTCACTGGAGTACCACAACTTGTCTTGTAGGGTTGCTCCTGGTGGCCAGGCTTCTATTCTCTGTCCACCAAATTCTGGACAGTTGTATATGAGTGCTCTAGAGTTTATTTTGGTACTCCACAGCTGTAAATAGCAGAGTCTCTGAAACAAATTTAGTGTGCTCTGAGTTTGCAGTATCCTGTTGTACGTCTGAAGATCCAGGTCTGTGGATTTTGGCCCAGCTTGTTGATGCTATCATGCAGTGGTCTTAATCTTCAATTTATTTTCTCCAATCCTTTAGTTATCTCCTGCCAAATGGGGGTCTTCATAGTGAAGTGGTTAAACTGTTGGTCTCGTGCTCAGGTGGTCATTGGTTCATTATCATACTCCATAATTTTGTATTTAAAAGCATTTTTATTTCTCAGAAACCCCTGGGGTTCGTCACCGGAGCTACTTTGTTCATGCTCTGTGCGAGGATTTCACAGGAGGTTAGCTGCTATGTAGAGAGTAACTGAGCTAAATGAAATTAAACCTGGTACAGTGAAGTCAATCTTCTTGCCTTGTAACTCCTTTTCTTGCCAAATTGTATCTAGGGATGTGTGTGTGTGCGATCTACGTTGTGTTTACATGATGGAGAATATATAAATGTTCATGAAATGGTGCAAGCATATATTAGTTGTTTTATTGTTTTGTTTAATTTTAGTTGTCCACATAAATTTAAACAACACATACTCCACACATGCATCCTCTCTCTCTCTCTCTCTCTCTCTCTCTCTCTCTCTCTCTCTCTCTCTCTCTCTCTCTCTCTCTCTCTCTCTCTCTCTCTCTCTCTCTCTCTCTCTCTTTCACTCTCTCCTTTCCTCCCTCTCTTCTCTCTGTCTCTCTCTTTCTCTCTCTCCCACTCTCTTTCTGTCTGTCTCTTCTCTTTCCTTGTTACAGAATTATCACGATTAGTGATGATTCTTTACCATATTAGATGCACTTTGATCTCTATAATAAGAAAGGCAAACATCGTCCTTAATACCATAATTATTTTATTAGCAATCCAAATCTTAGTCTAATCTTTGGAAACCTCAAACTAATCAGGTGTGATAAAGAGAGGATAAAATCCATAGAATCCTCCAACATTCAATAAGTGTAGTGAAGTTGCTCTCCTGGTCATGCAAGTGTTGATGATATATGTGTGTGTGTATGTGCGCTTGCTTGCTTTATACTCGGGCCTAGTTCATACATGCTACTTCTAATAGCACTAGACTGAATTGTGCGTGTGGATTGGCTTTCCCTTTTACCAGCGTCTCTTGCCATCACGCGAACTTGCTCTGACTTCAGAGGTACTTGTAATCTATGTCCCCACGTCAAGGATGAGAAGTCCACATTTTAGTCCAACTGACCAGTGTAGGGGTTGAACCTTCTACCTCAGCATCAGCACACCAGATGTTTTAGAACGACCTATCTTATCTATTCGGCCATGCTGACCTCTTTAATAAAATTGAGAGAAGTCTTGAACTAGCATTGAAAGCACATGTACTCAGGAAGTTGGTAATTGGTACATTTGAAATGCTAAAACAATAACTGACTGACTTTTGAATAGTTACAATTCGCTTGATGTAAAATGTGGCGGCAAACATAGACATTCTGTAATTTGGAATACCAGGCAGTACCAACAGAAAGAACATACGAGAAGCTATCACAGGCTGGTACTGACTGGCTTGGCCTCTAGTCCTCTCATGTTTGTTTTATTAACTAGTAACTGTAACGAGCAATGTGAAAAAGAGTGGTGAGATGCTGTACTTTTGTATGGATGTGAAGCATGGACAGTGAGCAGACAAGCTGAAAAACCATATGATGGATGTGGACATGTGGTTTCTGAGGAAAATGCAAATATTTTTTGTTCACGTTATGAGAAGAAATAAATTGGAGAACTTGGTGACAACTGACAAGATCAAGTCGAAGAGAAAGGGGAAGGCAGAGAAGTAAATACCTGGATAGTTTGGCCACGTGGCATGGTCGAGACAAGAACACGGAGCTGATCCACGACTCTAGTGATCGAGTGAGATGGCGAAACATGACCGCCCACGCTTACCGGCATGGCACGTGATGGATGAACGAGCTGCAATGCCTTATAATGGGCCAGCTGCTACATAGTAATCTTATATCACAATTACCACATGTTCGTTATCAACACAGACAGTGCTCACCACTAGTCACTGTATGTCTGTATGTGTCTCCTTCTTCAACCTTTCATCTTCCAGTGTAGTATAGGCCTTGAACCAACTCATGTCAAGCCCTTTGTAGACTTGTTTAGTACGGGTTAGATTTTATATTTAAAGGTTTCGACAGGATGAGGCAGACACCAACTCTCCTTAGTTGCCTTTTATAACATGCATGGTAGGTTAGTATAGTAGGACAGAATTGTGTATGTACGCTCCCTCGCTTTGAACTCAAGCGTAGTCCATACACACTACTTTTAGTAGCACTGGACTGAATTGTGCATGTTCATTAACTTTCCCTGTTATCAGTGTCCTTCGCCATCAGGTAAATCCACTCTGCATTCAGGGGTACTTGTAATTTACGTCCCCTAGTCTAGGACGAGAAGTCAGCATTTTAATCAAACTGTAGGATGTAGGGATTGAACCCCTTACACCCGCATCAGCACACCGGATGTTTAAGAACACGCGTTCTTATCCATTTGGACATGCTGAACTATAGAGAGAATATTATGCTTCTCTTAGGGGACATGGCAATATATGAGTGATTTGTGTGTACACTTTCTTTAAATAGCACCTTAATACCTAAATGTTAACCTAAATAGACCAGATTGAACGTGGCAGAAATGTATTTAGTTGAGAACATTTCTTTTCCAATCACATATCTGCATTACTGTTTTAGTTATTCAGATGAAAGCAGTATACATGTTAGCAAATTGTCTCGTTCTCAAGTTGTTTTGAAGTTGTATTTACACATCCTCATTGTTTATTTACCTGTACGATGTCTCCAGCAGTATGGTTCATGCCTTTTTTCTAGACAGACAAATGTGTCCAGTTGCAGTATGGAATCTGCTGTCACTTGTTCTCAGACCGTTGACTGGCACGTCTGCAGTACACTTTGGACCAAGTTGTTCCTCTCCTGACCTCTCTTTATCTCTCTCAGACTTCACTTGCTCATACACATGCAGCACACATACACAAGCAGCACACATGTTGACACATACACAAGCAGCACACATGTTGACACATACACAAGCAGCACACATACACATGCAGCACACATGTTGACACATACACAAGCAGCACACATACACAAGCAGCACACATACACAAGCAGCACACATACACATGCAGCACACATGTTGACACATACACAAGCAGCACACATGTTGACACATACAGAAGCAGCACACATGTTGACACATACACAAGCAGCACACATACACAAGCAGCACACATACACATGCAGCACACATGTTGACACATACACAAGCAGCACACATACACAAGCAGCACACATACACATGCAGCACACATGTTGACACATACACAAGCAGCACACATGTTGACACATACACAAGCAGCACACATGTTGACACATACACAAGCAGCACACATGTTGACACATACACAAGCAGCACACATGTTGACACATACACAAGCAGCACACATACACATGCAGCACACATGTTGACACATACACAAGCAGCACACATACACATGCAGCACACATGTTGACACATACACAAGCAGCACACATGTTGACACATACACAAGCAGCACACATGTTGACACATACACATGCAGCACACATGTTGACACATACACAAGCAGCACACATGTTGACACATACACAAGCAGCACACATGTTGACACATACACAAGCAGCACACATACACATGCAGCACACATGTTGACACATACACATGCAGCACACATGTTGACACATACACATGCAGCACACATGTTGACACATACACATGCAGCACACATGTTGACACATACACAAGCAGCACACATACACATGCAGCACACATGTTGACACATACACATGCAGCAAACATGTTGACACATACACATGCAGCACACATGTTGACACATACACAAGCAGCACACATACACATGCAGCACACATGTTGACACATACACAAGCAGCACACATGTTGACACATACACATGCAGCACACATGTTGACACATACACAAGCAGCACACATACACAAGCAGCACACATGTTGACACATACACAAGCAGCACACATACACATGCAGCACACATGTTGACACATACACAAGCAGCACACATGTTGACACATACACAAGCAGCACACATGTTGACACATACACATGCAGCACACATGTTGACACATACACAAGCAGCACACATGTTGACACATACACAAGCAGCACACATGTTGACACATACACAAGCAGCACACATACACATGCAGCACACATGTTGACACATACACAAGCAGCACACATACACATGCAGCACACATGTTGACACATACACAAGCAGCACACATGTTGACACATACACAAGCAGCACACATACACAAGCAGCACACATGTTGACACATACACAAGCAGCACACATGTTGACACATACACAAGCAGCACACATACACAAGCAGCACACATGTTGACACATACACAAGCAGCACACATGTTGACACATACACAAGCAGCACACATGTTGACACATACACAAGCAGCACACATACACAAGCAGCACACATGTTGACACATACACAAGCAGCACACATGTTGACACATACACAAGCAGCACACATGTTGACACATACACAAGCAGCACACATGTTGACACATACACAAGCAGCACACATACACATGCAGCACACATGTTGACACATACACATGCAGCACACATGTTGACACATACACAAGCAGCACACATGTTGACACATACACAAGCAGCACACATACACATGCAGCACACATGTTGACACATACACAAGCAGCACACATACACATGCAGCACACATGTTGACACATACACAAGCAGCACACATGTTGACACATACACAAGCAGCACACATGTTGACACATACACATGCAGCACACATGTTGACACATACACAAGCAGCACACATGTTGACACATACACAAGCAGCACACATGTTGACACATACACAAGCAGCACACATACACATGCAGCACACATGTTGACACATACACATGCAGCACACATGTTGACACATACACATGCAGCACACATGTTGACACATACACATGCAGCACACATGTTGACACATACACAAGCAGCACACATACACATGCAGCACACATGTTGACACATACACATGCAGCAAACATGTTGACACATACACATGCAGCACACATGTTGACACATACACAAGCAGCACACATACACATGCAGCACACATGTTGACACATACACAAGCAGCACACATACACATGCAGCACACATGTTGACACATACACATGCAGCACACATGTTGACACATACACAAGCAGCACACATACACAAGCAGCACACATGTTGACACATACACAAGCAGCACACATACACATGCAGCACACATGTTGACACATACACAAGCAGCACACATGTTGACACATACACAAGCAGCACACATGTTGACACATACACATGCAGCACACATGTTGACACATACACAAGCAGCACACATGTTGACACATACACAAGCAGCACACATGTTGACACATACACAAGCAGCACACATACACATGCAGCACACATGTTGACACATACACAAGCAGCACACATGTTGACACATACACAAGCAGCACACATGTTGACACATACACAAGCAGCACACATGTTGACACATACACAAGCAGCACACATACACATGCAGCACACATGTTGACACATACACATGCAGCACACATGTTGACACATACACAAGCAGCACACATGTTGACACATACACAAGCAGCACACATGTTGACACATACACAAGCAGCACACATACACATGCAGCACACATGTTGACACATACACATGCAGCACACATGTTGACACATACACATGTTGACACATACACATGCAGCAAACATGTTGACACATACACAAGCAGCACACATACACATGCAGCACACATGTTGACACATACACAAGCAGCACACATACACATGCAGCACACATGTTGACACATACACATGCAGCAAACATGTTGACACATACACATGCAGCACACATGTTGACACATACACAAGCAGCACACATACACATGCAGCACACATGTTGACACATACACAAGCAGCACACATGTTGACACATACACATGCAGCACACATGTTGACACATACACAAGCAGCACACATACACAAGCAGCACACATGTTGACACATACACAAGCAGCACACATACACATGCAGCACACATGTTGACACATACACAAGCAGCACACATGTTGACACATACACAAGCAGCACACATGTTGACACATACACATGCAGCACACATGTTGACACATACACAAGCAGCACACATGTTGACACATACACAAGCAGCACACATGTTGACACATACACAAGCAGCACACATACACATGCAGCACACATGTTGACACATACACAAGCAGCACACATACACATGCAGCACACATGTTGACACATACACAAGCAGCACACATGTTGACACATACACAAGCAGCACACATGTTGACACATACACAAGCAGCACACATGTTGACACATACACAAGCAGCACACATACACATGCAGCACACATGTTGACACATACACATGCAGCACACATGTTGACACATACACAAGCAGCACACATGTTGACACATACACAAGCAGCACACATACACATGCAGCACACATGTTGACACATACACAAGCAGCACACATACACATGCAGCACACATGTTGACACATACACAAGCAGCACACATGTTGACACATACACAAGCAGCACACATGTTGACACATACACATGCAGCACACATGTTGACACATACACAAGCAGCACACATGTTGACACATACACAAGCAGCACACATGTTGACACATACACAAGCAGCACACATACACATGCAGCACACATGTTGACACATACACATGCAGCACACATGTTGACACATACACATGCAGCACACATGTTGACACATACACATGCAGCACACATGTTGACACATACACAAGCAGCACACATACACATGCAGCACACATGTTGACACATACACATGCAGCAAACATGTTGACACATACACATGCAGCACACATGTTGACACATACACAAGCAGCACACATACACATGCAGCACACATGTTGACACATACACAAGCAGCACACATACACATGCAGCACACATGTTGACACATACACATGCAGCACACATGTTGACACATACACAAGCAGCACACATACACAAGCAGCACACATGTTGACACATACACATGCAGCACACATGTTGACACATACACAAGCAGCACACATGTTGACACATACACAAGCAGCACACATGTTGACACATACACATGCAGCACACATGTTGACACATACACAAGCAGCACACATGTTGACACATACACAAGCAGCACACATGTTGACACATACACAAGCAGCACACATACACATGCAGCACACATGTTGACACATACACAAGCAGCACACATGTTGACACATACACAAGCAGCACACATGTTGACACATACACAAGCAGCACACATGTTGACACATACACAAGCAGCACACATACACATGCAGCACACATGTTGACACATACACATGCAGCACACATGTTGACACATACACAAGCAGCACACATGTTGACACATACACAAGCAGCACACATGTTGACACATACACAAGCAGCACACATACACATGCAGCACACATGTTGACACATACACATGCAGCACACATGTTGACACATACACATGTTGACACATACACATGCAGCAAACATGTTGACACATACACAAGCAGCACACATACACATGCAGCACACATGTTGACACATACACAAGCAGCACACATACACATGCAGCACACATGTTGACACATACACATGCAGCACACATGTTGACACATACACAAGCAGCACACATACACATGCAGCACACATGTTGACACATACACAAGCAGCACACATGTTGACACATACACAAGCAGCACACATGTTGACACATACACAAGCAGCACACATACACATGCAGCACACATGTTGACACATACACATGCAGCACACATGTTGACACATACACATGCAGCACACATGTTGACACATACACAAGCAGCACACATACACAAGCAGCACACATGTTGACACATACACAAGCAGCACACATACACAAGCAGCACACATACACAAGCAGCACACATACACATGCAGCACACATGTTGACACATACACAAGCAGCACACATACACAAGCAGCACACATGTTGACACATACACAAGCAGCACACATACACAAGCAGCACACATACACAAGCAGCACACATGTTGACACATACACAAGCAGCACACATACACATGCAGCACACATGTTGACACATACACATGCAGCACACATGTTGACACATACACAAGCAACACACATACACAAGCAGCACACATGTTGACACATACACAAGCAGCACACATGTTGACACATACACAAGCAGCACACATGTTGACACATACACAAGCAGCACACATGTTGACACATACACAAGCAGCACACATACACAAGCAGCACACATGTTGACACATACACAAGCAGCACACATGTTGACACATACACAAGCAGCACACATGTTGACACATACACAAGCAGCACACATGTTGACACATACACAAGCAGCACACATGTTGACACATACACAAGCAGCACACATGTTGACACATACACAAGCAGCACACATGTTGACACATACACAAGCAGCACACATACACAAGCAGCACACATACACAAGCAGCACACATACACATGCAGCACACATGTTGACACATACACAAGCAGCACACATACACAAGCAGCACACATGTTGACACATACACAAGCAGCACACATACACAAGCAGCACACATACACAAGCAGCACACATGTTGACACATACACAAGCAGCACACATACACATGCAGCACACATGTTGACACATACACATGCAGCACACATGTTGACACATACACAAGCAACACACATACACAAGCAGCACACATGTTGACACATACACAAGCAGCACACATGTTGACACATACACAAGCAGCACACATGTTGACACATACACAAGCAGCACACATGTTGACACATACACAAGCAGCACACATACACAAGCAGCACACATGTTGACACATACACAAGCAGCACACATGTTGACACATACACAAGCAGCACACATGTTGACACATACACAAGCAGCACACATGTTGACACATACACAAGCAGCACACATGTTGACACATACACAAGCAGCACACATGTTGACACATACACAAGCAGCACACATGTTGACACATACACAAGCAGCACACATGTTGACACATACACAAGCAGCACACATGTTGACACATACACAAGCAGCACACATGTTGACACATACACAAGCAGCACACATGTTGACACATACACAAGCAGCACACATGTTGACACATACACAAGCAGCACACATACACAAGCAGCACACATGTTGACACATACACAAGCAGCACACATGTTGACACATACACAAGCAGCACACATGTTGACACATACACAAGCAGCACACATACACATGCAGCACCCATGTTGACACATACACAAGCAGCACACATGTTGACACATACACAAGCAGCACACATGTTGACACATACACAAGCAGCACACATGTTGACACATACACAAGCAGCACACATACACATGCAGCACACATGTTGACACATACACAAGCAGCACACATACACATGCAGCACACATGTTGACACATACACAAGCAGCACACATGTTGACACATACACAAGCAGCACACATGTTGACACATACACATGCAGCACACATGTTGACACATACACAAGCAGCACACATGTTGACACATACACAAGCAGCACACATGTTGACACATACACAAGCAGCACACATACACATGCAGCACACATGTTGACACATACACATGCAGCACACATGTTGACACATACACATGCAGCACACATGTTGACACATACACATGCAGCACACATGTTGACACATACACAAGCAGCACACATGTTGACACATACACAAGCAGCACACATGTTGACACATACACATGCAGCAAACATGTTGACACATACACATGCAGCACACATGTTGACACATACACATGCAGCACACATGTTGACACATACACAAGCAGCACACATACACAAGCAGCACACATGTTGACACATACACAAGCAGCACACATAAACATGCAGCACACATGTTGACACATACACAAGCAGCACACATGTTGACACATACACAAGCAGCACACATGTTGACACATACACATGCAGCACACATGTTGACACATACACAAGCAGCACACATGTTGACACATACACAAGCAGCACACATGTTGACACATACACAAGCAGCACACATACACATGCAGCACACATGTTGACACATACACAAGCAGCACACATGTTGACACATACACAAGCAGCACACATGTTGACACATACACAAGCAGCACACATGTTGACACATACACAAGCAGCACACATGTTGACACATACACAAGCAGCACACATACACATGCAGCACACATGTTGACACATACACATGCAGCACACATGTTGACACATACACAAGCAGCACACATGTTGACACATACACAAGCAGCACACATACACATGCAGCACACATGTTGACACATACACAAGCAGCACACATACACATGCAGCACACATGTTGACACATACACAAGCAGCACACATGTTGACACATACACAAGCAGCACACATGTTGACACATACACATGCAGCACACATGTTGACACATACACAAGCAGCACACATGTTGACACATACACAAGCAGCACACATGTTGACACATACACAAGCAGCACACATACACATGCAGCACACATGTTGACACATACACATGCAGCACACATGTTGACACATACACATGCAGCACACATGTTGACACATACACATGCAGCACACATGTTGACACATACACAAGCAGCACACATACACATGCAGCACACATGTTGACACATACACATGCAGCAAACATGTTGACACATACACATGCAGCACACATGTTGACACATACACAAGCAGCACACATACACATGCAGCACACATGTTGACACATACACAAGCAGCACACATACACATGCAGCACACATGTTGACACATACACATGCAGCACACATGTTGACACATACACAAGCAGCACACATACACAAGCAGCACACATGTTGACACATACACAAGCAGCACACATACACATGCAGCACACATGTTGACACATACACAAGCAGCACACATGTTGACACATACACAAGCAGCACACATGTTGACACATACACATGCAGCACACATGTTGACACATACACAAGCAGCACACATGTTGACACATACACAAGCAGCACACATGTTGACACATACACAAGCAGCACACATACACATGCAGCACACATGTTGACACATACACAAGCAGCACACATGTTGACACATACACAAGCAGCACACATGTTGACACATACACAAGCAGCACACATGTTGACACATACACAAGCAGCACACATACACATGCAGCACACATGTTGACACATACACATGCAGCACACATGTTGACACATACACAAGCAGCACACATGTTGACACATACACAAGCAGCACACATGTTGACACATACACAAGCAGCACACATACACATGCAGCACACATGTTGACACATACACATGCAGCACACATGTTGACACATACACATGCAGCACACATGTTGACACATACACAAGCAGCACACATACACAAGCAGCACACATGTTGACACATACACAAGCAGCACACATACACATGCAGCACACATGTTGACACATACACATGCAGCACACATGTTGACACATACACATGCAGCACACATGTTGACACATACACAAGCAGCACACATACACAAGCAGCACACATGTTGACACATACACAAGCAGCACACATACACAAGCAGCACACATACACAATCAGCACACATACACATGCAGCACACATGTTGACACATACACAAGCAGCACACATGTTGACACATACACAAGCAGCACACATACACAAGCAGCACACATGTTGACACATACACAAGCAGCACACATGTTGACACATACACAAGCAGCACACATGTTGACACATACACAAGCAGCACACATGTTGACACATACACAAGCAGCACACATACACAAGCAGCACACATGTTGACACATACACAAGCAGCACACATGTTGACACATACACAAGCAGCACACATGTTGACACATACACAAGCAGCACACATGTTGACACATACACAAGCAGCACACATGTTGACACATACACAAGCAGCACACATACACATGCAGCACACATGTTGACACATACACATGCAGCACACATGTTGACACATACACAAGCAGCACACATGTTGACACATACACAAGCAGCACACATGTTGACACATACACAAGCAGCACACATACACATGCAGCACACATGTTGACACATACACATGCAGCACACATGTTGACACATACACATGTTGACACATACACATGCAGCACACATGTTGACACATACACAAGCAGCACACATACACATGCAGCACACATGTTGACACATACACAAGCAGCACACATACACATGCAGCACACATGTTGACACATACACATGCAGCACACATGTTGACACATACACAAGCAGCACACATACACATGCAGCACACATGTTGACACATACACAAGCAGCACACATGTTGACACATACACAAGCAGCACACATGTTGACACATACACAAGCAGCACACATACACATGCAGCACACATGTTGACACATACACATGCAGCACACATGTTGACACATACACATGCAGCACACATGTTGACACATACACAAGCAGCACACATACACAAGCAGCACACATGTTGACACATACACAAGCAGCACACATACACAAGCAGCACACATACACAAGCAGCACACATACACATGCAGCACACATGTTGACACATACACAAGCAGCACACATACACAAGCAGCACACATGTTGACACATACACAAGCAGCACACATACACAAGCAGCACACATACACAAGCAGCACACATGTTGACACATACACAAGCAGCACACATACACATGCAGCACACATGTTGACACATACACATGCAGCACACATGTTGACACATACACAAGCAACACACATACACAAGCAGCACACATGTTGACACATACACAAGCAGCACACATGTTGACACATACACAAGCAGCACACATGTTGACACATACACAAGCAGCACACATGTTGACACATACACAAGCAGCACACATACACAAGCAGCACACATGTTGACACATACACAAGCAGCACACATGTTGACACATACACAAGCAGCACACATGTTGACACATACACAAGCAGCACACATGTTGACACATACACAAGCAGCACACATGTTGACACATACACAAGCAGCACACATGTTGACACATACACAAGCAGCACACATGTTGACACATACACAAGCAGCACACATACACAAGCAGCACACATACACAAGCAGCACACATACACATGCAGCACACATGTTGACACATACACAAGCAGCACACATACACAAGCAGCACACATGTTGACACATACACAAGCAGCACACATACACAAGCAGCACACATACACAAGCAGCACACATGTTGACACATACACAAGCAGCACACATACACATGCAGCACACATGTTGACACATACACATGCAGCACACATGTTGACACATACACAAGCAACACACATACACAAGCAGCACACATGTTGACACATACACAAGCAGCACACATGTTGACACATACACAAGCAGCACACATGTTGACACATACACAAGCAGCACACATGTTGACACATACACAAGCAGCACACATACACAAGCAGCACACATGTTGACACATACACAAGCAGCACACATGTTGACACATACACAAGCAGCACACATGTTGACACATACACAAGCAGCACACATGTTGACACATACACAAGCAGCACACATGTTGACACATACACAAGCAGCACACATGTTGACACATACACAAGCAGCACACATGTTGACACATACACAAGCAGCACACATGTTGACACATACACAAGCAGCACACATGTTGACACATACACAAGCAGCACACATGTTGACACATACACAAGCAGCACACATGTTGACACATACACAAGCAGCACACATGTTGACACATACACAAGCAGCACACATACACAAGCAGCACACATGTTGACACATACACAAGCAGCACACATGTTGACACATACACAAGCAGCACACATGTTGACACATACACAAGCAGCACACATACACATGCAGCACCCATGTTGACACATACACAAGCAGCACACATGTTGACACATACACAAGCAGCACACATGTTGACACATACACAAGCAGCACACATGTTGACACATACACAAGCAGCACACATGACACATACACATGCAGCACACATGTTGACACATACACAAGCAGCACACATACACATGCAGCACACATGTTGACACATACACAAGCAGCACACATGTTGACACATACACAAGCAGCACACATGTTGACACATACACATGCAGCACACATGTTGACACATACACAAGCAGCACACATGTTGACACATACACAAGCAGCACACATGTTGACACATACACAAGCAGCACACATACACATGCAGCACACATGTTGACACATACACATGCAGCACACATGTTGACACATACACATGCAGCACACATGTTGACACATACACATGCAGCACACATGTTGACACATACACAAGCAGCACACATGTTGACACATACACAAGCAGCACACATGTTGACACATACACATGCAGCACACATGTTGACACATACACATGCAGCACACATGTTGACACATACACATGCAGCACACATGTTGACACATACACAAGCAGCACACATACACAAGCAGCACACATGTTGACACATACACAAGCAGCACACATACACATGCAGCACACATGTTGACACATACACAAGCAGCACACATGTTGACACATACACAAGCAGCACACATGTTGACACATACACATGCAGCACACATGTTGACACATACACAAGCAGCACACATGTTGACACATACACAAGCAGCACACATGTTGACACATACACAAGCAGCACACATACACATGCAGCACACATGTTGACACATACACAAGCAGCACACATGTTGACACATACACAAGCAGCACACATGTTGACACATACACAAGCAGCACACATGTTGACACATACACAAGCAGCACACATGTTGACACATACACAAGCAGCACACATACACATGCAGCACACATGTTGACACATACACATGCAGCACACATGTTGACACATACACAAGCAGCACACATGTTGACACATACACAAGCAGCACACATACACATGCAGCACACATGTTGACACATACACAAGCAGCACACATACACATGCAGCACACATGTTGACACATACACAAGCAGCACACATGTTGACACATACACAAGCAGCACACATGTTGACACATACACATGCAGCACACATGTTGACACATACACAAGCAGCACACATGTTGACACATACACAAGCAGCACACATGTTGACACATACACAAGCAGCACACATACACATGCAGCACACATGTTGACACATACACATGCAGCACACATGTTGACACATACACATGCAGCACACATGTTGACACATACACAAGCAGCACACATGTTGACACATACACAAGCAGCACACATACACATGCAGCACACATGTTGACACATACACATGCAGCACACATGTTGACACATACACATGCAGCACACATGTTGACACATACACAAGCAGCACACATACACATGCAGCACACATGTTGACACATACACAAGCAGCACACATACACATGCAGCACACATGTTGACACATACACATGCAGCACACATGTTGACACATACACAAGCAGCACACATACACAAGCAGCACACATGTTGACACATACACAAGCAGCACACATACACATGCAGCACACATGTTGACACATACACAAGCAGCACACATGTTGACACATACACAAGCAGCACACATGTTGACACATACACATGCAGCACACATGTTGACACATACACAAGCAGCACACATGTTGACACATACACAAGCAGCACACATGTTGACACATACACAAGCAGCACACATACACATGCAGCACACATGTTGACACATACACAAGCAGCACACATGTTGACACATACACAAGCAGCACACATGTTGACACATACACAAGCAGCACACATGTTGACACATACACAAGCAGCACACATACACATGCAGCACACATGTTGACACATACACATGCAGCACACATGTTGACACATACACAAGCAGCACACATGTTGACACATACACAAGCAGCACACATGTTGACACATACACAAGCAGCACACATACACATGCAGCACACATGTTGACACATACACATGCAGCACACATGTTGACACATACACATGCAGCACACATGTTGACACATACACAAGCAGCACACATACACAAGCAGCACACATGTTGACACATACACAAGCAGCACACATACACATGCAGCACACATGTTGACACATACACAAGCAGCACACATGGTTGACACATACACAAGCAGCACACATGTTGACACATACACAAGCAGCACACATACACAAGCAGCACACATGTTGACACATACACAAGCAGCACACATACACAAGCAGCACACATTACACATGCAGCACACATGTTGACACATACACAAGCAGCACACATGTTGACACATACACAAGCAGCACACATACACAAGCAGCACACATGTTGACACATACACAAGCAGCACACATGTTGACACATACACAAGCAGCACACATGTTGACACATACACAAGCAGCACACATGTTGACACATACACAAGCAGCACACATACACAAGCAGCACACATGTTGACACATACACAAGCAGCACACATGTTGACACATACACAAGCAGCACACATGTTGACACATACACAAGCAGCACACATGTTGACACATACACAAGCAGCACACATGTTGACACATACACAAGCAGCACACATGTTGACACATACACAAGCAGCACACATGTTGACACATACACAAGCAGCACACATGTTGACACATACACAAGCAGCACACATGTTGACACATACACAAGCAGCACACATGTTGACACATACACAAGCAGCACACATGTTGACACATACACAAGCAGCACACATGTTGACACATACACAAGCAGCACATGTTGAACATACACAAGCAGCACACATGTTGACACATACACAAGCAGCACACATGTTGACACATACACAAGCAGCACACATGTTGACACATACACAAGCAGCACACATACACAAGCAGCACACATGTTGACACATACACAAGCAGCACACATGTTGACACATACACAAGCAGCACACATGTTGACACATACACAAGCAGCACACATACACAAGCAGCACACATGTTGACACATACACAAGCAGCACACATGTTGACACATACACAAGCAGCACACATGTTGACACATACACAAGCAGCACACATGTTGACACATACACAAGCAGCACACATGTTGACACATACACAAGCAGCACACATGTTGACACATACACAAGCAGCACACATACACATGCAGCACACATGTTGACACATACACAAGCAGCACACATACACAAGCAGCACACATACACATGCAGCACACATGTTGACACATACACAAGCAGCACACATGTTGACACATACACAAGCAGCACACATGTTGACACATACACAAGCAGCACAC
>OY992877.1:150009391-150091744 GCA_963921405.1 Cepaea hortensis | reverse complement strand
GCACACATGTTGACACATACACAAGCAGCACACATACACAAGCAGCACACATGTTGACACATACACAAGCAGCACACATACACAAGCAGCACACATACACAAGCAGCACACATACACATGCAGCACACATGTTGACACATACACATGCAGCACACATGTTGACACATACACAAGCAACACACATACACAAGCAGCACACATGTTGACACATACACAAGCAGCACACATGTTGACACATACACAAGCAGCACACATGTTGACACATACACAAGCAGCACACATGTTGACACATACACAAGCAGCACACATGTTGACACATACACAAGCAGCAGGACACATACACAAGCAGCACACATGTTGACACATACACAAGCAGCACACATGTTGACACATACACAAGCAGCACACATGTTGACACATACACAAGCAGCACACATGTTGACACATACACAAGCAGCACACATGTTGACACATACACAAGCAGCACACATGTTGACACATACACAAGCAGCACACATGTTGACACATACACAAGCAGCACACATACACATGCAGCACACATGTTGACACATACACAAGCAGCACATGTTGACATACACAAGCAGCACACATAACACAAGCAGCACACATGTTGACACATACACATGCAGCACACATACACAAGCAGCAACATGTTGACACATACACAAGCAGCACACATACACATGCAGCACACATGTTGACACATACACAAGCAGAACACATGTTGACACATAAACATGCAGCACACATACACAAGCAGCACACATACACAAGCAGCACACATACACAAGCAGCACACATACACAAGCAGCACACATGTTGACACATACACAAGCAGCACACATGTTGACACATACACAAGCAGCACACTTGTTGACACATACACAAGCAGCACACATACACAAGCAGCACACATGTTGACACATACACAAGCAGCACACATGTTGACACATACACAAGCAGCACACATGTTGACACATACACAAGCAGCACACATGTTGACACATACACAAGCAGCACACATGTTGACACATACACAAGCAGCACACATGTTGACACATACACAAGCAGCACACATACACATGCAGCACACATGTTGACACATACACAAGCAGCACACATACACAAGCAGCACACATACACAAGCAGCACACATGTTGACACATACACATGCAGCACACATACACAAGCAGCACACATACACAAGCAGCACACATACACATGCAGCACACATGTTGACACATACACAAGCAGCACACATGTTGACACATACACAAGCAGCACACATACACAAGCAGCACACATGTTGACACATACACAAGCAGCACACATACACAAGCAGCACACATACACAAGCAGCACACATACACATGCAGCACACATGTTGACACATACACATGCAGCACACATGTTGACACATACACATGCAACACACATACACAAGCAGCACACATGTTTACACATACACAAGCAGCACACATGTTGACACATACACAAGCAGCACACATGTTGACACATACACAAGCAGCACACATGTTGACACATACACAAGCAGCACACATACACAAGCAGCACACATGTTGACACATACACAAGCAGCACACATGTTGACACATACACAAGCAGCACACATGTTGACACATACACAAGCAGCACACATGTTGACACATACACAAGCAGCACACATGTTGACACATACACAAGCAGCACACATGTTGACACATACACAAGCAGCACACATGTTGACACATACACAAGCAGCACACATGTTGACACATACACAAGCAGCACACATGTTGACACATACACAAGCAGCACACATGTTGACACATACACAAGCAGCACACATGTTGACACATACACAAGCAGCACACATGTTGACACATACACAAGCAGCACACATGTTGACACATACACAAGCAGCACACATACACAAGCAGCACACATGTTGACACATACACAAGCAGCACACATGTTGACACATACACAAGCAGCACACATGTTGACACATACACAAGCAGCACACATGTTGACACATACACAAGCAGCACACATACACATGCAGCACACATGTTGACACATACACAAGCAGCACACATGTTGACACATACACAAGCAGCACACATGTTGACACATACACAAGCAGCACACATGTTGACACATACACAAGCAGCACACATGTTGACACATACACAAGCAGCACACATGTTGACACATACACAAGCAGCACACATACACATGCAGCACACATGTTGACACATACACAAGCAGCACACATACACAAGCAGCACACATACACATGCAGCACACATGTTGACACATACACAAGCAGCACACATGTTGACACATACACAAGCAGCACACATGTTGACACATACACAAGCAGCATACATACACATGCAGCACACATGTTGACACATACACAAGCAGCACACATACACATGCAGCACACATGTTGACACATACACAAGCAGCACACATGTTGACACATACACAAGCAGCACACATACACATGCAGCACACATGTTGACACATACACATGCAGCACACATGTTGACACATACACAAGCAGCACACATGTTGACACATACACAAGCAGCACACATACACATGCAGCACACATGTTGACACATACACAAGCAGCACACATGTTGACACATACACAAGCAGCACACATACACAAGCAGCACACATACACATGCAGCACACATGTTGACACATACACAAGCAGCACACATGTTGACACATACACAAGCAGCACACATGTTGACACATACACAAGCAGCACACATACACATGCAGCACACATGTTGACACATACACAAGCAGCACACATACACATGCAGCACACATGTTGACACATACACAAGCAGCACACATGTTGACACATACACAAGCAGCACACATACACATGCAGCACACATGTTGACACATACACATGCAGCACACATGTTGACACATACACATGCAGCACACATGTTGACACATACACAAGCAGCACACATACACATGCAGCACACATGTTGACACATACACAAGCAGCACACATACACATGCAGCACACATGTTGACACATACACATGCAGCACACATGTTGACACATACACAAGCAGCACACATACACAAGCAGCACACATGTTGACACATACACAAGCAGCACACATACACATGCAGCACACATGTTGACACATACACATGCAGCACACATGTTGACACATACACATGCAGCACACATGTTGACACATACACAAGCAGCACACATACACAAGCAGCACACATGTTGACACATACACAAGCAGCACACATACACAAGCAGCACACATACACAAGCAGCACACATACACATGCAGCACACATGTTGACACATACACAAGCAGCACACATGTTGACACATACACAAGCAGCACACATGTGGACACATACACAAGCAGCACACATACACATGCAGCACACATGTTGACACATACACATGCAGCACACATGTTGACACATACACATGCAGCACACATGTTGACACATACACAAGCAGCACACATACACATGCAGCACACATGTTGACACATACACAAGCAGCACACATACACATGCAGCACACATGTTGACACATACACATGCAGCACACATGTTGACACATACACAAGCAGCACACATACACAAGCAGCACACATGTTGACACATACACAAGCAGCACACATACACATGCAGCACACATGTTGACACATACACAAGCAGCACACATGTTGACACATACACATGCAGCACACATGTTGACACATACACAAGCAGCACACATACACAAGCAGCACACATGTTGACACATACACAAGCAGCACACATACACAAGCAGCACACATACACAAGCAGCACACATACACAAGCAGCACACATACACATGCAGCACACATGTTGACACATACACAAGCAGCACACATGTTGACACATGCAGCACACATGTTGACACATACACAAGCAGCACACATGTTGACACATACACAAGCAGCACACATACACATGCAGCACACATGTTGACACATACACAAGCAGCACACATACACATGCAGCACACATGTTGACACATGCAGCACACATGTTGACACATACACAAGCAGCACACATGTTGACACATACACAAGCAGCACACATGTTGACACATACACAAGCAGCACACATACACATGCAGCACACATGTTGACACATACACAAGCAGCACACATACACATGCAGCACACATGTTGACACATACACAAGCAGCACACATGTTGACACATACACAAGCAGCACACATACACATGCAGCACACATGTTGACACATACACATGCAGCACACATGTTGACACATACACAAGCAGCACACATGTTGACACATACACAAGCAGCACACATACACATGCAGCACACATGTTGACACATACACAAGCAGCACACATGTTGACACATACACAAGCAGCACACATACACAAGCAGCACACATACACATGCAGCACACATGTTGACACATACACAAGCAGCACACATGTTGACACATACACAAGCAGCACACATGTTGACACATACACAAGCAGCACACATACACATGCAGCACACATGTTGACACATACACAAGCAGCACACATACACATGCAGCACACATGTTGACACATACACAAGCAGCACACATGTTGACACATACACAAGCAGCACACATACACATGCAGCACACAAGTTGACACATACACATGCAGCACACATGTTGACACATACACAAGCAGCACACATGTTGACACATACACAAGCAGCACACATGTGGACACATACACAAGCAGCACACATACACATGCAGCACACATGTTGACACATACACATGCAGCACACATGTTGACACATACACATGCAGCACACATGTTGACACATACACAAGCAGCACACATACACATGCAGCACACATGTTGACACATACACAAGCAGCACACATACACATGCAGCACACATGTTGACACATACACATGCAGCACACATGTTGACACATACACAAGCAGCACACATACACAAGCAGCACACATGTTGACACATACACAAGCAGCACACATACACATGCAGCACACATGTTGACACATACACATGCAGCACACATGTTGACACATACACATGCAGCACACATGTTGACACATACACAAGCAGCACACATACACAAGCAGCACACATGTTGACACATACACAAGCAGCACACATACACAAGCAGCACACATACACAAGCAGCACACATACACAAGCAGCACACATACACATGCAGCACACATGTTGACACATACACAAGCAGCAAACATACACATGCAGCACACATGTTGACACATACACAAGCAGCACACATACACATGCAGCACACATGTTGACACATACACAAGCAGCACACATGTTGACACATACACAAGCAGCACACATACACAAGCAGCACACATGTTGACACATACACAAGCAGCACACATACACATGCAGCACACATGTTGACACATACACATGCAGCACACATACACATGCAGCACACATGTTGACACATACACAAGCAGCACACATGTTGACACATACACAAGCAGCACACATACACAAGCAGCACACATGTTGACACATACACAAGCAGCACACATGTTGACACATACACAAGCAGCACACATGTTGACACATACACAAGCAGCACACATGTTGACACATACACAAGCAGCACACATGTTGACACATACACAAGCAGCACACATGTTGACACATACACAAGCAGCACACATACACAAGCAGCACACATGTTGACACATACACAAGCAGCACACATGTTGACACATACACAAGCAGCACACATGTTGACACATACACAAGCAGCACACATGTTGACACATACACAAGCAGCACACATGTTGACACATACACAAGCAGCACACATGTTGACACATACACAAGCAGCACACATGTTGACACATACACAAGCAGCACACATGTTGACACATACACAAGCAGCACACATGTTGACACATACACAAGCAGCACACATGTTGACACATACACAAGCAGCACACATGTTGACACATACACAAGCAGCACACATACACAAGCAGCACACATGTTGACACATACACAAGCAGCACACATGTTGACACATACACAAGCAGCACACATGTTGACACATACACAAGCAGCACACATACACAAGCAGCACACATGTTGACACATACACAAGCAGCACACATGTTGACACATACACAAGCAGCACACATGTTGACACATACACAAGCAGCACACATGTTGACACATGCACAAGCAGCACACATACACATGCAGCACACATGTTGACACATACACAAGCAGCACACATGTTGACACATACACAAGCAGCACACATGTTGACACATACACAAGCAGCACACATGTTGACACATACACAAGCAGCACACATGTTGACACATACACAAGCAGCACACATACACATGCAGCACACATGTTGACACATACACAAGCAGCACACATACACAAGCAGCACACATACACAAGCAGCACACATGTTGACACATCCACATGCAGCACACATACACAAGCAGCACACATACACAAGCAGCACACATACACATGCAGCACACATACACATGCAGCACTCATGTTGACACATACACAAGCAGCACACATGTTGACACATACACAAGCAGCACACATACACATGCAGCACACATGTTGACACATACACAAGCAGCACACATGTTGACACATACACAAGCAGCACACATGTTGACACATACACAAGCAGCACACATGTTGACACATACACAAGCAGCACACATGTTGACACATACACAAGCAGCACACATGTTGACACATACACAAGCAGCACACATACACATGCAGCACACATGTTGACACATACACAAGCAGCACACATACACAAGCAGCACACATACACAAGCAGCACACATGTTGACACATCCACATGCAGCACACATACACAAGCAGCACACATACACAAGCAGCACACATACACATGCAGCACACATACACATGCAGCACACATACACATGCAGCACTCATGTTGACACATACACAAGCAGCACACATACACAAGCAGCACACATGTTGACACATACACAAGCAGCACACATACACAAGCAGCACACATACACAAGCAGCACACATACACATGCAGCACACATACACAAGCAGCACACATACACATGCAGCACACATGTTGACACATACACAAGCAGCACACATACACATGCAGCACACATACACATGCAGCACACATGTTGACACATACACAAGCAGCACACATACACATGCAGCACACATGTTGACACATACACAAGCAGCACACATACACAAGCAGCACACATGTTGACACATACACAAGCAGCACACATACACAAGCAGCACACATGTTGACACATACACATGCAGCACACATACACAAGCAGCACACATGTTGACACATACACAAGCAGCACACATACGCATGCAGCACACATGTTGACACATACACAAGCAGCACACATGTTGACACATACACAAGCAGCACACATGTTGACACATACACAAGCAGCACACATGTTGACACATACACAAGCAGCACACATACACATGCAGCACACATGTTGACACATACACAAGCAGCACACATACACATGCAGCACACATGTTGACACATACACAAGCAGCACACATGTTGACACATACACAAGCAGCACACATGTTGACACATACACATGCAGCACACATGTTGACACATACACAAGCAGCACACATACACATGCAGCACACATGTTGACACATACACAAGCAGCACACATGTTGACACATACACAAGCAGCACACATGTTGACACATACACAAGCAGCACACATACACATGCAGCACACATGTTGACACATACACAAGCAGCACACATGTTGACACATACACATGCAGCACACATGTTGACACATACACAAGCAGCACACATACACATGCAGCACACATGTTGACACATACACAAGCAGCACACATGTTGACACATACACATGTTGACACATACACAAGCAGCACACATGTTGACACATACACAAGCAGCACACATACACATGCAGCACACATGTTGACACATACACAAGCAGCACACATGTTGACACATACACATGCAGCACACATGTTGACACATACACAAGCAGCACACATACACATGCAGCACACATGTTGACACATACACAAGCAGCACACATGTTGACACATACACATGTTGACACATACACAAGCAGCACACATGTTGACACATACACAAGCAGCACACATGTTGACACATACACAAGCAGCACACATGTTGACACATACACAAGCAGCACACATGTTGACACATACACATGCAGCACACATGTTGACACATACACATGCAGCACACATGTTGACACATACACAAGCAGCACACATGTTGACACATACACATGCAGCACACATGTTGACACATACACAAGCAGCACACATGTTGACACATACACATGTTGACACATACACAAGCAGCACACATGTTGACACATACACAAGCAGCACACATGTTGACACATACACAAGCAGCACACATGTTGACACATACACATGCAGCACACATGTTGACACATACACAAGCAGCACACATACACATGCAGCACACATACACAAGCAGCACACATGTTGACACATACACAAGCAGCACACATGTTGACACATACACAAGCAGCACACATACACATGCAGCACACATGTTAACACATACACAAGCAGCACACATACACATGCAGCACACATGTTGACACATACACAAGCAGCACACATGTTGACACATACACATGCAGCACACATGTTGACACATACACATGCAGCACACATACACATGCAGCACACATGTTGACACATACACATGCAGCACACATGTTGACACATACACATGCAGCACACATACACAAGCAGCACACATGTTGACACATACACATGCAGCACACATACACAAGCAGCACACATGTTGACACATACACAAGCAGCACACATACACAAGCAGCACACATACACAAGCAGCACACATGTTGACACATACACAAGCAGCACACATGTTGACACATACACAAGCAGCACACATGTTGACACATACACAAGCAGCACACATGTTGACACATACACAAGCAGCACACATGTTGACACATACACAAGCAGCACACATGTTGACACATACACAAGCAGCACACATACACAAGCAGCACACATGTTGACACATACACAAGCAGCACACATGTTGACACATACACATGCAGCACACATGTTGACACATACACAAGCAGCACACATACACAAGCAGCACACATACACATGCAGCACACATGTTGACACATACACAAGCAGCACACATGCAGCACACATGCAGCACACATGTTGACACATACACATGCAGCACACATGTTGACACATACACAAGCAGCACACATACACATGCAGCACACATGTTGACACATACACAAGCAGCACACATGTTGACACATACACATGTTGACACATACACAAGCAGCACACATGTTGACACATACACAAGCAGCACACATACACATGCAGCACACATGTTGACACATACACAAGCAGCACACATGTTGACACATACACATGCAGCACACATGTTGACACATACACAAGCAGCACACATACACATGCAGCACACATGTTGACACATACACAAGCAGCACACATGTTGACACATACACATGTTGACACATACACAAGCAGCACACATGTTGACACATACACAAGCAGCACACATGTTGACACATACACAAGCAGCACACATGTTGACACATACACAAGCAGCACACATGTTGACACATACACAAGCAGCACACATGTTGACACATACACATGCAGCACACATGTTGACACATACACAAGCAGCACACATGTTGACACATACACATGTTGACACATACACAAGCAGCACACATGTTGACACATACACATGTTGACACATACACATGCAGCACACATGTTGACACATACACAAGCAGCACACATGTTGACACATACACATGCAGCACACATGTTGACACATACACAAGCAGCACACATGTTGACACATACACATGTTGACACATACACAAGCAGCACACATGTTGACACATACACATGCAGCACACATGTTGACACATACACAAGCAGCACACATACACATGCAGCACACATACACAAGCAGCACACATGTTGACACATACACAAGCAGCACACATGTTGACACATACACAAGCAGCACACATACACATGCAGCACACATGTTGACACATACACAAGCAGCACACATACACATGCAGCACACATGTTGACACATACACAAGCAGCACACATGTTGACACATACACATGCAGCACACATGTTGACACATACACATGCAGCACACATACACATGCAGCACACATGTTGACACATACACATGCAGCACACATGTTGACACATACACATGCAGCACACATACACAAGCAGCACACATGTTGACACATACACATGCAGCACACATACACAAGCAGCACACATGTTGACACATACACAAGCAGCACACATGTTGACACATACACAAGCAGCACACATACACAAGCAGCACACATACACAAGCAGCACACATGTTGACACATACACAAGCAGCACACATGTTGACACATACACAAGCAGCACACATGTTGACACATACACAAGCAGCACACATGTTGACACATACACAAGCAGCACACATGTTGACACATACACAAGCAGCACACATGTTGACACATACACAAGCAGCACACATACACAAGCAGCACACATGTTGACACATACACAAGCAGCACACATGTTGACACATACACATGCAGCACACATGTTGACACATACACAAGCAGCACACATACACAAGCAGCACACATACACAAGCAGCACACATACACATGCAGCACACATGTTGACACATACACATGCAGCACACATACACAAGCAGCACACATGTTGACACATACACATGCAGCACACATGTTGACACATACACATGCAGCACACATGTTGACACATACACATGCAGCACACATGTTGACACATACACATGCAGCACACATGTTGACACATACACATGCAGCACACATGTTGACACATACACATGCAGCACACATGTTGACACATACACAAGCAGCACACATGCAGCACACAAGCAGCACACATACAAAAGCAGCACACATGTTGACAACTACATATTTCAAATACTGTAACACGGTAGGTCAGCTTGGCCGAATAGATAAGAACGTATGTTCTTAAATATCCGGTGTGCTGATGCCAAGGTAAGGGGCTCAACTCCTACACTGGACACTTGGACTAAAATGTTGACCTTTCTTCCTTGACTTGGGGACGTTAATTACAAGTAACTCTGAAGTCGGAGTGGGTTCGCCTGATGACGAGGGACACTGTTAATAGGTACAGCTAATCCATACGCAGAATTATTCAGTTCAGCACTACTAGAAGTAGTGTGTATGGACTGCGCTTTAATTCAAAGCGAGCGAGCGCAACAACAACAACACCAACAAAAATACATTAACAAATGTACACGAGAGAAAGGTTTTAAAAACAATGCATTTCTTCATTGTCAGCATGTGATAACCTGTGCTGGAGGTATGTGTGAGAAAACATGTGTCTGTGATCTCCATATAGTATCCTGGATATTTCCCTAATTTAGATTGTTAAAATGTGACATAGTTATGCATGTGTTTGTGTGTCTGTCAGAAGTTTTTAAAGTATGTTTCATTCCATGTGATCTTTCTGTCTTCTCTACATTTACAGATCTGTGAGTATCACTTTTGGTTATAGTGTTTTGAATTCTGCATACCATTGTCTTTCCTTCGTGTTTAATGTGTCCCTGATTCGTTTTTAGACACATGTTCATGTTAGACGGCTTAGTTGTTAACGCACTTGCTTGTGAAAACAGTGGTAAGGATTGAAGTCATAACATAAATTCTTTCTGGGCTGTACGTTTCTAGGTGTCAACCCAGCTTCATAAAATCATCATCATCAATCAAGTGCCGTGGTGATAGGTGTGGACCTGTCATGGTTTCCCATTCCACACGACCACCAGTCTTGGATCAGGTCAGGCTTTTTCTCTACTGTGAGAGGCTGCTCCCATTTGTGTCATTTATCTTAAACTATGCTAGTTGTTGAATTATAATTGACTATGCATCTGTAAAGAAAGTAGTCTGTCGTTGCTTTCCTCGTTAGCAGTGACCATACTGGTTGGTGAACGCAGCCATTGTCTCTATAAATGATCCTCTCGTTTTACACTGATTTTATTCTCAAAAGATTCGGGACGCTAGAATCAAAATGTTCTGGAATAATTATCTATCTACTGCTGGGGATTGAACCCAGATCACTGCCAATATTAAGAACATTATTGACTGCAGAAATATAGAGTAATATAAATTGGAGATTGAAAACAAAACGGTATGTTAAGATCATGCAGAGACGCAACAAGTATAAACTCGTACTCGTATACTATACTTCACAAAGACGCCAGGTCAGCTGAATACAGTAACATAAGCTAGTATACTATACTTCACAAAGACGCCGGGTCAGCTGAAGACAGTAACATAAGCTAGTATACTATACTTCACAAAGACGCCGGGTCAGCTGAATACAGTAACATAAGCTAGTATACTTATACTTCACAAAGACGCCAGGTCAGCTGAATACAGTAACATAAGCTAGTATACTATACTTCACAAAGACGCCGGGTCAGCTGAATACAGTAACATAAACTAGTATACTATACTTCACAAAGACGCCAGGTCAGCTGAATACAGTAACATAAGCTAGTATACTATACTTCACAAAGACGCCGGGTCAGCTGAAAACAGTAACATAAGCTAGTATACTATACTTCACAAAGACGCCGGGTCAGCTGAATACAGTAACATAAGCTAGTATACTTATACTTCACAAAGACGCCGGGTCAGCTGAATACAGTAACATAAACTAGTATACTATACTTCACAAAGACGCCAGGTCAGCTGAATACAGTAACATAAACTAGTATACTATACTTCACAAAGACGCCGGGTCAGCTGAATACAGTAACATAAACTAGTATACTATACTTCACAAAGACGCCAGGTCAGCTGAATACAGTAACATAAACTAGTATACTATACTTCACAAAGACGCCGGGTCAGCTGAATACAGTAACATAAACTAGTATACTATACTTCACAAAGACGCCAGGTCAGCTGAATACAGTAACATAAACTAGTATACTATACTTCACAAAGACGCCAGGTCAGCTGAATACAGTAACATAAGCTAGTATACTATACTTCACAAAGACGCCGGGTCAAGTGAATACAGTAACATAAGCTAGTATACTATACTTCACAAAGACGCCGGGTCAGGTGAATACAGTAACATAAGCTAGTATACTATACTTCACAAAGACGCCGGGTCAGCTGAATACAGTAACATAAGCTAGTATACTATACTTCACAAAGACGCCAGGTCAGGTGAATACAGTAACATAAGCTAGTATACTATACTTCACAAAGACGCCGGGTCAGGTGAATACAGTAACATAAGCTAGTATACTATACTTCACAAAGACGCCAGGTCAGCTGAATACAGTAACATAAGCTAGTATACTATACTTCACAAAGACGCCGGGTCAGCTGAATACAGTAACATAAGCTAGTATACTATACTTCACAAAGACGCCAGGTCAGCTGAATACAGTAACATAAGCTAGTATACTATACTTCACAAAGACGTCGGGTCAGGTGAATACAGTAACATAAACTAGTATACTATACTTCACAAAGACGCCAGGTCAGCTGAATACAGTAACATAAGCTAGTATACTATACTTCACAAAGACGCCGGGTCAGCTGAATACAGTAACATAAGCTAGTATACTATACTTCACAAAGACGCCGGGTCAGGTGAATACAGTAACATAAGCTAGTATACTATACTTCACAAAGACGCCGGGTCAGCTGAATACAGTAACATAAACTAGTATACTATACTTCACAAAGACGCCGGGTCAGCTGAATACAGTAACATAAACTAGTATACTATACTTCACAAAGACGCCGGGTCAGGTGAATACAGTAACATAAGCTAGTATACTATACTTCACAAAGACGTCGGGTCAGGTGAATACAGTAACATAAACTAGTATACTATACTTCACAAAGACGCCAGGTCAGCTGAATACAGTAACATAAGCTAGTATACTATACTTCACAAAGACGCCGGGTCAGCTGAATACAGTAACATAAGCTAGTATACTATACTTCACAAAGACGCCGGGTCAGGTGAATACAGTAACATAAGCTAGTATACTATACTTCACAAAGACGCCGGGTCAGCTGAATACAGTAACATAAACTAGTATACTATACTTCACAAAGACGCCGGGTCAGCTGAATACAGTAACATAAACTAGTATACTATACTTCACAAAGACGCCGGGTCAGGTGAATACAGTAACATAAGCTAGTATACTATACTTCACAAAGACGTCGGGTCAGGTGAATACAGTAACATAAACTAGTATACTATACTTCACAAAGACGCCAGGTCAGCTGAATACAGTAACATAAGCTAGTATACTATACTTCACAAAGACGCCGGGTCAGCTGAATACAGTAACATAAGCTAGTATACTATACTTCACAAAGACGCCGGGTCAGGTGAATACAGTAACATAAGCTAGTATACTATACTTCACAAAGACGCCGGGTCAGCTGAATACAGTAACATAAACTAGTATACTATACTTCACAAAGACGCCGGGTCAGGTGAATACAGTAACATAAACTAGTATACTATACTTCACAAAGACGCCGGGTCAGCTGAAAACAGTAACATAAACTAGTATACTATACTTCACAAAGACGCCGGGTCAGCTGAATACAGTAACATAAACCCCACCAGTCTTGGAAGGCTAGCACATTAAGCACTATGCTACCATGGCTTCTTGCTAAACCTTATTGTTTCTAATAAACCCTCCCTCCATTCTTTTTTTCATTTCACTGTACTATTCTTCTATGTGGTTATACAGATAATTAAAATTATAATCAGAACAAAATCAACACAATAAGTTCTGCTGTAACATCAATGCTTGGTAACAACACTCCATATTTTGCATCTCGTTCTTTAAGACTTATCCATGTACGTGTATTCTGATATTTACTTTTCTTATGTCTTATTTGGGTGTAGATCTATTAATTTGTTTGTCTAGTCAACTATGCAACTTTTTTTTTTATTTTCTCGAAGCTTCTGAAATATATTTTCTTTTTTTTTTTCTCATAGAAATAAACTTGTTTAGTTAATAATCCATGCCACAACATCATTGATGTTCAGGGTTTGCTTTTAACTGTAATCCAGTCGTGTGCCAGTTGAATGCATACAGTGTCAATAAAACAGTGTAACCGCATGATTCTGTCTGTGTTTAGTGTTAAATCATGCCAGCTAGACAGGCAAACTGGCAAGAAGTAATTCAATACGAGTGAATAGATACCGTCAGAGTGAGTCAGAGGATTGACAAGCTGGTGATAAAGATTTTAGGCAAACAGTAGTTAGGTGAATGAAAGAATAGGCAGGCAGGCAGGTAGAGAGATAGACAGACATACAGATAGATAAAGAGACAGACAGGCACATAGATGTATTTAGGTAGGTAGATGGGTGATTAGATCAATTGTAACGAGTTCACCTTGGGTAGTGAGAGTGAACCACACCCGAGGTGTCTCTGGCACTCTCGTGTATACTAGCCCCAGGGGTTGGATAGGCAGATACACATTTTTACTCTGTGGTTGATCTCATATTAGTTAATTATGTCTACAAGCCCCTCCAGATTCTAGACCCCCACTAACTACCTACTCCTGTGGAACAATGAACACTTAGGCATCGTCCGAGACCACACTCAATCATTATACAAAGAGCAAGTCAACTTACATAAAGTTTATTCTACCCTTGAGAATATAGAACTGAAATGAACATCCTGATAGAATAATCTATTTACACAAATAGAAGATAGAGTAGAGACAGAATCAGAGATATGCTTGTCATCATCAGGTGGGGTTCCAAATGTTGCTGTATGTAGCCGAGGCGCGGTGTTGGGGTGAGCGCCCAACATTGCTCAAATACCTCAATGGCTCGTGAATACATAACCTATGCAGCAAAAGTCCAACTCCTGGCCTTCACGTGGCGGACCTGTTTAAACTAACAGGAGAAGGGGCGACGGCGAGTCTCTGGCGCCGGAAAATAACCAGTATGCTCTAGATGTGTATGCACGTACATGCATGCGCAGACTGGTGTGTGCGCGCGTACACATCTACACTCGAGTGAGACCACAGTCTGCTCTAGCAAAGAAAGGTGCTGAAGACGGAGGCAACCAGCCAAGAGGCGCACCACAGAAATCAGGATATCACGCAAAATGGAATATGTCGACTACTGCTAATCGTTATGGTGCTCGCCCTGCTTTGGACCCCCAGGCAGGTGCAGTGCCGGGCCCTATGTCTCGAAAGGGTCCAACCCCAACTACTGGAGGTCCTTCTCGGATGTCCTGTGGAGCCAGGGGACATGAGAATAGGACGACTGGCCATACTAAACGAAGACTTAAAATAATGCACTGGAATGCGGAGGGAGTCAGCAACAAAAAAATAGAATTAGAAAAAATCTTGGACCAAAAAAAAGTAAGCATATGTTGCTTGCAAGAAACTCACCTCAATGAAAATATAGCCTTCAAAATCAGAGGCTACCAGTGTTACCGATCTGACCGAAAGAACAGGCGAAAAGGTGGGATACTGACCCTTGTAAGAAATAACATCATGGCTTCCCAAATCAAAGTCTACATGGAAGGGGCTGAGTATCAGACACTTAAACTCAAGACAGGTAATACAGATCTACATCTGATCAATTACTACTGTCCAAGTGACCGCCCACAGGCACTGGACACTCTACCACTAAAAGAAAAAATGATTGTGTTTGGCGATTTCAACAGCCACTCGCAGAGCTGGGGCTATGATCACATGGACCAGAGAGGAGAGAGACTGGAAGACTGGCAGGATGAGAATAGATTCATGTTGATTAACAAGCCGTCCGACCCACATACTTTCTACTCGAGATCATGGCACTCTACAACTACACCTGACCTGGCTTTTCATTCACCAGACCTGGAGTGGAACATTACACGAACTGTTGGGAAACAACTTGGTGGCAGTGACCATCGGCCAGTCTTTCTAACCGTAGAAAATGAGCTTGTAAGTGAAAGCAGCACCCTCTCGAGGTGGAACTACAAGAAAGCAGACTGGGCAATGTACAAGCATCGCACCAGCATACTGGTTAGAAACCTGAACACTGAGAAAGACATAAATAAAGCAGTTGAAGAGTTTGGGAAATGCATACTACAGGCAGCGCGAGAAACAGTACCAAGAGGAGCCCGTAAACAATATAAACCCTACTGGAGTAGTGAACTGGAACAGTTGCATAATGATGTTGAAGTGTGTAGAAAGCAAGCAGAGGCCACACCCAGCCAAGAGCACCACAATAAATTCCAGCATGCAAAAGCCAAATTTCAAAGGGCCAAGCTGCAGGCTAGACGGAAAAGCTGGCAGGAGAAAACGGAGTCTCTTAACTTTGAAAGAGACACAAGGAAATTGTGGAAGCTAATAAAACAGCTTAATGACGAGGGCACAGGGAGAAACTCAAAAAATTGCACTACATAAAGATGGAAAAATCTTAACAAGAAAGCAAGCAGCTGACCATTTTGCGGACTCGTTCGCACAAGATAGCAATATCAAAATTAGTCCAGAGAAACAACAAGAGATTCGAGAGAAACGACAACATACAGGACAGAAGGAAATAGTACATGAGGTTCTGGAGGCACCCATCACAATCAGCGAACTTGAGCTAGCCATATCAAAACTGAAAATGAGAAAGTCACCAGGAGCTGATGGTATCTCCAATGAAATGATCAGGAACCTAGGAACAGAGGCCAAAACAAAGCTGTTGCAGATCTTCAATAACAGCTGGACCTTAGGCAGTGTTCCACTGGAGAGAAGCAATCATGATACCCCTCCTAAAATCAGGGAAAGATGGTTCCATTGCCTCTAGCTACAGACCAATTAGCCTCACCAGCTGTCTCTGCAAAACACTGGAGCGCATCATCAATCACAGACTGCAGTGGTACATTGAAAGTAAAAACATCCTTGTGCCACAGCAGGCTGGCTTTAGGCAGTGCTACTCTACGGAAGATCAGACAACCTACCTCTCTCAAGAGATTGAGGATGCATTCCAAGAGAAGAAGCTGGTGCTTGCGGCATGGATAGATCTGAAGAAAGCCTTTGACAAAGTCTGGAAAGAAGGTCTGATGAAGAAACTGAGAAACTGCAAAGTCAATGGAAGAATGTACAAATGGGTGAAAGCATACTTGCACAACAGAAGAGCCCGAGTACAGATAGACGGACTCAAGAGCAAGAAAGTACTACTGCGTCACGGTGTCCCCCAGGGCGGAGTCTTGTCCCCCACACTTTTTCTAATCTTCATCAATGATCTTGTTGCTCACCTACCGCATGGAATTAAAGCGGCAATGTACGCCGATGACCTGGTTCTATGGAGCACAAATGAATATGCATCAGTGGCCACCAGATTGCTACAAAGAGCTGTAGATACATTTGCTGCATGGGCAAATAGATGGTGTGTCAGCATAAACACTGACAAGTGCAGCCTATTTACCCTCTCTCCAAAACAAAAGGCAGGGATCATCCAGATAAATGGAACACCCCTAAGAGAAGATAAAGAACCAACATACCTTGGAGTAACATTTGATGGCAAGCTGACATGGAGAAAGCACATCAACAAAGCAGTAGCAAAAGCCAGAAGGAAGATAGCCATCCTGAGAAAGCTAAGTGGAACCACATGGGGAGCCAGTACGAAAATACTTAGCAAAGTTTACCAACAAAGCATACGACCACACCTGGAATATGGGTCAACTGCGTGGTGTTCAGCATCAAATACCACACTACAAGAGCTGGACAAGGTGCAAAATCAAGCACTTAGAGTCACCACAGGAGGAATGAGATCAACCCCTATAGTGGAAATGGAGAAGATGGGGAGGACACAGGCACTGAGTGATACTCAGAGATACGAAAACGCTAATACAAGCAGAAAAGTTCCTCAGCTTGCCAGGCCACCCTATGAAGAACAGATTTGAAAACCTAGCTATGGGGCGGTTGAAAAGAAGTAGTTTTATCCACCAGGCCAAACGACTCTGCAGAGAAACCACTGATCTGCCCACAGTTGGTATCCCCCTAACAACTATTCCAGAGCGAACTCCATGGAAAGATGAGCATAGACTATCGTTACAAATCCAGACAAAAGTGAGAGGAATATTTGACAAGGAAGAACAGAACAGTGTGCAGCGCAGAACAGCCACTCTCAGCTTCCTTGATGAAGAATACCCACAGGACCTCTGGATCCGAGTCTACACAGATGGGTCAGCACAAAATGCTGTTCGAAATGGAGGAGCGGGAGTGTACATAGAATACCCAAATAATACTAGGGACACAGCCAGAGTACCGACAGGAAAGTACTGCCATAACTATGATGCCGAAATTGAGGCAATCAAGATAGCAACAGAGAAATTACTAAATAACAGCAATGGTACACAACCTGTGGTGCTACTAACAGATGCAAAATCAGTACTCGAGGCGCTCCTCTCTGGGAAATTGCCAGTACTAAGGACACTACTTTCTGAACTTAGCAGTCAGCATAAAGTCACCATACAGTGGATACCATCCCACTGTGGAGTACCCGGAAACGACAGAGCTGATCAATTGGCTAAGGAAGGAGCCAAAGAGGAACAGCCTGATGTGCCCGTTACATACCACCAACAGAAAAGAATGATCAAATCAGTCAGAAAGCCACCAAAACCTGCTCAAGATGACTACCACATTATGGACAGACCAGAACAAGTCATTATTCTGCGCCTCAGAACAGGACACAATAGATTACGCAACCACATGTATACAAAATTCAAGATTGGTGAAACAGCCACGTGCACATGTGGATTGGCGTCGCAGACAGCAGAGCACATACTCCAAGACTGCCCAAAATATAACATATCTAGGCAAACCTTCTGGCCTAGAGAGACGACAGTGGAAGATAAACTCTATGGACCACTGTGTGAACTGGAAAAAAAACACAGTTCAATTCATGCAAGAGACGACATTGCAGATATAGACATATTTCAAGCGAACGAAAGAAGAAGAAGAAGAATCATCAGGTGGAGAAGTAGATTGGATGCAGATGTCCTGTCCAGTCGGTCCGCCACTCACCCGGCTTCCTTCCAGTGAGATGACTAGAACTTTGGAGACCACTCCGTCTCCAGAGCGTGGATCCACAACAATAGAGTCACTGCTGGACCTCACTCAACTGCATCTGTATCACTCCCACGGAATCACTGTTAATACACAGTTCTCTAACAACACTGGTTGGGAGACAATCCTCCTGGACTTGTCTCCAAGTATTCGTGACTTCGATGAACCTAAGTAGGCACTGACCAATCTAATGGTCCATCAATCATAGCACAGTAACACTGCTTGCAGAATATGTCAATGACCAATTCAATGGTCCCTTCCTCATATTACAGTAACACTGCTTGAAGAATATGTCAATGACCAATTCAATGGTCCCTCACAGTAACACTGCTTGAAGAATATGTCAATGACCAATCCAATGGTCCCTTACAGTAACACTGCTTGAAGAATCAGATATGGCAACTGAAATGTCACTGAGTCCTACTCGAACACAGTTCATAATCTTCATACTGGGACAGTACATTATTAGAATCAGACATCTATTTCACGGAAAACAATTCAGGTTGGACTATAATCAATTGTCCCTTCCACCTGGTAACACTTGCCACAAGTTAATAGCTGTTGTAGTTCTTCTCAAGACCTGCCACTATAGCTGTCATAAGAACCATTCAAGTGTCTAAATTTCATTTATTTCCGCGTTTAGGCAGAACCACCGTAATAATATACGGTCACCCAGGAGGGGTGAAAATCAGTAGCCTGCCGATGACCCGCAGACTACACAAGTCAACCCCACCTCCACGCGGTGTAGACTGGGAAACCATGACCGCGAGGTCATGGGCTAACGGGGCTATGGCTCGCCATAGGGAGTGGACTCCCTATGGTCAGATTTTTGTCCTAAACCTGCGACTGGCCTAGAAAGTTGGCAGGAGATCTCCATACTGCTCGTAGAAAAACTAAGAAGTATAAACGGACTGACCCAAATGGATATAGACCCGGCAATGTTAATGGACTACGAGATAGATCAGTGATTAAAAAAATAGGCACAATGAACGTCTGCGGTTTTAGTAGTAAAGAAGAAGATCTTATAGAAACAATGGAAAAGATGAAAATTAGACTGATGGGAATAGCGGACACCAGAATAAAAGGGGATGGATGCAAGGAGATCCACCGTAGTTACACGTTTGTCTACTCTGGAGTAGAACAGCAAGACACGGTGTGGGAATAGTTATTGAACCACGGCTAGCAAGAGAAATATTAGAAATAAAATATATATATCAGAAAGAATAATAACAGTCAGAATAAAAGAACAAACAATTACAACATATGTACAAATATACGCACCATGTAATACAAATAAGAATGTGAGGAATTCTACGAAGACACCCATGACGTGCTAAATAAAATACATAAGCAGGACAACATCATAGTTATGGGAGACTTCAATGCAAGACTAGGACACAACAGAGCGGGTATAGAAAAACATTTGGGAGACCAACATAATGAAAGAAATGATAACGGAAGTAGACTGATAGAGCTATGCAGCCAACAATACCTATATATAACAAACACATTCTATAAACGCAAAGACTCACAAATATACACCTGGTATAAAAGGAAAGATCTAGATACTAAAAGCCCAATTGATTTTATATTAACAAGAAATAACAGAAAGAGAAATATATTATATGCAAGGGCGGTGCCCAACTTCAGGATAAACACAGACCACAAAGCAGTCGTTGTCACAATAAGAACTATCAGTAGAAGAAAGCAAAGACCAGGAAAATACATGCCATGCGAATCAGTAAACTTACAAAACCTCAAAGACGAGGCAGTGAGGGAAAATTATGAGAAAGAACTAACTGAAATTACCAATACAAAAGAAAGACAGTGGAAGAAGAATGGGAGATGTTCAAATCAAGCATTTTAAATACTGCAAAAATAACATGTGGAACCACGAAAAAACGCAAAACACGGATAAAGAAAATAACAAGTTGGTGGAACGCAGAAGTAAAGAAAGCTGTAAAAAACAAAAAGGAAAAATATAAAAAGTGGTCGAAGAGCTAACAGGAATGCGATTAAATAGAATATAGAATAGCGAGAAGACATGTGAATAGAACAGTAAAGATAGAAAAACTAAAAGACTGGGAGGAGTATGGAGAAACCCTAAATAAAAACTACAAGGAGGCAACTAGAAACTTCTACAAAAAGATAAGTGCAATGAGAACCAGAGGAGAATCCTTTGACCCAACTGAAATGATTAACAGCGAAAATGGAGAACCAATAAGTGAACAAAAACAAATCCTAATAAGATGGAAACAGTACTTCGAACAACTTCTCAACATCCCATCATATGTCACAGGAATTAAAAAAACCGACACAGATGCCACCGAAGAACTAGAACCAGACATATTGAAAGAAGAAATTACAGAATCCGTCAGATTAGCCCCATTGAACAAATCACAAGGACAAGAAGAAATACCAAATTAACTAATTAAAACAGCAAGAGAAGTAGGAACAGCATGGCTACATAGACTATTCAACCATGTTTGGGTAGACCAACAGACACCACGAGACTGGGGAAACGCCATAATTATCCCAATTTGGAAAAACAAAGGCGCAAAAGAGACTGCACACAATACTGGGGCATTTCACTGTTGAGTCAAACTGGGAAAATATTTTGCAAAATTCTTGAGAAAAAATTACGAACTACTGTAGAACCCCAGCTAAGAGAAATACAACTTGGATTTAGGAAAAACAAAGGATGCACAGATGCCATTTTTGCTCTTAGACAATTTATTTTAAAACAAAATCAATCGAATTCAATGAAACACTCTACTTAGCCTGTATCGACCTAGAAAAGGCATTTGATAGAGTAGATAGAAACAAGCTGTGGAAAATCCTTAAACAATATGGAGTGAGTACACATCTTACAAACCTATGTAGAAGCTTATACAAAAACAGTGAATGCATAGTGAGAAGTACTGGGGGACACGCAGAACCCTGCACCATAAGATCTGAAGTACGACAAGGTTGTGTCCTGTCACCTCTCTTGTTCGTAACATATATAGACAACATATGTAAAGAAACCTGCCAGAGACCACAAGAACACCGCATGACGAGAACACAGAAGAAGAACCATCTGCAAATCTAACTCCTGTTTGTGGACGACCAAGCACTAACAGCAAAATCAGAAGCTGAATTACAAGACCACATGAATAGTATAAATGAAATGTGCAGGGAACATAACATGGAAATTAGCACATATAAAACAGAGGTAATGACTGTAACTGTCACAATCCCCTGCAACAGACTAAGGTTGCCTGTTGTCTAAGGTCCTGATATTTTTCAGATATCACTGAGTAGTGCAGGATGGCTCAGCCACGGGTATAACGTCACAGATCATTACTTTAATCAACAGCTGTGAGTCACTGGAGAAAATGGATGTTGCGCACACAAATTTGTTTAATCATAGATGAACATTGTGACATGCAGAACATTATTCCAGGAAGTTTTGTCGTACAAACTACCTCGTCGGTAGGAATGACTCTCTAATATAACATTGCTTTCCCCGGGTCTTATAAACTTAGTACTCATAGACAGTTACGCCAGGCTCTCCAATAGCCCGACCAGGGCTCAATCCTCCCCTGTCTGCTCAAGACTCTGAATGACTGCTCTCGCTCAGTCTAAACCACACTTTTCTGGCTGGTCTCCTTCACTCATCCCCCAAAACTTAACTCCCGTTCTAGTTCTCCACACCTAGCCCCAGACTTGACTGTCTGAATCCCCGTTAAGTCTCCTTGACTTAACTCTACAATCGGGCTAAGTTAGTTAGTTAGTTAGTTAGTTAGTTAGTTAGTTAGTTAGGTAGTTAGTTGGTTAGTCGACAGATCATCCTCATTGCACATCGAACCATTCAGTCCATAAGTGCTCGGATCCAATCCTCAGCAAATCCCGCAGCGTGTAGCGGCTAACGACACCAGTTCTGTGTTGGTTTATCAATCTTCTTTGGCTACCTGCGTAGTGTTCTTGTTTGGCCACCCCTCTTTTAATTTGCTGTTCTCGCAGTCTGGCCATGGTTGTAGATTCACAGTCATCACTTGGTTCACGCAAAAGTCTTGCTTCTCTTAGAGCATTCAGAATGTCAGCCTGGTCCATCGCGCGTCCGCCCTCCACCGTAGCCTCACCTGCGAGTTTGTCAGCCCGCTCATTTCCTTGTACTCCCGCATGCCCTGGCACGAAGATGAAACTAATCTTTGCCAGCCGAGACCGCTCCAGGGGCAGCAACCATTCTCTTCGGATCGACCCCTCCTCTATCCTCTTGATCATGTTCATTGAGTCGCTAAGGAAACATGCCCTAGTGAATGTCTGTGTCTCGAGAAAAGTATCCTCCCTTAGCCCCAGAATCAAACTGTCCCTCATTTCACCAGCCTGGTGTCTTTATTCCCTCTTTGCAGACCTCCCACGAACCATCATTTAACCTCTTTAACCCCAGTCTAAATTCCTCCAACATACCCTTTCTAAATTGCTCTTTGTCTCTTAGTTCCCAGTCACGTTTTCCTCTGTGCTTTCGCGACTACGAATGACATTTCCGTGATCTAATCTCCATTGTTTCCAGTGCCCGCCATTGTATTAGAATTCTTACCTCAACCTTTCTTTGACCTAACATCCGCCTAATACTTTTCTGACCCAGTTACCTTTGCTAGCACTAGTAAATTTCCAACTAGTCCGTTAACCTCCGATATGCATAAACAAACGCACGTTACAGTAACTAAAGAAGAAAAAGCAAGTAAAGAGTTTCAAATACCTACGAAGTATAATATCATCAAATGGTAAATCAGAAGACGAGATCGAAAATAGATGCACTAAGGCAAACCAAATCGTTAGACAAATGGCACCAATTCTAAAGAACAAACATGTATCAATAACTACTAAGAAAGCACTTTACAACACAATCTTCCTGCCAACTCCATGTTAACAATGCCAAACCTGGACAATGACAGAAAAAGAGAAAAGAAAAATCACAACAGACATGCGATTCCTGAGAAGAATACTCAATGTATCAAGAAGAGATAAAATCAGGACTAAAGTGGGGGTTGAAGCTGCACTAGATTTTATTAGAAGGCAGCAAGTCAAATGGTTTGGCCATGCAAGTAGGTTACCAATTAACAGTATACCACAACAAGCAATGATGTACAGACCAGAGGGAAGCAGAGGAAGAGGCCGACCACGTAAACGATGGACGGAGGGAATAACAGAGTCAATGGGATTATCGATACATGAATCCCATAAGCGGGCACTCTCCCGCTGTTTATACTTCACCTCGATACCGCAAGGTACAAGTGGAACATGATGAGATGAGATGAGATTTAGTTAATTGTGGTACATTCTTGAGTTATTTCTTACTTTGTAAAACAGAATCCACAACGGGATTCCAACCTCTTTTGCTTGAATCAGAGGCACTCGCCGTAAAGAATTGCTGTTTGTCCATCAAGAATGATGATGACCATTCATTTCATCCAGTGGGATTAAAGGTATGGAGCCATGGGTTCTAGGATGGCTGATAAGGCCTATTTTGGCTCGAAATGTTCTTTGACAATGTGGGCAAAGAATGCTTAACTTTTCTGGAGGAGGATTTCCTGAAGTGGTTTTTCTGTCCTGCCTTTTCTTCACAGCTCTTGCAGTCCTGGTTGCCTCACACATGACTGCACACTTGCGTAATGATGCACGCCACGAATTTCGGTCTCTGGCTGCAGCCTCCCAGGTATCATGATGAATTCCAAAAGCATTCAGTGAGATTTTCAGAGTGTCTTTAAAGCGTTTCCTCTGGCCACCTTGGGAGTGTTTACCACAACGCAGTTCGCTGTAAAAAATTCGTTTAGGGAGCCTTTGATCTGGCATGCGAGTCAAGTGACCAGCCCAGCGAATCTGATTCTTCATCAGTAGAGTGTGGTTACTGGGCATTGACGCTCTTTATATGACTTCAGTGTCTGGAATCTTGTCTTGCCATTTAATCTTCAGTAGCTTCCTTAGGCAGACTGTGTGGAAGTGGTTTAATTTCCTAGCATGTCCCTAGTAAACAGTCCAGATTTTACAAGCATATAGCAGTGTGGATAATACAACTGCTTTGTAGACTTAGCTTTGTTTGCAGGCTTATTCCAGTTCTGTCCCATACATTCTTGTACAGTCTGCCAAAGGCCGCACTGGCCTTTGAGTTTCTTGCATTCACTTCGTCATCAATTGTGACAGCTTGTGACACAGTGCTGCCAAGATAGGTGAATTTGTCCACAACACTTAGTCCATGATCATTCACTTTGATATTCGGCACAGTGTGATTATTCCCTGGAGCTGGCTGGTACATAACTACAGTCTTCTCCAAGTTGATATTGAGCCCAAAGTTGGCACAGGCATGTGAGAAAGCTGAAACATTATGTTGCATGTCCGCCTCTGAGTTGGCGTATAGAGCACAATCATCAGCAAACAGGAGCTCTCTGACGGTGTCGCTGTTAATTTTGGATTTTTAGCTTTCAGTCTTCTGAGATTGAATAACTTTCCATCCATACGGTAGTTGATGTCTATTCCAATGTCGTCGTTCTCGAAGGCATTCATCAACATGGCTGAAAACATGAGGCTGAACAGTGTTGGTGCCAGGTCACATCCTTGCTTCACCCCATTGGTGACAGGAAAGGGTTCAGGGTGTTCAGACAGTTCACCATTTTCCTGTACTCTTGCCTGCATGCCATCATGAAATAGCCGCACTATTTGGACAAACTTTCGTGGACAGCCATATTTCGCCATAATCTTCCACAGTCCTTCTCTGCTGACTGTATGCATAACATGCCGATTTCATTTCTGTGCGAGTGTTGAGCATATATATATATATATTTATGTGTGTGTGTGTGTGTGTATGTGTGTGTGTGTGTGTGTGTGTGTGTGTGTGTGTGTGTGTGTGTGTGTGTGTGTGTGTCAGGGACGTGTATGTGTGTATAATTTATTTTTTTTGCGTTCATATGACAATTCCAAGCATCCGTTCTTCCACCGGATTGACCTGATGCCCAGTTCACTGACGAAAAAGGGAATCAAACACATGGATAGCCGTTTCATGTGTTTGAATATTCAGTACGAAATGCGGATTAGCATAACATAAGCCTTCATGTCTAAAACCTCAAATACAATTGTGTCTTAGGGGTGTGTAGTTGGTTGGCGTGCCTCGCAATACACTTACTCCCTTCGCGGAGTCTGTCATAATTTGGAGGAGCAGGTGCGAATCTCATTGAAGCTTGGATATCTATTATCTTACACATTGTATATTTAAATATTGAGCACAACCCACTACTGGCAACGCCGATCGCATTCATGTATGAACCTAAGGCCTATCCACGTCAATATGGAAGCACTATACTCGAGTTTCGCCCTCGTTTGAGCTCGTCAGTAGTGCATATCCCTGCCCGGATCCGGAAACAGTCCCGGATCACGCGTGTGAAGCGGGTGTGTAACCACGCGACACACACTAGACACACCAAATTATCACAACAGAACATCACAACGCTACCCATTGTAGGCTATGCTCAAGATTGCCCAATCGCCGCGACCGACGTCCGTCAATCGATGGGACCCGAACGATCAGGACTTCTCACAGGCAAGGAACACCAGGCCTCCTAAATCCAGTGAGCAATAATAAATTGATTATGTGGTTGTTTCGGGATTTGAAATTTAAATATTGAGCACAACACACTACTGGCAACGCCGATCGCATTCAGGTATGAACCTAAGGCCTATCCACGTCAATATGGAAGCACTATACTCGAGTTTCGCCCTCGTTTGAGCTCGTCAGTAGTGCATATCCCTGACCGGATCCGGAAACAGTCCCGGATCACGCGTGTGAAGCGGGTGTGTAACCACGCGACACACACTAGACACACCAAATTATCACAACAGAACATCACAACGCTACCCATCGTAGGCTATGCTCAAGATTGCCCAATCGCCGTGACCGACGTCCGTCAATCGATGGGACCCGAACGATCAGGACTTCTCACAGGCAAGGAACACCAGGCCTCCTAAATCCAGTGAGCAATAATAAATTGATTATGTGGTTGTTTCGGGATTTGAAATTTAAATATTGAGCACAACCCACTACTGGCAACGCCGATCGCATTCAGGTATGAACCTAAGGCCTATCCACGTCAATATGGAAGCACTATACTCGAGTTTCGCCCTCGTTTGAGCTCGTCAGTAGTGCATATCCCTGACCGGATCCGGAAACAGTCCCGGATCACGCGTGTGAAGCGGGTGTGTAACCACGCGACACACACTAGACACACCAAATTATCACAACAGAACATCACAACGCTACCCATCGTAGGCTATGCTCAAGATTGCCCAATCGCCGCGACCGACGTCCGTCAATCGATAGGACCCGAACGATCATGACTTCTCACAGGCAAGGAACACCAGGCCTCCTAAATCCAGTGAGCAATAATAATATATTGTATATTGCCTATATCAGTGTTTCCCAACGTGGGGCCCACGCCCCACAGTGGGGCAATTCGATTGTTAAGGGGGGGGGGGGGCAATTCGAAAATGGAAGAAATCGGCTGGATATACAAAACGGGGAGACTTGAGACTGAAGTTAAGTAAATTGGAACCTGACATAAAATCTCTTTGCAGCAAGCATAAAACGCAAGGATCTCACTAAATTTAAATAATTACTAATAATTAAAATAATATAGAAAAATCTTTCATTAAAATTATTTTGTACTTGAATTTCAGTTCTCCATTATATGTTTTGAAAATTTACTTACTGTGTTTGCTTAATGATTTCCTAGTGATTTCTTCCTAAAACCTATCGGTCCTTTGGCTAGGATCGGGTGCATTTGCTGCTCTTCCCCCAGTAGTGCGCCTGGTCTGTTCGGGGGGTGGGATTATCAAATAAACACCCATCACATATCTTCACCTTAGATGTGGGCCTGGTGGACCACTGTGGGCAATAGCTAACAGTGAGACTAAGGGTCCACACAAAAAAAGGGGGAGGCGGCGGAACCAGCTTGTCTGGGGTAACCGCCAAACCAAATTTAAAAAAAAACTCAACCGACACACAGGGACGCGAAACCTGGGGGGGGGGGGGGGGGAGCGTGGCTATGGCCCCTCTGGGAACCGTGAGCCCTTCTTAAAAAAAAAATTCAAGTTTCTTTAGTGAACATTTCAATTTTTGAATATTAAAAATGATGCATATGTTTGGAAGGGGGGGGGGGGCATAAGCATTTTAGAAAGGCTTAGGTGAGGCATAGCACAAAAAAAAGGTTGGGAAACACTGGTCTATATCCTCTAATCCAGTGGTTCTCAACCTTTTTTGGCCCATACACCCCCCTCTCCCCAGTGGAGAATTTTAGGGTTTTCACGTGGGGGGGGGGGGGGGCAATTAAGATTATTTGAAGATCGCATTAATACAAGAACCGATTACTTGATATTTTTTATCCTTCCATACTTTACGTTTCTTTACTTCTCCCCCTTCTGAAATTCGTTTTATAACGTAAGTAGACCCTCAAATCTTGTTTTATGTAGACTTCTAGACTTGTTGTAATATGTGTTATTAAATTTAGCTTCCATTTTTATGTATACTTTGTAAAAAAAAAAGGGGGGGGGGGAGGGGTAATAGGGAGAAATTATGAAAAAGGGAGTGGGGTATGCATTCTGAACATATGGTGAAGGGGAGCATGGGCCAAAAAATGCTGAGAACCACTGGATTAGAGGATATAGATATAAACAATATACAATTTGTAAGATATCCAAGCCACAATGAGATTCGCACATGCTCTTCCAAATGATGACAGACTCCGCGAAGGGAACAAGTGTATTGCGAGGCACGCCAACCGACTGTCAACTACACACCCCAAAGACAAAATTGTATATGAGGTTTTAGACATGAACGCCTAATTCTGTTTAATTCCTCCATGATTCTAGTTGAGAATCTGCAAGTAGATAGTATCTCTTTACAAAGCATAAAACCAAAGAAACGATACACTTTATAGAAGTTAGAACCGCCCTCCTTTCAATTCACTTGCAATCTTCTTGTAATGCGAAAATTCAGTCGTTATCTGTTACTTTACTTAGTACATCTACACATATTGTATTTAATTATTTCTGTGAATTTCACGCTATTCATATCATTTGTTTACCAGCTGAAGAACTGCACATTGAGAAACATTGATTTATGGAATGAGGGTGTTGATGTGTGGCGAGGCGGGGAGATTGCCTAGCGACGGCACGTGGTGTACATCCGGCATTCAGACACGAACAAGGTCGACGTCTAGACCCACTTAACAGTCTCAGTCAGTGTGCCTTCCATTTTATTTAACTGCAAATACAGTATTCGTAAAGTAATAGTGAAATAAAAGCGCGCACTCAATTTTACTCGGCGAGTGTAATGAACGTTAAACATGGGTTGATCATTCTCCGGTCTGGATCCGTAACATTAGCAGGGTTGCCACTTTTTTTTTTTACCAAAAGTATCTAGAAACGGCCCAAACAACTTCCATAAATATCTAGATTTCGTTGGAAAGTATCTAGGAAAAATATCCAGATGGAGAAAGTAAGATATTACACTAGAGGATGGAAACACACCACGGTGTGGCTAACACAGCTCTGGGGACCGAGTATCCACCGGAATAAGTGGACAACTCTGCAGCTGAGCAGAGCAGGGCACTCACTTGTCCTTACAGTCGGAAATGGCTGTCAAAAGCAGAGGTAAAAAGACAACCATGTGGATGTGGAAGGCAAGGGGAAACCACCACATTATCTTCCCAAGACTTCATGGCAAAACATATATCAAAGTTAGGGAAGGACGTTAATGGCTGTCTTAGGGCATCCTCGTCCGGTAGGGACAGTCATGAGCCACAGGTGACACCAGACCGTCATCCAGCTACTGATGGCAAAATCTTAACTAAAATAAATAAATTTAGAGTAGGATCATGGAATGTTAGGACATTAAATGAGCTAGGAAAGTTGACCAATGTTCTAAGAGAGATGGATAGCATGAAAATGAATATACTAGGCGTTAGTGAGATGAGATGGAAGGGATCGGGCAAAATTATAGCTGACAATCACACAATAATTTATTCTGGAGGGGATACACATGAAAAAGGTGTAGGAATAATATTAGACGAAAAAACAGCCAAGTCAATTAATGGATACTGGTGTATTTCAGATAGAGTTATTATGGTAAAAATCAAAGGCAAACCAATAGACATAAATATTATACAAGTATATGCACCAACAGCAAGCAGTAGTGATGAAGAAATACAACACTTTTACGACGAAATAGAAATGGCGATGGCTCAAATTGGATCACAAGAAATAAAAATAATACTTGGTGATTTTAATGCAAAAGTAGGAAAGGGAAAAATGGAGGATGTAGTGGGGAATTATGGTTTAGGTACAAGAAATGAAAGAGGGGAAAAGCTAATAGAATGGGCAAATATCAATGATATGATAATTGGAAACACATGGTTTAAACACCATAAAAGACGACTGTACACATGGATAAGCCCTGATAAAAAAATACGCAACCAAATTGACTACATACTAATTAATAAAAGATTTAGAAATGCTTTAATTAATGTAAAGACAATGCCTGGTGCTGACTGTAATAGTGATCATGTACCACTATGTGGACAAATAAAAGTAAGATTAAAGAGAGGGAAAAAAATGGTTAAGAACATGAGACTTAATAAAGAGGTTCTGAAAATAGATAAAGAAATGCAAGAACAATACAGAGTGACTGTGAAAAATAGGTACAATGCAATAACTAAAATACAGAGTATAGATGAACAATGGGAAATGTTAAGGGACTCCATTCATCAAACTAGCAAAGAAGTATTACCGGAGAGAGGCAAAATAGCTAAGAAAAAATGGATGAATGAAGATATCTTAAAACTGATGGACAAAAGAAAACAGAGTAAAAATGACAAACAAGAATACGCTAAGATAAATAAAGAAATAAAAGATAAATGTGGGAAGGCTAAAGAAAGTTGGTTAAACGAGCAATGCAAAAAAATTGAATTAAATTCCATTAAAGATACAAAAAATATGCACAGACAAATCAGTGAGCTTACAGGAAGAAAAATATGAATAAATACAGGGTGTTTGAAATCAAAAACAGGAAAGATAATATTAGAGGAAGATGCTATAATGAAGAGGTGGAATGAGTATATAAGAGAATTATATGAAGGAGAAAGGAGAGAATTAACAGAAGATAGTAACTTAGAAGGTCCACCTATTCTGAAAGAAGAAGTCGCTGACGCTATGAAACGTATGAAGAAAGGAAAAACAGCTGGGCCAGATGAAATCACAATAGAAGAATTAGAAGTATTGGGAGAATTTGGAGTAGATATATTAACCAAAATGTTGAATGATATTTACAGCAGTGGATATTTACCCAGTGATATGCTGAAATCTGTATTTATAGCTATACCAAAAAGATCAGAAGCAATTGATTGTGAAGATTTTCGTACAATTAACCTTATAAACCATATCACTAAGCTTCTACTCAGAATCATAATGAGAAGAACCAAAAATAAAATAAAAATGGAAATTAGTGAAGAACAGTATGGATTTGTGGAAGGAAAGGGCACAAACAATGCAATTTATACATTACGGACACTAATAGAAAGATCAATAGAGAAACAGAGAGACATATATTTGTGCTTCATAGATTATACTAAGGCATTTGATAAAGTAAAACATGATGAACTGATTAAAATGTTGGAAGACATCAACACTGATGGAAAAGATTTAAGAATAATAAAGAATGTTTACTGGAACCAAGTAGCAGCAATTAAAATGGGAAATAAAGAGGGTAGTTACGAACAGATAAAGCTAGGAGTACGACAAGGGTGTGTCTTGTCACCAGATTTTTTCTCCCTGTATAGCGAAGTAATAATGAGAGAGATCAAAGAGATGCCAGGAATACTAGTTGGAGGTTATAATATAAATAATATACGCTATGCAGATGACACAGTATTGGTGGCGGATAATTCAACAGACCTACAACAATTATTAGACGTTGTAGTAGCAGAGAGTGCAAGGAAAAGACTCTCCTTGAATATCAAGAAAACAGTAACAATGGTAATATCAAAGAAAATGGTGACACCAAAATGTGACATAGAAATAGAAGGGAAAATCCTTAACCAAGTTGATAATTTTAGATACCTAGGAGCACTTATAACATCAGATGGACGATGTACAACAGAGATTAGGAGCAGAATAGGGCAGGCAAAAGCCGCATTTCAGAAAATGAAGAGTATCTTGTGCAATAAGTCACTATCACTGAATGTAAGAAAGAGAGTGCTGAAATGCTATGTAGAACAAGTTTTGCTGTATGGCAGTGAATCTTGGAATGTAAATGAACAAATTAGGAAGAACTTAGAAGCAACAGAGATGTGGTTCCTGAGACGAATGTTGCGAATTCCTTGGACTGCCAGAGTAACTAACGACGACTGTCTGAAACAGGCTAATGAAACTAGAACATTATATACAACAATAAGACAGAGACAAACATCTTTCTTCGGTCATGTGATGAGAAGAGAGGCATTGGAGAACATCGTAACAACTGGAAAGATCGAGGGGAAGAGAGGCAGAGGTAGACCAAGAGAAGTGATGCTGGATGGATTGAGACGGTGGCACGGAGGAATATCAGCAGCAGAGTTGATCCAGAAAACCAAAGACCGAGATCTGTGGAGAGCCATGAACGCCTACGCCAGCCGGCACGGCACTTGATGATGGTGATTGATGTGACTGCCGTCTCCCTGGCGAAGGGCTTTACGGCTTTAACCCCTTATATTCTCGTGAGTAACGCAGCTGCGCCCGAACCGGCGGTGGTTCGAGCCGCGCTGGTAACTTACGGGGGGTATGTGAGCCGGTCGCTCAGAAATCAATGGCAAACTACTGAGCATAATCTTGCCTAGTACATCAAAAGCAGCTGAAAAATGCTGATGTTGACTGCAACGTCCTGTTAGGGATATGCAACATTTAAAAAAAATGATGTGACTTACCCTATAGAATAATGTCCTCATCCTCACTGATGTCTGTCTCAGAAGATGCACTTAGCTTGGATGATGAAGTTGAAGCTTCAGAATCAAAATGACTCTGGTATGCTTTAGCTGTTCGAATTTCTTTTAATACACGATCAGGGAGCTGATAAGTTGAACAACATTTTCCTGCTCTCATCAGGCCAAATCTTATTGCCAAGATAGCATTTAAGAGGTCAAGTTTTATCCTGTTTCTTAGTTTGCATTTTGTATAATTCATAGTACTGAAAACTCTTTCCACATCAGCATTTGAATGGGATAGTATCATGGTAGACAACGTACATTCAAAGAGCTCACAGAATGGACTGTTACTTGAGGCATCTTTAAATTGTCTTACTTCACTCCAAAAGGCTTCAGTTTCTGTTTTGTTTCTCCAGTCAACCAAATTTATTTTGGTTTACTGATATTCTGCTTCCGCCACACTATTATCAGTAGCCCCTAAAATTTCATAACTTGACAATATTTTGATATGTCCTTTACTGGCTGAAGTATGTTATTAACAGAAAAGAGTGACATATTTTTCAATACATCAACATTTTCAGGAAGTCTCTGCTTCACTTGCTTGAAAAATGAGAGAAGAAAATCTTGACAGCGCTTTCTTAAGTCGTTCTCTTCATTTTCTGTTAACAGTCCTTTTGCTTTTAAACCATCAATTTTTGATTCGGTTTGGTATCCCAGGTATGTCTTAGGAGCCAAATAGCCCTCTATAGTGCAAGTGAACAAGTCAGCTTTAGAAGTTGGCAATATAAGTCTTTTACCAATTGAGTGAAATAGCAAAGTGAGATCGTCAAGTAATTTAACTTTATCAACATTTTGATTCATTCGATTCGTCTAATAATAAACTATATTTATTTGTAGAAATATCACTGATCAAATCTTCTTCAAAGTGAGAAAACAAAGTACCTCTGATCATATTTGTACACTTGTTGCGATGCATTTTCACGTTCTTTAGCACTTTACTGTCAGAAATAGTGTTTTTAAACAAATCAATCAAATGGTCACAGTTCACGATGAGAACTTAAAAACATTGCGACAGATCCTTCAACTTTTGATAAATCATTACTCTGTGTAGTTCTGAAAACAGATGTCAACGGTGGCATATCCCTAAATGGCACTGAATTTTTATGATTTTTAGTCTCTGCATGTTTCTTCAAGTCTTGTATTTTCGCTTTCATTTTGCACTTGCAGTACTTACAACGAGCCTTAGTCGCATCTCCGTGAATTGACATCTCCCAATCTTTAATTATGTCATCTTGCAGCCACTCTTTCCGAAATTTGTGTTCATATTGCTTTACTTTTGGCATGTTGAAAGATTTGATCAAAGTGGAAGACACATTTGAACGAGAGCAATTATAAAAAAAAATAACACGAAAAACAACCACAAAGTCGGCATCACAGCAATAATTCGCAACACGGTGAGTTTACAGTACAAATAATGTTATTATAATTTATGCGCCCTTTTACCCATTACCGGGGGGAGGTGGGAGGAGGGGGGGGGGGGGTTGCCAGATTGTCGAGCGTTGACCCAAGTCAGTTCAAAGTTTAAATAATGGCAGTTACCATAATTTACGCGCTTCCTGACCAAACAAAGGCACTCTTCCGAATTCCGGTCCCAAATAGTTCCGCAGTGAATAGGTCAGGGGTAAGGGTTAGGGTCAGTGTTTAGTTAACAACTAACCCTAACCCTTAACCCCTGACCTATTCACTGCGGAACTATTTGGGACCGGAATTCGGAAGAGTGCCCAAACAAATAATGGGTAAAAGACCCCGAAAGAAAAGTAAAATCTAGAAAGTATTCAAAATATCCGACTCCAAATGATAAGTATCTAGAATTGCATCCAGCATCCAAACGTCAGAAAACGGTATCCAGACGCCGGCAAAATCCTCTAGATCTGGATATAAAATATCTAGAATGGCAACTATGAACATTAGTCTAGCAACGGCTATTTCTAGGCGATTAGTCATTCAGAGGCTATAAATAGTAAAATACATCATGCTTTTACTAAGATACTAAATAAAGAGCTTCGCACAATGACATCGTTTGGTTAACCTTTAACAAGCAACCAATCCGTGAGTGACAACACACCATTCAGGTCTGTATATAAACCACCCTATTCTGTGGAAATATCAGCCATCAAAAACTACCGACTCGTTTGTGTTCGGTAGGTGTGAGCTCCCAACCGCTTACTTCGATCAGTCAAGAGCAACATGATTGTGAGGTAACGTCGGCGGGCCCCGGGCGCTTTCCAGTGTCTTGGGCCCACAACAGGTCCACGGGCATCAACAGATGACTCGGTCATTTAGTTTCGGGATGCTAAGTGATCTATGTGGACAGCAGATGTTACACGTTCCCAACCACCTTCTTCAAGGGCTTCGGCGATGTCTCGTCTGATGCAGGTGGTATTCAGATGTTTCTGTCTTTGTATAGAACTGACGGATGCCAACTGGTCAAACATCAGGCAGATTTAGCTAGCCCTGGTTTTTGGGAGCTCGGCTTTTGCCCAGTTTAGCGGCGGCGCCATCACACAATAGTGTGCATTGCCGTTGGGCAGGGTCGACTCTCAAAAGCCCCCCAATATGACTGACTTGAGGCGACGCCTGGCATTTGACCCGTACCTCAGGATTCGGTCGTGCTGGGGGAATGACATTGCAACATGATTGAAAGAAAGGCGGGGAAACGTGAACTAGTATTGGTGAGTTAACTACGGACGCTCTTTCCTACGTCTCTTTTAACTGGTATTTTGAACATTTGAGTTTATGACAGCAAACACGCAGTACGCATCATCACCTGATTGATAGTTAGTTGTCTCATGTTAAACTTGCCTCTTATTCTTATTTGTGTTAGTTACCTCATGATAAATCCGCATGTAATTGTGTTAGTGTCACTTGTTAATTGTTTCATGTTAAACCAGTCTCTAGTTTTTCTTTGTAAATTGTTAGTTGAAATAGTTATCTCATGCATAATGTTTTTGTTACTTATCTCATGCTAAACCAGTCTCTAATTTCATTTCACCAGTAATAATTATGAATCTATCAGGTTCTTCCAAATTTGTGGGTCAAGTTTACATTACATCACACTCATCATCCTGTGGTCTGCCAAAGTTTTGTTCTGGACCAACTGATAAAATGATATTCATCCATGTCCGTCTAGCTCATGTCTCTCAGTCTGCCTGCCACTTTTCCCATTGCTGTTTCCAGTTATATTTTTCAGCTTTTGATCCAGTTACAAATTTTTTTTTTTTTTATTCGCATATCCTTTACAGGACATCGCTGTCAACAGTAGCATCTTTCAGCTGTATGTTGATTTCTTGGCAAGATCATGCTCAATAGTTTGCCAATGCTTTCTGAGTGGCCGGTTCAATTATCCCGCAAGTCACCAGCGGGGGTCGAACCGCCTCCAGCTCTCGCCTGCTACGAGACTCTGCGTGATAAACGGGATTACGGAGAAAGTGTTGTAGCCCCTCGGCCAGAGAGACCGAGTTACAAACTTACCAATTCAATATATCCTTAAAAGATTATATAAGCGATTAAAAGCTTACTTGAAATATGTCTTTTAACATAATTTCATCATTATAATGGAACATATAGCGTCACCAAGAAATTTTCGCACAGTTCAGATCACTTTTATTTTTCCACAATGATTCTTTGGTCACCTCAGTCTTCATACTGCCTCTGGGCTGCAGTGCACATAGACATAGCATATCAACATTTCCCTTTGTTTTCTTTGATCTAAAACACACAAACTGGTGAATTTCTTAAACTCTTCCATTGTCACATGCCAGCCTGACTGCAAAAAGACAACTGCATCTTGACCTGATGACATCTGTGTTGACAAGCTTTTATTTTTAAATCACTGCGCTGTTCATGTTGGTTACATGGCACTGATAAATATCTAAAGAAATTCACTTTTTTAAACCTGTTCTTTACTGGATCATAAAAATTGTTCAGTTCAGATGTTGGACTGGTTACCCTAATTGAGACAATCAGCTCACTAATCACCATCCTTTCATGAGTGTAATTTATACAGCATGTTTTGACAGTGGTCAAGAGATTAAAATTTCATTTAATGCAGTTCAGTACTGTCTCCACAATGAAGGTGATTGTAATGTATGTTCAATATTGTCCGTCCCTAGCTCCGGTGATGACATGCTGATCACTTGCTTGGTTTGATCATAGTCATTGTTGATGTTTAGTTGGTTTTATTGTAATCATTGTTCAAATTTGGTTTGAGACTACGACCTTCAGCATGAGAATGGAGGTGGAGGCAGTAACAGCTGCATTCCGATGGCTAGAGGAGACAACTGCAACACATGTTGTATTCATTACAGATTCAAAGAGTATGCTTAGAAAGGTGGAGAAAGGAAAGTTTCGTGTGGAATGGCTCTTGTCGCTTCAGAGGTCACAGATTGTGAGAATTGTATGGATATTTTGCCCTGGCCATATGGGGGAATGAACAGGCTTATAGGCTAGTAGGGAATGCACCTCTTGATGGTAGTTTGCCTATGGACAAGGGGGAGGTGGTCGTGTGCTTGTAGGACCAGGTGAAGAAGGCGGAGAAATAGATTGAGAACCCATATGTGGAAAGAATGAGATTGCGGGGGATCGGCAGGGGTTCTGGAAGAATCTCAAAACTGAGAGGGAAGACCAGGAGAACGTTTAATCAGATAGCGATGGGAACGATTAGCAGTAAGACTCTTCACTGGCTGTTGAACGAGCAGACAGAGCACATATGGGAATGTCCCGAGTGCAGTGATGTCGGTTCTTAACTCAACATTTGGTTTGATTGTAGTAATTGTTGAAGCTTGGTTTGATTACAGTCATTGTCAAAGCTTGGTTTCATTGTTGAACCTGGGTTGATTGCAGTCATTGTTGAAGCTTGGTTTGATTAATCATTCTTGAAGCTTGGACTGATTGCAGTTAATTCTTATGCTGCTTGGTTTTACCATATTTATTGTTGAGGCTTGGTTTTACCATATTTATTGTTGAGGCTTGGTTTTACCATATTTATTGTTGAGGCTTGGTTTTACCATATTTATTGTTGAGGCTTGGTTTTATCATATTTTTGTTGAGGGTTGGTTTTACCATATTGTTGAGACTTGGTTTTACCATAGTTATTGTTGAGGCTTGCTTTTGCCATATTCACTGTTGAGGGTTGGTTTTGCCATATTCATTGTTGAGGGTTGGTTTTGCCATATTCATTGTTGAGGGTTGGTTTTGACATATTCATTGTGGAGGGTTGGTTTCACCATATTCATTGTTAAAGTTTGGTTTGAAAGCACTTTTTGATGAATTTGGATTGACTGTAGTGATTGTTGAAGCTTGGGTTGACTGAAGATATTGTTAAGTGTTGGTTTTACCATATTCATTGAGGCTTGGTGTTACCATAATCATTGTTGAGGCTTTTACCATATTATTCTTCTTCGTTCATCCTGAGTTTTTTTTTTTCGGATGTGATTGCGTTGTTCCTGTTAACAGCAGAGCTGCGCTCTTGCGCCGTTAGGCTGACACATCCGACTTCTGTGGGCATTTGTTGACCGGGTTAACCTTCCCGGGGTTACCATATTCAATAATTAAGTTTCATACAATTGCAGTCCTTGTTGAACATGGATTAATTTTCATTTTTGGTACTTGATTTGACCAATCAATCTTAAAGCTTGATTTGATCGTAGTCGTTGTTCAATTTTTAGTTTAATGTGGTTTCATCATAATCATTGTTCAAGTTAGTTTGATCATAGTTATTTATTTAACCTTATTTTGATTATAATCATTGTTGAGCTTTGTATGATTATAGCTTGGTTTGGCTGAAGTCAATGTTTGAGATTGATTTGTTCATAATAATGTTCAAACTCGTTGATTGTAATCATCATGCAAGCTGAGTTTTATAGCAATTATTGTTTAAGCTAGTTTATTGCAATCAGTATTAAAGCTTTTATTTCATCTGTAATTACATTATACATTGGCACCTTACCGTCTTGACAGACGATAGTTTGTGCTTTAAAAAGGCATAATAACTTTTAACTATGGCGGTAGCGAGTGTGACTGATAAGGCCAATTTGCGCTGTAAATGTCCGTTCACAGTGGGTGCATGTGAACACGTGGTAATTTCCACCATCATGCACCATCTTACGTCTCAAACGCTTGGTGTGTGACTTTTCTGCAATAATTTTCTCCTTTGACTTTATTCCATTTCTGATATTTGCCCTCCATGCAACACGTTCAGCGGCGACTTGCTCCCAATGTGCATTATCAATGCCTGTATCAATCATGTCCCGCTTACACACATCTTTGTATCATAGTAGAGGCCGACCCTGAGATCTCTTACTCATCTGTAATTCACCAAAAAAGATATCCTTTGGTATTCTACCATCATCCATCCGCCTAAGATGTCCTATCCATCTAAGTCTACGAAGACTGAGCATGGAATAAACTGTCACACAACCTGATCTTTCCAATACTTCAGTATTTGTGATTTTGTCTTGCCACTTAATACCAAGAATTCTTCGCAGACACCGCATATGAAAGCTGTTTAAATTGTTCTCTATGGCATCTGTAATTATTAAAGCTAATTTGAATGTATTCATTGAGTTTAGTTTTTTCCCATCCATTGTTTAAGCTTTGTTTGATCAATCATTGCTCATACATTGATCACAATCAATGTTAAATCTTAGTGTGATTGGAATCTAAGAGCTTGGGTTGATCATAATATGTGAGCTTTGTTTGATCACTGTTGGTGCTTATTTTATTGCTGAGTTGGGAATGAGACAAGAAGCAGAAAATGAGTGACAGTTGTTTCAAAAGCAAAGCAAAGCAACCATGTTCACAAACCATTACAGCCTCTATAGGGGATGCAGTATTCAACCCATACTTGTGACCAAAAGACCTACGAAGGATATTATGACAACATGACTCTGGTTTATGCAATAATCTTATGTAATAGGTCACTGAATGTTAGAAAGTGTGGACGGAAATGTTATATAGAACCTGTTCTGCTGTACATCAGTGACTCATGGAACAAGAACAAAAAAATTAGGAAAAGCTTGGAAGCAAATGAGATGTGATATCTGAGACGATTATTACAAATACCCTGGACTCCCAGAGTAACTAATAACAAATACCTGTAAAAAGCTAATAAAAGTAGAACATTATATACAGATATAAGGAGATAACCTTCTTTGGTCATGTAATGAGAAGAGAGGCATTGGAAAACATTGTAATAAAAGATCAGTGGTAGAAGACAAAGGGACAGCCGGAAAAAAATGAGGCTGTCTGGACTGAGATGGTGGTATGATAAAATATCACAAATAGAAATAATCAGAACACCAAGGGTCGAGATCTGTGGAGATGCATGGACACTTACGGCTGCTGGCTGCCTATACTTTCCCACATCTCTGTTACCCATGTTTGGAAGCTGGATTGACTCCTAAGTTGTTCAGAAAAAACATTCAACTCTATCATTACCATCTCTGCAGATGTTTTAAATGCCAGATCTAAACAATATTGCTTAACATAGAGATCACATTACAAGTTTCAACAAAGATGCAACAAACCATAAGTTGCACAATTTATTATCTGGCATATTTCGCTGCATACTGCAGGGTTAACCTTCCCGAATATGTGTGTTATGTATTTCAGCTAAAACAGAATGCATCTATTTACTTCAAAAGATATATATCTTTGCAGTATGCAGTTGAAGAAATACAGCAAAATATGCCAGGAAATAAACTATGCATCCATTTATTTGTTGCTGAAGTGTTTAAATAAATATAATTATCTGATGGGGAAAAACTGTTCCAACACAAGCACAATGGTGTTTGGCTCTGTTAACAACTCCAACACAAAACACACAGAGCAATAACAACATGTCGATAACTACTGCAGCAATCATTTACAATGGAGGAACATTTATTAACTCATTAAATCATGTATCTACATGTATTCAAGGTATACCATCACACTGTGCATGGGCTAACATACAGTCTTCCATTATCTGCTACAGCAGACAACTACACTGTAATTTCTAAATAGCATCTCAATTCTGCGCAAACAGATTAGGTGTGTCAAGTGGAAACATAAAATTAACAAGAAACCAGAATACAAAAGTAACTACAAAAATCATGCCTGAGGACATATTTATCACTTATGCACACACACACACACACGTAATATCTGACTACAAGCACGTAACCACACACGTAAAGCCTTGCAGACCTATGCTGTCATTTCTGACACTGAGAATAGACGTAACATTAATTATTTCACAGGAATACACGAGATGTTACTGTTTCTATGTTTACATTATCTGTGACATATACATTGTATCTGTAATATCTCCAAGCATAAATTCCTGTAATTTACAATTTTTAAAGTTAACTCTTTGCCAGCATTTTTTTTCCACCGCTCATACATATAAAAAAAGTAAAACTAATCGCATGGCAGATATTGCAGAATTATTAGGCCTTTACAATATAAATTCAGTTGAAAATTCAATGCGCAAGTATGGCTCATCTCACTACAAAATGATCATCATCATTGGACATTTACAGGCTGGACAGTCACAATATATAGTAGTTAAGAGAAATTAATGTGGTTAAAAGCACCATTAGTCGCCTTTGGAGGCAATTTCAAGAAACTGGCTCAGTGGCAGACCTACTGTCATTTCTGACACTGAACATAGACGTAACATTAATTATTTCATAAGAATACATGAGATGCTACTGTTTCTATGTTTATCTTATCTGTGATATATACAATGCATAAATTCCTGTAATTTACAATTTTTCAAGTTAACTCTTTGCCAGCAATTTTCTCCTCCGCTCATACATATAAAAAAAGTAAGACTAATCACATGTCAGATATTGCAGAATTATTAGGCCTTCACATATAGCTATAGCATATGGCATCATGAGCTGGAATGACTAGTTTCATTCTTTCCCAGATGATGTTTGGATATTACCCAGTACACATTTTAGAGTGCTGGGTCAACCCTGGAGCCATCATTCTCATCAAGTGCCACCTCCACATTGAACACTGGCTATGAGCCCCCCAACTCCCTCTGCCGTGTGTGCACTCATACAGGCTTCTCAGTCCATCTCTTGATGTTTTCCACCCCATGTGAACTCTTTCTCTTGCATGCTTCCCTTCCATTTCCCCCTCAAGCATATCTTTTAACAAGGAGCAAAGTGTCTTTGTGTGGAAGTATTTTAACTCTGTGAATTTTATCTCATTTAGAGTCATGCTAGCTGAGAACAATAAACACACATTCTGCCACTTCTGATGACTGAATCAGTCTTGGTCAGCAAGCATCCGATCCCTCAGTATCCACAAATTACAACATTTGCCAAGGGAGACGAATCATCTATGACTGTGCCCGGAATGTTATTATGTAGATTCTTAAAGACCAAGACTAACCACTTTGAGTCCCACAAAAGATAAGTACTAAAAATTAAACACAAAACTAGACATTACAATAGAAGGGAAAATGCTTAACCTAGTCAATACATTCAAACATCCAGAGACAGTTATAACATCAGATTGAAGATGTGTGACAGAGATTAAGAGTAGAAAAAGCTAAACCAAGGCAGCATCTGAGAAGATGAAAAGTATCTTACACAATATGTTCCACTTATTAAATGTCAGAAAGAGAGTATTGAAATGTTACGTAGACCTGTTCTGCTGTATGGCTGTGAGTCTTGGAATGTGAATAACCAAGTTAGGAAGAGCTTGGAAGCTGTGGAGATGTGGTTCCTGATACAAATGTTATGGATACCTTATATTGCCGAAGTAACTAATGTAAACAATATAAAATGACACAAAGTAGTGCAGCTTTACATAACATAATTACGACACATACAAGACGTTGCAGCGATTAGTCTTCGTCAGCAAACAAACACAACATATAGTCACGGATATCTCCTGTGGCTGCATTAAAATGTGATGACAGGACGAGAATAAAAAGATGAAACATGAAAGCAATGAAGAGAAAATGAAAGTTGGAAAAAATGTTCCTACTTACCTCAGAATTCAGAGCTGTGTATAGCCTATAGTATGAGGCTGTGTATAGCTATACACAGCTCGGAATTCTGAGGTATGTAGGACAATTTTTCCCAACTTTCATTTTCTTTTCATTGCTTTCATTTTATCATCTTTTTATTCTTCTCATCCTGTCGTTACGTTTTAATGTAGTCACAGGAGATTTCCGTGACTATATGTTGTGTTTTGTGAATGTTTGTTTGCTGATGAAGGCTAATCGCTGCAACATCCTGTATGTGTCGTAAATCTGTTACGTAAAGCTGCAATACTTTGTGTCATTTTGTATTGTTTACATTTTCACAGCTTTACCGCAGTTCCACCAAATTTTATTCAAAGTAACTAATGAGCACTCAAATGAGGCTAATAAAAGCTAATATATACAGCTATAAACAAAGACAATGTTCTTTCATCACATAAAGAGGAGAAAGGCTTTGGATAAGTTCATGACAACTGAAAAGATCAGTGATAGAAGAAACAGACAGAAAGAAATGATGCGTGATAGCCCAAGACATGGAGGAATATCAATAGAAATGGATCTAGAACAAGGACTGAAATCTGTGGAGATTGCATAAGCCGCTTAGCAGGCACATGATGGTGATGATGATGAATAGTTGAATCACATCAATGTACTACTCTCCTTGGTGAACCACGTGGTTAACAACGGTAAACATATCATCTTGATGTTAGACACTTGTGTCCCATTTGACACATGCCTGGCCATGCAAAGATACACAAACTGGACCACCTGTGACCCACAAAATGTGATAAACAAATCAGTCAACAACAAATAAAGCCTATAACAACAACAGCAGCAAGGCAATTTATATAAATGTCATTCAAATAAAGCTTCTGAGAAGCATTCAAATGGCTTTCCTATGATAATCAGGAGTGGCAATTTCATAGCTGGAGATCTTGAAAAGGTTTGGCCCATTTTTGGAGAGGTACCTGAAAATAGATAGAATATTTTATATTAGTATACTCTAGTCAGAAATTTAAAAAAAAAGAAAAAAAAAACATGGCTTCTAGGTAGCTAGTTGCATGTCCTTTACAGAATGCTGCAATCAACCCCAGCATTTTATGAGATTGTCATTTAGTGGGCGAGATTACACGCAGTAGTTTGCCATTGCCGGTCTCCGTGGCAAAGGGTTTATGGATGCGATTCGTAAGCCCGCTTACCCATTTCGAAACACAACTGCGCATGATTTGGCAGCAGACTGCATTGCGCTGGGTTTTAACGAGTTGGTATGGGAGCTGGTCATTCAGAAAGCAATGGCAAACTACTGAACATAAACTTGCTAAGACATCAACAGCAGTAAAAAGCTGGTGTTGACAGTAATGGCCTGTAAAAAAGGATATGCCAAAAACCAAAAGTTTGCCATTGGTTTCTGATCGATCACGCTTATACCATTGTTATAATGGTAGGTGGTCTGTGGGATTGCAAATCCCATTTGCTATACTTTCAGCACAGAAACAGGCTGTGTACCAGGTAGACCCAATTGGTACCAGGACATTTCTTGGGAAGTAAATGTGGCTGGTGTTGTATTGACCACATGACCCACTGAGTGTCAGCTGGTCTGTACAAATATGGAGGCAGCACCATATGTCCAATGTAACTAAAGGTATGTACAAGGCTCCTTCACTTACTTGACCGAATTCCATACTGTCATACTTTTTCTCATGTCAATTGTCCCTACAGTCCCTACAGCTGTTTATTCTACGGTTTCATTATGATTATATGAAATTATGATTTATTCTGTGTTAAAGAAAACCTAGTAAAGAAGGTTTGTCTTTGTTTTTAAAAACCAAAACTCTTATAATTTTTGTAAATGTTCTCTAATATTTATTTTATTGTAACTAGTAAAACTTATGCTACTAGCTGATATTGTGCCACATCAATAGGAAGTAGGCTGCAATAGATCATATCTATCTGCTGCTTTTGTCACGTGGTATAGGGAGTGAATGTAGTTTCTTACTCTTGACATACCAGGTTGTAAATCAGTCACAGGCAATTTGGGAGCAGGCTGATTTGCGTTAATTCTCAGCGTTTTTTTTTTTTTGGGGGGGGGGGGGGGGGGTGTGTGTGTGTGTGTGTGTGTGTGTGTGTGTGTGCTCGCTCTCAACTCAAGCATAGTCCACATACACTATTTATAGTAGTGATGGGCTGAATTTTGTGTGTTGGTTAGCTTTCCCTAATAACAGTGTCCCTCACCATCAGGTGAACCCACTCCGACTTCAGAGATACTTGTAATTTACGTCCCCAAGTCAAGGGCGACAGGTCAACATTTTAGTCCAGCTGTCCAGTGTAGGGGCTGAACCACTTACCTCGGCATCAGCACAACAGATGTTTAAGAACATGCGCTCTCACCCATTCAGCCCTGCATTTTCAGTAGCATGAGTACTGTCCATTCAAAATGCAATGACAAAGTACTGAATGCCAAGCTGCCCAGAAAATCATAAATGGTCACTAAATACTAGGGTTGGTTGTGGAGTAAAAAGTGCACGCAACTAACTTTAACTTTGGTAAATCATCCACTCTTTGATATGATCAATATACTTATTATTGCTTCCCTTTAATAGCTTGCTCCGTGGTTACGGACGCGGTTCGTAATCCCTCATACAAAACACAGCTGCACGCGATTTGGCAGCAGACTGGGTTGCGTTGGTTTGTTAAGAAATGGTATGGGTGCCGGTCGTTCAGAAAGCAATTGCAGACTACTGAAAGTAAACTTGCCAAGAGATCACAACAGCAAAATATGCTGGTGGTGACTGCAATGTCTTGTAATTGATATGCAACTAACTTAACTCCCTTTAATAACACTTCTGACATGACAGCGGGGATGTGGTTCTTAAGAAAATGCAAATAATACAATATGGGTGGATAGGAAAGTAAATAAAACAATCCAGGAAACGGAAGAAAACTGTAAAATTTATTAGATGAATTAGAAATGGACCAGTATCCCGCCCAATTGGCTGCCCACTACTCTTTACATGGGAGTCGAGTCAACATTGTGGCTAGACACTCACCTGCAGTCCCAGTAGTCAGGAATTCGATCCGCATTGTGGTTGATTCACATTTGTAAACCTGACCTGGGCCTCCAGCCTAAAATAGGTACCAGGAAATGTCTTTGGAAAGTCCAGGTGACCGGTGCTATACTGACCACACCAAGCACAAGTCCAGGTGACCGGTGTGATACTGACCACATCAAGCACAAGTCCAGGTGACCGGTGCTATATTGACCACACCAAGCACAAGTCCAGGTGACCGGGTCTATACTGACCACACCAAGTACAAGTCCAGGTGACCAGTGTGATACTGACCACATCAAGCCCAAGTCCAGGTGACCGGTGCTATACTGACCACACCAAGCACAAGTCCAGGTGACTGGTGTGATACTGACCACATCAAGCCCAAGTGACCGGTGCTATACTGACCACACCAAGCATAAATCCAGGTGACCGGTGCTACATTGACCACATCAAGCACAATTCCAGGTGACCAGTGTGATACTGACCACATCAAGCCCAAGTCCAGGTGACCAGTGTGATAATGACCACATCAAGCCCAAGTCCAGGTGACTGGTGTGATACTGACCACATCAAGCACAAGTCCAGGTGACTGGTGTGATACTGACCACATCAAGCCCAAGTCCAGGTGACTGGTGTGATACTGACCACATCAAGCCCAAGTCCAGGTGACCGGTACTATACTGACCACACCAAGCACAAATCCAGGTGACCGGTGCTATACTGACCACATCAAGCACAAGTCCAGGTGACCGGTGCTATAGTGACCACACCAAGCACAAGTCCAGGTGACTGGTGTGATACTGACCACATCAAGCACAAGTCCAGGTGACCGGTGTGATACTGACCACACAAAGCACAAGTCCAGGTGACCGGTGTGATACTGACCACACCAAGCACAAGTCCAGGTGACCGGTGCTATAGTGACCACACCAAGCACAAGTCCAGGTGACTGGTGTGATACTGACCACACAAAGCACAAGTCCAGGTGATCGGTGTGATTCTGACCACATCAAGCAAAAATCCAGGTGACCGGTGCTATAGTGACCACACCAAGCACAAGTCCAGGTGACTGGTGTGATACTGACCACACCAAGCACAAGTCCAGGTGACTGGTGTGATACTGACCACACCAAGCACAAATCCAGGTGACCGGTGCTATACTGACCACATCAAGCACAAGTCCAGGTGACCGGTGCTATAGTAACCACACCAAGCACAAGTCCAGGTGACTGGTGTGATACTGACCAGATCAAGCACAAGTCCAGGTGACCGGTGCTATACTGACCACATCAAGCACAAGTCCAGGTGACCAGTGCTATACTGACCACATCAAGCACAAGTCCAGGTGACCGGTGCTATAGTGACTACACCAAGCACAAGTCCGGGTGACTGGTGTGATACTGACATCAAGCACAATTCCAGGTGACTGGTGTGATACTGACCACATCAAGCACAAGTCCAGGTGACCGGTGCTATACTGACCACACCAAGCACAAATTCAGGTGACCGGTGCTATAGTGACCACACCAAACACAAGTGCTGGTTAGTCTACTAAATTTGGTTCTAGCAACATATGCCCAATGTGACTTTAGGTGTGTAATTGGGCCTGTTACATACCTGAGGAAATCATGGACATGGTTGAGAAGGATATGTACTGTTCGTTCATCCAAGGATGTGTATGCCAACATAGCACCAAGACGAACTGTAACAGAAAGCATGTGTCATTTGAACCAATAATCAAACGGTATTTACACAACTTTTATGATGCATATGAGAGGCACAACATGGAATTAAATGTAGCAACAAACAGAAATGAAAGCCAATAGGAAATGAAAATCCATGCATATTAAAGTAAACAATACAAACTGTCACCAAGTCAGAGTTCAAATATCTTGGAAATATGTTTGCAAAAAGGAGTAACATGAACGGTGAGTTAGTTATATCAGATCAATTGTTCAATAGCCAAAGATCTCTTTTGATACAAATTGTTAACAGTATTTACAGCCAACCTTTGCTATAGACCAGCAAAGATTATGACTGAAACACTGCAATGTAAAATGAGTTACTTAAGAAAAGAGGCTTGTGCAATCACAAAAAGAGAAGTTAGAAACAAAGAAATAAAGCAGAAAGTAGGACCAATATATATACAGAAAGACAGCGAATTAACAAGTTTGGTAATCTTATAAGAATGTCTTTGAACGTATTAGAAACACAAGGGTGTAACCAGTATAATATGGAAGAGTAAGAAAAAGATAGATGATTTTAAAAGGACAATACAGAAACATGGCCTAACAATAGGTGATTGCTCCAAGAGAGAGAGAGAGAGAGAGAGAGAGGAGAGAAGAGAGAGAGAGCACACAAACCCTCCCAAAAATCAGGCAACCGGGAGAAGAATTGATCCAGAGCATTATTCTTCACTGATCAAGAGAAATAAACAGAACTGACGAATACAAGTAATTACCATTTATATAAATAAATCTGATCACGTTAAGAATGTAAACAAATGACATCATTAAACCATGAGGTAAAAATCCTTACCAAATAATCTGAGAAAATGAATGGCTCCATATATGCTGGACATTGGCTTGTCCGGGTACTCGGATAATATCTGCCAAAAATACATCAGATTTACACATTGCAGACATTACTTATTTATTCTGAATACATAAAACATGCAGAAGGTCCTTCATAGAATGTGGCTCTCATCATGGAGAGACTCAATCTGTCGCTAGTTTTTCAAGCCCATGCTTCTGATGCCCAGGTGGTTTTAATGTCCTATGTCCACCTTTGTGTTGGTCGACTACTGCCTCTTCTCCCAAAAACCCTGTCTTACATAACCGTTCTATCTAAGCCCCTGTGATGTATTAAACCTAATGCAGCCACAGGATTTAAGTTTCCAAGACATAGTCATGTTTATAACTCAGTTTTCCTCAATGTTCAGGTCTTGTAGAATTTCAGCATGTTTCTTCTTGATCCTGTTCTGTAAGCTTTAAGTTTAAGTCTGGATTTTCTTCTTGATCCACTGTATTCTAACAACTGTTCTGTAACAGTTAAGTTTAAGTCTGGATTTTCTTCTTGATCCACTGTATTCTAACAACTGTTCTGTAAGCGTTAAGTTTAAGTCTGGATTTTCTTCTTGATCCACTGTATTCTAACAACTGTTCTGTAAGCTTTAAGTTTAAGTCTGGATTTTCTTCTTGATCCACTGTATTCTAACAACTGTTCTGTAAGCTTTAAGTTTAAGTCTGGATTTTCTTCTTGATCCACTGCATTCTAACAACTGTTCTGAAACATGTAAGTTTAAGTCTGGATTTTCTTCTTGATCCACTGTATTCTAACAACTGTTCTGTAACATGTAAGTTCAAGTCTGAAATTCATTCTTTAGTGATTGTGATATGATCCATGATTCACATCTACATTTTACAACAGGAAAGATGCAATAAACAAACTGGTCAACATTATTATAGGAGGTATCAGAACTAAATTCTATGTATTTAGCAATGGGATGCATGATGTGAATTTCACTTAATAGTTTGTCTTACCTAGGATAAATAATAACAGATGATGACAGGTGTGAGGAAAAAAGAAAGAAAGAATGGCCATAGTAACAATCAACAATATGAAAGATTCTCACATCTAAACAGCCGAGTTTTTAATTATAATTGAGAGTGACCATGTGTACCATTTACTCTACATTATTGCACGATGCAGAAACATGAAAGAAAAAACCAAAAATGTCAAAATGTGGTTATGTGTGGCAATGAACAAATATCCTCACATTAATCTCATTCTGGAAGGTTGTGACAATGACTGCCTTCAATAAATTTAAATTCAAACAAACAAACTAAAAGACATAAATAAACCTAAATGAAAACATAAACACTCACGCTTACAGACTTACAAAAAGAAGCTATTGCTAGGTTATAAAGTGAAAACAGCTTCAATTAAAATTGTTCATGTCTTCCATAGGGAGGAGCGGTGGTGCAGTGGCTAGATGCTCACATGCTGCTGGCACAGTGGTCAAGGGTTTAAATATGGTGCGGATTTTAAAAATTGATCTGAATTTCCAGGTCTACCCAATACAGAATGTGTACCATGAAATATTTTGGGAAGTGAATGAGGCCGGTCTGATACTCACATCTTTTTTTGTTCGCATATCCTTTACAGGACATCGCTGTCAACATCAGCATCTTTCAGCTGATTGTTGATTTCTTGGCAAGATTACGCTCAGTAGTTTGCCATTGCTTTCTGAGCGACCAGCTCACATACCCCGTAAGTTACTGACGCAGAGAAAACTGCTACCAATTCTCGCGCACGTCACGTTACTTACGGGTATACTGGATTACTGAGAAAGTCATGTAACCCCTAGACCAGAGAGACCGGTGATACTCACATCACACAATCTAAAAAAAAAAAAATAAAAAAAAAAGAAAGTCTTAAAGTCGAGAGGATTGACTTCATTGCATCGGGGTTTATCACACATGACCCAGTCTCTCTCCACATGGCAGCCTGCCGAAAGTGCCGCACAAAGCACAAACGTCATAGCTCCAGCGATGACCCCCAACAAGCTCCAAAAAAATGCACCAGTGATTATAAAGACATATCCTGGAATCAAACCCACAGCCTTTGAAGTTGGAAGCAGACGGCTTGACCACTTCACCACAGAGACTCCCTATCACCCAACAAACGCAGACTATTCTTTAACAATACAGGCCTAGCAACATATGCCCCATGCACATTAAGACATGTGAAAAGGTCCTTGACACTCACCTCTGAATACTGAGGTCTCTCAAATTTGTACAGCAGCTGAGTACCCAGCATAACATTAAAGTAATCTTTGCAGCCTAGCATCGTCTCCAACATAGCGTCTCTAGAGATGTGAAATAACAACAAACACATTTAATTTCATTAAGAATAATTTTCTCTCAGTATTTAATTGAAAGAAAACATGGGCAGGGTTATTTTATTTAACAAATTGTCTTTTCAGTTCAGGTAGGCTTATGGACATTCAGTCTCTTCACAGTAATTAAGGGTTTACATTTCTCGGTGGAAATACAAATGAAATGGACTGACAACCTAACAAGAACTCATCCAAATTTGACAGCAGAGCAATCTTGTAATACCCAGTATGGTGATGTTCAGAGGAAGAATATCTCTTCCTCTGTATTTATGTAACGTATACTGAGACGAATGTTACAAATTCCTTATACTGCCAGAGTAACAAACAACGATTGCCTGAAAGAGGCTAATGAAGCTGGAACGTTATATACAACAATAAGAAAGAGACAAACAGCTTTCTTTAGTCATGTGATGAGAAGAGAGGAATTGAAGAACATGGTGACAAAATGGAAAGATCAAGGGGAAAAGAGGCAGAGGCAGACCAAGAGAAATAATGATGGATGGACTGAGATGGTGGCATGGAGGAATATCATAAACAGAGTTGATCCAGAATACCAAAAACAGAGATCTGGGGAGAGATATGAATGCCTACGCCAGTTGGCAAGGCACTTGATGATGATCATGTACGTAAATATAAACGTAGTGCCTTGAGTGACAGATACTGCCGTTGGGATGTGAAGTGTTTGGCTTCAACATATTCTAGGCCATGACATCATGATGTGGGATGGTCAGTTCCCGTCCACGCTTTCTTTCCCAGAAAATTCATAGTCTTCTGTAAATCGCTTGGTATCATTTTTTTAAACAAAGTTGGTTTCAATGCACTCGGCAGGCTGATTGTCATTCTGTGAAGACAGACAGACCAAGATAGGGCAAAATCTTTAACCTTTAAGTGTCTTTTAATTTGAAATTACACCATACATTAATTATTTATACATTATACATACATTAAATTTATTTATTTTATTTTTTTGCAAAGATACTCTTTTTACAAAAATTTCCATACTTATTGATGTTGGAGTTTTTGGTTGATTTTGATTTGATGTATTCCTCAATGATGTCATCCACAGTTTGCTTGCATGGCAAAGTGACAAGCTGTTGCAAGAGAAACAGAACACAAATAAACTAACTTTGGTTAACAGTAACATAAAATTAACACTTATACAGTAACTTGTACAGTAGCAATATGAAATAGATGCTTATGTAGAACAAGTATAGCAGAAATCTGTTCTATAGTTATAAAATAAGAGTTAGAGCAATACAGTGCAAGGGACAAATCAGAGAAAAAGTATATCAAGACATAAGCAAGAAGACAGAGCTATAGAATATAAAGATTATAATTAAGACAGAGCTAAAGTAGATCAAGACTAAATACATAAGACACTAAAGTATATTAAGATTAAACAAGAAGACAGAACTAAAATATATCAAAAACTAAGAAGACAGAATTAAAGATTATAATTAAGAGAGCTAAAGTAGGTCGTCTAAATAAAGACACAGGTGTATCACTTAAACAAGAAAACTGAACTATAGTATATCAAGACTAAACAAGAAGACAGAACTAAAGTATATCAAGATTAAACAAGAAAATACTAAAGCATATCAAGACTAAATAAAAAGACACATAAATATATTAAGACAAGAAGACAGAACTAAACTAAAATGTATCAAGACTAATCAAAAGACACTAAAGAGTAACATGATTAAACAAGAAGACAGAACTAAAGTATATCAAGAGCAAATAAAGACACTAAAGTATCAAGATTAAACAAGAAGACACTAAAGTATACCAAAATTTAACAAGAAGACAGAACTAAAGTATATCAAGATTAAATAAGAAGACACTAAAGTATACCAAAATTTAACAAGAAGACAGAACTAAAGTATATCAAGATTAAACAAGAAGACGCTAAAGTATATCAAAATTTGACAAGAAGACAGAACTAAGTATACCAAGCCTAAATAAGAAGACATAGCTGAAGCATATAAAAAAGACAGAAAGAAAACATTAAAACTAATAAAACAAAGCTAAAATATACGAAGAGTATGAGTGAAAACAAAGTGCTACAGTAACGAGCAAAGTAAATAAAGGACCCCCTTTCTGTGATGAGGCATAATGGGTATATGGTGTTAGCCCCATAATTTAGACTAATCAGCGCTTCATGGGCAATACAGTGCAAACCGCTTCAGGTGATCTTAGATGTGGTGAATTTCTGTTAAGAACAATATTATATTATACATTGTTAATGCATTACTATGTGCTTGAACTCTTATAAGAGGAATTTCTGATAAGAAGAACTATTTCTTGGGTCTCAGGTGAGTTTGTCTTATCAGGTCTGCACTGTATAATGCCAGCTACCATTACTTCCCAGAAAATTTCTTGGTCCCCATTTTTAGGTTGGACTGAACTGGAAGCCAAGGTCAATTAAATAAAACCCTTGCCTCGAAAGGGATTTGAACATGTCACCACCAGGCAAGCATGCTAGCCACTGTGCCAAACTGTAAATTATACAGCACAGATAAAATACATCAAAAATACCAGTAACAACACAGCAAACTTATATCAAGCACTTGAATTACACTACGACTTCTGACTTTGATCTCTCAATGGGGTATAGAGTTCCGACCAATTCAAAGAAAGTATAGTACTAGAGTTAATTTCCTTTGACTTCCACACATTTCCTAGATCTAATACTAAAACTGGCATAGAGGCAGCGAAGGCAGGTTCATTCACACTCCCGAATACCAGGTTAGAAATCAGCTGCAGGTGATTTGGAAGCAGACCGCCTTGCTTTGATTTTCACAATGGTATGAGAGTTATCATTCAGAAAGCAATGGCAAACTACTGAATGTAATATTGTCTAGAAAATCATAAACAGCCAAAAATGTGCTGGATGACTGGAATGTTCTGTAAAAGACACACAAGTATTTTTTTTTTAATTCTAAGGCTAAATAACTAAATTTGTTTTCAGACATATTTTACGACATATAGTATATTCTCAAGAAGCAACTTTCTATAAAACTAACATTCAATTGTGTCATGAAGTATACACTGAAGAAATAAGGACAAATCAACAAAACATCTTCGGTCAATTAAGCAAACAGGAAGTGTACGCACCATTTTCTGACGTGTAATGAGGTCCCAATCATCCACAAGAACAGGTTTCAAATCTTCTGGAATCTTGATTTTCACTTCTATTTTTGATAAGTATGTTTCCTCCTAATGCAGAATTAGTAAAATGAGATAATAAATAACATGAATCAAGATACAATGTAAAGCACAACACAAAAATGTTAATGAATACACTATTCAGATTATGTGAATAACAGCTGAATGTGGGCGCATGTGTGTTCTATTTAATTCTAAATATTTTTTATGAATATCATCATCATCCAGTGCCATCTCCACAATTAAGGTTGGTGGCAATGGATCTCTAGCAGTTTCTGTCCTGATCCTTCATTGTATATTCTGCTGGGCTGCATACTGGCCACTTCTTGATGTGTTCCATCCATTTATATCTTTGATGCCCTCTAGCTCTTTTCCCCTCTATTAAGGTTTTCAACAGGTTGTGTTTTCATTTGAGGTAACCAAAGTACCTGGCTTTTCTAATTTTATGAATTTATTTTCTAAACATAAACTTACAACTAGTTGTTGGATTTTAACACAGCAGAATATTTGAGTTTAAAGATGAACCCTCAATAACTGTTTCCCTGTCCATTGATAGATAATGCGACACATGAGGTAGCATCAAAAAGTTCCAAGAAAAGTTCTCCACTGTTTGAATTATTGATTCTGTTTTGGAAATTATAGTGTTATACAATGGTAGTAGTTTGATGGAGAGATATTACCGATGTAACCTTCTCATTGACTATATTTGTTGTTAAGCGATAGGACTTTGTTTTGTGCACGTAGTATTGCAGAAATTTAATATGTCCTTAACTGAATGTATAAATGACAAATTTTGTTTTGCTTGAGAAGAAACCCATAGAGACATTAACCTACCTTCATTTGATGTCAACAAAAGAAAGAAATCACACAAGTTTTTACGTGGCACAAAAGTTTCCATGAAAAATAGATAGCAAGTAGTTGGATTTTGCTACATGATAATGCACAAACATATCAATAACTAATGGTAAAGCAGTAACTTACTATGCATTATGTTACTGCTCAAGAACATCCTCCATATTCTCTTGACTTGAAATTGCCCGATTATATTTTTTCCTTCACTTAAAATTCCCCAATAAAAAGGCAGCGATTCAAGGATTCCGAGAATGCTTTCACCAATGCAACTGAGATAATTTTTTTAGACTTGGTGCTAGGAGTATTTTTCAACAGTTGTATGAACTTTGACAAAAGTGTGTAACTGCTGCACTTTTATGTTATAAATTATAGGATGGTACTTGTGTGGTGTCTTTACAGCAGGGCAATGGTAGTGACATCCTTCTGCCATCACATTCAACTTCTTTCCATTTAACATCCAGGTTAGTCGTGGCAGTTAGTTTTGTAGAACACTCCACTGTAACAATGTGATGACACCTGTGTGTACCCTAGCATGCCATTTGTCTATCAAAGGAAATCAGGAGCAATATATGGACATCATTCCCAGCCAACCAATAGTTTCCATTAATGTAGAGCTGACACACTTCTGGTTCTAGGCTTATCAAAGGAATCATCACATCTTGCACAGACTGCTTAACTTCATTATATTTAGAAACTAGTAGGATGCTGTCCGTAGACTCAGTGTCATTCAATCTTTTAGGATTGTACTAATCGCTCCCATAGCATAATGTTACCAGAATTGAGGTCTTGGTTTGAGATGTCTGCATTGGTGTACATGAGGAGCAACTTGATCCAGGCAAAGTACCAGCCCTGGAAAAGTATGCAGCACTTTGCCATTTGAGTTCCTAGAAGGTTGACTAGGTTGGGGTAGAATTTTATTCTAGAAGCTACTGGAAGTGGCAATGTTCTGTCCTGAGACTAACAAGACATTCCTTGATTTATTAATGCCATAGAGCACTCAATGAAAAACAAAGTCTGGTCCAGCCACAGCCTTTTCTGCAATTTGGAGAAGTGTGCACAAGCAGCAAAATATCCTCTCATTGCAACAAATGTTTATGGTGGGACATGGTTTTGATGGACTAGCAACAATAATCATTAGGGTGGACATGCATTCAATGGGCATTATTCACCCAACATTTGGAGTGGGCTGATAAGTGCCAGAGACATTGCCATTTCATGGTTTCTGTTCACTGTATCTCTCAGGTCCACTAACTTCAAGATGCTCTACCAGTTTGACTGAGGCCTGTCATGGCCATTTATCTATATGTAAAATATGGACATATGGCAGAAATCATGCAGGGGATTTCAGTAAACCAGCAAAGAGGTAGTTTATACCTGGAGTAATGCACAAAGTATCTTTTTAAGCAACCTTAACTTTCCCCATGTCTGTAACCAAAATCACCACACCACTAAGGGAACTATCTTGAAGAAGACAAAGTATAAATGCTTGTTTTCCTACTGTTGGGTTTGTAAAGATCTCTTCCAGATGTGCTCCAGTCATCTCCCAGAGATCACACGAGTACCCCCAGAAGTGCTCCAGTCTTCTCCCAGAGATCACATGAAAATATCTCAGCAATTTCAGCAGAGTGCACAAACTCAGCCTCACAAGCAAGAATACAAACGTGTGTATAGCACAATCACATATGCTGTAAATCTATCTGTGGATAATTTTTCTCATCTGAAAATTTTGCCTGGGCAAAGACCTACTCAGTCCCGTCCCTTCAATTGTCAAGGGATTCTGAACCTGCACAAAGGTCCTCCAAACTTTTCACTTATTTAAGGCAAGGCATCCAATACACCAGCCCACTTATTTAGGGCAAGACATCCAATACACCAGCCCAGGATCCAGGAGAAGTATACTTACTTTTTCTGATGTTATGAAAATAAGAACAGTCAACACCATGAGAAGAACCTGGATGCTTAAGCTAGAGGCAGATGCCATAACCCCTGATGTACCTTGCTACATTACTAATTTTTATACAATAAAAATAATCAGGAACTTCTGAAGGTACATTGTGCAAAGTGTACATATACAAATATTAACTATTAATTAGCTAGACTATAATTCTGAACACTGAGTAGTTCCCGGACATACCAGTATCATGGACTTAAATTTCAGCGACTGAGTACTGATAGTGAGTGCATGACATGACATTGATGGACTTTACACCTGTTAGCGACTGTAACATATTTTTTGTTAGCCTTGTAAGAGGTGGATTGCTGTGATGAGGCTGGCCCCAGAGTTATGCTAAAACCCCCGGAAAGGGTTAGCTACTGTGGCTGATATGAGGCCAGGGTTGCATTTACTGCATTAAGCAGAATATATTGGAATGGCCCAGGTGGTGTAATCTATGTGGATGGCTCAGTGCTAGGAGGCAAAATTAGTGCCAGGGGGTTCACAGTGGAGGTTAATGAATGGTATTTAGTGTAAGAGAACCTGGCATATGATGCCATTAAATCTAGTCTGAAAATGGTGGTGGATGCCATCACTGCGATGTCCAACTGGCTGGAGGGCAAACAGCATACACATGTCATGCTTGTAATAGACGCATAGAACATACTAAGAAGAGTCAAGACAGGCATGCTTTAAGCAGTGTGGATTTATTCAATCCAAAATTTAAAGACAGGGAGCATCCGTTGGATCTTTTCCCCCAGGACATGCTGGTGTGGTGGGAAATGAACAGGTGAACAGACTAGCTGGGCCTGCACTGCTGTGTGAGACACTGGTGCACAATAAGGCAGATGTGGTGACGGCCCTTTTGGATCATGCAACATTTGTGGGGAGCAACAGATAAATTGTCATGGCCTTGAGAGAGAGGTGCGACAGGGAGTTACCAGAGGATCTGGATAACTCAGAACTCTGAAAGGTCAAAATCTTAAGCAAATCTAAGAATGAGACACTGGCATTCCAAAAAGTCACATTAAATAGATCACGAGTTTAAGAGATAAGATATATTTTGCCATATCAATTCTTTGTACAACTAAATGACAAAAATAAGTCATCTTAAGAAAACCAAACACATATGATAGTTCCAAACTTGTAATTAAATATTCTTACTGATTCAACAGAAGGATCTAATCTGGGCCTTTTTCTCTTAGATTCACCCGCTGCTGAGTTTGCTTGAGGTGTACTGTTTAAGTCTGGAATGATGGGGGTGAGTGGAGAGTTCTGCCCTGCCCCTACAACTGAACAAATGAAACATCCATGTTATTACTCATTCACACAAACAGCAAGAAGTTTCTAGACGTACTTAAAACATTAGGATGTGACTAAGTGCATGCATTCAAAAACTTGTTTAGTAAGTAAATGAAATAAAGTAGGACTCTTTACATACTTTGAGACGTAATGGGTACATGGTGCTAGCTCCATATTTTTATAGACCAATCAGCACTTGAGGGATAATGAGGTCAATATCTAATTGGCTAGTTAGTTAGTCGACATATCATCCTCATTGCATATCGAACCATTCAGTCCATAAGTGCTCGGATCCCCTCCTCAGCAAATCCCACAGCATGTAGCGGCTAAAGACACCAGTTCTGTGTTGGTTTATCAATCTTCTTTGGCTTCCTGCGTAGTGTTCTTGTTTGGTCACACCTCTTTTAATTTGCTGTTCTCGCAGTCTGGCCATGGTTGTAGATTCACAGTCATCACTTGGTTCTCGCAAAAGTCTTACTTTTCATAGAGTATTCAGTATGTCAGCCTGGTCTATGGCGCGCCCGCCCTCCACAGTAGCCTCACCTGCGAGCTTGTCAGCCCGCTCATTTCCTTGTACTCCCGCATGGGGTGGCACGAAGATGAAACTAATCTTTGCCAGCCGAGACCGCTCCAGAGACAGCAACCACTCTCTCCGGATCCACCCCATCTCTATCCTCTTGATCATGCTCATTGAGACGCTAAGGAAACATGCCCTAGTGAATGTCTGTGTCTCGAGCCATGTTATTACTTTACTTACTGTCATGACTTTCATAGTCAGGCTACTTGTGGTCTCAACAAAAGCACCAGAGTCCTCCTTCACAATTCTCCCTCCGGCCTGAGCCTTAAAGGCCCATGAGCTTCTCATGAGACGACCGACCCATCTGTGTAGATGACAGCATCACCGCCTAACAAATTCTCGAAAATCAACTCTTGTACTTCCGCCTCCACAGCAGCCGGATTTTCTTGTCTGCATTTTCTGTCTAGTTGGATGCAAACAGAAAAGGACGTACAGAAATCTGTTGGCACTTGTACCCACTCCTCACCAGGTTCTTAGTCCTCAAGTGCACATACCTGTTGCAGAATGTCTTCGGCTTGACCCATCCACGACCTTCCTCTTTTTAACCTGCTGCCCTTCACCTTCCTATTTCACTATGCAGTGGATGTTGTGTGTTTGCGTTAACTCTGAGGTAGGCACGTGCTCTGCAAATTTGTATTCTGTCTTCAATGGTTGGAAAATCAAGAAGGTAGTGCACCACCCTGCATGCTGTATCTCTTGTACAGCCAAGAATAATGCGCATAGCTTCATTCTGTATCCTTTCCATCCTTTCTATCTGCTTACGGCTGAGAGTCAGGATCGCCATCGCATATTCAAAAACAGATATGACCAGCCCCTCGTATAGAAGACATAGATGGCGCTGCTCACTGTTTGCTGCCGCCATCACCCGCATCGCAGCCATACCCCGCTTGGCCTTTGTTATCACCTGGTCTATGTGCTCATTATAAGCAAGGTTTTGATCAAAACGTATCCCCAGGTAATTCATTGCCTGCGTTCTTTCCACCGTTTCTGAAAACAGATTTACCATTGGTGTTGCAGTGTTGACAATATGGTTAGTCAAAGAGAACCATGTCACTGTTGCCTTTGTTGGGTTGACCATTGCCCCAGCTTCAACACACCAAGTACTTATGCGATTGAGTTTGGTTTGTAGTTCTACAGCAACCTAATCTCTATCCTTACCCTGACGATACACTAAGACGTCGTCGGCATATGACAGTGTCTTCCCCGGTCCAGTGATCTGCTCGCTGGTGATTCTCAGTGTAGGCGTTGAACAGCACCGGAGATAATACTGATCCCTGTGGTAGGCCAGGATATATTGTTGTTGGTTCCGAAGTCCAACTGCCACATCTGAAAACTACTTTCCGTTGGAAGAGGGCTGTGGCGATCTAACTAAGGAGGAAAGGACTTATCTTGAGTTCAAGAAGCTGAAGCATTTAGAAATCCAATGATACTCTGTTGTACGCATCCTCAAGATCAATCGCTGCAAGCAAAGGTTTCAATCCGTGAAGACGTCATGGTCAAAAACTGCTGCATTGGTCCAGGTTTCTCTTTTTGGACGGTACCCTGTAAGGGTAGGTGGGAAAACACCTTGCCTCTCTAGCCGGCTTGATATTTTCCTGGCAATTAACTTCTCCAGCAGCTTGCCTATTGTATTCTGCATGGTCATTACACGATATCCCTGAGTTTTTGTGTGGTCTTTGTCAGGCTTCGGCAAGGGAATCAGATAGCTGTGTAACAACTCCTTTGTATTAGCACTCCCTATACTGTTATTGTAAATGTCTGCTAGTTTCTCTAGGATTTGCTGCCTGTACTTACCAAGACATTTCCTGGTACTCATTTTAGGCCAAGATGCCTTGGGATCCCAAGTCAGTTTTAAAAATCTGCCTCATATTAAGCTTTCTTCATGATCCTTATTTACCCCAACAAATGTCACATCTGTATTTTCCTTGATTCTGAAAGGATGTTGCACCGCGTTGTTCCTTTGTTGATCCTAAAAAGGATATTACATCCACACATGTTCTTTGGCGACCGTCTAAAAATGTTACATCTATGTTTCTTGTTGACCCTGAAAAGAATGCTACAGTTGTATGTTCCTTGTTGATCTTTAACTCTTTCACTACCAAACAAAAACTGGGCTGTGACCAAACAGACATTTATGGCAGAAAATTGGAACTAGGGGTGTGTTACAATAATGCTTTTAAAATGGTTAAGGTGGTAGAAGACCTATTGTATTACATATCAAATTAAAGAGGATTGCACAAGGAACATGACAGTGTTAATAATTAATTGATAGGTTACAAATATTATGACAATAATGAGAGGTTTAATAATAACAAATGAAATTAAAGAGGTAAAAATTATTTAAAAAACTGCACATATAAGGTGTTTTCTACACTCCTATACTGCTAATCATGTTTAATTTACTGAATAATCAAACAAACACCACTTGTCTTCAAGAATATAAACAGTATTGTGCATTAAAGTAACCCAAAAAGAAGTTTTGGTGCATATTCTGAACCATGTATTTTTCACAAATAATGACAAAAAATAATGGCTGAAATCTTGAAGGTGGGGTCTGTCACAGTAAAGTTATGAAAATGGTTACAATTGTAGCAGAAATGTTGTATTATATATCAAAATAAAGGGGATTGCACAAGGAATATGTTGGTAGGAGAATGTTTGCTTTAGGTTGTAAATAAAATAAAAATAATAATATAATTTGTAAAATAATTGGACAAAAGTAGGTAAAAATAATGTAAACATTGCATTTAGAATGTGTTTTCTACACTCCTATACTGCTAATCATGTTTAATTTACTGAATAATCAAACAAACACCACTTGTCTTCAAGAATATAAACAGTATTGCTCATTTAAATCACCCAAAAGGAAGTTTTGGTGCATATTCTGAACCATGTCTTTTTCACACAAATGAAAAAAACTAATGGCCGAAATCTGGAAATTGGTGTATGTCGCAATAATGTTATGAAAATGGTTAACATTGTAGCAGAAATGTTGTATTATATATCAAAATAAAGGAGATAGCACAAGGAATATGTTGGTAGGAGAATTTTTGCTGTATGTTGTAAATAAAATACAAATAATAATATAACTTCTAAAATAATTTGTTAAAAAGAGGTAAAAATAATGTAAACATTGTACTTACCGAGGGGGCGTTGTTATCCAATATCCTGATCACTGCTAATCCAATTGAATTTACTGAACAAACAACACTATTCTAAACTATAAACACCATTGCTTCCAATCAACCATCCGAAAAGAAGTTTCGCCGCAGATTCTGAATCATGTATTTTTTTTTTGTCAGACAAAAATTAGGACAACACTTGGCAGATTTACATTTAATTGTCATGTCTGTTTGTTTTTATTTACTATATGTGGCAGTCTATTTGTGATAGGCTGCAACGCAAACTTTGGCGCACAAGTCTGGTCTATTAGTGCAGCCGGAGCAAACAAAATATGATATGTGTCGTTTAGTTCGAGTGCTGCAAAAACACAGTCTCTATTGACACCGACAAATTCTATTAAATGCTTGGCTCATGTAAATCTTTCGGCATAATTTCCTGCAACAGACTGAAATTCTTCGGCAGGCAGAGTGTCAAACTTTCAGGAATACTCTGAGCTACTTCGCGATGTGCACTTTCCTTTACTTGAAATCCTTCTATAACAATTTTTTTTCCTCCTTTCTCTGTTTGCCATATGGAATGTAGGATGTGAGCATTGATCTGTGCAATTTCAAAGATCTAGTAGTAGATATTCTTCCACCACGTAATGGTTTTCCTATCATGGATATTATAATATCCAACCATTTGGTCCATTCTGTCGCAGCCATTCATCGCCGTGTTATTTTCATGGAGACCATCTTCAGCTTGCTTTGCGGTTTTCGCAATCCGCTCTCAACAGTTCTAACTACAGACTTGGTAGAGACAACAATGCATGGTTTTTTTAGCTTTGTTTAGCCCTTCCACCAAATAATCATATCATCAATGGACACATTTTCAAATGGGTAAAATGCTTCCTGGATATTCTTCAGAGTCAACAAGAGGATAAATTTTTTTTTTTTTGGGGTACCCTCAGGTTGACATACATGAAACATGGTGTGATAAATATATTATAATTTTCTAATTGATTACTGGGAAACGTAGTGGCAGTGCCACATACCAAGGAGTATATAAATGTGCACTTGTACACCGGTAGTCTTTGATACATGGTCTTGGATCAAGTCCCATAGCAATAATGACAGACGTAAACTTCAGCCATTCGTGCTTCATTGTCAAACACTCAGCTGTTGACGAACATTCACTGGTTTTTCTTTATCACCACGTGCTAAAACTTTAGACACAACTAAAACTACTTTCTAAATATTCACATTCACATATTATTATAAACAATAATCTAGCTTGATCTCTAGTCATACTACGTGGACGCAAACTGGTGGGCGTTTCCATTGTGAAAAACCAAAACAAACAAATTAACACTACCTTAAAACTAAAAATTCACAAGAATCCAAAATTAGAAAACGATTGACCGCTCAAAGATGGCGTAGAGATCTTTCGGCTGTACTACTTTTTAGTTTACTGTAACTTAAAATTCCGAAACGGAGCAGAAATATGTGAAATAAACCACTGATCATTTTGTGGGACGAAAAGGGCGGACTGCCATTACAGCAAATCCATTCTGTCCACAGATGGGCGCACGGTAGCGAAAGAGTTAAAAGGGTGTACATCCAGTTTTAGCACACCATTTTCAGGACTGGGTTTGCCCTACCTCTTCTATCCCTACTCTCTCAACCAGTCACATGCCTGCTTCCAGGGCCACCACTTGGAAGTAGAGTAAGGTCTTATACAGCTCTGGTTCAATGACTGTGACAAGTAGTCCAGTTATAAATTCTTTTACGACTGCCATGTATCTCTCTTTGGATCATAGACCCTCAATCAACTTTGATATATCCTACAGTTCCCTCCATTTCCTTCCATATTCATTCATCTCTAATTTTCTTCTCCATGTGTTTTTAGGTCTTCCTCTATTTGCATATGTCCTGTTCGCCCCAAGAGGACATTCTAGTTATACTATTATCAGGTGTTTCCCTTCAACTCTGGATTCATGGAATCTGCATTGTTCTCTCTCTAAGCTCTGCATTAGTGATTCATACATTTATTAGTTACTTAATGTATCCTATTTAACAACATGACCCGAAATAGTAACCTCCTATGGGTCTGTGATAGGGTCATCACATTTCGGAGGCCTGGATGCATGGAGGAATAGGTGGCCAGATTTTTTCCTCAATATGTGAAACACTTTCCTTAAATTCCTTAGTCCCAGTGTGGTGTCACATGAGCACACTATATCCTAACTGTCACTCTCTTTCCCTAACGCTATTTTAGCTTCTTCATATTCACACAAATGTTATCTTAAGTGGCAATTGCTTGGGTTACACAGCTGTCTGGGATAGAAGTTGTTAACTCAATCCTGATGTTTTTCAAAGAACACCTTGTAAAACTGTTACAATAGGTGATAAAATACTAAATTTTTAATATGAAAAACAAACAATGTTGAACTTTCAATAACAATATCAAATTACTATCCATATAATAGCCAATGTTTGTGGCAATCCTGCAAACCAGGTTCAAAATCAACAGCAAGCAATTTGGAAGCAGACATCCTTGTGTTGATTTTTGACTATGGTTTAAGCATCGATCCTTCAGAAAGCAATGGCACAATGGCAAACCACTTAGTATAAAATTTCCCCAAAAATCCCAAACAGTCAATTAAATCTGTGTTGTGATATTCTGTAAAGGACCTGCAAATAAAAGCAATAATAACATTGTCCTTCTTATATATAATATTTAAAAATTCTTTACCAACAACTTTTTCTTTGTCCTCCTTCTTTTCCTTGTCTTTCTGATCTTTTTCAGATTCCTTCTCTTTCTTCTTCTCTGATGCAGAGGGCTGTGGAGTTACTGGCCTTTGTCGCACCTCTTTTTCCTTTTTCTCTTTCTCCTTCGGTGTCGGTTTATCTTTGCCAACTGTTTTCTCCTTCTCTTTAGTTTCTTTTTTCTCTGGTTCCTTTTCCTTAGCGGCAGTCTTATCTTTGGGTGTCTTTTGCTGCTTCAGTAACTCCTTTTCAAGCTTTCTTGCTGTTTTTGTCTTTTTGGATAATGCCCTGTGAATATCATAAACAAAATTGCAAAACTGACACAGATATAAACAGCTCACAAAGATATGGATTTAATTATAACATTCATGATATATTCGGAAGATCTGAGGCATTCACAAGCACTTTATTACTGAAATAATCAGCATATACACAAGCAGATGTGGATCAAACATCGAAGGGTTTATTCAGAGCGTCATTATATTGATTACATATTGACCAACAGCCCATCCATGACGAAACCTATACAAGATATTTATATCATGTTTTCATGGCAATCCCAGTGTTGAATAATGACATCTCATGCAGGGCAGTTTTTTTCCCCTAAGTCCTTGTAGCATCATGGATAGCGTTCTAGCTTAATGATCGAGGTCGAATAGCAAGCTCTGGTGGTTTTACCCATGTCTGCAATGCAGCAATAAAGTTGACTGAACCTAAATAAAATGGTATCAAATATTTCTCAAAGAGGAAAGATACTAAAATTCCAGTATACGTGAAGGATCATCAACTATCACTCTTACCACATTCCTTACTATGGAATTATTGTTAAGTGTTACTTTCAGTTTCCTTCAAAGACTTTATTTAAGTGTATCATATTCTATAAATTTGTAGCCTCATATTGATTTCCATTTAAATGAGTTCAGCCATTTCCATAACTTGATATTTGTAAATAAAAAGTAGCTACCAGGCATATATGGTGCTATCCCCATATTTTCAGACCAATCGACACTCAATGGATGAAATGGTCAATGGTATGCATACGTCAGCCACTCTTTACTCCCTAGGAAATTTCCTGGTCCCCATTTTAGGTTGGGTAAAGAAGACATTCCTGTGACAATGGGATTATGAATGCGACTCGCAATCCCACGTACAGAGTTTGATACACAGCTGCAGGCGATATGGAAGCAGACTGACTGCCTTGGGTTGGTTTTCATACAATGGTATGAGCATCAGTCATTTAGAAAGCAATGGAATACTACTAAACATAAACTTGCCTAGCAAATAAAAATCCCCCAAAAATGCTGGGGTTGACTGCAATGTCCTGTAAAGGGCATTCAACCAAGGCATGGAATGGGCTTATTTATTATTGATAATGGCGATCTGACATAGAAAATAATCTAACGGCATTACGTGTTGACATATACATGAGATGAACAAAAGTAAGCAGTCTGGCTGTTTACAAAAATTATTCTCAAAACATCTCATTGTCAGTTGATTTGATGTCCATGAAGTTGCTTGTTTACAATGCAAAGAGTATAATAAAAGTAAGTACCTTGCTACAATAAGTGCTCCAATAATGCAGGTCATTATTAGAATCAAACAGAAACAGAATTGTTTTAAAATATATTTGTTTTTTAGTGCATACCGTGCTAATGAGAACTGTCATAAAAATTCTCAGACGCAACACGTTTAACTAAATGAATTTCTTCTCTATTTAATTTTACAAGCTGTTATTTTCTAAGGGTAAAGTAAGACACTAAACTTACTTTGGAGAATGAGCTACATGAAAAGACTGACAGAACCACCCGGAAAGAAAATAAGCTTTGAAAAGAATCTCAAAAAGCTGTAACACCAAATGTGTTATTATTATTTTATTTCTATGGAAAACATGTTTAAGTCAATTTAATTATACACAACACAACTGTAAAATGAAATTACCTACATACTGAAATAATATTAACTGCCACTTACCCATGATTCTTTAGCAGCTCTCTCTGTTTTTGAATGCCAGCCTCGTTATTCTTGACAACTCTGCTTTCCTGTACCCACTCATCCCAGCTAATGAACAGAAATTAACAAGAAAACGTTTCATTAGGTTTAAGCAAATCTACCCTATATCTTGTAACATTATACTAATTACAATAGCAATACAAACTACATTTAAGCATGCTATTATGAAAGCAGCATATGCACATTTGTGATATATCTTGTGAAAGCGAGCACATTGCTAATGATGGTAGTCAAGCCAGCTTCATGGTCATGTAATCAAATCCCCATCGAGGTGAAGATTTGTAAAATCTGACCTGGACTCCCAGGTCGACCCAGCCTAAATGTGTACCAGGAAATTCATAGGAAACAAGGTGGCCAGCAGGATACTGACCACCTGACCATCGAGTGTTGATTGGTCTATACAATAGCATTAGATTTAGGCTAGCACTAGATACCAATACACCCCAAGGTGAGGAAAATGGCCCTTTAATTTCTTTAAAAATTATAATTGCTAATGAGGAGCTGTGGGAGCATACTAGTTAGAACTCTTGCCACTAGCAAGGGTCTGAGGTAGGTTTAAGCACCAGCCATAGCAACATTCTTCCCAGTTTTCCCTATGTTCAGTTCTTTTCTTCTCAAGCATGATAAAAGAATGACTGTCTGGTACTTGTACAGGTAACAACCTGATTGTATGAATCTGCATCCTGCAGCACTTGACCACTTGACTTTAAAAAAAATTTAATTCCTAATATTCTACTATTCAAAAGAAGCCACGGAAGGCAAGTGGTGGATGAAATTATGAGGGCAGTCGACAGGTAGTTGTTGGTTATGGTCTCAAGTTTCGCGATGGTAGGCAGAAGATCTCTTTCACGGGACAATGGCTGGTGTCTCCGACCAGTATGGTCACTGCCATAGACGGAAAGCAACGGCAAACTACCTTCTTTAAAAGTTCATTATGATTCGACTAAAGACAGATCATCGCAAGACAAGGACAGGACATTAAAATTAGCAACATGGAATGTTAGGACGTTAAACGACGACAAAAAAATTAGATAACATCAAACAAGAAATAGAAAGAGAGAACAATAATATTTTAGGGATGTGCGAAACGAGATGGACAGGAGCAGGCATGAAGATAGATGAAGATTTTAAGATTATTTATTCTGGAGGAGAAGATCGACAAAGGGGGGTAGCAATTATTATGGACCGGCAAACATCAAAATCTGTTCAAGGATATTGGGCCGTGTCAGACAGAGTTCTACTAGTTAAATTGAGCAGCAGACCTTTTGGCATAAATGTTATTCAGGTAAATGACCCAAATGGGAGAATCCAGTGAGGATAGTGTAGAGGAATTTTATGATGACATAGATTCTGCTTTAAAGAAATGTAAACATTTAGAAATAAACATCATAATAGGGGACTTCAATGTAAAAGTAGGAAATCAAGGTGATAGATACACAGTAGGAAACTATGGTTTAGGAGAGATAAATGAAAGAGGATACAGACTTGTAGAATGGGCAAAAGAGCAGGAAATGATTGTAGGAAACACCTGGTTTAAGCATCACCCTAGAAGATTATGGACATGGAGGAGTCCTGATAGCAGGATTAGAAACCAGATTGATTACATTCTGATTAGCAGAAGATTTAGAAATGCGCAGTATTTAGAAAAAACAGTAGCAAAAACAGTTCCCAGTGCTGATTGTTATAGTGACCACAGATTATTTACAGGAACATTGAGGATAAAGTTAAAGAAAGTCAAGTATATAGCAGGAAACACTAAATATGATTTGTGTACATTGAGTAATGACAAGGAAATACAAAACAAATTCAACATAGAAGTACAGAACAGATTTGATATATTGTCTGATCTAGAGATTCTATTCCAGGATGTGGAGGATCAATGAGAAATGTTGAAGAATTCAATCAGTTTGGCTGCAGAAAGAACTATTCCAAAATTAAAGAAGATGGGTTGTAAGAAATGGATGAAGAAATCTTACAACTAATGGAGACAAGAAGACTCAAAAATAATCCTGCCAAATATGAAGAAATTCACAGACAAGTCATAATATTATGTAAGGAGGCAAAAGAAGCATGGCTTGAGAAAAATTGCTTAGAAATTGAAAAACAACACAACAGTCAAAATACCAAATTAGTGCACAAAAGAACTCAGGATCTTACTAATAAAAGAGCAAGTACATCAGCAGGCTGTCTAAAAACTAAAGATGACAAAATCATAATAGAAAAAGATCAGATTCTACATACATGGTCAGACTATGTGAAAAACCTTTATAATGATAACAGAGATGAACAGTATGATATTCAATTTAATAATGAAGGACCGCCAATTTTGAAGATGGAAGTTCAAAATGTTCTTAACTATATGAAAACTGGCAAGGCCCCCGGTTCAGATAACATCACAAAAAAAATTATTAAAGCTTTAGAAGAATATGGAATAGAGCAAGTCACCAGACTGCTGAACACATTATATGATACCGGAGATATACCTTCTGAATTATGTAATTCTGAATTTATTGCAATCCCAAAGAAATCAGGAGCCTTGGAATGTGATCAACACAGAACAATTAGTATGAGTCACATCACAAAGATTTTGCTACGAATTATCATGCAAAGAGTGAGGAAGAAAATACAACCAGAAATAGGGGAAGAACAAAGTGGGTTTGTGGAAGGAAAGGGTACAGTAAATGCTGTGTATATGCTGCGAACAGTTATTGAACGTTCTATAGAAGTAAACAAAGATATACATCTTTGCTTTATTGACTACACAAAGGCTTTCGATAGAGTAAGACATGTCAACATGGTAGATATGCTTGCAGATCTACAAATTGATGGGAAAGACATTAGACTTATAAAAAACATATATTGGAAACAACAAGCTGCCATAAGGAATGATAATGAAGTGGGACAATATCAGACTATTAAGAGAGGTATTAGGCAGGGATGTGTAATGTCTCCAGATCTTTTTTCCCTATACAGTGAAAATATTTTCAGAAATGTAGAAGATATAAATGGAATCAGCCTTGGAGGATGAAACATCAATAACATTAGATATGCAGATCATGCAGTATTGATTGCAGACAATGAGGAGGACCTGCAACAATTAGTAAATGCGGTTGTTGCACACAGTGAACAACTGGGGTTATAATTAAATTGTAAAAAGACACAGATTATGGTCGTCACTAGGAAGAACGAAATACCACAATGTAATATACAAGTACAAGATGAAAACCATACTGACCAATAAAAAGATGTCAAATGAAATAAGAAAAAGAGTGTTGAGGTGCTACATAGAGCCTGTTCTTTTGTATGGATGTGAAATTTGGACAATGAGCAGTCAAGCTGAAAAACATCTAATGCAGAAATGTGGTTTCTGAGGAAAATGCAAAGAATACCATGGACAGACAGAAAAACCAATGACAAGTACTACAGGAGACAAATGAAAATTGTAAACTGAATAGAGAAATTAGACGTAGACAGTCAACATTTTTTGGACATGTTATGAGAAGAAATGGATTGGAGAACTTGGTGACTACTGGCAAGATCCAAGGGAACAGATCAAGGGGAAGACCGAGAAGTAAATACCTGGATGACTTGGCCACATGGCATGGTCGAGACAGGAACACTGAGCTGATCCCCGACTCTGGTGATCGAGTGAAATGGCGAGTCATGACCACCCATGCTTTCCGGCATGGCACATGATTGATTTAATATTCTACAAAGATGCCTTAGTATTCCAGCCAACGAACAAGTACTCCAAGAGGGTATGAGCTGAAGAAAAAAAGGTCACAATGAGGGGGACGTATTATTCCAACTGATAATTCTATGACTAAATATATGTGAAGTCCTCAGACTTTCACACATTTATGTCTTTGTCTAAAACACTTACTAGTTTACTTACACCTTATCCTATTCATTGTAATGGACAAAGGTAATGAATTTGACAAAGTGTGTATGAACCCTCAGTATTTCATTCAGGGTATGATTGTTTGCTGTGAGATTACCTTTACATTGTTATTGTTGTGTGTGTGGCCAACACTTACTTCTTATTCCATCCATTGTAATGGATAAGATATTGAACTTTACCATCTTTGACTTCAATCTTCATACACTGTGGAGAAAATAGCAAAACTCATATCTGATTCTAGTCTACAATGTGTATAACTATCTATCTTGTAAAACAATCATAAACTGCTATCAAGTAAACAATATATATTGCAGGATGAAAAAGCTCTAGATAAGCCTTCATTTGACTGTATCCAAAATTGTATCTTTAAATATCTGCACGTGAATTATTTCAAATATGCGTACTATATTTGAATATAGCCTATATTTGATCATTATATAACTGCATGTGCATTATTTCAAATATATGTGTGCTTTATGGCTAAGCATGTGTGTGACAGCACAAACTAGTGAACTATCCTGGATGACAAGAAGTACTGTGAACTGAGATAATATTTCCAAATGAGTCTTACAATTAATTTAACAACTTTTCTTCCTCTTTGATCAGTGTTTGCTATGCGTCTTGCATAGTATCTATTACAGTGCACAGACGACCACTTTCTAGTCCTGCGCTATTTAGGCCGACATCTTCCAACTTTGACGATTGAGGTTTCTTTTCTGAATTCTTCCTCCCATAGGCAGACTGCCTTCCCGAGCTTGTGATTCTGCCTGCCCACATTTTCTGTTTGGCTTTGTTGCCCCTAGCCTTTGTTCATACAAAAACTTTCACAAGGCAGTGGTGTTTGGGCATTCAGTGTCTCCTTCATGTACATGGATTTCCTTCCAGGGTTTATTTTGTTGGCTCTCTTATTTTACCCAGTCAAACATTGACTTTTGCCAGGGAACACAAATAACAGCTTTAATTATGAATATTTGTTCTCCAACTTCCAATTTTATAGCACTTTATATGTCATTGTATGTTCAGCAACATAATTATGTAATGTTTATTATTATCTGAAGAAGGAACTGTGATAAACAATTTCTTTAAAACAAAACTACACTGAGAACAAAAAGCTGTTTACGGTCATAACATAAAATATAAAAGCCACATGAAATACTAGAGCAGAAGCATTTTGAACATGTATATCCCAAATCACGTTATTTGTAGTATTTAAATAAACGTTGCCACTGAAATTCAATTCACTTCTTTTTTTTAATGGAGAATTTTTCTGTGAGTGTAAATTATACAAAAATGTTAAATTCAGTGGTTCAGAAAGCACATATTTAAAAACAAGTATTAATTTCACCTCACACGCATAAAAACCAACTGTCCGTGCATTTAAAAATAAAAGTACTTGTATTGACTGATGCTAATAAAGACACCGAATGAGAAATCTGACAAAAATATTCCCTCACCTTAGCTTCATAGAGAAGGGGTCCATGGTAGCATAATACTTTCTCTCCTGAAAAGTCACAACAAGAGAAAAATACAGTGCACTGACAAGACCAAACATTCACACAGTTGCAATTCCAACTTCACAGCAACGGGTCACCTCATAGTTGCTCCATTCTTGTGCCAGCAAAAACTACTCAAAATGTTCCTTACTGTCCATTGAGAAAGTGACACTGACAGCAGTCCCAACAATACCAACAGTGCGTACACGCATGCATACATAAGGCTGTTGCCAGATGCCAATACAACAGTCTGCCACTAGAACTACAGTTCATCAGTGACTGAAGCAGCAGTTACTAGAAAAACAGCAGTTGCACACACATTACTGCATAAGGCAAACCAGCTAGTTCAGCAACCGGCCACCTGCTATTCAAAACACATACTACTGGGGATAGATGAATAAGCATTCCACATGAAATATACAGCTCAGAGTGTCGCACCAAGCACTCAACTCAGTATCTCGGTGACGGAACTATGTCAAAATGAGGAAAATTCATAAGTAACCTGTGGCCACAAGCAAACAACACTCTAGAGCCGTGATGGATTGCCTCCTATCTGTCATACTGGACTGGAAGTCGACATTCATACATAATTGACATCAATGCTATTAATAAACATTTACAAACTAATTTTCAAAGAAAAGTAAATGACTCGGCACAAGTTAGACCATATTTGCACAAACACACACCTTCCTGAAACCAGTATAAATAACATAATACAATACGCAGTAAATATGTCTAAATCAATATTTCTGTGACCAAATGCCAGCCACTTTTCCTTCTAAGATTTCTGGCACCCATTTTGAGGCAGGGATGGGTGGCGCCAGAGCCACTGTCTTGCTGGGTAAGTACATTAACAACTACACTAGCATTGTACCACCACCAGAAACTAACCCTGAACTAAATAAAAGCTATCCATATTCTGAACTATTGCAATAAATACTTCAAACATAACATGTAGAAACTACCCTTGCATTAAGTCGGGGCAAGTGTCCTTTATTTACCAGCCAATCAATAAAATCTTCCTGCCAGCCACCAGCAATGGAGGAAAATTATGAACTGATAGCTTGCGATTGATGAATATGAAATATATTGTTGGTGTTCTACTGTGTAATGCAACACTGAGATTTAACTTCACTGTTGTGGCATTAAGGTAAGACACCAGGTTCTAATCGTAGACCTGGTATGAAATTACGCTGGTTGGACTCACTGTGGCATGGAGAAATATAATCAATTAAACTGATGCAGAATGCCAAAGATTGAGATCTGTGTCTTAGTGCCTAGGTCAGTTAGCAGGGCACATGATGATTATTATTATTTTCACAAAGTACGCTTATGTTGCTAATAACAGGAGTAATAAACAAACTTACCTTATGCCAAACTATTGATATTTTTTCAAATACATGCAGCTTCACAAGTGCCAACATTTGTTATCTCTTGGTCCAACATCAGTAACATAACTCAGTGTAGTCATTTTTTTAATGTTCACGTCATATTTGCATTAAGAAATATTAAATAGGCAATGGATACAGGTAGTAGTAGTAGGTATGCCAGTTGTGCCGCGACCCGATCTGAAAACGGAAGTGATATACCACACCACCCCAAAATGATCCACTGTGTCCCCAAAAATAGCTATGTAAAGACCATTCATGCTTACGACGTCATTCATTCATTTAAATATCATGTGACAATAACAAAAGCCATCTTAGGTTCTGCAGAAAAGGTTAGCCTAACATTCTATGCATAGCGATTGTTTGAAATTATTGTGACCTTTTAAATAAATCTAATTATTTGGCAAAAAGTAAGTAATTTTATAATCTAGAGTTTGTTTACTTAATTTTACCATGTTGTTAGATGGATATTCAAATTCTGCACCCATTTTTACATATATTTGGAGAGTTTCATTGCAGATTGTGCCTGATATATCGTTTAAAAAATTATTTCTGCAGGATGTTATTTCCTCTTTGTGAAAGGAACTCCAAGATGGCGGCTGCTGGCGGGGAACTTTTAACGCTCAAAACATGCAATTTGAACTACTAAAGTTAAAGAGAATACAAGTTTAAAGATTATTAATAATTTATTTGTATACTTGTACTATTTTATTATCATTTAACATGATGGAACATATTATTGAAGTCAGTTTTCATATCTGTCTATGATCCGTTTGGGACAATCTCGCACAGACCAGAAGTGGAGATAATGAGACAGACTGAAGAGTTCCAAAATAACGGCAATCATGCCATTATTTTAGCCCGAGACATCTACGTTGAAATGTGAATATCTCCACTAAGAATTGACATACATGTATCATTGAGGTACTGTGAGATTTGGCTTTTCATGGCCTATCTATCTGTGGTGGTCTCATTAGTAAATATTCAACTTTAAAATCATGATCGTACCCGCTAGTTAGTAGCAACATTGTTATTTTTCAACGAAGCAACACTTAACTCTTTGCGCAGCCATAAAAATATTGCCAGGCAAATTTACACACATCCCTGACAACGATTATCCTAATATTAATATAAATTAATATATGAAATAATAACATAATATCACTATCGGATGTAAAAGACAAAAGACTCAAAGAGAGGGCTGATCCCTGGTCAGCCATGATCCCAGATGATTATCTGCTCCAGACTCCAAATCAAACACTTGAAAAAAACAAGAACTCAGACTACGATTACGTGACCCCGACTGACTTATCAATCACTACTGTATTTTCTTCTTTGTGTGTGTGTGTGTGTGTGTGTTAATTTAGTAAGCCTGTAGAGTTTAATATGACAAAATCTGACTCAGTGCAGTGCCTGACTCAGATGTTTGTGAACTTTGTGTGCGTCCTAACCGTCCTTCTTGTTTCAAATTAAATTAAATTAATAATAAATACTTTTGGTTTAAACGAATAAACTTGCTATTCTAAATTACATATTTAAGAACAAAAATCTAACAGGGGCAAAATGTCCCTGCAGATATTGAAAAACATAAAAGTAATACCGTCTTGAAACTTTGGTTTCGGGGCCATTTGTGGACAAATATCCTCGGATTCGGAGTCTCTGGGCCGCCGAAAAATAACGCACCTTGTGAAGTACGTCACTGATAGTTGCGGCACAGTATGTTTAACTTCACTGCTGAAGAGTTTTTCAATAATCACAGTAACTGTTTATGGATAGCTGTCTATGCTGTATGGCGTTGGCGACCATGTCTGTCAACAGCCTTCTGTTTCATGTACTGCGAATCATTTAAATTACGGTTGTTTCCCCCACGTCATGATGTCAGACTGCCTATCATCTATTCTCTAGGTCTCTCCACCTCCAGGTTCCCGTTGTCACGATAATATCCCAGCTTTCTCTGACTAATTTGGGCGCAATTATATTTTGTAAAACTGCCCAGCCTTCGTGGTTTTCAGTTGTTTGCCATCTCTAAATGTTACCACAGTTTAACCAAGCTATTTATATTTGTAACCACAACTTCAGAACTGTAACTCGTTAAATGGCCTTGCCCTGTTTAGCATTTACGTTTGTTTGTGTGTTGTAGGGTTGTCATGTTGTTGTTTGCTGATGAAGGCTTGCCATACTGTTTGCATTTATAGTAATACTAATAGAGAAGGAAAGAAATGTATGTGAAATGTTTAGGTATAAGAGAAACTGTACGTATAAGGGTCGTTCATTTGAAACCCGTTCCAATAGTTTTATAACAAAAGCATGAAAGAAACATTAACAGGTGTGGTAGAATAAAACAAAGCATTCATTTTGAATGAATTATGCCCCAGGATTGCTAACCTGGCCAAAAATGCACGCTAAAAGTCGGATGTGTTGGCCTGAGGGTTTCGACCAGAGGGTGCCTAACCAGACACACCGCAATCACATCTGAAAAAATCACTCCGGATGAACGCAAAGAAGAGAAGAAGAATGAATTATGCACCGTGGGTTGGTCAGAAGAAGTCGCCGTAGGCATTTAAGCAAACATCCCATTGCTTAGATAGGCGGCGAATGCTGTCCGCAAAAAAAGGATTGTGGTTGCTCACTGAACCAAGTGTTTACCGCGTTCATTACGTCTGCATCTGTGTGAAATCGTTGCCCCTTAAGAGCTGTTTTAAGAGGTCCGAACAAATGAAAATCACATGGTGACAAATCAGGACTATAGGCTGGATGTTGCAGAATTTTCCACTTCTTCCTTGCTAATGACTAATGCTCTCTGCACAATCTTTGCGACATGCGGACGGGTATTATCTTGCAACAAAATCACACCGCGAGAAAGCATGGTGGGTCGTTTATTCTAGATGGCTTTTTGCAGCTTGCCTAGTGTTTCCAAGTAGTGGGTAGAGTTTATGTCGACACCAGGTTCTTTAAAGTCGGCCAACAATAGCCCTTCATGATAAAATAAAAAATGCGCTCAGCATAACCTTACCAGCAGAAACCTGTAACTTGAATGTTTTGGCTTTTGGTGATCCAGCATGCTTCCATTGCATGCTCTCTTGTTTGCTGCTCGGCTTAAAGTGGTGACACTATGATTCATCGCCTGCCACTATGCGGAAGAGAAATGCATCACCCTCCACTCTGTAACGCAGCAAGTGATTCAAACAACACCCCATGCGTTCCTCTGTTTGGTGGTCGGTCAACATCCGCGGTACCCACTGTGAACACACCTTCGCATACTGCAATTTCTTCCGAACGACCTTTTGAATTGTCCCAATTGACACATCAAATTCTTTCGCTAGCGAACGCATGCTTTGACAACGGTTCATCTGTACTGCTGCATCAATTTTGACGATGTTTTTTTTTTTTTTTCTGTTGCAACAATATGTGTTTGACCCGGCCGTCAAAGATCTGCCGTGAACTGACGTCCTTTCCGAAACATTCGTGCCCAGTCTGTCACTGTTGTCTTCGACACACATTTGTTACCGAACGCTGCCTGCATTCTTCGATGAATGTCCACCGATCGACATCCTTCAAATGAAAGAAACTGAATCGCCGCTCGTTGAGCTTCTTTGAACAGATTCTGGATCAACCCGGCCATTTTCTCAACGATCAGAAACAGAACCTTTGCATCATGGAACGATAAGCACGTGCTTTTTTTATTCAATGGTCAGTACTTATCACATGACTATGACATGATCATGTTCAACGAACGGATTTCAAATTAACGCTCCTAATAATATAAATATTTCATCACTAGGCACGCGAGTTTCAAACATGTTGCCTCAAAATGAAAGAAACATATAATTAATATAACCTAAATAGTAAATTATTTACTAAGCCTCACCGTTATCACATAGCAAGTCTTTTATACCACAACATCCAGCTTAAGAATGGAGGTGGAGGCAGTCACTGCGGCTCTCCGCTGGATGGAGAATACGACACACACACACACATCGTGATTGTAACTGACTCAGAAAGCATGCTGACGAGGATGAGGACGGGCAGTCTTCGTGCGGAGTGGCTTGCTTCGCTTCGGAGGTCACGGGTGACAAGCATCGCCTGGATCTTTTCTCCGGGGCATGCCGGTGTGCTGGGAAATGAACAGACGGACACATTGGCTGGCTCTGCAGAACGTGGTGAAGTACTAATACATGACAAGGCAGACGTGGTTGCGGCCTTGTGGGAGCACGTGCACACCTCGGAGGAGCAAATGGATTACCATGGTCTGGCAAGAATGAGACAGCGAGGAGTGACGTGGGGATCTGGCCGACGCTCAACGCTCAGAGGAAAGGCGAGACGGACTTATAATCAGATTGCTACTGGTACTATTAGTGTTGGAACTCTTCGCTGGCTGCTGAGGATGGGGACGGAGCACTTATGGGAATGCCCCGAATGCTGTGATGTCGATTCCTAAATCAATCAATCAATCAATCAATCAAAGTCTTTTACAGAACGTCGTTCTCATTACGGGCCAGCGAAAAGATCTCGATCTTTTACCAGTCCCCCTGCCTCGCACACTTTCGTACCCAGGGTGTCTTCGATGGCCTGGGTCTATCTTCGTGCTCACCGACCCCTGCCCTTTCTTCCAGGAAGCATGCCTTCCACCACTGTTCTTTTTTAAACATTGCAATATTTAATATGGTAAAAATATTTCAGTTTCAGAGACATAATAATAATGCTTTTTGCCAGCCAGTTTTCTTCCATGTTCAGCTTAGTAGAATGTCAGTATTTATTTAAACTTCTTGTACCACAGTAATTCCAAGAATACTGCCTTCCGCAAGTTCCCACTAATGATAAACTTGATGACCTGCCAACCATAGTGGAAGTAAACAAAGCCATCCAGCAACTCTCAAGCGGCAAGGCACCTGGTCCTGACTCCATCCCAGCAGATATATACAAGGCAGGTGGGCCAGTCCTAACAGAGCAGCTTCAACAAGTTTTTACAAACATATGGGTGAACGAGACCATGCCACAAGATTACAAGGACGCGTCAATAGTCCACCTTTACAAACGTAAAGGAAACCGCCAATCCTGTGACAAGCACCGAGGCATCTCCTTGCTTTCAATTGCAGGGAAGATACTCGCCAGAATTTTTCTCAATCGCCTCATGGTCCATCTCGATCAAGGTCTTCTTCCTGAGAGTCAATGTGGCTTCAGAAAAGAACGAGGAACTGTTGACATGATTTTTGCTGCAAAGCAGCTGCAAGAGAAATGTCAGGAACAGAACTGCGAAATGTTCTCCACTTTCATTGACCTTAGCAAGGCTTTTGATACAGTCAGCAGAGAAGGACTGTGGAAGATTATGGCAAAATATGGCTGTCCACGAAAGTTTGTCCAAATAGTGCATCTATTTCATAATGGTATGCAGGCAAGAGTACAGGAAAATGGTGAACTATCTGAGCCCTTTCCAGTCACAAATGGGGTGAAGCAAGGATGTGTCCTGGCACCAACACTGTTCAGCTTCATGTTTTCAGCTATGTTGACGAATGCCTTCGAGAACAACGACATTGGAATAGACATCAACATCCGCATGGATGGAAAGTTAGTCAATCTCAGAAGGTTGAAAGCTAAAACAAAAATTAAAAGTGTCACCGTCAGAGAGCTCCTGTTTGCTGATGATTGCACTCTATAGCTAACTCAGAGGCAAACATGCAACACAATGTTTCAGCTTTCTCACATGCCTGTGCCAACTTTGGGCTCAATATAAACATGGAGAAGACTGTAGTTATGTATCAGCCAGCTCCAGGGAATAATCACGCTGTGCCGAATATCAAAGTGAATGGTCATAGACTAAGTGTTGTGGACAAATTCACCTATTTTGGCAGCACTGTGTCACAAGCTGCCACAATTGATGAAGTGAATGCAAGAATCTCCAAGGCCAGCTTTGGCAGACTGTACAAGAATGTATGGGACAGAAATGGAATAAGCCTGCAAACAAAGCTGAAAGTCTACAAAGCAGGTGTATTATCCACACTATTGTCACAAGCTGCCACAATTGACGAAGTGAATGCAAGAATCTCCAAGGCCAGCTTTGGCAGACTGTACAAGAATGTATGGGACAGAAATGGAATAAGCCTGCAAACAAAGCTGAAAGTCTACAAAGCAGGTGTATTATCCACACTGCTATATGCTTGTGAAACATGGACTGTTTATCAGCGAAATGCTAGGAAATTAAACCACTTCCACGGCGTCTGCCTTAGGAAGCTACTGAAGATTAAATGGCAAGATAAGATCCCAGACACTGAAGTCCTAGAAAGAGCGTCCATGCCCAGTATCCACACTATACTAATAAAGAATCAGATTCGCTGGGCTCGTCACTTAACTCGTATGCCAGATCACAGGGTCCCTAAACGAATTTTTTTACGGCAAGTTGCGTTGTGGTAAAAGTTCCCAATGCGGCAGAGGAAACGTTTTAAAGACACTCTGAAAATCTCACTGAATGCTTTTGGAATTCATCATGACACAGGGAGACTGCTGTCAGAGACCGAAGATCTTGCATCATTACGCAAGGGTGCAGTCACGTGTGAGGCAACCAGGACTGCAAGAGCTGTGAAGAAAAGGCAGGACAGAAAAACCACTGCAGGAAATCCTCCTCCAGAAACGTCAAGCATTCTTTGTCCACATTGTCAAAGAACATTTCGAGCCAAAATAGGCCTTATTGGCCATCTTAGAACTCACGGCTCCATACCTTCAACCCCACTGGATGAAATGAATGGTCATCATCATTCTTGATGGACAAACAACACAAACACAATTCTAAGAATATGTATGCAACATTTCGGTGCAAAAGCCCCAGTTATCTTCAATACTTGATTCAAGCACCCCCCCCCCCCCCCCCCAAAAAAAAAAAAAAAAGTAGGTTTGGGCCAGACACGAAACACAATCAAATGAACAAGTATTACAATGTAAATTTCCGTTAACTGAGTTTTGATGGAGATTTCAAGTGAAATAATTTTTCGTCTATCCCCATGAGTATTATTTTGAATGGCAAGCGATCGGTTGCTGAGCTAGCTGTTTAGCCGTATGCAATAATGTGTATGCAACTCTAAATGGTTATTTTTTTTTTTATTCGCATATCCTTTACAGGACATCGCTGTCAACAGCAGCATCTTTCAGCTGTCTGTTGATTTCTTGGCAAGATTACGCTCAGTAGTTTGCCTTTGCTTTCTGAGCGGCCGGCTCAGTTATCCCGCAAGTCACCAGCGGGGGTAGAACCGCTCCCAGTTCTCGCCCGCTACGAGACTCTGCGTGATAAACGGGATTACGGAGAAAGTGTTGTAACCCCTCGGCCAGAGAGACCGGCAACTGGTTATTAGCTATCTATTTTTTAAATATATAGTTTTCTTATCTGCATCTTACATTTCCATAGCTTTACGACAGTTCCACTAATTGTATTCGTAATGTAAGTAAGTAAAATAAAGGACCCTGTTGCACGATTTAACTGATTAAATGTCATGGGATGATT
>OY992877.1:149901891-150004391 GCA_963921405.1 Cepaea hortensis | reverse complement strand
CTGTCCCGTGTAAATAACGAAGGTTTCATTGCGACACAAAGTAACAAATATAAATCTTTCTCCAACTTAGCAAATTCCCACCCATTATGTTAACACTCAACGTTGGAAGGTTATGGTTACTGCGACATAATAAAACTAAAGATCATAATCGTATTTCTAAACAAGTTTTACTTGACGAGCTGTCAAGCATAACAGGGTCAAGAGGTGGACAGCATATGATGTGTAACGGAAACTGAAAGAACAGTGGAGAACTCTGGTACTGAAATGACTAGCCGAGGATATGTAGAAAGCCTAGTGTTGGCTATGCAACTTCTGGAATGACCAATGGAACAAACTGATGCAGTAATATAGCCAGTGGCTCTGCCTTTAGAACGTAGTCTAGTCAGGCCCTTACTGCTTAACCAATAACGAAAGGACTTTACTGTCTCATAGGCCCAACTAGCCATCCTGTCAAGTTGGGATGTTGAACCTTAGCAACTGACGTTGTGAAGTGGAAGACATCTTACAACTCAGGACAGAGAAACGTTTAAAGTTTCACCACTACAGCCAAGCAGCGACGGCAGTCTTTGAGGGGGGTTGCTCTCCACAGCAGGCAGAAGGGTGAGCGGATGTAAGGGCTCAGCCCACGAACACAATGGTTATAGTGTAGAAAAAGCGCTGGCTCCCTTGTGTGCAGAAATACGACTCCTGTAGCATTGGGTGGATTGCGATTAAAGCAAATTGACAGCAAGGGCGCCCAAATGTGGTACAGCAAATCGCGGATATGGAGGCAATGACAGACGCCAAACAACAAGGGGGAGATAATTTGGCTTTCTCCCGTACAGGTCCAAGGTGCCGTAGGAGAGAATTCAACCACAATGCAGCGGAAGCATGAAGTTCGCCTTCCTGAGGGCAACGAGGCTGTCAGGTGGCATACATAGCAGTGAATGTGTGAGGCAAGTAGAAGCAGCATTGAACATATGTCTTATAGCTGGAGCATAGGTTTCGGTAGCACCACATCGGAAAGACACCTGGGAGTAGGCCCGCACCCACGAGAGTATAAAGACAATAAATAGGCCGAAGCATTCGAAGAAAGAAGGGGACGAGGAGAGACATCTGACGATCAGAAACCCTTTTATGCTCTCGCCACAGGGACGTTTGGGGAACTGCGATAGCATAGCGCCTAGACGCCGGGAACTGCGACAGCCTAGTGCCTAGACGTCGGGATATGCGATAGCCTAGCGCCTAGACGTGTGAAACTGCGATAGCCTAGCGCCTAGACATGAGGAACCGGGATATCCTAGCGCCTAGACGTGGGGAACTGCAATAACCTAGCGCATAGACGTGGGGAACTTCGATATTCTAACGCCTAGACGTGGGGAACTGCGATATCCTAGCGCCTAGACGTGGGGAACTGCGATATCCTAGCGCCTAGACGTGGGGAACTGCGATATCCTAGCGCCTAGACGTGGTGAACTGCGATAGCCTAGCGCCTAGACGTCAGGATCTGCGATAGCCTAGCGCCTAGACGTCGGGATCTGCTATAGCCTAGCGCCTAGACGTCGGGATCTGCGATATCCTAGCGCCTAGACGTGGTGAACTGCGATAGCCTAGCGCCTAGACATCGGGATCTGCGATAGCCTCCTAGACGTGAGGAACTGCGATAGCCAAGCGCCTAGACGCTCGCCTGACGTACCAGTGGTCTTGTGTTCGATCCACATCAGGGCGGTGTCGAATGTCTAGAAATACCTGGGCTCCCGCCTATTCTGTAGTGAAGGGGTTGTAAATGCAATTCGTAATCCCGCATACCGCGTTCGAAATACAGCTGCGGGCGATTTGGAAGCAGGCCACCCTATGTTGGTTTCCCTACAATGGTATGAGTGTCGTTCGTTCAGAAAGCAATGGCAAACTACTGAGCACATACTTGCCCAGGAATCACAAACAGAAAAAAAGTGCTGGAGTAGACTGTTACGTCCTGTAAAGGATATGCAACTAACCTGGGCTGCCAGGTCGACCCAACCTAAACTTGGGGCCAAGACATGTTTTGGGAAGTAAAGGCGCCCGGTGTGTTACCGACCCCCTCACCCCATGTGTGCTGTTTGATCTATAGAAATATGGGCCCATCTCCATATGTCGAATGCGCTTTAGGCGTGTAAAAGGAACCTTGACCTTCAGTGATGTGAAGATTATTATTTTCTTTCATACAGGCAAATCATGCTTGATTGAAAGATACAATTATCTCGTAGCAACTTCCTGCTATGGGTTTGTGATGTGACAGTGCCATAACGTGTTGTAGGCCTAGAGCAAGGAGGAAGTCGCGGCCAGTCTTTCCCTCACTGAAAGATATTGAGAGTTTTAAATAGTTTCTTCGTATTACTTCTCTAAATCCCAACTCGCACCAAGCAACCATGATTACAATACTATTGTACAAACCACCTCAAGTGGCTTACGATATTTTGGAAACAAACATCGACACCACAGGTGGCTTTTGGTGCAGCAAATAAACATTAAAAAAAAATGTTTTTAATTCTAAAAGTTTCAGGAAGCATAACTTCCTTGTAACTGGTATGCTCATACATCTACATTAGTAATGTCCCTTCGGTTATTCCTCTCAGAGATTTTAAAGAAAATATGATGTCAACGATGCTTAATCTGTGTTAAGAGTCATACATTAAGACAGACAGACAGACAGACAGACAGACAGACAGACATATATCTATCTGATAGACAGACAGACAGCCATCTAGACAGCCGGACTACGGAGGGAGGGATGGAATAATAGATAGATAGGTAGGTAGGTAAAGAGATAGACATACAGACAGACGGACAGACAGACAGATCGATAGATAGATATAGATAACTAGACATACAGACAGACAGACATACAGACAGACAGACATACAGACAGACAGACAGACAGACAGACATACAGACAGACAGACAGACAGACAGACAGACAGACAGACGGACGGACAGACGGACGGATGGACGGACGGACGGATAGATAGATAGATAGATAGATAGATAGATAGATAGATAGATAGATAGATAGATAGATAGATAGATAGATAGATAGATAGATAGATAGATAGATAGATAGATAGATAGATAGATAGATAGATAGATAGATAGATAGATAGATAGATAGATAGATAGATAGATAGATAGATAGATAGATAGATAGATAGATAGATAGATAGATAGATAGATAGATAGATAGATAGATAGATAGATAGATAGATAGATAGATAGATAGATAGATAGATAGATAGATAGATAGATAGATAGATAGATAGATAGATAGATAGATAGATAGATAGATAGATAGATAGATAGATAGATAGATAGATAGATAGATAGATAGATAGATAGATAGATAGATAGATAGATAGATAGATAGATAGATAGATAGATAGATAGATAGATAGATAGATAGATAGATAGATAGATAGATAGATAGATAGATAGATAGATAGATAGATAGATAGATAGATAGATAGATAGATAGATAGATAGATAGATAGATAGATAGATAGATAGATAGATAGATAGATAGATAGATAGATAGATAGATAGATAGATAGATAGATAGATAGATAGATAGATAGATAGATAGATAGATAGATAGATAGATAGATAGATAGATAGATAGATAAAAATGATACAATAACAGCAACATGTCTCAGAAACTGAAATACTTTGGCCATATACAAGCCCACAGCGTGTTAGAAAGAACGGTAATTGAAAGCATAGTTGACGGATGAAGAGGAATGGGCCGACCAGCACGAACGAGGACACTTGATTTTAAAGACACATTAAGAATGACAATGAATGAGACAAGCGAACTGGCGGTTTGTGATGAGAAGGACATTCTGGAAAAGATCTGCTACACGAATGAATAAATGATGAGATTATTTAATTGTTTATATGAGAGAAAAGGAATACTGGTTATATTGCAAAATACGTGATCCGCAGTCAACACGATTTTCACTGATACAATATAATTAGATAATTATATTATCTTCTGGATAATCTGCATACATTGTAAATATGCACGTTTTATGAGGCATTTTTAGTTTTAAAAAAATATACTTCTTCTTCTCTTCCTCCATTTACATCACCGAAGTGTTGGAGACGTGATGTAAAGATCCTTTATGTGTTCTTTTTAATGCTCTATGTAAGTTGGTATTCATTTATCTAAGTTGTTCTTGATACCATCACTTTCTCTGTTACATGTTCTTCCCCTTGCTCTTTATCCATTATATTTCATCAATGTGGCTCTTTGTGGCAGATGGTACCAGGGCATTCTTATGAGGTGGCTAAACATTTTATCAGTTGTTCTTTAACTGATTCAGTGCCGAAGAAAAAGTAGATGTGGATCAGAAATGGACACATTCAAATGAAAAAAATAAAAGTATCATAATGTAAATCTCCGTTCACTGAGCATTGAAATTGCGGAAGATACACGGAACACAATAACACAATGATTTATAGTATGTGGATGCATCATGCTTCTGTCAAAATGGGAGGTTAAATTTGGTGATAGAATATCCTTTGGCACTTAATCATTTCATTAAGCGCATGATTGATTTCAGAACTATTAGTCTTTTAATGTCCCCATTCCTAATTCTGTCTCTCACGTTACTCTCGCAGCTCTTCTCATCAATATTGTTATGATTGTCGCTCATAAATTGCAAAAAGCAACCATGCTTTACATTCGTAACATAGTTAGTCAGTTAGTCGCAGTTCCAACTTCACAGCAACGGCCAACAAATATTTCTTATGAGATTTGCTTTACTACTTGTAGGCATCTTTCTATGAGACAGAAGTGACGATAGTTGTCGCGATACCTGATTGCTTTCACTATTCATCCATAAAAGTGTAGAGGATACTTTTACGCAGTTTGAGGCGTAATGGCTACATGTGCTGGCCCTATATTTATTACAGACCAATCGTCACTCGATGGGTGATATGGCCAGTATCATGTCTGAAAGCTTTACTTCCCAAGACATTTCCTGTTATCCACCTCAGACTACGTCAATCTGAGAACTAACACCAATTAAAAAGATTCGCTAAAGACAGGGAGCATGCTACCTGGCATGCAAGCAACAGAGCTAGCCACTTCGCTACAACGATACCCAGTAGAGATTTTCAAACACTGCACATTCATGGCAACGATGCATGCAATCGTCTGGCCACCATGAAAAAGTCGATGGTGGTGGTATGTTTATATACACAGATTAACTGACCCTATGACAGGCCTGAAGTTCTTTTGGGCATGTGGCGCTAGATCCATATTTTTAAAGCCCAATCGGCAAGTGATGGGTAATGTTGCCAGTATCACGCAGGCTTCATTTACATCTCAAGATATAGGGTGTATTTTTACTGATTGCAGTGTTTTAAAATATTCCCTGTCCAAGTTTTGTATTCACCCTCTGTAAAGTTCATGCAACATAATAGGTAAATACAAAATTTGGACCGGTAATATTTTCAAACCCTGCACAATAATAATAATAATAATAATAATAATAATAATAATAATAATAATAATAACAACAACAACAACAATAATAAAACACCCTGTATTTATCGGTACCCATTTTAGGCTGGGTCGACCATGGAATCCAGGTCAATTTAGTTAATTCAGTGCGGAAGGATAATATATCGCCAAATGTGACCTACAATTTGGACGGAAGGGTGATTGATATACATGGTATATTTTTTAAAGAATGTGCAGTGTTTGAAGATATTGCCGGTCTAAGTGTTATATTTACCTATTGTGTTGCGTGAACTTTACAGAGGGTGAATACACAATTTGAACCGGGAATATTTTCAAACACTGCACAGTTACTAAAAATACACCGTGTATCTCCATACTAGGGTCTTCGTGCTTTTTGGTTTGTTTCGTGTATCTTTCCCAATTTCAATGTTCAGTACATGAGCATATACATCATAATAGTTGTTCATTTGATTACGAAGCATGTCTGGTAGGGAGAAGGCGAAGCGATACACAAACCTGCTGCCTTGAGGATAGACCGGGGACAGTCAAAGGCTAAGGAAATCAATCCTGAACAAATGCTAGTTGTTGTCGGATGTACTGAGCCACTAGCTTGACAAAACAGTGCAACGCATTTCACCTGATGATGTCAGTTCCCGTATCAGTTCCCGTATCTTGTATTGAACTCTTAACGATAACATTTTTAGTGCTCTGGATTTCGAATTGCTTTAATCTACGGGTGCTTGCGCAGATGGCGGTTTCACACACAGATTCGCGGGAGATTGTATTTTGCAAAATCTGGTTGATTGCACAAAACTGCAAATATTCATGTTAATGGTTTCTACAGAGTGATGAACTCATTTTATACAAAACAACTAACGATGTGTTAATTGGTTTCTGCATATATTATAAACTTTCATTCACCCCTTCTATTCCATCTTTCTAGGTTACAATCAAACGGATTCTGGAACAGAAGAATGCCACTCTAATTTCTGTCAAGATCTGAAAATCTCTCAAAAAATGCTTCTTCAAGTCCATCCATCGTGTGCCATGCCGATAAGCGTGGGCGGTCATGACTCGCCATTTAATTCGATCACCAGAGTTGTAGATCAGCTTAGTGTTCCTGTCTTGACCATATCACGTCGCTAAGCTATCCAGGTATTTACACCTCTGCCTTCTCCTTGTTCTCTTCCCCTCGATCTTGCTAGTTGTCACCAAGTTCTTCTATTTATTTCTTCTCATAACGTGACAAAACAATTTGAATGTCTACGTCTAATTTCTCTAATAAGTTTACGATTTTCATTTGTTTCTTGTAGGACTTGGTCATTGGTTTTTCTGTCTGTCCATGGTATTTTTTGCATTTTCCGCAGAAACCACATTTCCACAGCCATCAGATGTTTTTCAGCTTGTCTGCCCATTGTCCACGCTTCACATTCATACACAAGTACAGGTTCTATGTAGCATTTCAATATTTTTTTTCTCTTTTCTTTATATTGGTCTATATGTTTTTCATCTGGCTAAAGGTTACCTTCACCATTGCAATTCTTGGTCTAATTTCTTTAAGGCATCTCCCATCAGATGTTATGACTGTTCCGAGATAACTGTACCGATTCACTTGTTTAAGAATATGCCCATTTAATTGTATATTACATTGTAGTATCTTCTTCTTCCCAGTGACGACTATAATCTGTGTCTTCTTACAATTCAGTTCTGCCACTAGTTGTTCACTGTGTGCAACAACCGCATCTACTAAAAGTTGCAGGTCCTGTTCATTGTCTGTAATCAAGACTGCATCATCTGCATATCTAATGTTATTGATGCATCGTCTCCAAATGTTGATTCCTTCCATATCTTCTATATTTCTGAAAATATTTTCACTGTACAGGGAAAAACATTTTTAGAAATACAGAAGATATGGAGGTCACGAATAGTTTTCTTTTCTCCTGGAAAATTGAGTTTGACATCTTCGGCGATTATAGCGCAAAAGTCTGTGAAACAGTGAAAATTAAAAAAAAAAAAGTTTTCTCCTTCCAGTTGTCTTTCAAACAAAGACAGCTTTCTCCGAAATCCTTTTATTATTCTGTAGAGATTACAGACGAGGTTATTCTTTCCCTGAAGTTTCAAATTCAGTTAATTCATGTGGGATGTGTTGTCGACCAAAAATGACAACGTTTGCAGCCAAGTAGGATCTGACAGCTATAGATCAGCTCTATCCTTTTCAGTGAGGAAAACATCTATTTCGTTTCGGAGCTTGTAAAAACGAAACAGGACTTTACCTCAGCTGAGCCACCTCACTGATGTGTGATAAGGCAAGTCACCGAATGCAGAATCAATTTCTTCAAGAAAAGCCTGGAACTGATGGCGATTAAGTGCATGACCCTGAATAAAGTTCACAGCAGAACAACTGGTTTCAGTTTACAAGAAATATTTAAGTCTTTCCCTGAGTGCTTTCTGATGTACGATGCAGTGTATGAACAGAGCGCCCGGAATGTGCAAATCTTCCAACTGAGTCCTGATCTGCCCCAGATGTTTTTTCCTCTATCGACTGTAACACCTCGAAGCTGATTACACAGAAGGTTATAGTCCTGCCAAACATATTGCACTTCCATGAAAATGTCTTATCCACTTGTTGTTCCATGCATACTGCAAACGAATGCCAACTCTTCCGTTATCTGAAAGTCCAAATTGACACCACGAATATGCAGGTTTTATAATTAAAAAGCAATTTAGAAAATGTTACTAAAGTGGCTAAGAATACCACAACAAGTTCCCAGTTGTTTCGCGTATCTGTAGCACTATGTTCTCTCCAAGTTCGTTTTTTCTCCGCACAAATGAACTTGACGAAAGACTGATAGTTCCTAACAAATCGGCATTCTCAGGACAAAAGTCATTTGCTGCTTCTATCATACACTCTTTAATGAAGTTGCCATCAGTAAACGGTTTTCCTCGTCCTGCCATCTTATGCGCTATTTTGTAACTTGTATGCGTGACAGATTCATTTTCAGCAAACTCTCCCATGAAGAGATTTCTTTGTGTTTCTAAACCATGTTTCATGAACTCATATTTCTCAGAGCGTAACTTTCCAGAAAACATTGAATATGTTGATAGATGTTGTGTTTCATAGTGACGCCGAAGATTGTACTCTTTCAAAACGGCAATACTTTCGTTGCATACAACGCAACTGGTTTTCTGGTCCGTTGTTTCCACAAAAAAGTACTTTACTCCCCTTTCTTCATTGAAACCCCGACACTCGGCTTCCACTTTTCTTTTCTTAGTAGCCGTAATGAAGGGTGAAGTACACGGGATCTGAAAAGGAAAAAGACATTGAGTTGAAACACAAGAAAAGCAGAGGCATCCCCACGTGGATATACGGGATTACGAACAATGTCCTTAACCTCTTGGCCAGGAAGACCGATTTAACTTATAATAAGGTTTACAAAATATATAAATAGGGCCGGCCTAAATAAACAGCCTAGAGCAGAATTTTTTCAACCGGGGTTCCGCGAGTGGCAGCTAGGGGTTCCGCCGAAACAGACCGAAATCGCCTAAATGCAACATTTCTGCCCATCTGATTTATTACATAAGTAGGACAGACACTTGGATCATCGCACAGAGTTCAATGAGCAATGTATACATTTGCGCAATAATCTACTCCAGCAGAAAGGTTGAAAAACACTCGCCTAGAGACCAGCTCGATTAACACTTGGTCCGGGGAACTCTTCTGAGCTGGGGATAATATTTTCGTAATAACCCGAGGTTTCTATGACATTTTTATGCTATGTTTACTACTTTATTGCTTCTGTTCACACTTGTAGTTCACTAACCTATCACTGTCAAACGAACAATTCCTTGTTACATACCTATACAATGGAAGACTGGCATAAAGAAGTAAGTATTTCTGGAGCATCGGACCTGTGTTGACAGACGGACGCAAATGGAGGAGGAAAAAAAGCGTGTGTGTGTGTGTGTGTGTGTGTTGCCATGGAAACCATGGTTACAACATAACGTAGGCGGCGCTACCACGAAGGGTTTGGGATGGCGTGAAATAAGCAAACATTGCAATAAACAAAACAAAAAAAAAAAAAAAAAAAAAAAAATCCAGATATAACAATGTATAATTGAAAATAGTAAATTTAAGACACATAACAGCCAGGAGATCTCTGCACGTGTGAAGATCTCCTATTATTCTAAACATATTTACATTTAAATTGTTTTACAACGTCTCGTGTTCCAAACGTTATATCAAACATGTTCGAGTACCGTTGGCGAGCAGGATGAAATGACGTCGCGGGCCAGATCCAGCCCGTGGCCCCCGCCGTAGTTTGGTGACCCCTAATCTAGAAGAACACCCCCTGAAACAAATAAAGATCTTCAAGTACCTAAGAAGTATAACATCATCAAATGGCGAATCAGAAGACGAGATCGAAAGTAGATGCAATAAGGTAAACCAATTCACTGGACAATTGGCACCAATACTAAAGAACAAACATGTATCAATAATTACTAAGATAGCACTCTATATATATTTGGGGCGTTCACTCTATGCTACCAATGCCAAGCCTGGTCAATGACAGAAAAAGAGAAAAGAAAAATTAGAAGAACAGAAATTAGATTCGTAAGAAGAATACTCAATGTATCAAGAAGAGAGAAAATCAGAAATGAAGAAATCAGGAATATAAGTTGGGGTTATAGCAGCGCTAGATTTTATCAGAAAACAACAGGTTTAATGGTTTGGGCGTATAACTAGCTTACCAACTAACAGTATACCTCAACAAGCAATGATGTACATACCAGATCAACCAGAGGAAGGGACCGGCCATGTAAACGATAGACAGAAGGAATTACAGAGTCCATGGGAATCTTGATATATGAAGCCCATAAACGGGTACTCTCCCGCTGTTTATGCTTCACATCGACACCGCAAGGCAAAGAGGAACCTAATGAGATGGGATGAATTACGTCACCAGTCGGCCATCCTGGAGCTGCCTCTTTTGAGCAACATTCCGTTTCTGTCGTTGATGGCACTGTCTTTAGGGGGTGGTTTTTGTCTGCGGATGCTCTCATGTGTGCTTTCACTTCGACAACCGTATGCCTCGTGGAGATTGCTGGTAAATCGAGTTCGCAAAGCACAACTCATCAGCAATGCCGCTGAAGCGCATTGGCCAGAATGCTTGTCTGCCAACCTGGTGGTCATTTAGTCGAGTCCCCATCAAAGCTGGCCCAGCCTAACACGGATACCAATGTTGCTAGGAAGTAAAGGCACCCGTTGCATATGTCGAATGCCTTCAGGTATTTCGTTCATGCTTCGAGCGAAGCTCTCGGGTAGATTGCTTGCCGTGCTGTGGAGAGAGACCGCTTGAGATAGGGTAAAAGCTGGGGAAATGAAGTCGACCACATCACCCATCTAGTGCCGGTCAAGCCATAGAAATGTCGCTGTTACTGTCAACACCTCCATTGTCATGCTGCTTGTGTTTGCAGCGAAAGCACTGTGGGCTTCCTCAACAATTCCCGCATGTGAGCGTGGAAGGAGGGTTCATGCACACATTGCTGCCCAAAAACCACCCCTTCTGATCATAGAGTGCTGATGCGCAAATAATTCTCAGAGTCTAACATGGCCGATAGGTTTAAGATTCTGGCGCTCAAACTTCATATTCGCTGACGGTGAGAAAATGGGTTAATTGCAGACAACATTCATTTGGGCTAAAATGTTGACTCATATATATATATATATGAGCGTTCATTTGAAACCCATCCCAATGGCTTTATTACAAAAGCATGAAAGAAACATTAACAGGTGTGGTAGAATTAAATAAAGCATTCATTTTGAATGAATTATGCACCATGGGTTGTTCAAAAGAAATGGCCATAGGCATTCAGGCAAGCATCCCATTGCATAGGTAGGCGGCGAGTGCCGTCCTCAAAAAAAAGGGATTGTGGTTGCTCACTGAACCAAGTGTTTACCGCTTTCATTACGTCTGCACCTGTGTGAAATCGTTGACCCTTGAGAGCTTTTTTTTTTTAGAGATCCGAACAAATGAAAATCATTTGATGACAAATCAGGACTATAGGCTGGATGTTGCAGAATTCCCCACTTCTTCCTTGCTAAGATTCTTTTTTCATGAAATGTTGCATTTAGGCGATTTCGGTCTGTTTCGGTCTGCTTCATGCACAATCTGCGACATGCGGACGAGCATTATCGTGCAACAAAATCACACAGTGGGAAGGCATGCCGGGTCGTTTATTCTTGATGGCTTTTTGCTGCTTGTCTAGTGTTTGCAAGTAGTGGGTAGAGTTGATACCAGGTTCTTTAAAATCGGCCAACAATAGCTCTTCATGGTTAAACAATGCGCTCAGCATTACCTTACCAGCGGAAACCTGTAACTTGAATTTTTTGGCTTTTGGTGATCCAGCATGCTTCCATTGCATGCTCTCTCTTTTGCTGCTCGGCTCAAAGTGATGACACCATGAATCATCGCCTGCAACTATGCGGAAAAGAAATGCACCACCCTCCACTCTATAACGCAGCAAGTGGTCCAAACACCATCTAATGCGTTCCTCGTTTTGGTGGTCTGTCAACATCCGTGATACCCACTATCAAGACACCTTTCGATATTGCAGTTTCTTACGAACGACCTTTTGAATTGTCCCAATTTACACATCAAATTCTTTCGCAAGCGAACGTATGCTTCGGCAACGGTTCATTTGTACTGCTGCACCAATATTGGCCATGGTTTATTGTGTTGCAACAATATGGGCTTGACCCGGCCGTCAAAGATCTGTCGTGGACTGACGTCCTTTCCAAAACATTCGTGCCCAGTCTGTCACTGTTGTCTTCAACACACATTTGTTACCATACGCTACCTGCATTCTTCGATGAATGTCCACTGGTCGACATCCTTCAAATGAAAGAAACTGAATCACCGCTCTTTGAGCGCATTTGCACGGATTTTTGGATCAACCCAGCCATTTTCTCAACGGTCAGAAAAAGAATCTATGCATCATGGGACAATAAGCACTTGGACTTTTATTCATTGGCCAGTACTTATCACATGACTATGACATGATCATGTTCAACGTACGCAATTACGCGTGGTGCGGCACGAACGGATTTCAAATTTTCAAATGAACGCCCTTTATATATATATATATATATATATATATATATATATATATATATATATATATATATATATATATATATATATATATATATATATATATATATGTGTGTGTGTGTGTGTGTGTGTGTTCTGTGTGTATGTGTGTGTGAGTGTGAGTGTGTGCGTATGCGAGCGTTTAAGTGTGTGTATTTCAAACAATTATCGACTGTTCAGTTATAATGTGTTATCTCCATGTAACCGAATATGCCACAGCTTCCTATTCACATATAAGTGAACAGTAACTGAGCTTTCACAATCAAGAGAACATGACAACATGAAATCTTAAGGACGTTTGTAAATATTATATTAAGAAGAGACATATTTATCTCGACGAAGTCGTTACACAAGGTTTCGTTGACTGTGAAGCAGAGTGCAATACGTTAAAGGCAGGGACAAACATAAACCCAGAGAAGGAGGTCAGCATGGCCGAATGGATTAGAATGCTCTTTCTTAAACATCTGGTGTGCTGATACCGAAGCGTCAGCTTAAACCTCACCATGGTCAGTTGTACTTAAATGTTGACATCCCCTCCTTGACCTGAGGACGTACATTAGGTCCTATGTACACACACAAATCCCAAGGAATTCTTAAAGTAGATTTTAAAGAAAATCCCATGCTTTCCCTTTATACTATCTGAAATTAACTTCCACAACTCAATGTCTTGAATTTAATATCATAAATAATTAAACATTCAATTTACGGTATTGCATCTTCCCTCGCAATAGCTGTAATCTCTACAGACTGTCATTTAACCGGCTGTCTCAAAAATATATCTTTTTCTTGCATATTGACACGAGTTCAGCTAACAACACTTGAAAAAATGTAATTGTGCCGCAAAACGTCACGTGGAAACCATCAAAGTGCTGTCCATTGGCTCAACTGGAAAATGTCCACCTCGGGTCATTATTCTGCCCATTTCGCAGTCAAACATTGCGCTCGTCTTATTTCCATGAATTCATTAAAGGGTCCATCCAGCTCTTTATGCAGGACTGGTGTCTGAGACTCCCAGAATTGCCTTCATGTCGCTTTCATCGAACACTAACAAAATTTACCAAATTCTCAGAAGCAACTGTACTTTAGACAGAGAAATCTACACTGAAACTCCCCAGTATTTTAATCAAAACCACCAGCTGTCTTGTTGAGATCCGCATTTCGGTTTCTCCAACGTGGATTCTTTGTTGTCTTTAGGTAAATTAAAGCAGCCACTTGGATAGCGGCAGGCGGTAAAAATGAGACAGAATAGACCACTTGTGGCACTGGCTTATCAATAAAATTGTTTGCTCTTTTGGGATATTGGAAAAAAAGAAGAAATTCAATCTGGCTATGTTAGCCTACATTTCAGGCCAAAAATATGTTTAAAGGAGTTCCTTGTGACGTCATTGCTTTTTTTCTGGTAATAATAAATGCGATATGTTTGCCAGTATCGTTCTTGTAACCACAGAAAGACGACAATATTTATAACAATTCGAGTAAAAAGACAGCCGTGGGAATGGGGCATTTGTGTTAATGAAAAGCGCTTAGGAACATTCCAGTGCCGTGTGTATCATTTTCTGAGGAAGAGTACTTCGTACTCGGGTGCTCAACTTGAAATATCAGAAGTGCAGCCGCTTGTTTCGTTTATTTTCTTAACAAACACTGGATATTCTATGTGTAAAAATGACGCTCTAGAAATATGATACGTCGCAACAGAGTAAGCAGAGAATGGAATAATTGCTCTTAAGTGTGTATTTTCACTTTTATTCTGTCGTATTTTTTTAGCTAATCATCATTACAGTCATATGAGAACAATTCGCTTACAATGAAAAATGAGCTGCAACTTTAGTTTTCTTTATTTCTACAATTTTACTTTTCACCCTCTATGCCTGAGTGTCTCTCTTTCTCTTTTCCTCTTTCTCTTCTTCTCTTTTTATTCCTCACTCCCCCTCTCTGTCTTGCTCTTTATCTCGTTCTGTCCCTTCATCTCAATCTTCACCATTCTCGCCATGTCTCTTCCTCTCTCTCGTCCTCTCTCTTTCTGAATTTCCCTATCTCTCTAGCTCTCACTGTCTTCCTCTCCCTCTCTCTATCTCGTTTTTTTCTATTTTCATCTACCGTGCTCTATCTCTTCCTTCCCCTCTCCCTTTCCCCTTTCTCTTCCTCTGTTTCTTCCTACTTCTCTTCATCTCTCTTTTTACCTCTCTCCCTATCTGGCTTCCCATCTATGCTAGTTGCACACTTCGGATCAGATGAGCTCCCAGCTCCCAAACGAATATTAGTTGCAGTGGAACACCACATCTCTCTAACTCTCGCACACTTGGTACAGTCTGAAATCGTGCTCACAGTCCATCACTTGAATTTATCCTTCTATCTTGCACTTCTGTCTTCCATTCTTCTCTCATTTATGGTTTTGTTTTAACGAGTATTATGCCTTTAAATCTATCCAGAATATTTTATTTTCCTAACCGAGGTGACTCTTATGTAAACACATTTAGTTTTGTTGTTACTATTGTGGTTGTTATTTCTTCCTCTTCTTCTTCTTCTTCTTCTTCTTCTTCTTCTTCTTCTTCTTCTTCTTCTTCTTCTTCTTCTTCTTCTTCTTCTTCTTCTTCTTCTTCTTCTTCTTCTTCTTCTTCTTCTTCTTCTTCTTCTTCTTCTTCTTCTTCTTCTTCTTCTTCTTCTTCTTCTTCTTCTTCTTCTTCTTCTTCTTCTTCTTCTTCTTCTTCTTCTTCTTCTTCTCCCGATTAGTATGATTTCCTTTCATTGTTGTACCAGTAATTTCTACTCTCATAGGTTTATATGTATCTTGCTGTAATTGAGAGCTCCTTGAGATTTCCAAATGGGTCTCTGTGTATGTTTTTTGTCTCTATGAGTCGTATGAGAACAATTAGCCCACAGTTAAGTTTTCTTTACTTCCACAATTTACTAAACATATAGCAGTCTTCATGTTTATGTTGGATGACTGCTATACCTGTTCACACAAGTGACCTACCGAAGGACACCAGTAGTGTCACAGGGCTATAGAGACTAGTCGCAGCATAGCCACATAATAGTTGGCGCTATTTTCTCATAATGGATATTGGAATGAGTATATAAGAGAATTATATGATGGAGAAAGTGAAAAATTAACAGAAGAAAGTAACCTAGAGGGTCCACCTATTCTAAAAGAAGAAGTCGCTGACGCTGTAAAACATATGAAGAAAGGAAAAACTGCTGGACCAGATGAAATCACAATAGAAGAATTAGAAGTATTAGGAGAATTCGGAGTAGATATATTAACCAAAATGTTGAATGATATTTACAGCAGTGGATATTTACCCAGTGATATGCTGAAATCTGTATTTATAGCTATACCAAAAAGATCAGGACAAATTGAATGTGAAGATGTTCGTACAATTAACCTCATAAACCATATCACTTAGCTTCTAATCATAATCATAATGAGAAGAACTAGAAAGATAATAAAAATGGAAATTATTGAAGAAAAGTATGGATTTGTGGAGGGAAAAGGCACAAACTATCCAATATATACATTACGGACACTAATAGAAAGGTCAATAGAGAAACAGAAAGACACATATTTGTGCTTCATAGATTATACTAAGGCATTTGATAAAGTAAAACATGATGAACTGATTAAAATGTTGGAAGATATCAACATTGATGGGAAAGATTTAAGAATAATAAAGAATATTTACTGGAACCAAGAATCAGCAATTAAATGGTAAATAAAGAGGGTAGTTACGAACAGATAAAGCTAGGAGTACGACAGGGGTGTGTCTTGTCACCAGATCTCTTCTCCCTATTCAGCGAGGTAATAATGAGAGAGACCAAAGAGACGCCAGGAATACTAGTTGGAGGTTATAATATAAATAATATAAGCTATGCAGATGGCACAGTATTGGTGGCAGATAATTCAACAGACCTACAACAATTGCTGGACATTGTAGTAACGGAGAGTGCAAGGAAAGGACTCGCCTTGAATATCAAGAAAACAGTAATAATGGTGATATCAAAGAAAATGGTGACACCAAAATGTGAAATAGAAATAGAAGGGAAAATTCTTAACCAAGTGAATAATTTAAAATACCTAGGGGCATTTATAACATCAGATGGAAGATGTACAACAGAGATTAAGAGCAGAATAGGGCAAGCGAAAGCAGCATTTCAGAAAATGAAAACTATCTTATGCAATAAGCCACTGTCACTGAATGTAAGAAAGAGAGTACTGAAATGCTACGTAGAACCAGTTTTGCTGTATGCAGAGAATCGTGGAATGTAAATGAACAAATTAATAAGTAATTAGAAGCAACAGAGATGTGGTGCCTGAGACGAATGTTGCGAATTCCATGGACTGCCAGAGTAACTAACAACGACTGCCCGAGACAGGCTAACGAAACTAGAACATTATATACAACAATAAGACAGAGACAAACAGCTTTCCTGGGTCATGTAATGAGAAGAGAGGCATTGGAAACGTGACAACTGGACAGATCGAGGGGAAGAGAGGCAGAGGCAGAGGCAGACCAGGAGAAATGATGCTGGATGGATTGAGACGGTGGCGTGGAGGAATACCATCAGCAGTGTTGATCCAGAACACCGAAGACCGAGATCTGCGGAGAGCCATGAACGCCTACGCCAGCTGGCAGGTCACTTGATGATGATTATGATTTTCTCATAAAATAACCGGTTTCATGTTGAATCACAATCAGTGGCAGAAGCTTTCTTCAGTTCTGTACAACTCTGTCCTGGCCCATATCTCCTAAAATGCATGCCGGATATGTTTTCTGAAAATTTTCAGAGAAGAAAGAGAGCTGCCGACCTCGTCTATTTGTACTGTGACCTAGTACAGGTGAAGGTACAACTCAACATGTCTTACCCCTAGAACAGTTGCTGCCATAGGATGACGGTTCAATAAGAATTCTTGAGTAAACAAATGAACAACTTCGCCCTTGACCTTCCCGATATTTGGGATAGGCCGGAAGCCAGATGGTGGCTTTGTTCAAATCAACTAGGTTTTAGAAAGCAGTATCTGGCTTTGTTGATCAGATGGGTGAGAAATGTAACTTTTAACAGTATGTCATATAATTGAATCCTTATTTTATGAGAAGTCCCGTGTATGTCACACGTTTAATGTAATGTTTTCCGTGGGTATTGGTAAGGGATTTCTTTCATTTCACACGAATATAGCTTGAGTGCTCCAGTCTCCTCCCATAGACCACGCAAAGAAACCCTTACAGCGCACGAAGTCCGTAGCATCGGTGAGGAACCAAATGCGCGCACATATAAAAATCACACACATGCTATTATTGTATTAATGTTTATGGATAGTTCTTCTAATTGTGACATTTCTCTTGGGCACTCGACTTTTCAGCATGCTATTTTCGATTTCCAACTGGTGAGGGATTTTTAATCTGGGCAACGTACGCTCGGCTCAACCACGGTTTATGTCCTTGTCCAAGAAGTATAGAAGTCCGATCCACTACCCCAGTATCAGGGGGTGTATATGGCCCTTTCATTATTTTATTAACATATAGTCTAGACTGTGAAACAAACCAGGTTCGGCACGAGCCAGAGACTGAGGCCGTAATGTACAAACTACCCTATTATCTTCTATGGCATTATTTATTATTTATAGAAGCTGTTCACAACACTTACCGTCACATTGTTATGCCCATTTCATTACAGCTGTTTTTCTATAAATTTCCTCGCCTTGATATATCTATTTCGTTATAGCTGTTTTCTGCAAATCCCATCACCTTGACATGTCCATTTTAAACTAGCTGCTCTCTACATTTTCCGTCACCTTGCATTGTTCATTTCACTGTAGCTGTTCTCCATAATTTCCACCATCTTGCAATTTCCATTTAACTGTAACTGTTCTAAATAAATTCCGTCATATTTAATGTCCATTTCGTTCCAGCTGTTCCAAACACATTGCATCACCTTGCAATGGGTATATAAATGCAGCTGTTCTGTACACTTTCCACCTCCATGCTATGCCCATGTCACTTTAAATGTTCTCAACACTTTCTGTCAGCGTGCAATGTCCATCCATATGCAGGCATACTTCTTTTCCTACAGCTTTCAAGAAATACATCTGTCATGTCCCTCCACAAATATCTCTTCTTAGTGCTTTTTTATCAATCCACGCGCTGACATCTTTTCTGTGCACTGATACAATGCTGTCTGATGTCTTCTCTTTCTGTCGTCCGCTGTCCCCCGTTTCTTAGAACATATTCGAATTTTTCTCTTCTCATGACAGAGCCCTGAAATGTTTAATGCTTTTTCCCTTCTTTTCTGATCGTATTCTTAGTATCGTTTAGAAATGCGTTACCATTTTTGATTGCCTAGAATATCTGAAGCATTCTTACCACCGTGTGACTTGAATGTTTTTTCGTACCTGATCTGAATTAATGCGTTAAGATGGCTCTATGAAACACTGCTGAATTCTTGTTCTGTCTTTTATTTATAAAGTGAACATTACAGACTACAGCCGTATTATATCTGAAGTCAAATATGCGTTTTCTTGTACTGTTCATCTTGCTTGTTGTATATTTTAATGCCTTTTAGTGTTTTCAATAGACAGCTTCTGCATCTTGTCTTGTTCCCAAATGTTTTGGTGTTATCTTTCCTCTGGAGTAAACTAGACATGCCGAGGGAGGGATCATGCTGCATTGGCAATACCTGTTCTGTGCTATTCAGCTCAGGCTTTGTGCTATGGATAGGTATAACTCCAACCCTGGTCTTACTAGTCTCGAAATCAAAGCGAAAGGCAGAAGTTATGGGTTATAAGTCCCTGTCAAATGGCGTAAACAGGGGAACCACGGGTTGCCTCTGAGGATGAGAGATACCTATAGATGTTACTGATCAGCTACCGTCAGCCGCTTCAATAAACATTCAAGTCTGTACAGTCCTGGAAGTGATAAAAGTTGTAAAGAACATAATAGACAGAAACGTCACAGAACTGTAACGTTTTATGAATGTATTCTTAAGAACTAAGAACTAGAAAAGAAAAATGCATATAGCAAACAACTCAGCCACGAAACAATATTGTGATGTTGTATATGATACTCACATAGTTTACCCTTCTTAGCTTGGAAGAATATGGGTGTGTATTGTAGTCAAATACTACAAAATATGCAGTTTTCAATATAAAAACTTACTAACATTGAAGTGCCTGGGACATGTTTGTCACAATTTGTTAGTGAAAATGGCGCGAAATTGAACATGTCGTGTGTTTTATCATGACTGAGGTACTGATTTAACAAATGATTTTTAGGTAAACTCTTGACAAATTATGGTGGATATTATACACGAATATACATGTTACCAGAAAATTGTGGGCATTGAGCATTCTATTGTATTATACACGAGTTCCCCCATTGTTGTGCTGCACTCACCATGGAGTGATAAAGGGGCTTTAGTGTTCCCGTGACCCCAAGAATTATGCAGACAGTAGCCTGTAGGAGCCGGTCTCTCTGGCTGTGGGGTTACAACACTTTCTCTCTGTAATCCCGTTTATCACGCAGAGTCTCGCAGCGGAGCGAGAACTGAGGTGGTTCGACCCCCGCTCGTGACTTGCGGATACTGAGCCGGCCGCTCAGAAAGCAATGGCAAACTACTGAGCGTAATCTTGCCAAGAGATCAACAGACAGCTGAAAGATGCTGCTGTTGACAGCTAAGTCCTGTAAAAGGATACGCAAAACTTTTTTTAGCCTGTAGGACAACTCAAGGGATAGGAACTAGAAAAAGCGATACACAAACCTGGTGTCTAGTATATGTAGACTAGGGTTAGGCTAGATGCTCTCCAGAATCGATATATATATATATATATATATATATATATATATATATATATATATATATATATATATATATATATATATATATATATATAATAAACGGATTGAGGGGAACATTGTATATACTCTCCCAACAGCTTTACTTTCTTCCGCATTGATTCACCCCTTGGATTTACCTTTCTTCGTATGTGGTATAGCAGATTCAACCTCTGCTGTCAGTATTAGTTGTCCTTCATATGGATCGCTTTCTTATCTGCCATCATTATCATATCACTCTCTTAAATATGTTATGTCCATCTTTAAATTGCACTTTTTTGTCCATTAATATTTTATCATCTTTTGTTTTCAAACAAGTACTTGCAGTATGCTTTCTGATGATCGTTAATTCCAGTATTTAAAAAATTTTTTGGGGGGTATTTTCACGCTGTTCCTCAATAGCCTTGCACTGATTATTTCGACGTCTTTCGCTGCCTTACATTTTCGTAAGATGTCTCTATGTATTATTTTATATTCAACTTGATATTTCAGCTTTGTTTCAATGTCCTTCAGTTGTATAATTGTATATGTCATGCATACCTCAGAACCACATATGTTACCCCGGGACTGCCACAGGGATCTGCAGTCTCACCGGTGCTCTTTAATGTGTATACGAGCAAGATTGCAAACCTAGAAGCACCAGGGGTTGGAAGAATACTAACATTTGCAGATGATATTCTTGCATATAGGCAGGGGAGAGATAGGGAGCAAACAGCCCAGGAGTTACAGGCGACAGTAGATAAAGTGATCGACTGGTGCACAGAAATGAGTGCTGTCATCCACCCGGAAAAGGCGGCTGTTTTGTGGTGCTCTCCGGACAACAGGATTGTAAGAGCTGACGTCCCAAGCCTCGCGATAGATGGTAGCAATGTCAGCAGAGAGAACAAACTGAAGTATCTGGGGATCACATTTGACAGGAGCCTATCCTTCAAGGACCATGTGGAGATGGTCGTGACAAGATCTCAAAAGGGACTCAATGCACTTAAAACTATGGCTGCAATGGACATAGAGCAGAGAATGCTTTTCACACTATACCAGGACTTGATCCTCTCAGTAATTGATTATGGATTAGGTCTGCTCACTGTCTCAGAGAGTCAGCTGGTGAAGTTAGAGCGCATACAGAACGAAGCTATGCGGGTCATTCTGGGATGCACTAGAGACACCCCAGTAGTGTGTATGCTTTACATCCTTGGTCTGCCGACTGTTGCTGGTAGGCTCAAGGTGATGCAGGCGAAGGCATACCTCAGAGTAGCTGCAGACACAGACCACCCACTGCATGAGGCGCTGGACGCAGTTAAGGGTCAATGACTGATAAGAGGGAAATCATGGATGGCTCAGGCGGAGGATACGATCAGAAAGGTGTGCCCCTTGGAGAACATTAGGCGTGGAGAGGAGTGGGTCAGAGTGCAAGCGGAGCAGTCAGACTTGTGCAGAGTTATAATCACATTAAGCCGGGAGTGCAATGAGTGGCCAGCAGGGGCCACGGAAGTGGAAATCCAGCAACTAATTCAGGACAATGCTCACTCGAGTGATGTGATTATCTACACAGATGGTTCGGTCAAGAGGTGAGAGAAGTGGCTGGGGGTTTATAGCCAAAGCTAATGGTCGATATTTGGGGCAGGAGAGCCTGGCATATGATACCACAACATCCAGCTTAAGAATGGAGGTGGAGGCAGTCACTGCGGCTCTCCGCTGGATGGAGAATACGACACACACACACACATCGTGATTGTAACTGACTCAGAAAGCATGCTGACGAGGGTGAGGACGGGCAGACTTCGTGCGGAGTGGCTTGCTTCGCTTCGGAGGTCACGGGTGACAAGCATCGCCTGGATCTTTTCTCCGGGGCATGCCGGTGTGCTGGGAATTAAACAGGCGGACAGATTGGCTGGCTCTGCAGAACTTGGTGAAGTATTGATACATGACAAGGCAGACGTGGTTGCGGCCTTGTAGGAGCACGTGCACACCTCGGAGGAGCAAATGGATTACCATGGTCTGGCAAAAATGAGACAACGAGGAGTGACGAAGGGATCTGGCCGACGCTCAACGCTCAGAGGAAAGGCGAGACGGACTTATAATCAGATTGCTACTGGTACTATTAATGTTGGAACTCTTCGCTGGCTGCTGAGGATGGGGACGGAGCACTTATGGGAATGCCCCGAATGCTGTGATGTCGATTCCTAAATCAATCAATCAATCAATCATATGTCATGCATTTCTTCTTCGCAGTCTTCTTTAAATTTGGTATTATTTCTTTTGATGTCTATTGTATTGCATTTGCTGTTGTTTATATATATTGCCTATATTTTCTATAGCTTTGTAGCTATTCTGTACAGTAATGACGTATTTATCACTCATTTTCTGATTTGATTCAAGTGTTCCCAGATACAGCTTGACATTTCTTGGAGACATTTTCAATTTCTTCTGTTTTATTTTTAGTTTTCCAATTACTGATGCATGGCCACTACCGCAGTTTGCAATATAGTTTAATAAGGAAGCAATGTGTCCATGGAACAGAACACTTTTAACTCTCTAAGTAGCTCTTCTAGGAGGAATCGATTATTGTTTTAGTGTTCGTTTTATTGTATGTTGAATCTTATCTCCTTGTATGAGGTTTGTTTTCTCTGCTATATTGGATCATACTAATATGAGTGAATCTAATTCTCATGCTATGTCAACGCCCTTTTGGGTACCTTAACAATTAACATTTTTGTGTATTACGTATAACAAAATGGAACCAAACAAATGATATCTCTTCTGTAAAAGTTCGCAATATACTAGACCCAGCATTACCACTCGATCTGTTTTTGTGTTTACTACATGCATGATTCATAGAATGTTATGAGATCAATGGTGCTATGTCAATTGCTAGGAACGAAATATGTTGTCCCCTAGTTGCCGTTTCTGTTAGATGACAGACACAGCTGATGTAGACACCCTTTTAAGTAGAGTCTAATCGGCTGTGCGTCGAAGGACACTTATTCATACAGCAATGCTCTGTGGTCATTTGGATGCTGCAATTTCGAATCTCTGTGTAGTCACTATAGCTTTCAATTTGATTATTCTATATTTTCTGGTATTTACTTCTTTTCCCAACTTCTATGAGTGCTAATCAATACCTGCAAATTTATTTCTCAAGTTATTTCAACGACCCGAAAGCATTCCCGTCAACCTTTATTTCTATATAAAAGATATCATAAATAGTCTGTTGATAGCTTTGCATTGTTTCTCAGAGTATTAAGACAGTGTACTTCATTTATGTTCTTCACAGTCCACACAATCTGTAGAGCCATAGAGACTTAAGAGAATTATGTATATTTGATACTTCTGCAGGAATAAACAACAGAGAGCGAGTTTATTTGATTTGATTTGATTTAACTTTTATTTTCTAAGGGTCACAAATTGGGTACGCAGGCCCGTCTTAAATTCGGTCCTTCAAGTCTCTCATCTTTCATTCATAAATAGTACATGATACATTCACACAGGAAAAAACAAACATTGTCATATGAATGTTGTAAACATAAACATAAGCATATTGCTATGTTATGAGAGACATACCCCACCCACCCACACATCCCCCACCCACCATGCATCCCCCACCCACACACACACACCCAAGAACACATGCATGGCCTTCCATCCATCCATCCCCACCCACCCACCTACACACCCCCAAGAACACATGCATGCCCCAATACCCATCTATCCCCAACCAACCCTCCCACACACACATCCCCCACCCACACACATCCGTCCACCTACGCAAACATCCTCTCCACCCACACACCATCCCCAAAACACACACACCCACCCACACATCCTCCACCTACCCACCCACACCCACACACCCCCAACCACACATCCCCCATACACACATCACCACACCAACGCACACATCCCGAACCCATCCACATCTTCCCCTCCAACCCACACACACATCCCTTCCCACACAACCATAGATCACCCACTCATACGTCCCCCACCCACCAACACACACACACACACACATCTCCTATCCACTCATTTCTCCCCATCCACACAAATATTTCTCCCCCCCCCCCCACACACACATCCCCGCACACACAAACATTCTCCGCATGCAACCACACATCCACCCACACACACATATCCCCACCCACCCACACATCCTCCATCCACCCACACACAACTACCACCCACCCACACCCCACAACCCACACATAAATTCCCACCCACTCACACCCTCCACACACCCCCACCCACACACCCCAACCGACACAACACCCACCCACACCCACATCCACCACCCAAACACACCCCCATCTATACACATTCCCCCACACCCATCCCCCACCAACACACCCATCTCTCAACCCACACACACACATCCCACACACCCCTATAACCCCCACACACCGACGCTCACATTCCCCACCCACACATCACCCACGCATCCACACATTCCCCCACACCCCCACCCACACACACATCCCCTACCCATACACACCCAGACACCCATCCCCCCCCCCCCACACACACACAGAATTGTGAAGAGGCATGCCAGCTGGCAAAAAGCAAGAAGAATAAGAATATTGCTTGTTAGCCGTCACACCAAGCTCTATTAGTTCACATTATTTGTCAAAGCAGTCGCGATATCGAAAGTAGAGGCAGATTTTAAAATTGACACTATCCCCTAGGTTGATCCCGCCTAAAAGCTGCACCAGGTGATGACTTGGGAATAGAGGCGGCAGGGTACGCACCTAATTATTTTTTTCTTTGTTAATTAAAGTAAACAAATAAGCGTGCTAAAGCTTCGACCACATCGTCGCTTCCCAGTAGGTGACACTGAGCATATCACCCACCGAGTGTCGATTGCTCTGTAAAAATATGAGTGTAGCATCATATGCGCATTAAGGCCTTTAACATGGTTCTTTAAACGAAATGGCCAAAGCAGTTTCCTCCTATGGTTCTGTGATGTGATAGCGCCATCACTATTTATAGGCCTGAGAGTAAGGGGGTATAGGTGCCCAATCTTCCCCTCACTTTGACAAGCGACGAGCCCAGGCGTCGAACCTGCGTCAGATAATGCTCATGACATTACCAGCGCAGTTCGCTATCAACTTCGCTAACGCTCCCTCCCACATGGCAATGACCACATCACCCACTGAGTGCGGATTAGTCTTTAGAAATATGATCCAGTACCAGATGCCCAATGCGAATGAAGGCGTGTCAAAGAGTACTTTACTATTACTGTATTACCAGTGGTCACAGCCCATTATGTTCGTTCATGTGACTGCTCGCACCAGGCTGTATTAGTATGTTTAGTAGCCAGTATACAGTGTCCAACACAACTCGTACGGAATTCAGGGATTTGTAATGATTAGAATCAGAAGTCAAGGAAACGCTAGCCTGCCGGTCATGTATACGAATCCCCATCGACAGCGCAGCGCCGTGCTATGATATAGAGAGGCGACCGCATCAGGTGGCACTGTAAGGGGGCGGCATAAGCATCGAAGGAGGGCGGCATTTCGAAGACTTGCATCATTAAGGGGCGGCATTTTGAAGACTTACATCATACTGAGACAATCTGGGGGGGGGAGGTGGGGGGGGGGGGGCTGAGTGGTCTCAAGGTATGGTGTCCGTCTCGAGTGCTGGAGGTCTCGGGTTCAAACCCCTGTGAGGGCCGGGATTTTTTCACCGGGACTTCTAGTAACAAAACATTTCCCCTGGTCTCTGGGTAGTGAGATCAGACGCCCGTGTGTATTGTTGCGCACGAAAAAAATCCCTTGGAGTTGTAAATCGAAAAAGAGTAGCCTAACGGCGCTGCCCGGGCAACATTCAAGTTAAACATCTACCCAAAGTGTTTCAGGATTCTCGCCGGTGCTACGGAGTTCGTGCACTGAGCTGCGATTCTCCGGACTCAGGCTTGAATTAGAAGTAGAACTGAGCACTTATGGGTTACACCCGTGTGCCGTAATGTCGATCCGTCGACTAAAAACAAAAAATCAGAAAATCTACCGCACGGCCCTGCCCATAGAGATTCCACCCCCCCCCCCCCCCCCCAAAAAAAAAAAAAGAGACACTTGTTTCCATGTGGATCCAGCCTAAAATTGGTAATAGGAAATATGAGAAGTTAAGGCGGCCAGTGTGATACTGACCGCATCATCCATCGAGTGCCTATTATTATAGGGTGACCACTATAGACCAAATTCACCAACAAACATGTAAAAGAGTCAAGAGAGAGAGAGAGAGAGAGAGGGAGAGAGAGAGGGGAGAGAGACAGGGAGAGACAGGGAGAGAGAGGGAGAGAGAGAGGGGGAGAGAGAGGGGAGAGAAACAGGGAGAGAGAGGGAGAGAGAGGGAGAGAGAGAGGGAGAGAGAGAGAGAGGGGGAGAGAGAGAGGGGGGATTTAGAGGGGAGAGAGAGAGGGAGAGAGATAGAGAGAGAGAGAGAGGGACAGAGAGAAGAACAGAGAGAGATAAAGAGAGGGAGAGAGAGGGAGAGAGAGGGGAAGAGAGATGGAGAGAGAGAGGGAGAGAGAGGGGGAGAGAGATGGAGAGAGAGGGAGAGAGAGAGGGAGGAGAGAGAGAGGGGAAGAGAGGGAGAGAGAGAGAGGGAGAGATAGAGAGGGAAAGAGAAAGAGAGAGAGAGAGAGAGAGAGAGAGAGAGAGAGAGAGTTAGTTAATTAGTTAGTTAGTTAGGTAGTTAGTTATAAGAAGCACAATGTATGGTATGATATACAATATGTTTGTTCGCTTAATTCACATATTGATGTGGTTACTGTATATCCCTTCGACTGCACGATTCCATCTGTTGTGTTGTGCATGTATATTGCCTTCTGAGTGGGAGTGTTGCACCATTAAATCATATTGTAATATTTGGATCAATACATCGTGCTAGCTGAGCAAAACATTAAAACACTGACTGAAACACAACAGAGCACGAAGCAGAACAAATGACACCTTAGACCGAACCTATTGGTACAAGGTAACCTAAACTAGTGGTACAGATAGACAGAAACTACTGGAATAAGGTCACGTAAACTAGTGGTACAAATAGACATAAACTGCTGGTACAAGGTGATCTAAACTAGTGGTACAAATAGATAGGAACTACTGGTATAAGGTGAAATAAACTAGTGGAACAAATATACACAAACTGCTGATACAAGGTGACTTTAACTCATTCATTCAGTAGCATGAACTTTGCAGAACCTCGCTCCCATAACTACCTTCCGGAAAACCTCTCGATCATAAGCAAGATGTCCCGCGTCCGATACACCCATCTGGAGATCATCCGCCATATCTTGCACCCATCTTCTCTTTGGCCTTTCTCTTCCTCTCTTCCCAGGCATATACCCCTCCATTATTGTTCTCTCCAAACTGTCGTGACGTTTCAAGTGACCAAAATATTTCAATTTTCTTTGTTTTATCGTCTTTAATAGCCAACCTTCTTCAATAATCAGCTCTTGAAGTATGGGTGCATTTGTTCTTTTCTTTACCCAAGATATTCTTAGAATTCGTCTATAACATTTATATTCAAAGGCATGTATGCGCTGTTCAGCTTGTTTAGTAAGTGTCCATGTCTCACAGGCGTATGTTGCAATGGGAAAGATGCATGCTCTTAAAAATCTAATTTTTGTAGTTCTGTCTGTCCCACTCCATAATTTATTCATCTGTTTTAGTCTTTGAAGAGCAATTGATAGTCGTCGTTTAATTTCTTTCATTGTGTCACCGTTGTGGTAATCAATGACTCAAGATATTCAAAATTTTCCACCACCTCCAATTTTTCCTCATTAACATATATTTCTTTCTCCATAGTAGTTTTATCTGTATGCATTATCTTTGGTTTTGCTATGTTAAGATATAAGTTGTGATTTTCACTTTTCAGTTGTGTTGAGGCTATTAGATTTTCTATACCATTCAGTGTTGTGGATAGCAATACTGTATCATCAGCATACTGAATCTCTGGTATGTCATGACCACCGATATTTAGGGCATCATATAGCTCCCAGTTTATATCATCTCTTACATTTCTCATTATATTTTCGACGTACAGGTTAAACAAATAGGGGGACAGCACACAGACTCGTTGCTTGATTGACTTTAACTAGTGGTACAAATATACATAAACTGCAGATACAAGGTGACCTAAACTAGCGGTACAAATAAACAGGAACTGCTGGAATAAGGTCACATAAATTAATGTTACGAATATACATAAACTGCTGATACAAGTTGATTTAAACTAGTGGTACAAATAGACATAAACTGCTGGTACAAGGTTATCTAAACTAGTGGTACAAATATACAGACATTACTAGCACAAGGTGAAATAAACTAGTTGTACAAATAGACAGAAACTACTGGTACAATGTAACCTAAACTAATGGCACAAAATGACAGAAAATGCTTGCACTTGTTGACCAAAACTAGTGGTACAAACGGACAGAAGATACTGGTACAAAGTGACTTAAACTGCTGGTATAAATAGACAGAAACTACTGGCACAAGGTGACGTAAACTAGTGTCACAAATAGACAGAAACTACTGATACAAGGTGACTTAAACTAATTGTACAAATATATAGAATCTACAGGTACATGTTGACCTAAATTAATGGTACAAATAGACATAAACTACTGGCACAAGGTAACCTAAACTAGCGGTATAAATAGACATAAACCACTGACACACGTTGACGTAAACTAGTGGTACAATATAAATAAATTGCTGGTACAATGTGATCTAAATGAGTGGTACAAATGGACAGAAACCACTGGTACAAGGTAATCTAAACTAGTGGTACAAATAGACAGAAACTGCTGGTACAAGGTGTCACGGACATTCTTGGAGTTGTCGATCGATGAAAGACTGTCGCGCCATTAGTCTACAGCCTGCAGCCATCCTTTGATGTGGTAGACAGACTGTCCTGGTGAAAGTCGGCAATATCTTTTGTTGTGGGGAAAACAGGTCTCTGGATCACAAGCCGGCAAGACTTTTTGAAGTACCGGGACAATTCCTCAGATGAAAGCGGAATAGACGGCCAGTTGTTTCCATCCAGTCGAAAAAGGAGAGAGGAAAATAACTTCTAGACGCCTACTGTATAGACAGCTTTGTGACGTCATTCAGACACAGTATTGAAACAGTCTGGATAAACAACTTTGGCGGGAGTCGACCAAATGTTGTGAAGCAATAAGGACGTGTGTGATATTCCTGGTTTGATTCTGGAGAGAGACTACAGTGTCTTATGTTGATTTACATCGGCGGACATTTATCCAGTGTGTGATTTCGTAGTCTCAATTTCAAACAGGAATAAATATATAGTATTTAATTAAATAGACCCAAATTAGATTATTCTTAGGAATTGAGTGTGGTAATGTGCGTGATGAGAACGTATTATAGGCGCGTCGGCAGCAGTAGGCTATCGCGGTGCTTAAACTAGTTAGTGTGAGATATCAATTAACTCAGTGAGTTAAGAACAATGTAGTGGGATGATATTTAGGGAGATTGAGGATGGTTTGGGGGATAAAGGAAATGTCAAGTGGGAGGATCTTCCAGTAGGGTATCTACTGGGTTTCTGCACTTTTCCTTTAGTATTTCCTTGTCTTACCATGACTCAGACCGATGTGATGAGCTCCTCTGCCTTATGCCATAGTTTAGTTCTCTGTTATATATCTGAGTGCGGCCGTCGGTCTACACTCACCTAATAAAGGTCGGAATCGGGTTGCTCTCACCAGGTGTGTTCTCTCTTCAACAGGTTCCACTATGTGTTCCAAAAAGTAGCAGAAAAGTATGGCTCGATCAGTGAAGGCATTTTTTTTTTTACTCAGCGGCTTTTGCACTGGGCCCATAACCCAGAGGGACTGCAAGAACCTGGCCTCTGCTGAACAGGAACCGATGATGATATAAGAGTGATTCCTCAGTGGTAGTTATCATAGTATAGTGAAGATACTTAAATACCACCAGTAACAGGAACAATAGTGGTTATACAGATACATTGAAAATTAACATTGTGTTTTCCAATTGGTGAATTCCGGTGTGAAATTAACTATTAACTTTTTTGTGTCAAAGTGACAGTAAACATTATTTTACTAAACAAGTGTTATCAGATCCCAGAACTTGTAGTGACATATTAGTTACACTGTGTGTGTCAGATTCATGGTCAGTATTGGACTATATCCACTATTGGTGACCAGGTATCCGGACTATCCAAGAGCCATTGGAGGAAGTCGACATCTGGCCGGAGAGACGCATCATTTGGTGAGGTCCTTCTGTACTTGATCTATGGTGCTGTTGTGTGGCCGGTACTGTGATGAAGCAGACTTTGTTCCTGAGCTGTTCGGTATGATTCTGCATACACTCTAGATTATACGACAGACATTCTACACATACACTTTGCACAAACCTGACACCTTTCTTTATTAAATTAATTTTTCATTTTTTTTAGAAGCTGGAGTTGTGTGGTATGTTTTTGGAACAGAATGAGAGGGGGCATGGTCCAGTGGTAAGAAAGAGAGAGAGAGAGAGAGAGAGTGATCCAAGGACTGACGTGGTGTTGTGTACAGAAATCCAGAAGATCCTCAAGATAATGATATGGGGTTAAAAGAATGTGGGTAATGATTCCCCTCACCCCAGGGACGACACTTATTACGACACAAGGTGACCTAAACTAGTGGTATAAATATACATAAACTGGTAGAAAGTCTTATAACTGTTTTTAAAAAAAGCACAAAATAACACGAATGTAATAGTGCATGATCTCATCTCATCTCATCTCACCATGTTCCTCTTGTACTTTGCGGTGTCGAGTGAAGTATAAACAGCGGGAGAGTGCCAGCTTATGGGCTTCATGTATCGATATTTCCATGGACTCTGTTATTCCCTGCGTCCGTCGTTTACATGGTTGGCCTCTTCCTCTGGTTCCCACTGGTCTGTACATCATAGCTTGTTGTGGTATACTGTTAGTTGGTAATCTACTTGCATGGCCAAACCATTTGATTTGCTGCCTTCTAATAAAATATAATGCAACTACAACCCCTACTTTAGTCCTGATTTGTTCATTTCTGATCTTATCTCTCTTGATACATTGAGTATTCTTCACAGGAATCTCATTTCTGTTGTGATTTTTCTTTTCTCTTTTTCTGTCATTGTCCAAGTTTGGCATTGGTAACATAGAGTTGGTATTAAGATTTAGTTGTAAAGTGCTTTCTTAGTAGTTATTGATACATGTTTGTTCTTTAGTATTGGTGCCATTTGCCCAATGAGTTGGTTTGCCTTATTGCATCTATTTTCGATCTCGTCTTCTGATTTGTCATTTGAAGATATTATGCTTCCTAGGTACTTGAAACTCTTTACTTCTATTAAAGGATGTTCGTTTAGGTGAATCGTTGTTGCTTTTTCTTCTTTAGTTACCTCTGTTTTAGAGCTTGATTTAACCACGTTTTGTCTGAATTTATTTGTTTGGTTTGATTTGTTGCGCTCGCTAGCTTTTAACTCAAGCGTAGTCTGTACTCATGTCATTACTTCTGGTGCAGTGAACTGATGTTTACTTGTGGATTAGCTTTCCCTATTACCAATATCCCTCGCCATAAGGCGAACCTACTCCGATTCCTGAGGTACCTGTAATTTACGTCCCCAAGTCAAGAACGAGAAATTAACATTTTAGTCCAACTGACCGGTGCAGGGTTGAACCGCTTCCTGGGTATTAGCACACTGGAAGCTTCCCCCTCCCCCAATTACTGCTATAATTGATTAATTTAAACTGATTTTCACCAGCTGCCATCAGTCTTCCATACACATATAGTGTAATACTTGTTGTAGGACCTCACGCACTTTACAGACTGATCACAAATTGTTCATTATTTTAATGATTTCTGAGACAACCTACATCTGAATAATAAAAACACAAACAATGTACTGCACAATTTATGCCTGGCATATTTCGCTGTATCTCATCCGCTGCATACTACGTACAACACATAATGAAGTAGCATAATGAATCCTTCCAACCGAAATGAACAAAACACACTGTCACATATTTAAATGTCAACAAAGTAGTATGAACCCGACCAGATGAAGCGAAATATGCCTGGCAACAAAGTAAATAATATTTTGTTTGTGTTTTCATTATTCAAATTCACAACGGGAAAACATTAGTTTGAATATCCTACATTGTATTTACATATTTATAAAATGTTATGTATCCCTTGGCTTTGAACTTCATGTTGCTTTCAGAAAATGGTGACATCTATACCCGTAAAAGCGTGTACCTCATGCAGAGATGATGTAAATATTATTAATACAAACAAGATCAATGTGATTCTCTGTGCTAGAAAGTAACACGTAAAGAACGCCCAATCGAGTCCGCGAACGTTCTCGGTACATGGTGCTAGCCCCATTATTTCATACCTGAGGCACTCGATGGGTGGTGTGGTCAATAACCCATTGGTCGAGTTTACTTCCCGTAAATTTCCCTGGTGCAAATCTTTTGCTTTATCAATCTGTGAGTTCATCCATGTCCGTGAAGATAAATCCCGCCTCCAATGTAATTCGAACACATGACCGCCGCGACGATAATCAAATAAACTAACCACAGCGCTACCGCGGCTATCATGACAACCACGCTCCATTATGTTGTCTTGGCAGGGAAAAAATTCTTCCTTTTTTCACGAAATGCGCAAAATATGGCGTCTAGTTCTCAATTTTTGTCTGTTACTCGTAAATCCACGTTTCCACGCGATTTCTTCATAAAAAACGTCGCTTAAAAGTCGACATTATCTATTTCATTGCACCGGGTTTTTTTAAAATCCCACACGGCTCAGTCGCTTTCCGCAGCGAACTGCCGAAAGCGCCGCACACAGCACGATCTCCTTAGCTCCAGCGATGACCCCCAGGAGTCTGCGAAAAAAATTGCTCTCGTGAACCGAAGGACGCGGCCCTGAATCAAACCAACAACCTTCGGAGCCGAGTCAAACGGCTTGACCATTCCGCCACGGAGACGCCCTTCCGTATATCTTCATAAGCCGTATAAGAAAGAGCAATTTACACGCTTTAAGGCTTATTGGGCATATGTTCTTAATCCCATATGTTTGTTATTGATCAGTCGGCACTGGGTGAATGATGTGGTCAGTGTCTCGCCGGCCGCCTTTACTTCCCAAGACATTTGCTGGTACTAATTTTACACCAGTGATCATCCAAGGAGCCCAGGTTAATATTTAAAATTCACCCCAATGCGGATTCGAATTCATGACCATCTGGCCGGCAGGCTAGAGTCTAGCCATTACACTACAGAGGTTCCATTTTGATACGTGACCCCAAAACTGGCATTCAGGTTACCTATCACGATTTTAATATTACCATGTTTTTATTAGCCGGTCTCCCTGGTCTAGGTGTTATACGACTTTCTCCGTAATCCCGTATTTTCTCGCGAGTAACGTGACGTGCGCGAGAATTGGTAGCGGTTCTCTCCGCGTCGGTAACTTACGGGGTATGTGAGCCGGACGCTCAGAAAGCAATAGCAAACTACTGAGCGTAATCTTGCCAAGAAATCAACAGCCAGCTGAAAGATGCTGATGTTGACAGCGATGTCCTGTAAAGGATATGCGAACAAAAAAAAATGTTTTATTACATATAGAATTTAATGAAGAATTCAAATAATATCTACTGTATTGTAACTATTAACAAATGCTAATAGATTTTACTTACTGAGACTACTTACAAATTCAAATATATTCTACTGCACTGTGACTAATAACAAATGCTAATGTACTGAACCGTGACTACTGTATAGTAAGATGTTTGAAAGATGCTCCGCCTCGCTACCTTTTATTAGCTAGGAAGTCTCGTTTTCAGGACATGCCACTCACTGCCAGAGACAGCGCAATGGTCTGCAATGGCCAAACCGCCTGCAATGGCCAAACCTCCACAGTTGTCTCTTATGATATGTTTGATAGTTTACAATGTTTTAGTATTCTTTGCTTCTCTGATGGACTTCGGTAACGCACAGGCAGGTTCACTGGGTGGAAAACATTCAGCCCAGTTTCACAGCCATATAACTGACAACGACGACAGGTTCACTGGGTGGAAAACATTCAGCCCAGCTTCACAGCCGTATAACTGACATCGACGACAGGTTCACTGGGTGGAAAACATTCAGCCCAGCTTCACAGCCGTATAACTGACAACAGCTGTGTTGACAGGCGAGAGCACTAACCATTACGTCATAACGACCATTCTATAAGTGCATATCAATACCTACATACTTATTAATCATTGTCACGTAGCATATTGTGAATTTTCTATATACATTCTTTTCACTTACAAACTTTATTCCTGAAATTTTAAGACCAGTTTTATTTTAATTCTCAGCAAACTAAATTGCATATCCTTTGCAGGACGCGTTAATTAACCCCAGTACGAATTAGCTGTTAATGACTTACAAGGCAATTTTACTTTCAGTCTTTTGACTGGTTACTCGTATTCGTAAGATTATACGTATATTTGTTCTTTTAATTTAACTGTTTATAAAACCGTGACCAGTTATTTCTTTATGTATTAATTAATTAATTAATTAATTAATTAATTAATTAATTAATTAGGATTTTAGTCCAATTCTAATCTAGAATTATCGACAACACTTAAAAATACCAGATCAATCCAACAGATGGAAGAAAAAAAAAAAAAAACGATTAGCGATCACTCTTTCGAGATTATGACACTCTAATCAGGTTGTCAGCGAGTCGAGTTTCTAAATCATGCATGGTCATGGAAGGGAGATTAACTGTTTCAGTGCCAAAATGATAAAATATCGCCAATCGTGATCTCTCATATGAACAGAAGGATGCTATATCGCCATGCTAGGGTCATCGCGTTATTTGTTTCGTTTCCTGGCATCTTCCGCAATTTCAACACGCAGCGAATAGAAATTTAGATTATAATACTTGTTAATTTGATTGCGTAGTGTACAAATTTTGGTCCAAACCTACTTTTTGTTTGGAATTGAATGAGTTAACATGTTAGTTGCAGGCAGCTTATATAGTTCTGGCTTCTCTTTTCGTTAACCCATGTAATAGCAAGCAATGATTGTTGATCATTGACAGCGACGAGGTATTTCGTATTATATTTGGCATTCTTCAACTGCCGGCTTCCTGGCCAAGAGGTTAGCGACTTTTCTCCGTAATCTCGTATACTCTCGTAAGTAGCGTGACGACGGTGAGAATCAGCAGTGGTTCGAATCGCGTCGGTAATTTACGGGGTATGTGAGCCGGCAGCTCAGAAAGCAATGGCAAACTACTGAGCGTAATCTTGCCAAGAAATCAACAATCAGCTGAAAGATGCTGATGTTGACAGCAATGTACTGTAAGGGATATGCAAACAATATAATATTCTTCAACTGAAAAGTCAAAGTGTTCGCTATTATTTGCAATTGATGTATGGTGGCTATCGAAGAGTTTGTTTCTTTTTGTTTTGTGTTTGTTGTTGTTTCTTTAGAATTATCGGTACCTGGTATTGTTCTGTTCCCAGACGCCTACTTTGATCCTTTTGAAGACACTTTTTTGAATATTCTACTACAATCTTTACTTATTTTACATTCATTGCCAAATTCACACACCCAATATGCTCATTAGTTACTCCATAAAACGGGAACATTCATTGGTCACCCAATACATCGGCCACCTTCATTAGTTATTCCATACATGAGATTCATTGATCACTCCATGCATGGGATATATTCATTGATCACTCGATGCATGGGATATATTCATTGATCACTCCATACATGGGATATATTCATTGATCACTCCTTGCATGGGATATATTCACTGATCACTCCATGTATGGGATATATTCATTGATCACTCCATGTATGTTATATATTCACTGATCACTCGATGCATGGGATATATTCATTGATCACTCCATGTATGGGATATATTCATTGATCACTCCATGCATGGAATATATTCATTGATCACTCCATGTATGGGATATATTCATTTATTACTCCATGTATGGGATATATTCACTGATCACTCGATGCATGGAATATATTCATTGATTACTCCATGTATGGGATATATTCATTGATCACTCCATGTATGGGATATATTCATTGATCACTCCATGCATGGGATATATTCCCTGATTACTCCATGCATGGGATATATTCATTGATCACTCCATGTATGGGATATATTCACTGATCACTCGATGCATGGGAAATATTCATTGATCACTCCATGCATGGGATATATTCACTGATCACTCGATGCATGGGATATATTCATTGATCACTCCATGCATGGGATATATTCACTGATCACTCGATGCATGGGATATATTCATTGATTACTCCATGTATGGGATATATTCATTGATCACTCCATGTATGGGATATATTCATTGATTACTCCATGCATGGGATATATTCATTGATCACTCCGTGTATGGGATATATTCATTGATCACTCCATGCATGGGATATATTCATTGATCACTCTGTGTATGGGATATATTCATTGATCACTCCATGCATGGGATATATTCATTGATTACTCCATGTATGGGATATATTCATTGATCACTCCATGTATGGGATATATTCATTGATCACTCCATGCATGGGATATATTCATTGATCACTCCATGTATGGGATATATTCATTGATCACTCCATGCATGGGATATATTCATTGATCACTCCATGCATGGGATATATTCATTGATCACTCCATGTATGGGATATATTCATTGATCACTCCATGCATGGGATATATTCATTGATTACTCCATGCATGGGATATATTCATTGATTACTCCATGCATGGGATATATTCATTGATCACTCCATGCATGGGATATATTCATTGATCACTCCATGTATGGGATATATTCATTGATTACCCCATGCATGGGATATATTCATTGATCACTCCATGCATGGGATATATTCTTTGATCACTCCATGCATGGGATATATTCACTGATCACTCCATGCATGGGATATATTTACTGATCACTACATGTATGGGATATATTCATTTATTACTCCATGTATGGGATATATTCACTGATCACTACATGCATGGGATATATTCACTGATCACTCCATGTATGGGATATATTCATTGATCACTCGATGCATGGGATATATTCATTGATCACTCCATATATGGGATATATTCACTGATCACTCCATGTATGGGATATATTCACTGATCACTCGATGTATGGGATATATTCACTGATCACTCCATGCATGGGATATATTCACTGATCACTCGATGCATGGGATATATTCATTGATCACTCCATAGAAAAGATACATTCATTGGTCACTACACACATTGGATACATTCATTGATAACTCCGTATATCGGATACGTTAGTTGATCATTACATATGAAGGATACATTCATAGGTCACTCTACACATCGGAAACATTCATTGGTCATTCCGTACATAGGATACTTTAATTGGTCCCTCCGTACATCGGATACAATTATTGGTTACCCCATTCGTACGTACGTACGTACGTACCTACCTACCTACCTGTCACGAGCTCGCCATGAGTTAATCAGATAATAATAATACCGACGTTTGCGTGGCGTATATTTTCTAGGCCACAAAAGTCGTACTAACAGAGTAAACACAGCTGCACAGGTTACATCGTGTCAGCCCATAAACACATTTGGTGGTGAGTGAGAAGGAATGGATACATCGAGTTGGCAGTTCATTAACAGTTAGAATCACATATGATTGTCGGCTTAGGATATGGAATGGTTCCGTTTGTCATCTATACTGCCGGACATCAGACGGAAATGGCTGCTGGGATTGTCACCACGGAACAGAAGATTGACAGTTTATCAACAGGTCGGAAGTGCCCGACTAGGGAGAAAACAGTGCATCTGTCAATTCTTGGTTTCCGGCACATCGAGAGGATTGACGGGGTTATTTGCAACTCTTTGTTGTAACTCGACAGCAACTCGCTGGCTTGTTTTGAGAATCTAAACCTGTGATGAAAAATCTAACATGGAGGGAGCCAGAGGGAGGATGGATCCCTGACAGGGGATGATCTGCCAATGTGCCATCTGTGTGGGCATAAAGGAAAATGTCACGTGATCAACTTTAGGAGTTGCCATAAAAACCCGAGTTGGGACCAACTAAAAAAACTTGAAAATGTGGATCTAGGCAGACATGCTTGTCACTGCAGCAGTTAGAACATCTAACGTGTGAAGGAGATATTTGATTTAGTTTACACGAGCCTGTATGGCTACCATTAGATGTAATTTAGTGTAAACTGCAGTGCCGTAAGGTATAACCTATTATATTATTCGTTCTAATTAATATAGACTGTGGCCTTGTTAAACTAAAGTGTGATGATTAGCACTGTTAGTGGAAACTAGTTAGAGTAGAATAGTGATATTAACTCTGCTAGTTAGGAATAGATTAGTGAAGTGTTGATAAGCTTTACTAGTTGAGAATTGAGTAATGAGGGATAATTGGGATCTTCCCGTAGGTGTCCCTGGTAGGCGGGGTTCCGCATTCTGTTTGCTGATTTTTCTTTGTCATAGCCTGATTCGGCTCTAGGTGGGTAGCTAATCTGCTCTATGACTAATTCTAGTTAGCTAAAGATCATTAAGCAAGGTGATAGGCTTACACTCAGCCGAAAGGATCAGTGACTAGTACTATCACCAGATGTGTTGTTTCTATCCTAGGTTCCCTACCAGATCCAAGGAAACTCAACAAGTTTTTGGGAAAGAATCCAATCCCATTAGGAAGAACACCAGTTCAAGAGTCACTAGAGTTGCATACAGAACGTAACTTACGCTAGAAGGAAATTGATTCATCAAAGAGAGTGATGCATACTGATGCACCACACAGCATTAGACAGTAGTAACGAACCGAGAACCGGCTAAGAGTACCTAGTGTTAGTACAGCAACAATTAACATTAGAAATTAGCACTTATGGACTGAATGGTTCGATGTGCAACGAGGATGATCTGTCGACTAACTAACTAACTAACTGCGTACACACTACAAAAGACTTGTGCAGTTTGTTAAGGAACGTTAGGAACGGACATTGTGTAGAGTGCAACCGGTCCATGATTAACTGTTAATACCACCGGTGTCTATTTCGGATGTTCATGAAATTGGATTACCAGAGGTCTACAGAGGCAAAGCAGTATCCGGCAAGATGGTTTCGGCAACGGGTGAGAAGTACATGTTCTGACGTAACGTGCTGTGGTCTATCTTTGCTGGGATCAGCTGACTGGGTTGCTGTCTGAGAGTCAGAGTCTACACACTTTATAGAACACGTCACACATTTTCTTCACATACACGTCTCATATACGTTACACTTTTATTTTAATAAATTACTCTTTATTAATTTCTAGAAGCAAGAGTTGTTGAGTATGTTGCGTTGGGGAAGTATGAGAAGGGGGCATAGTACGACAGTGAGAGAGTGATAGGAAAAGGTGTCCATAGGCTGATGGAGTGTGTTGGACGGAAGCTGGTGGATTCTCCAGAATATTGAGAGGGAAAAAATATTATAATGTGGGTGTCGGCTCTCTTCACTCCAGGGACGACACTGTAAAGGAGGACACGACACTACCTACCTACCCACTCTCTCACCCACCCACCCACCTACCTACCTACCTACTTACCTACCTACCTACCCACTCACCCACCTACCTACCTACCTGCCTACCTACCTACCTACCCAACTACCTACCTACCTATCTACCTACCTACCTATCTACCCACCCACCTACCTACCTTCCTACCTATCTACCTACCTACCTACCTACCTACTTACATAGGTATGTACTTACATACATAAACACACACGCAAGTACACCTGAGACATCTTGTCATGCAGATAGAATACAGACAGACAAACAGACAGGCAGACAGATAATGAAACAATCATGAAGTTGTCTTAAGCAACTACGAATATTTCTAAATGTGGTAATTTTCACTGGAGACATTTCACGTCAGAAAAACTTTATTTCACGGAACACCATCTGGACATACAAAATCTAGATAATTACATCCCACACATGAAATATCCAAGGCTGAAAAGCAATCTTGATCAAAACAATAGTGCCATCTAATATGACTTATGACAAGGTAAATGAGATTTCTAGACGTGCCCTCATTATCTAGTCATACGTTGTTGGAATATTCTTATTATAAACTCGGACAGAGCACCTCGAGGTCAGTGTCTTGTAATTTCAGTCAGTGTCGGGGGCGGTCTTAGGGGAAACAGCTGTTCGTGCATTGTAATCAAGAGTGCTATTTTAGTATCCGTGTAAATGGAGAAAGTGACCAGTGATAATTATGATTTAGACGTCTGAAGATGTGAGTGTGGTTCATTTCGTCCACACGATACATTGTCTAGTGTCTGAGTACATTGCATGAGGAGAGGGTGGGAAGTGGTTTGGGGTTACGGCTGTCGGCTCTAACCTGAGAAGCCTTGTTATGAGTCTAGCAGTGATTTTTTCCTCTCTGTGTTATATAAAAGGAACCCAGAGTCACATTGGCAAGGTTGTTAGTGAACTTGCCTGCCAAGACAGCGATCTGGATTAATTACTTAACAGTGGCAGGGTTATTTTGTTCCGACCAGCATTACTCCGATCGCGACCTAACCGCATAAAAATGGGCACCAGATAATTTTCAGAATGACCTGCGAATTTTCTGGGAAGGAAACGCGGCAAAGAAGGGAACTAGCCGCCCGACCCCCTTTCTCGTGGTCTGGAATATGTAATAGCCATCAGCTGCAAGCGATTTGAAAGCACTGCTCCGTTTGTTGATTTTTACCAATGTTTTGAGCATCTGTCGTTCAAATAGTAATGACAAACTACTGAATATAAACTTGCCTAGAAAATCACAAACAGCCATAATCAACTGGCAATTCACATTCCAACCACAGTGTCTGCTATGGCACTACTTTTCGTAGAAAGTGCCGGAGGATGTTATACAGGCCCTTGATTCCTGGATAGTCTGTCCAATACTTAACCTTATCGACAACAGGGATATATGCTGGAGACTTGTTGGGACCTTCATGCGCGTTATTAACCAGCCAGCAATGAGTAATTGTAAAGTGTAGGCCGAATAGACCACTGCCTTGGCAGAAATTTAAAAAGTAGAAATACACATTTACTCGCACGAGAATATTTGTAGCTTGTTTGATTCCAGCAGGCACATCAGGATGTGGACAGTGTTGTTGAGTAGTTTCAAACACAATAAAGATGGTCCTTGAATCCAGTCAGTCAATCAATCAGTCAGTCGAAAGATCTTAACTTTGAACTCTATGAATCTTTGCTGTTTCAGGGCTCAGAATAATAAATGCATATTTATAACAATAAATAAATAAATAAATAAATAAATAAATAAATAAAAATCTATTGGGTATATGGCGATTGCCCCATATTTGCATAGACCAATCTGCACTTGATTGGTGATGATAGAGTCGACATAATCCAACCGCCTTTATATCACAGGGCATTTTCCGGCACTCAGTTTAGGCTCAGTCGACATGAGAGCCAAGGTTACTTATAAAACAACATTAGCAACGATAGGGAATCAGTCACATGACCACCAGACTGGCATGGAAGCTTAGGAGACACTGCGTCAACGTCCCCATTGTGAGAATGAATGGAAGACAATACAAATATGCGTTAGTTAACGCCGGACAGAAAATGGTCACGTAGTTTAATATTTGGAGTAAATACAGAGGCTCTCACATTAACAGGTAAAGACCAACCAACGGCGAGGATGTGTAATTGGTCGATACATTAAGGTCAATCCTGAGTGTAACAGGATGGCCTCGGTTGTTGGGAGTGAACACAAAAGACGAGGTATCACTGGCACTCTCGTGTATACTAACCCCAGGGGTTGGACAGGTAGATACACTGGAACTACTAGTACTGACCACCTTGGCAAGGTTACAAGTGTTATGAGTCTACAGGCCCCTCCCAGATTCTAAACCTCTACTATCTACCCTCTACCTAGGACCGGGAACCCTAGGGCCTCGTCCAAGACCACACACAGTAACTGTAGAAAAGACATGTCAACAATCAAAATGTTTAATGGACACCATAGGCACAGGTCGGACTGAAACATCCTGATAGGAGAAGATCTATATACAATATAGAGAATAGGTTAGAAAAGAGTCAGAGATGATTCCATGTTCATCCCTAGGCGTCGAAGAATATTTGCTGGGTGTTTCCGTCGAGTCGGTCTGTTAGACTCACCAGGCTCTCTCCCAGCACTGCTGTCTGGAATCTTGTGGACTTCTCTGCCGCAAGCACACGGTGATCATATAATGGGATTATCCGTCTCGACCCCGATGACTGGACTGGGTTCCAAAACAACAAATTCGAGAATAGTCACTTGCTAATGTCTCTATGTCATGGAATCACTGTGTATTAACCAGATGATGACAATACAGACAGTCTGATTCACAGCATGTTTTCAAGGCCACAATTGTTTTTAACCGGTACAGAAAAACAAGTCGGCGCGAGATGAAAGGAACACACTGGGTGTTGGTTGTCATAGCAAGGAAAGACAACTCTTGCCTTGATTAAACCACAGGGACATAAGATTTCTGGAAATAGTTAGTGCCCTTGAGGACAAACAAGGGAGAGAACTTGTTCTGAAATGGATAATCTGTCCCTGGAATATCTGAGGTATTGACTTCAAAGAACTTCACTGGAACACTCCCGGCTCTGTGACTTGGGTACATTAGTGTAGCTCAGACAGTTGAAGTAGGCAGAAGTGATAGTTGGCTCGATCCCTGTGTTCGGTTTTGCTTAACATGTGTCTTTTATGGCAAATTGTGTATTCGATTCAGAGGTTGAGTCAGGACGTCATAAGGTATTTCCTAAATCGCCTTTAGATGTAAATAATATAGGAATAATCTAATGTTTGATAGAACTAGAGCTTTAACATAGTGTTGTTATGTGGTGGTTAGGTATTCAAGGAGTGTTGGCGTCAGTAGGCACCCGCATTGTTAAAATTAACTAGTGTGAGAAGTCAATTGGCTCCGCTGATGGGGAATAGTGAAATGGGATGATATTTGGGGAGATTGGGTATGGGGAAAATGTCCAATGGTGGGATCTTCCAGTGGGGACTGCTGGGGGCCTACCCTTTGCATTTTGCTCTCTCCTGGTCTTTACCCACCTCAGACCGGATCGATGAGCTCCTCTGCCCATGACAGAGTTGGTTCACTGTCATGTATCTGAGTGAGGATGTCAGCCTACACCCATCTAATGGAGGTCAGGGACAGGCGCTCTCACCAAGTGTATTGTTCTTTCGTTTACAGGTTCCCTTAGGTCACTCAAGTCACTAAGAATGGAGACCTTAGTGCAGGCAGTTATTCAGCAACTTTTGCACTGGGCCCATGATGAAAGGGGTTTAAAGGAACAATCATGAGAGTATTTATCAAACGTCACACGTTAGCAGAATACTAGAGATTGTTTTCTCCGCATCATTTTGGAGAAGGAACAATCGTGAGATTAATGTTTCAAACATCACACGTGAACAGAACAATAGAGTTGTTTTTTTACACCACATGGGAAAAGTCCAGTAGGTATTATGTTTTCACACGACAGGTGAAAAGACTAATAGGTACTGTTTTTCCACATCACATGGGAAAAGAACAGTATAAACTGATTAGGCAGTTATTATAACAGCGGTCTTGTGAACAATAGAAACTTTAGACAGAAATTACAATTATTTTCAAGGAACAGTATTTTCGTGTCCTCACTAGACAAGGATGTTATAAGTCTCAGAACAATAGGGACATGTAATAACGGTGTGTGATCCAGGCAGGATCAGTGTCAGACTGTGATTAAGTATTTGAGGGATCAAACAGCGACCGGTGGAAGTCTACATCTAGCAGGAGGGACACATGCCTTGGTGAGGTTATTGTGGACTGAATGAAGATGTGGTGTGATCCTTTCCGGGATGATCGAGCTGGGCTCTTAAGCTGTTTGGTCTGAGTCTACACCCACTAGAATATTCGACACACAGTCTACACATTACACACACACACACACTTCTCACACACATACTCTCTCCTTTAATAAATTATTTTGTATTTATTTGTTGAAGATTGAGTTGTTGAGTATGTTGTGTTGGGGAAGAGTGAGAGGGGACATGATCTAGGGGTGAGTGAGAGTAAGAAAGAGGTGTCGACAGACTGACGGAGTTTTGTGGACGGAGTCTGGTGGTTTCTCTAGGACAATAATATTGGGGTAATAAAAATGTGGGTGTTGATTCCCCTCACTCCAGGGACGACACTAAAGTAAGGAAGGATAACTTACGACACTCTATGACTGCTGTTCCTACACAGTCTCTATAGGCGACCCTCTCACCTGAGGTGTCCCCTGGTGACCTTTGATAATAGTTGCATACATAGTCATTTCAACGTTCAATACAATGTCAAGTGATGTTAGGGACGCAGAGGTATTTCCAAGGCACCAGGGCCGGGTTATATACTGGCCAAGACCTATTGACGCGTCCTCGTCGAGCGTCCTGGGCAACAGGTCCCTTCGGGGTCCTGGCTAAAGTCAGTAGGATCGCCGATTCCTCCGAAGTCGGAGAGTGTCTGCCTGTACGGCGAAGAACCACCAGTCTGCACACCAATAAGCCAGACATGGGACAACGGATACTCACGCAAAACTCAGGTCCTGTATGACATCACACTGATGTTGGACACCAGGATGCCTTCATCCGACATACAGGACTTCACGTTGGAGCTCAAGCCAACGAACACAAGCAAGCAAGTGATGATACACCCCACGGTTGGGCGAAGTTGTATTTCAGAAACACTTCTTGGGTATAGCCACTAAGTTAGAGCACCTCATAATTTGGCTATGCAATGTATCGTGAGTGTTGCTACTCTTTGGTAGAGGACTAACAGGATAGATGACTTGAACTCTGAACTGACCGGACTCCACCTGAGCCTGGTCCCAAACGATGGCATTCATAATGTGTGCACAGTGACTAATTGGGTAATAACAATGCTAATGTCTTTAGGATCTGATGATGATCGAGCACTGTGGTACACATACTTCTAGCTGGATAACAACAATTATAATGTCAATAGGATCTGCTTAGGTTCTTGACATGATACCTTGGTAAGCAATAGTAAATATTTGGCGTGTAACATGAAGACGATAACGTCAGTTTGGTCTAGTAAAGACTCGACACTGCTTCAAACGCAGTTACCTCACCCATCTTTGGGAAACACTCTGGTACTACCGGTGGTATCACAAAAGGTTCGGTGGCTGTCAACATCGATGAAGGAACTGATGTGCTCCCAGAGCTAGGACGTTACCCAAGCCTGGGTTGTCCCCTGGATCGATCATATTACCACAATCTTCCACCAGAGTCTCAGCTTCGTTGATTAACACATAACAGGCAACACCTGAACCCTTGGAACCATCACCAATTCAACTGAAATTACTGACCGTGGCCAACATGCCTCTATTTGACAGTACGAGCCGACTTTACGAGCGTCTGCTCTAATGGAGAGATCGAGAGTGAATGATCACCAATATGGCTAGTTCCGCTATTGCGTACTAATCTCGAAGCATGGAGAAGTAGTGGCTCACGGAGTCTAAGTAGCCATGTATTTTATTTTTATGTAATCTAAAATGATTATTGTGAGACTTTCGTGGGTACTTCAATTTTAATTCACCGCAACAGACGTCAAGAGGCTATATTTAACTTTAGCAGCTATATATAGCGTAGTTAGCAGCTATATATAGCATTGGCAGGGGATCTCCGTTCAGTTAAAGTTTTTTTCAGTGCGTGTCATATCGCGAAAAAGGAGCGACGAACGGTAACACACATCATGTCATGGTGCTATCGCTGAGTGGTTAGGGGTAGGGTTAGGGTTAGGGTTAGGGTATCAGGTCAACTCACACACATAACTAAACCATTTGCTGCACACCGACAACGTTATTCCGGTCAAGGTCATGCACACAGAGATACAGCGCGAATAAGGGGACTCCAGGATATGACGTGTGCCCTGGAATTCCCTTTGTTTGCGGTGAATTAAAATTGAAGTACCCTTTCGTGTACTTGTCCATAACGGGTGTCACGGATTATTCCACGTGGAGCGTGATGCATGAATTCTCCCGAGTAGAGAACATTCCTCGTTCACTCCACGGATAATTTGAGTGCACCTCGCGACCTCTATCTCTTAAATCTTGGCGCTTTGCGAACCTTCTAGGCCGTGTAAACAACCCGATGTTCCCCGAGGTATTTATAATTGGGAAACTCTCTTATGACGCTAACGGTTTTCCCTGGGGATTCCGAGCACGAGTCACAGCTGCCTTGCCAACTCGTACACAGCCTTCAATGGGTATCAGGACATGTCTGGGAAGTAAAGGCTGCCTGTGTGATACCGATCACATCATCCATTAAATGTTGTTTGGTCTTTAAACATATGGGTCTGGCACTATATGGCCGATGCGCCTTGGGAGTGTAAACCGACCTTTAGATTTTATGTACAGTGCATTAGGACATGGGATGCTTTCATCCCTTTTTCGAGGCACGTTTCCACCCAGTTACACCTATAATACCTAATGTTCCATGCAATATGAATCTATAGCCGTTCGTTTTCGGTAGCGTAGTGGCTAGACGGTCACCTCGGGGCCTTATTGTCATGTGTTCGAATCTGCAGCGTGGTGGATGTAAAAAAAAAATTGTCATGGTTGACCCAGCTTAAATAGGTACCAGAATATCTTCTTCTTCTGCTGCGTTCATCAGGAGAGTGTTTTTCTGATGCGAGTGCGTTTTTCCTGTTTACAGCAAAGCTGCGAGCTTGCGCCTTTCGGCCGACACATCCGACTTCAGCGGGAATTTGTTGACCGGGTTAATCTTTCCGGGTGTTTCGAGGGACATTCGACTCTCACTGGGACTTAATTGCGTTGTGCCTGTTTATAGTAGAGCTGAGCGCTTGCGCCTTTCGGCCGACACATCCGACTTCTGCGGGCATTTGTTGACTGGGTTAACCAGAAAATAAATTGAGAAGTAAAGACGGCCGCCGTTATACTTACCATATCACTCATCGAGTCACAATTGGTCTATAAGACGGGGGTCTAACACCGTATGCTCAATGCGTCTTAAGATGTGCAAAGGGGTCCTTAACTGTACTTACGTATGTAATCGGTAGACATTACAATAGTTCGGAGTAACTCTCCGCTACCCAAACAGAGCTCGGGATACATTTATCCTCCAAATCACAATTTATGTTATAAATAATTTGATAATTAAATTTCACTCTATCTTTTTTGTCTGTAACGCCATGCATTTTATGTTTATGTAATCTAAAATGATTATTGTGAGACTTTCGTGTACTTGACCAAAACGGGTGTCTCAGCGGCTAAGTGATTAAGCCGCGTGCCTCGGGCTACGAAAGTCCTGGATTCGTTATTTGACTCATTCAGCACCCATTCACCAATTCCGGCATCACCGGCCCAATGTGATTATTACCCAGCACAGATCTGACTTTTCCCCTGGCATTCTGACCCATTCCTCTATTCTCCCAATGTTCTCAAACATGTACACTTCTCTCATTAGGTCCTCCCTTCTCCCAATGTTCTCAAACATGTACACTTCTCTCATTAGCTCCTCTATTCTCCCAATGTTCTCAAACATACACACTTCTCTCATTAGGTCCTCTCTTCTCCCAATGTTCTCAAACATACACACTTCTCTCATTAGGTCCTCTATTCTCCCAATGTTTTCAAACATGCACACGTCTCTCATTAGGTCCTCTCTTCTCCCAATGTTCTCAAACATACACACTTCTCTCATTAGGTCCTCTCTTCTCTCAATGTTCTCAAACATGCACACTTCTCTCATTAGCTCCTCTATTCTCCCAATGTTCTCAAACATGCACACTTCTCTCAATAGGTCCTCTCTTCTCCCAATGTTCTCAAACATGCACACTTCTCTCATTAGGTCCTCTCTTCTCCCAATGTTCTCAAACATGCACACTTCTCTCATTAGGTCCTCTTTTCTCCTAATGTTCTCAAACATGCACACTTCTCTCATTAAGTCCTCTTTTCTCCTAATGTTCTCAAACATGCACACTTCTCTCATTAGGTCCTATATTCTCCCAATGTTCCTAAACATGTACACTTCTCTCATTAGGTCCTCTGCCAGAGTCATCGATGATTTTGCTCTGGCCAGCCTGTGGCCCTTAACTGTGTTCAGGGCTTCATGCAGGGGGTTTTCCATGTCTGCAGTGATTCGAAGATATGATATAGCATAAACTGCTGAACGTAAACTTGCCAAGACATCAACAACAGCAACAACCGCCAATCGTGGGTAAAGCAAGAATAAATTGCATACACACTACGGGTGCGTCCCCTGCGTTTCCCAGTATCACAGGCACAGCTTTATTCTGTGTACGCTCTAGTTACACCAGCTGACTCTTTGACACTGTGAAATGATTGGAGTAGAAATAGGACAACAAATTGCGAACATTGAGTTACAAAAAAAAAAAAACAATAACTGTCAGGGGCAGAATCTTTAAATTAATAGTCATTTGAGTTAATGTTACAACTGTCTGGGACAGAAGCTATACAATAATAAACCAGCGTGATGTGAGTTAGTGTAACAACTCTGGAGCGGTCTCGGCTGACAAAGATTAGTTTCATCTTCGTGCCAGGGCATGCGGGAGTACAAGGAAATGAGCGGGCTGACAAGCTCGCAGGTAAGGCTACTGTGGAGGGCGGATGCGCCATGGACCAGGCTGACATTCTGAATGCTCTACGAGAAGTAAGACTTTTGCAAGAACCAAGTGATGACTGTGAATCTACAACAATGGTCAGACTGCGAGAACAGCAAATTAAAAGAGGCGTGGTCAAACAAGAACACTACGTTGGAAGCCAAAGAAGATTGATAAAGCAACACAGAACTGATGTCCTTAGCTGCTACACGCTGCGGGATTTGCTGAGGAGGGGATCCGAGCACTGATGGACTGAATGGTTCGATGTGCAATGAGGATGATCTGTCGACTAACTAACTAACAGTGTAACAACTTTCTAGGCCATACGCTAAAAAATAATAAAAAAGAGTAATGTATGATAAGGAATGTAACAACTGTCTGGATCATAAGGTATACAACAGTAAGTACAATCATTTGAGTTAATGTATCAGCTCTTTGAAACTCAACAATGTAAAATAATAAAATGAATCGTGTGAGTTAATGGTACAACTGTCAGGCACATCTTATATATAAATTAGGATGTGCGTATCTCTGTATGTATTTATGTATCTCTGTATGTATGTATGTCCTTTATGCGCTCGCGAACGGCCCATCCGATTGAGATGAAATTTTCTACACGCCTTCCTTTCATTCCAGAGATGCCAACTGTCGTAGTTTTTTTTTCTTCTTCCTCCTCCTCCCTCCTCCCTCCTCCCCCTCCCAAAATACGTACGTCCAGGAAATGGTCTTCTACATAGACACTTCTCTCTGAGGTCCGCGATAACATATTAACCTGGTGGGATGGCAATCAATCATCCTACTACCTCCTCCCTCCTCCTCCCTTCTCCCTCTTCCTCCTCCCTCTTCCTCCCTCCGCCTCCTCCCTCCTCCCACTCTCTACTCCTCCTTACTCCTCCCTCCTCCTTCTCCTCCCTCCTTCTCCCTCTTCCTCCTCCCTCTTCCTCCCTCTTCCTGCTCCCTCCTCCTACTCTCTCCTCCTCCTCCCTCCTCCTCCCTCTCCCTCCTCCTACTCCCTTCTCCTCCTCCTCCTCCTCCTCTCTCCTCCTTCCTCCTTCTCCCTCTTCCTCCTCCCTCCTCCTCCCCCTCCTCCTCCACCCTACTCCTCCCTCCTCTTCCTAATCCCTCCTCCTCCCTCCTATTCCTCCTGTCTCCTCCTCCCTCCTTCTCCCTCCTCCTTCTACCTCTTCCTCCCTCCTCCTTCTCCCTCCACCTCCTCCCTCCTCCTCTCTCCTCCTCCTCCCTCCTCCTCCCTCTCCCTCCTCCCACTCTCTACTCCTCCTTACTCCTCCCTCCTCCTTCTCCTCCCTCCTTCTCCCTCTTCCTCCTCCCTCTTCCTCCCTCTTCCTGCTCCCTCCGCCTCCTCCCTCCGCCTACTCTCTCCTCCTCCTCCCTCCTCCTCCCTCTCCCTCCTCCTACTCCCTTCTCCTCCTCCTCCTCCTCTCTCCTCCTCCCTCCTTCTCCCTCTTCCTCCTCCCTCCTCCTCCACCCTACTCCTCCCTCCTCTTCCTAATCCCTCCTCCTCCCTCCTATTCCTCCTGTCTCCTCCTCCCTCCTTCTCCCTCCTCCTTCTACCTCTTCCTCCCTCCTCCTTCTCCCTCCACCTCCTCCCTCCTCCTCTCTCCTCCTCCTCCCTCCTCCTCCCTCTCCCTCCTCCCTCCTCATCCTCCCCCACCTACGTTCTCCTCCTCCCTCCTCCTCCCTTCTCCTCCCTTCTCCTCCTCCCCCTCCTACCCCTCCCTCCTCCCCCTCATCCGTCTTCCTCCCTCCTCCTTCTTCCTCCCTCCTCCTCCCCCTCCTCCTCCCTCTCCTCCTCATCCCTCCTCCTCCATTCTCCTCCTCCCTCCTCCTCCTCTCTCTACCTCCTCCCTCCTCCTCCCTTCACATTCCTCTTCCTCCCTCTTCCTCCTCATCCCTCCTCCTCCTCTATCCTCCTCCCTCCTCCTCCTCCCTCTACCTCCTCCCTCCTCCTCCCTTCACATTCCTCCTCCTCCCTCTTCCTCCTCCTCCCTCTCATCCTCTTCCCTCCTTCTCCTCCCTCCTCCTTCTCCCTCTTCCTCCTCCCTCTTCCTCCCTCCGCCTCCTCCCTCCTCCCACTCTCTACTCCTCCCTCCTCCTTCTCCTCCCTCCTCCTCCTCCCTCTTCCTCCCTCTTCCTGCTCCCTCCGCCTCCTCCCTCCGCCTACTCTCTCCTCCTCCTCCCTCCTCCTCCCTCTCCCTCCTCCTCCTCCCTCTCCTCCTCCTCCTCCTCCTGCGATCTCCTCCTCCCTCCTTCTCCCTCTTCCTCCTCCCTCCTCCTCCCCCTCCTCCTCCACCCTACTCCTCCCTCCTCTTCCTAATCCCTCCTCCTCCCTCCTATTCCCCCTGTCTCCTCCTCCCTCCTCCTCCCTCCTCTTCCCTCCTCCACCTCCCTCTTCCATTTACCCAAGACAGACAGACATACAGATAGTCGGGAACGGGATCTTATATGACTACTTATATGATTTAAATGAGATGCTCTCCACCATGGGCTGGGCCGGGTCAGACAGACAGACAGACAGACAGACAGATAGATAGACAGACAGACAGACAGACAGTCGGGAACGGGAGCTTATATGACTACTTATATGAATTAAATGAGATGCTCCCCACCAGAGTCTGGGCGAAGCCGGGCCGTGTCAGCTAGTAAGCTATAAAATAACAAATAACGTCATATGATTTAATGTAATATATGTCTCAGACAGAAGCTGTGCAATAATAAATAAAGTCATGTGAGTTAATGTAACAACTGTATGGGACAGAAAAATGTAAGTTAATAAAGTGATGTCTTGTTAGGTAAAATAACAATTGCTTGGAACACAGTCTTCAATAACAGCAGTGCTGATATTGACAGCCATATCCTTTACAGGATATGGAAAAAAAAAAGGCGTGAGCTCCTGTAGCGCATTGGCTAACACGCCCTTCTGCCGCCCCGCTGGTCAAGTATACGCGACCCCTTGACATGGGGATGTTTGAGACTTGAACGGGGTCCCAGGTTGACCCAACCTAACATGAGTCCCATAAAGGTCTTGAAAACTAAAGGCGGTCGGTGGGATATTGACCAAATCATCCGTAGAGTTTAGAAAGGTCTATAAAACGGAAGGCTAGCGCCGTATGTTCAATACACACCAAGGCTTGTAAGCAGGACCCGACTTGTGTTTACATACCCAATACACATCAGGTGTCCGCCATCAGAAGAAAAGACTGGTAAAATATTCCTCCGTGCATTCAGGCCAATAAAAAATGATGACCCTAACACATGATAGATCCATAGCAGGCTCCTGTCCAGGAGCATGTATGCATCAAGGCGTGGACAAGGGTCTTTACTTGTTGTAACTACTCAATACGGCATGCGGAAAACGAACAGCACAATACGACAAGCAGATGGCTAATTGTTGTTCACATGTGGAAGAATAAAAAACATAAATAACAATGAGATAAAGAAATGCATGAACAAATGAACTTTATTTTCAAAGGGTCACACATTGAACAACCTGTAGCGTCGTTAAACCTTTCTGAGTTACATAAATTTGCTTTCTGTGTTACAAAAACAAGCGCAAGTCATTAACTCGCAATAATATACATGCACTAAAATAGCTAAACTAAACCAAACCGCGGCTAACCTTAGTCCATCATATTTGACACATTAACTCGGGTGATTATATTTATTATTTTTATATTAGTATATTATATTCGTATTTTACTGCTGTTGAGATCTCTTGGCAAGTTTACGTTCAGTAGTTTGACATTGTTTTCTACACGACTCGCACCCATACCATTTTATGAAAACCAGCGTACGGCAGTTTACTTCCAAATCACCCGCAACAGTATTTCGAACGCGGTATGGGGGACTGCGAATTGTATTCGAAACTCCTTCGCCACACCACCGTCTTCTGTATGCAGCCAGTAAACATATGCAGAGTTGCTTTGTGCTAAAGGAGTTAAAAGTATCTGCAACTAGCTCGTAACATCAGCCGCTCACACAAACTGAAACCAAGGGGAAAAAAATACATTTCAATTCAAAATTGTGCTTTGTGGCTGTAATTGCACACTCTAATCTTTTTATATGAAACAAAATAACATTTTCCCAATTTCTAAATGACAATTTCGTTCGGTGACACCCGTTACTTAGTGTTAACCCTGCTTCCAATTGTCAGAAAACATTAGAAACAAGTGAGCCTCCATGCCATCCTTCTACAATTTTCCTTCGCTTCTACAAATTGCCATCTAGGGCTTTATGGCATGGGTAATATAAAAAAAATATAGAAACGAAACAAAAATCAAGCTTAATTTGATGAAAAACGGTCTTAATTTCCAAACTTTCTGCAATGTGAACTCTTTTCATCCTCATCTCACCCCACACGAAATCAACGTGGCCAACTTGATTCTCATTTTTTATTCTTTTTTTGGCCAGTCAATCTGTCATCCATCACACAGCTCCCAACATCTTGAAGCCACAGTGTGGGAATGTGTTTACGTATGTGAGTGAGTGTTTGGGAGTGATTCCATATGTGTGTTTATATCTTTGAATTTTTATATTGTTTTTAACACTATAGAGAATTATTTGACGTTGCCTTCTTGTTCGCGATTAGTCGACCTCTTCCTTGTTGGATTACGGTTCTTTGTCGGCTTGATTGAGAAGAATAGAATAAAAAGTAATTAAAGAGAATTAAAAGATGTTCCTCTCGCGGATATTAAGAACATTTAGTAAACGAGTTGTTCGTATATAGAGCACATGGGAAATGTCTCCTTCACATAAGGAACACGTACTTATACTGGAAACATGCCAAAAACTACTCCTGTTGGTAGATAGACCTCGACAGTATTGCCTGACGTTGACATGCAGCTCGCTAAGATTCCAATTTAAACATGATTCTCCAGGGTAAATTTGAAGGCTAGCAATAAAGAAAGACGTGAATAATGAAGATACAATCAATCAGTCAATCAATCAATCAATCAATCAATCAATCAATCAATAGGATGTATGTATGTATGTGTATATGTATGTATGCATGTATGTATGTATGTATGTATGTATGTATGTATGTATGTATGTATGTATGTATGTATGTATGTATGTATGTATGTATGTATGTATGTATGCCTGCATGCCTGCCTGCCTGCCTGCCTGCCTGCCTGCCTGCCTGCCTGCCTGCCTGCCTGTCTGCCTGTCTGTCTGTCTGTCTGTCTGGGTGGGTGGGTCAATGGATGGATGGATGCCTGCCTGCCAGCCTGCTTGTCTGTCTGTCTGTCTGTCTGTCTGTCTACATACATACGCACGCACGCACGCACGCACGCATGGATGCAGGGACGCATGCACGTTTGTATGCATGCATGCATGCATGTATGTATGAGCGGGCTGGCGGGTGGGCGGGCGTGTGTGCGTGCGTGCGTGTGTGTATGTGTGTGTTTGTATGTATGTATGTATATGTGTGCGTATGTATGTATGTAAGTATATATATATCTTCTTCTTCTTCTTCTTCAGCGTTCCGAGCCATTGAGGTTCTTTGCTGCAAATACAATCCGTCTCCATTCGTCTCTCTGGTGGACCTTCTCTTGCCAGTCGTTGATTACTAGTGCTTGTAGGTCTGTACATGTATTATCTCTCCACCGCCTTCTTGGTCTACCTCGGGGTCTACGGTCATTTATTTCCTGAGTGTAAGCGAGTTTTGTTTCACTATTATCTTCCATTCTTTCTATATGCCCCAGCCATTGTAGTCTATTAGCCTTCATGATACCAGTGATTAGCGGGGACTTAAACAGATCATAAATGTCTTTGTTACTTCTTCTTTTCCACTCTCCACTTTGTGTATCCCTAATGGGTCCAAAGATGCGTCTTAAAATTTTGTTCTCAAAGGTTTGTAACAAGGCTTCGTCTCCTTTCGTTGTACTCCAGGTTTCAGAGCCATACAGCACAACTGGTCTGATCAGTGGTGTATATTGTGATTTTGGTGTTACGAGATGGCGCCTTTGATTTTAGTAGATGTTGTAGTGCATAGTATATCTTATTTCCAGAGTTGATTCTAGTTTGTATTTCTTCCCTTATGATGTTGGAGCAGTTGAAGATTGTACCCAGGTATTTGTATGTTTCCGTTCTTTTAACGGTCATATTATCTATTTGTATGTGGCCAGAGTTTCTAGCCATTCCGTCTCTTGAAATTACCATATATTCTGTCTTATCTTGGTTGATAACAAGCCCCATCTGTTGGGCTTTTCCCTTTAAGTGAGTCAATATTTCCAATGTCTTTTGTTCACTTTGCCCTATAATATCTATATCATCTGCATAACCAAGCAGCTTGGATGTTCCTCCAATATCACATTCCTCCTTTATCTTCCTTACAACTTTCTCTAGAGCCAGATTGAAGAGTAGCAGCGATAGTGCATCACCCTGTTTCAAGCCAGATGTTATTTGGAAGGGGTCTGATTTCCTGCCTTTATATGTTACTATATTATAAGTATCTTCCATGCATAGTCTGGTCATGTTGATTAACTTCCTTGGTATTCCAAATTCCTGCATAGCATTCCATAGACTATTCCTATGGACACTATCATAAGCCTTTTTAAAATCCACAAAAATGTTATGGAGATCTCTTTTATATTCCCAATGTTTCTCGGCTATTTGCCGTAAGATAAATATCTGATCTATTGTTGATCTGTTTTGTCTAAAACCCGCCTGGTAGTCACCCAATATGTCTTCTGAATATGGTTTTAGTCTATTTAGTAATACTGCGGATAGTATCTTATAGCTTGTGGACAGTAGTGATATTCCTCTATAATTTCCACATTGGAACTTGTCTCCTTTCTTAAAGATAGGTATCAATAATGACTCTTTCCAGTCATGGGGTAATTCTTCTGTCCTCCAGATTTTTATTATTAGTTCGTATAGCTTTAGATGTAATGCATTTGGGAAAATGTGACTTGGAGCTTCACAATTTAGTAATTTAATAAAATATTCTTTCCATGTGTTGCACATTTCCTCATTGGTATTTATCATATTCCCATTTTTGTCTTTTAAACCATATGTGTTTTGTTGGTGCCCTCGTTTCATTGACTTCAGTTCTTTAAAAAATTTCCTGGATTCATTTTTCTGGTGATTAGTTTCCATATCTTTGATTATATTACTCATATATTCTCGCTTCTGCTGTCTGACTATTTTTGTAGCCTCTTTACATTCATTTCTATAATGCTCTTCCTTTTGGATGTTATTGATGTCATTTAACCATACATGTCTGGCATTCTTCTTCCTAATGACATATATATATGTTTGTGTGTGATAGATGTCCAACTGGCCGATGTATGGCTTCAACCCACGACTCCACCACCAGCACTCCGGAAAAGTCAGCGTTAGAGATTTAACCCTCTCGGCCAGGTCGACCTACACACACACACACACACACACACACACACACACACACACACACACACACACACACAAACAGACACACAAACAGACATATAGACACACAGACACACACACACGCACGCACGCACGCACGCACACACACACACACACATAGACACACACTCTCTATTGCACCATTGATTTCCTCCAGCATATTTCGCTATATCACCCCTGGTGAAAACTCCTGCAAAAAGTTCAACATAATGTTATATCTTGAGCACCTGGAGAGATATATCAAACTATGCCAATCAATAATCTATGCAATATAATGCCCCTGGCTTAATTATTTCAACTGACGACGGGAAAACAGTGTGGTTAATAGGAAAGACATTGACGGGAAATTCTGGTTTGATCATAGTCAACAACGGAAGAGCTGGGGTTAGCATGGCCGAGTGGAAATGAGCGGTCGTTTATAAACTTTCGGTGTAATGATGTCGAGCTAGGGGGTTCAATCCCTGCACCAGTCAGTTGGACTAAAATGTTGACTATCCGTCCTTGAATTGGGGACATAAATTACAATTACCTCAGAAGTCGGAGTGGATTCTCCTGATTGCGAGGGACACTGGTAATAGGGGAAGCAAATCTACTCACAAAAATCAGTTTAGTGCACTAAAAATAGTAGCACGTGAATGGGCTAAGCGTGAGTTCAAAGGGAGCGAACCAACGGGGGAGCATTAGCCTAATTTAGCCTTTGTGGTGTACCTCGTATAGAGGAAACCTCGGAAATCATGATACCCCGTACCTCTCTGGCATCTCATATGTGGATGATGTTGGTGTTGTTTATATCACTATTTGCTGCCCAGCTGTTTTACGCTCTACACCTACATCTTTCTCTGATTACTCTGAGATTGTATGGATATTTTGCCATGGCCATGCGGGGGTGCGGGTGAATGAACAGGCTGATAGGCTGGCAGGGAATGCACCTCTAGGTGGTAGATTGCCTATGGACAAGGGGGAGGTGGTCGTGCGCTTGTGGGACCAAGTGGAGAAGGCGGGGGAACAGACTGATAACCCGTATGTGGAAAGAATGAGATTGCGGGTATCAGCAGGGGTTCTGGAAGAATCTCACAACTGAGAGGGAAGACCAGGAAAACTTTAAATAAAATAGCTTTGGGAGCGATTAATAGTATGACTCTTCGCTGGCTGTTGAACGAGGGGACGGAGCACGTATGGGAATGTCCTGAGTGCAGTGATGTCGGTTCTTAACTCAACTCAACCCTCTGACTACTCTTGAGTAGCATTTCCCAAGAGAAGGCTAATTTCTCTATTGCACTTCTTCTGTTGATGTTGTAAATTCCATTTGTGTTTTCTTTACGGTTTCGATGATATGCTTCAGACAGGGATCGGTGGGAGACATTGACTGAGAATAAATCTATTGCTCGTCACGACAGTAGTTATGGAGATGAACAAGAAGTAGAAGAATGAAAGAGAAAATTGCTTATTAATAATTGATTAGACACGGCGATTTGTGAAAGGGCAGCAGATAAAGTTCTGAGTCCAAAAATTAATCATTAAAAACGTGCCGCTTCCACAATGAAGGGTGCTTGCAATGGATCTCGCACAGGTTCCATTACTTGATTTAGCTGAACAATCTGACTGCTGTCCGTCCGTATCTGGATGTCATCTTCTCTTTTGTATCGTTGCTAATTTCTGTATCACACGCCATCGAGTGTTCCTTCCAGTCTAGAGTTTGTGATTGTGCCTCGAGCTTGTTAATGTAGCCAAAATAATTGGCTTGTCTAAAAGAAATCAACGCAAGTTGAAGATGAATGACTTACTGACCACATGCTGATTGGATACGGTTGGAACCATTCACTTTTTCTGTCAAATGTCACGTGGCGAGCAAGGTAGCTGGTCATCATATCGCTAACTAACACGACCTTGTATATATTACACCCGATTGTGATGTGGTCAGTATCACGACGGCGCCTTTGCTTCCTATGACATTTCCTGGACTCCATTTTAGACTGCATCGATCTGAAAGCACAGGTCAATGTTTAAGACTCCCCATCGATGGTGGATTCTAACACATGACTCTAGCAACTACACAACCAGCGCTCCCCACTAAGACAGTGCATACAATGGTGGCACATTGTTTAATTGTTGGCCAAGCAAGTGTAATTTGCAAGTGAACTGAGTAGCTTGAAAACGAACTATGTAAAATGCCTAATAGGCGATAAGAGTTTGCCGTAGCTGTCACATTGCGTCATTCTAATGTTGCTCGCTCAAGCCATATTATCGGGTTACTTAATAATTTCTTTCTGTAATGCATAGATACAGAGGCCTAGATAAATAATTTCTCTCGTTCAATTTGTTTGTTTGATAATTTATTATACAAATAATAGCAACACTTTCTGGATTGTATGTTTGTTATATTGACTGTTTATATTTCAGACGTTGTCATTGTTGTCTCCTCCCCCTCCACCTCTTCTCCTCGAATTCTCGACCACTACCTCCTCCCCCTCTTCTTTCTCCTCCTCCTCCTCCTCCTCCTCCTCCTCCTTCTTCTTCTTCTTCTTCTTCTTCTTCTTCTTCTTCTTCTTCTTCTTCTTCTTCTTCTTCTTCTTCTTCTTCTTCTTCTTCTTCTTCTTCTTCTTCTTCTTCTTCTTCTTCTTCTTCTTCTTCTTCTTCTTCTTCTTCTTCTTCTTCTTCTTCTTCTTCTTCTTCTTCTTCTTCTTCTTCTTCTTCTTCTTCTTCTTCTTCTTCTTCTTCTTCTTCTTCTTCTTCTTCTTCTTCTTCGCCTGCTTGTGTTGCTGCTGCTCCTTCTTTTTTCTTTCTCCTTGTCTGAACGCCAGATGCTCATTCCATTGAGAAAATCAACGCAAAGGGTCTGCTCCTAAATCAGCTGTGACTACTTCAAACCTGGTATGTAGTTTTCCTTTCGCATATCCTTTACAGGACATCACTGTCAACATCAGCATCTTTCAGTTGATTGTTGATTTCTTGGCAAGATTACGCTAAGTAGTTTGCCATTGCTTTCTGAGCGACCGGCTCACATACCCCTAAGTTAGCGACGCGGAGAGAACAGCTACCGATTCTCGCACAACGTCACGTTACGAGAGTATACGATATTACAGGGAAAGTCGTGTAACCTCTAGATCAGGGAGACTGGTATGTAGTAGGGGTTGTGAAATTGCAATCACTACTCGTCAGCCACAAATGCCATTGAACGTCTCACTTAGACAAAGATTACTCTGGGGCAACAGGTGTTTTGACAGAAACAGTGCTAAATATGTCTTGTACTTAAATACCATCATCATAATTATTTATCATATAATTTATTATAATTTATAATTACATCCCTTGCCAGTTCTCCCGCCTCATTTACCCTCGTACGCAAGCTGTCTGCGATGTCCTGTGCTCATATTGGGTCGACCCCTCTTCTTCTCCCAGGAACCATACCACTCATCACCGATCTTACCAAGTCACTGTGCCGTTTGATATGGCTAAAGTATTGCAGTTTCCGAGACATGCCTTTTTCTTCTATACTCTTATGTGGTAGAATGCCAGCATTTTCCTTCTTCTTTGCCCACTTAAATATAAGCACCGAAAATATGAATAAAGACGTGAACGGAATAACTGTCCCAACATTTCCATTCAGTAATAGGGTACAGAAGAATATTAAGTAATAATACTCCATTGACAATATAATAGCCGGCGAGACGTGAAATTGCATTCAATGGCCATACCAGAAAAGTAAATCTTTAACTTTGGGAAAATGGACGCCATTGGTCATTAATAATTATGGTTCTATGGGCGTCGGAAAGCTCTATTATGTTCACAAGAGGTGTCGTACTTTTCGGGAACTCTTAACAGGGAGAGACAAATGTGGTAGGAATTGCGCTGAGTACATATCCATTATGAGATTAAAAAATCGCTTAAGAAAGAGGTGGGAGTGTGATATTGAAGATAACTGAAAATGTCTATCGTGGGAGTGCGTATTTTATTTACAACAATTTTGTTAGCCGTCAGAATACTATCATCGCACATCGGCTTGTTCAGTTCATAAATGAACGGATTCCCTACTCGGCTCATTCAGCCCATAAGTGTTCGGATACCCTCATCGGTATCTCTCTAAATGAGTAGCGGCCGGCACCACCTGTTCTGTGTTGGTTGAATATTTTTCTGTGTTCATTATGTTAATTATTACAACAGTTTTTGTTGTGATATAATATAATCTTTCTTGAACGCGCAAGACGCAGACCTTTGTATATATACATCTTATAGATAACTTCTCATCTTATATAAAAGGCTTAAAGAAAGTATCTTTGCTAAGGAAGGGACGAATGGGGACATATGCAGACTATCAAAAAGCCTTTGTGTCTAAAGTCAAACGTGGAAAGATTATCAAGTTTGCGTATGTTGCTACCCATGATTTAATGTTTTACGTTACATGGTACGGTTGTTTGTTTGATTGGTCTTTGAATCGACATGATAACACAACGGACAAACCCATAATTGGTTCGTCTATGGCACCAAGTGTGGTAAGATGCAAATGCTGATCGTTGCAACAGCACTATGGTTGCAAACACTTACCTCTCATGCGCTCCTCATTGAGAGCCACACAGTTAAATCCAAATTCCTTAATGTGTTGTTTAATCTTTCATTGTATCTTCACCCTGCATTCTTTCATAGATAGTCATTAGAATATTGTATTCATTTATTAGTGTTCCAACTACTCGCGCCTTAGACACTAATAAATCTGCTCTCTCGTTACCACGAACTCCCGGGTTATCTGAACATTACATCCACGTAAGTTTCAGTATAACAGAAATATCAATGCTTGGTATCCACGCATGCTACATGTGTCCGTTTTGAATCAGACTTTGTTTTCACTTGTAGTCCTATTATCAGTTATCCACATCAAAGCTGTCGTGATCACCTACAGCTCCATCCTCATAAGTGAGGTTGTGGGTCTGTACACTCCATTTTGCTCATCTACAACCTAGAGCTCTCACCGGGATGCACGGAACCATCAGTTGACACTATTGCGGCATTTCTAATGGCATTTGTATCTATCATTTGTTGCGCTTCCAATCCTGCCAAACTGTGTCACAATATCGGACTAATGTGACGAAGACCCCGCGGAAGCTGATCTTGTGTACGATGTCGATCCATTCCTGATTGTGTATTTGCTTAAATGGGATCACCTGTCTACTGATATCTTCTGCTTGTACCATTGATGACCTTCTTTTACTTTCATCTGTTTAAGGTATTTCAAGTTCCCATACAGTGGATTTCTGTCATCATTGGCGGTGACTCGCATGTATGCCTTGGAATGTGCCACTGTCAGTCTTTACTTTACTATATTAGCCCAAGTATATATATATATATATATATATATATATATATATATATATATATATATATATATATATATATATATATATATATATATATATATATATATATATATATATCATCATTCTGATTTGAGTATCTTGCGTGCAGTATGATTGGCATTCCTTCATTGTGAATGTGTTTCAGTTTTCCACGCTGTTAAGCAGATAATGTTAAAATCCTCAAGTCATAATTAAGTACTGAGAGGACCAGATGTTTGAACAATAAGACAAGCAGTCTGTCTCTGTTCCATGTGTATCGCCACCGTGGTCTTCAGTGTTGCCAGCTCACGTTAGCATATGATAGCAGTCGTCTCTTCTTCTTCTTTCACCCATTATCTACCACTAGGGTATAGGTAATCACCAAACTACTTCATCACGCCACGTCCATCCATGTTCACCTCATCTTCTTCATTTCCGTCTCCACGCCTCTTGTTCACGCGCTTGTGTGTATGTGGTCTTCTTCTATTTCTTCTGTGGATTCCAGACAAAGGTTTATGTAGCTGTACTATTCTAAGTATTTCTTAATGTATGCCATATCCAGCACCAGCGTATTTTCTTGACCTGTTTGTTCACTGGCATTTGTCTAGTTCTCTCTCTTAGTTCAATATTGATGGTTTCCTTCATAACATTTTATTACTTGTGTTTTGCCAAGGCAACAATTAATGAATGTTAGTAACTTATTTGTAATCGTTTCAGTCCTCTCCATGATTCTAATTCATACTGTAGCTCTAATTTAATGCTACAATTGATATTCTAAGTTTGGTGCTGTTTTATGATTTTTCCCCCCCCACAAATGTCCTAGTGTTGAAACACCTCCTCTTGCCTTCAAGAGAAGGGGAATGATGGAGTAGTAGTATAAGCTTGTTCCATTTCCTCTTGTGAGCTCTGGGGTGTTCGCCGCACTTTCTGTAGCTCTTTAACCTCTGCTATCTTTGATCTCCATGCCCGTTCCACCTCAGAGGTCTACCATGGAGGCTGCATATAAATAGGTTTCTGGTGACACTGCATGCCTCCTCTTTGAGCCTTCCCAAAAGGGTGTTTTTCCTCTCATATTTAAAGAGCTTGCTTGCTCTCACATCCTGGGTCTTGTTGGGCTTAACAGTCAATACTGAACAGGGTAGATGATCACTCCCATGATCCATCAGTACAGTCCATTTTACATCGAAAAATTCCGACTGGGTAACAAATGCCAGGTTAATAGCCATGTCTGCATCACCAGGCCTCATTCCCATGCTCGTTGGACTCCTATCGTTTATGTAGACTACTTCTTAACCCACAATGGCTTCCACATTTTATGTCAGATTTAAAAACAATCGAAGTCAAATAAGTTTGTCGTGGACGGACGTACTCAGCGTTTGGCCGCTGCAATAACCCTTATTGTCCTCAATAAGTTGTGTGCGTGCTGATGTACAAGAAAGGCGATATTTAAATGTTTCTTATTTTTAATGCAGTGTGGCACTGGTGTGACACTTTCTATCTGTCTGTCCACAGCTTTCTGTCTCGTCTACTGCCAACTATCATTTTTGAAACTGATGATTCTCATACACCGCCACCTGTCAAGTAAGGTGATGCATGCCTATCTGTCCAGCAAGTGTATGAGGGGAGTAGGAAGTTTCAAAACGATGTGACTTCTGTAACAGCCTGTTCACGACTGGGTCAGGCACACCGATTAGTGACAACTGAGTCGATCGCAACCGTTGGAGGTTTCGTAGAGGAAAACCGCCGATTGACTGTCAGTGATATTGTCGCACATCTTGACATCAGTCAAGGTTAAGCTACAATACCGCAAAGTGTCTGCAAGGTGGGTGCCACGGCAGCTTACAAGTGGCATTTGCAACGAGAAAAAAGAGTGTTGCGGTGTTACATAGAACCCGTGCTTTTGTATGGACGTGAAGCGTGGAAAATGAGCAAACAGGTTGAAAAACATCTGATGGTTGTGGAAATGTGGCTTCTGAGGAAAGTGCAAAGAAAACCAAGGACAGAGAGAAAATCAATGACGAAGTCCTACAAGAAACATTTTAAAATCGTTTAGAGAAATCAGACATAGATAGTCAACATTTTGTTACTCTCGTTAGGAGGAGAAATGACATGGAGAACTTGGTGAGAACTGGCAAGATCGAGGGGAAGAGAACAAGGGGAAGGCAGATAAGTAATTACCTTGATGGCATGGTCACGTGGCAATGTCTAGACAGAAACACTGAGATGATCTACGACTATGGTGCTCGAGTGAGCTACGTGGTCTAGTGGTTACACTCGCCTCACACGCTAGTGATCAAGAATTCGATCTGGTTACAGTCAGGGATATACACTACTGACGAGCGCAAACGATAGCGAAACTCGAGTCTAGGGCTTCCAATCTGACGTTGTTAAGGCTCAAGGTTCATGCCGGAATACTATTAGTGATTTATGTTTTAAAATAGTACACACATGACAGTCACATAGGCAAAACGCCTGGCTTATGATAGAGACAAATGCCGAAAAACTTTTATGGCCAGCCATTAGGTGATGATGATGGTGATGACGATGTTGATAATAGTGATAAAATTATGATGGTGATGATGATAGTGATAAGATGGTGATGATGATGATGATGATGATGATGATGATGATGATGATGATGATGATTAAGTAGTAGTATGCCGTAGAATCTAAATCGCACTTGTCACACTATTCCGTGTCTTTTACTAGTCGATGCGTCTCAGGTCGCACGTTGCCACAAACCTTCATGCCTTTCACTGGTCGATTCATCTCAGCTATAAAAGTATCTGGTGAGCTGTACTTACCCGGACGACACACCACTCTTACAGATTGTTTTCCATTGGGTGTCATGCATTTGAACCACACTTCATTTTCTAGCATGTTGCTGTAGCAGAATGTATTAGTTAGGTGTGCAAAGCTACAGCACGCTTGAGCATCAGGATGGAATGAGGAGAGAGATGCTCAAGTCGTGACGTAGTTTGTTGTTAGGGCAGTCAGTAAACATCTAGGACTAGAAGAGAGAAGTCACCCTGATTTTGGAATTGTAATAAGATTCTTGTAGTGGTCATCAATTTGAAATAAAACTCCATTTATATTCAACCAACTGAGTCAGTTAGTCCTCTCTGTGTGCGCTTTGTTATATTGCAGTAGTATTTGGGAAACTGAATTTCGACCAAGCCCAATTCGTATTGTTTGGTCGCATCAAAAGTCTGCGGCAGCTTGACAAAAAAAAAGTGACCTTGGGTGTTGTTGGGAAACATATTCGGTGAAACATCGCTCGGTAATGTCACGTAGAAGTTCTTAGTTTAGTTTTAGGTAATAATATATGTAACCCATACACCTACTCAATAGCGTAATCTATAGCCTGGCCTCAGGTGCTTCGCCACTGCGTCGCGTCATATTGAATAGCGATATGCCAATTATGGTGTGTATAACAGTTGACAAAAGAACACAATCTCTAGTCGCGGCATTCGTTGACCAAAAAGCGACCAAGTTCTTTCACTATTTGGATTGTTTGTAGTGTTATCTTCCATTAGCCTCAGTATCTCGCTAGGTCTGATATCCAACTGTCGATTGAAGAATTATAATCGAACCATTTCACGAAATACTCTTTACCACCTCCTCTCCCCTGTCTTTCTCGTAAGATTGTTTCGTTACGATACACTTGTTTATCTCCGACTTACTGGATCTCTTATCTGTAGTGTGAACCTTGTAATTCCACCCCCGAATCGTCTTTAAACACATAAATGACCGGACTGGTCTAATTTATACGACGGACTATAAACATTGCTTCTGTCCAAGACAGAGTTTAACCCTTTTTGAAAGGTTTTTCTGGGTTGAGCGAGCCTGACTCAAACCGCTTCAGTAAATGTGTTTTTCTGGACTCTGTCTTATGGCACAAATGACTCCACACCTCTACTTGATTACTGTTGTTAACCTGCACTTGGACCATTCGAATGCTTCTGTGATATGAACCATTGTAGTTTCGGATCAAGCTATCCATCACGTCAATGTATCGAAGTTTACTGGATTTTAGTAAAATAACGCCACATTTTTGTCTTTTAGTGTCCGGTTGAATCTCTCCTCTATCGCCGCCTACACATCTTCATTCTCTTTCGTAAAGAAATGGAAACCTTCTTATTTCAGAAATTGCAAGAATGTCCGGTTGATGAATTCCGATCCTTTGTCCGTCTGTAGATTTATCTGTTTGCGAATAGCCATTAGTTTACTCACTGCCTCCACTAGAGCTTTCCCTGTTTTCTTTTTTATCGGGACCGCCCACGCACATTTACTAAAACGTGAAACATGTTACTAGATACGACATCCCGTCATTGTATCTTTGTAATAGTCTCATATATATTAAGTCAGCCTGGAACTGCTGATGTATCCCACCTATTATGATGAGTTGTCTTTTAAACCGACGACGAATCGATTTATGCATGGTGTTTCTTAGCGAAAATTTTGAGGCTTCGCTTTAAGGCCACAGCTCCTCCATAGGCCGTCGGTTGCTTAGGATCGTAGTGATGCTTTTTTATTTGCGAAGTCGTTTTTCCCTCTTGGGAGTTGGTATCTTACTCTTCTTCTTTTTTATCTCCTGAGACTATACTTGACTTTTGGTCGGTGATTGCAGACTGGTGTCAATGACTTCGGAATTTTGTACCACCGCTTCTGGAGTTAGAAGTATTTTGCTTTCCTCTATTCCCATGAGCTTGTGTCTGTACTCATTGAGACGATTCAGATACCGCTACAATGTTTGTTGATACACTCTCTCTTTTACACGTTGTGGGAGATCTTTACTTTCCTGGACTTTTTGCATTTGTTGGTCCAAATCACGAAGATTATCACTTAGTGTGTTGGGTGGTATATAGAGTTTTTGATTTTCTAGTAGCCGGGGCTCGAACAGTATCATTTTCTTGACCATTATTTACCCAAGACGCCTTTAGGCACATTTAGTATAGGACTTAGTAATATGAATCACCTTATTGCAAGATCTGTTTTCATTTCCTTATTGTCAGTTTCTTATGAGTAAGGGCTGTGAGATTGTTTTTGTGTTGATGCAGAAGTCTCTTGTGACCCGGTGTAAGTGGGACGTTACCCCGGTGTTAAACGACACGATGAAACACAGCGCTTCTTGGGCGGGGTGAAGCCAGCGTCGTGAAGACCGTAATTAAAACATCTTCCCCAGATCTCATCCATTAAATTTGTCACGTTGTGACAGCATTTCCAACTTGATTGGACGAGATCTGAGGAAGCTGTTTTAATTACGGCCTTTACGACTGCTGGCTTCACCCCGCCCAAGAAGTGTTATATTTCATTGTGTCATTTAACACGTTGAGACAACATTCCCAAATTGATTGGACGAGATCTGGGGAAGCTGTTTTAATTACGGCCTTCAAGACAGCAGGCTTCACCCCCGCCCAAGAAGCGCTATATTTCATTGTGTTGGTTAACCCGGTTGGACATGGTTTTGTGTGTGACGTAGACAACTTGGTGATGGTCGGGAAAATATGGCTTTGTATTTGGAGCTGATCTAGTTATTTCAGTCGAAGGTAGAATAACAAATACCCATGTGGAGCAGCTATCACGTCCTTAAAACTCGGTTGGACATAGGCAGTACGACATGAGTACATCTATTTGGCCATATGGGTAATCTGCGACACGTCTTCGGTTTATTTAAAGATGACTAGACAGGGAGAATTCAAACTAATGGTTCTTTATTCTTACCAAATAGGTTATGTACTATATACATTACGCTGAGGTTGCGATAACGACTACCTTTAGTAAATAGTTTGGTCATACTGTCCTCTGCCCTGGACATTACATCATATATGACTACTACAGTCGTCTACCCCCTGACAATTTTTCCATATCAGACAGACCTTAGTTAAATTTGATGCCCTTCATAGTTTCGTCTAGGGTGTGGTACGTGAACTGGCGTACAAAGACGGTTTTACTCCTGCTGGTTAGACCTGCAATCAGCTCCGTAAAGAATTGCTTCCTCATAGGATCTATGAGTAGTTATGACCACATACCTAGACATGACGCTTATTTTAACCAACGGGGTTGAGAGTTAACTCAATAAATTAGCCTGCATTGTGACAAAGAGGTTACAATCCCGATATATCACTCTCAATTCACAAGCCGAGATTTGGAGACCGCCTTGCTCATAAATCTCCGGTGCGCTGTTTACAGTGTGGGGATTCAATCCCCCTGATGTAACATCGCCAACGGCTGCAATGTTTTCAAAATTAAATTAGGAACACGAGTTATCTCCCTTAGCGAGGAAGACCGGAAGTAGTAAAGTCCCGTTGCGCGGGAAGTATGAAATGTGAGGCTCTAGAAAGTGATGTATTATCATGACGTCATATAGCCGCATATAAGGAAAAAAAATGAGGGGCGGCTCCTCAAATGATACCGAAAAACAACCTGGTATGCTACTTGGAGTATGTCATGACAACGGGAAAGATGAAGACAAAAAGAGTCAGGGGGATACCGAAAGAGGAGATGCTAGATAGTTCGATCGTATGACATGGAGAAACATAGATATAAGAAATGACTGACATTGTACTTGAAAGGAGGCTTTAGACAGACAAAATGTCCATCGATTCACAGCATGGACAATAAGAACATATTTAAGTGGGCACTCTGTCCTGTGTACAACTCGTGATAAATTCTTGTGCATTGGCAGTCTTCTACCACTTATTCTTATAGCCCATGCTGTGTGGCGTTGGTGATCATGTATGTCCACAGCCTTCTGTCTCTGGTACTGCCAATCATATCTCATACTTACGTTTTTCTATGCCATGATATCAGACTATCCAGCTTCGTTTCTCGTGGTCTCCGCATGCCCTCCTCCCATCCAGCCATCCAGTTGTGACGATATCCTACAGCTCTCCAAATTTCTTGACATGCGGAAGTATGTGGACTGTCTTCTTCTGACGCCAGTAACCAGTTCTCTTTGTAAGTTAACTTTTCTCAAGATGTATTCATTGCTCTATCTATCTGTCCACGATGTCCTCACCATTGTTCTATAAAACCATATCTTCGCAGCTTCCCTCCAATTTCTCACTTGTGTTCTAATTGTCCATGATTGGCTTTTGTGTATTGGGACTGACTCAATATTGGTCTTAAAAACTCTTTTCCTCTCTTCGATTGACAAAGATAACATACAGAGAATATACTTCATCTTGTGAAATGGCACCTTTGTATGGGCTTTTCTACATTTAACTTCTTTAATACATCTTCCATCTGCTGCTATCAACGTACCCAAGTACTTATAGTCTGTTTACTTTTGTCTGCCCCAATATAAAACTCCACATCTCAGTAACCAACTGAGGGAAAATGGTGAGATTTTGCAAATAACCTTATCATTATGTCCACCCAACAAAATTTTTTTTGTTCTGGAGATTGTACAGCAGATTTCAAAGTTTGTTTATATGCGGTATACAATTTACGCCGCTCTCTCTCGCCTAGGTGTTAGCGACTTTCTCCGTAATCCTGTATACTCTCGCGAGTAACGTGATGACGACAAGAATCGGTAGCGGTTCTAACCGCGTCGGTAACTTAGGGGTATGTGAGCTGGTCGCTCAAAAAGCAATGGAAAACTACTGAGCGTAATCTTGCCAAGAAATCAACAACCAGCTGAAAGATGCTGATGTTGACAGCGATTTCCTGTAAAGGATATGCAAACATTTATTTATATAATTTACGGGTCAGAGATAAAGTGCATATTATTAAAGGTATTACACCTTCACACGGAAACATTGGCTTTGAATAGGTAATTTTCTCGTGGGACACGAGATTGGCCTTATGACAACAGCCTCGCGTAGTGGAAAGGGGAGTGTTCAGAGATGTTGTCATTTATCGCTAAAATCTGAATGTGTGAATATATTGTTGAATGGGACTGAATGTGAAATTTTGTACACTTCAAAGCATCGCTATGAAGTTATACACATATTTTTTATCAAGAAGCTGATTGCAGGAAACTGTGTCATATACTATTACAAATACCGAGAAAAGAACAGTGTATGCGTTGGGTTTGAGTAAACGGTCATTTCGTCGATTGGTGCTAGAGTCTGGAATGAAACCACCAGGCAATAAGCAAAAGGTAGGTAGAAAGGCAATTGTAGACAGCTTTGACAAGGATGTCATAAGATGAGCTATTATTAAAATGCTGGATACCAAAGAAACTTGATTGTAAGAAAACGTAGTGGTTGGTTGAGAAAGAACAATGACATAGAGCTATCCAAGGCAACTTTGTAGAAAATTATAAGGACATTAGGCTTCACGTTTAGAAAGTACAATTTATGTAGAAATATCATTTGCAAGCAACCGCATTTAGGAACAATGAGAAGCCGATACGTACGTGAAATAAGGGAAATATACAAAGAAAATTATGACATCGAGTATTTGGATGAAGCCTAGATCAATGCGCACCACACAAGTGAACAGGAATGGCAATCAGTGGATGGAAAGATAAAGCGATATGTGCTCAGTAGTATACGACAGCATTTGGTCATAGCCCATGCTGGTAGTACGCATAATGGCTTACTACAGAATGCTGGATTCGTGTTCGTATCAAAGCATACAGACAATAGGGATTATCATAATACGATGAATGGTAATGTATTTAGAGATTGGCTCGAGAATACTGTGCTTCCATCCCTAGATAGACCATCGTGTCCAATTATGGACAATGCATGATATCACAATGTTTTTGCCCAAGAAGACAAAATACCTACAGCATCGAGCACAAAGGCAGCAATAAAGATATGACTCCGAATGAAAAACATACCATTTCCAGAAACGTATTTCTAGCTATAATTGCTGTCCCTTGTAAAACAGACGCCAAAAAGCAAGAAATATCAAATCGACAAGTTGATAGAAGAGCATCGTCGTGGGTGCTTGAGGCCTCCGCCGTACCATTCTCATTTTAACCCTATAGAACTTGTGTGGGCTAAAATTAAAGGACAGGTGGCAGCTGACAATACTATATTCAAATTGTCTGACGTCAAGATACTAACCCAGTCCGCGCTATTAAATACTGATAAAAGTTAGTGGAAAAAAAATGTGAAGACTATGTGTTAAAAGAGGAAGATGACTGTTGGAGAAAGGATGGATTGAATGTTATGCAACCGAGAGCAGTCATGAGCATACTGGAATCGTGCGACACAGATTAAGGTCTGGGCCGATCGCAGACCTTAACATGCACACCTACTGGGAAATGTTTGCCCCAACTATTCAGAAGATGAATTGCAGGCCCTTAACATGACAGCATCGGCACAAACAATACAACTTGTCAATGGCAACAGTTTGTATTCCACAGTGGTGAATTTTCAATTCCGTAAGCCCTCGACGGTGACAAACAACTGTCGTTAGAAAAAAAAAACCTAGAAAAATTGAATACCAACCGAAGAGTAGTATTGCGGTGGGAACTGACATATTGTGGCATAACAAGAAACATGAGAAGAAACACGTTGTCAAATGAGGGGACAACACACGAACATACGAATCATTCTATAAACTTCAATGAAAAGAGGACCAACATCTTGACCGTTAAGAAGAAAGCCCACTACAGAGACATTCACAGCTATATTCGTCGTGCAAAACAGGTAATCATGTTCCATCTCAGCAGAGTAGACATTGCACCCACTTCCATACGAATCTGAATATATCTTGTCTCGTCATTCGAGCTGACTGAGCATTACTGTAAAACAAGTGTGTTAGCGAGAAATAAATAGGTTTTCACCAAAACATCAAAGAAATGTCGCCGCTTTCCATAATTTAAGTTGCTTTTGGACCTATCTAAGACATATTCCTTGGGTAGGGGGTAAATATAAGACAGCAGAAAAAATTTCATAACGATGCAACAGACAGTTTTCAAAATAATTGATCGTGGATGAAAGCATTCATTTCTGGAAAGACTATAAATGCATTAACTTCCTTCAGATTGGTCGCATAGATAATTTTTCTTTCTAATAACCATTACTTCTGATTCCTTTATTTTGATTTTCTTTTGCAGTCATTTCTTGTAACCGCGGTTCATTTTCAGCGACCAGAATCATATCATAAGCATAATGCAGGATGTTTACGATATGCTCACCACATCTATCACTAAACGGTGCATTTGGGAGTCTTCTTTCAGCGAGATGAGACAACGATGACTTTCCTATATCCTGCAGTACTTTAAGCAAAGGAAAGGACCCTTCTTTACGACCTTTGTCCTGCTATGTATATGGTGCTAGTCTAGTATTTTTATGGATTGCCTATGGGTGATGCGGTCAGTATCACACTTGTCGTTATTACTTTCCAGGACATTCCCTGGCAACTAGTTTAGGCTAAGCTGACAAGTTGCCCTGACGATGGCATAAGCGTAATGGAACAAGGGTTCCATTTCTGGGATCGCTGCATGCTAAGGAAGGAAAATCCTGGCCACCTATTCCTTAATGCGCTCAGGCCTACAAAGTGTGATGGTCCTAGCACACATAGGCTTATAGCAGGCTCCTGCTTGGGGACATGGTTTGTTTCTTATATCTGGGGGCCTAGGTACATATGACAAAATCGTCCTCAATAGAAATTCGAAGAAATAACCACTGGGTCGTGAGAACAGGGTCGTCAGCACTCTACTATACATAAATGTATGAAATAGCAATAAGATAGAAAGAATATTTGTTCAAAAATTGCATCTTCTTTATTTCTAAATTGTGTGAGGGGAAAGTCAATATCCATTTGTGTATCTATTAGTCTGGACTCTGTTGTACCCACGCCTCTTCCCTTCTACTCGCCCCAGCACCCGTGACTCATACTTAGCTTGTTTATTGCTCTTGGACAATTTTATGAAATAAACACGAAATATGTCAACACAGACAGATAAATTATTTCCACTAAGCACGCCAAACAAACAAAAGATAGTAAATCGAAAACGACAGGAGGACAAATGTGAAAGTCGCTGCCATGGTCACTCGAGATTCACATTCGCAGCTTCTGATGACGCAGTCTGCCAAAAGTTTCCCCCTGACAGTCCTTACAGTGGTCTCCATTGATATATTACACGGCTGTTATTCCAGTGATTCTCACATCTTTTTTATCACAGTCTCAAACGAGAGGATTACTGTATGTTGTATATATGTTTAATGGTCCAGCAGAGTTTCGTACCTAGACTTTTTCTGTTTATGTTTTAATTTTATTTTAAAAAAAAATGAATTATAATTTCCTGTTTTTCTTTAAATCTGTTTGTGTTGTTTCCGAGGAAGCTTATTATAATCGAAACGTCGATTGGTTGTGTTGTAGTATAACGTAATTTTTAAAAAAAAGTATCATCATTGATATTTTCCCCTGTGATTTACGTTTTCCGTATTGGAGTTCGCTGTAAGGTACGTACACCGTGTCTGCATTTATTAAATCTCACATTTTCGCAGGAGTTCCATGTACCTAAGTGTTTTTATTTTCTGTTAATTTGTTCCTGACCAACTCAACCGACATTTATGTACATAGCGTATGCTGGCTAAATACGGTGCACGGCTGGCGAGTCAGTGTACATGTATTTGATAAGGAGCTACGCTGACGTCATCAGCACGGCTGGACATAGGTTTGATTCCTGCGTCCGTCGTCCGTCAGCAGACGGTGGCCAATATCTCCGTGCATTCAGGCCTCCACAGTGTGGTGACGCTATCACATCAAAGGACCTAGCAGGAAACTGCTTAGGAACAAACCGTATTTGTATTTGTAAATACCGTGTATACAGTCAAGACAACCAACAAGAGCACACGATTAATGACAGCAGAAGAACATACATTGATTGATGAAGACCAGAAGAACACTCATTTATTGATAAATATAAGAAGAACTCACACTGATTGATGAAAACTAGAAGAGCACGCATTGATTTATGAATATCAAAACAACACAAACCGATTGATCAACAACAGAAGAACACAAACTGATTGATCATCACCAGAAGAACACAAACGGATTGATCAACACCAGAAAAACACAAACTGATTGATCAACACCAGAAGAACACAAACTTATTGATCAACACCAGAAGAACACAAACTGATTGATCAACACCAGAAGAACACAAACTGATTGATCAACACCAGAAAAACACAAACTGACTGATGAACACCGGAAGTAAACACACTAGTTACATATTAAAGTGATCTGTGTTCACAGTTGCAACGACATCATTTTGTTTTGCGAACATAATTCAAATTGGGTGTTTATTTGTGTGTGTGTGTGTGTGTGTGTGTGTGTGTGTGTGTGTGTGTGCTTATCATCTATACAAGACTAGAGTTAATACTACACATCCACCTGTGGATAAGAAGCGACAACGAAATAAAGCATATAAATAATATTATCATCATCATGTGCCTTGTCAAATGACGTAGGTGTTCATGTCTGTCCTTAGATCTCGGTCTGTGGTTTCTGGAGGAATTCTGTTGTTGATATTCCTCCATATCACCGTCTTAGACCAATCATCAGTATTATTCTCGGTGTACCTCTGCCTCTTTTACCGCTTTTCTTTCAAATACAATGCATACATTATACAAGTAAAATAATTAAAATCACAATCCAGCGTTTCACCTTGAATTGAAATTGTATGTCAAACACAACTCTGATTCTTTCTTGTAATAATTAATTAGTTCAGCTTTTGAAACGGTACAATAAATTAACTATGTAACATTGCCATTTAACTAACATTGGTGAATATATATATATATATATATATGCAAAGAATACCATAGACAGATAGAAAAACCAATGACCAAGTACTACAAGAGACAAATGAAAATCGTAGATTGATTAGAGAAATTAGACGTAGACAGTCAACATTTTTTGGACATGTTATGAGAAGAAATGGACTGGAGAACTTGGTGACAGCTGGCAAGATCGAGGGGAACAGACCAAGAGGAAGACCGAGAGGAAAATACCTGGATGGCTTGGCCACATGGCATGGACGAGACAGGAACACTGAGCTGATCCACGACTCTGGTGATCGAGTGAAATGGCGAATCATGACCGCCCACGCTTTCCGGCATGGCACATGATTGATATATATATATATATATATATATATATATATATATATATATATATATATATATATATTTTTTTTTTTTCCCGCGTTTCCATCCTGTTTCAGGATATTGCGGTCAACACCAGCATCTTTCAGCTGTATGTTGATTCCTAGGCTAGATTACGCTCATTAGCACGCCACGACTTTCTGAGCGACCGGCTCCATACTCTCATAAGTCACTTTTGCGATTCGAACCACTGCTAATTCTCGTCGCGTCACGTGACGAGAGTATTCGGGGTTAGCGGAGAAAGCTGCTAACCCCTCGGCCATGGAGCCGGCATATATATATAGGGGCGTTCATTTGAAAACAGCTCGTGCCGCACCGCGCGTAATTTCGTACGTTGAACATGATCATGTCATAGTCATGTGATAAGTACTGACCAATGAATAAAAGGGCACGTGCTTATCGTCCCATGATGCATAGGTTCTGTTTCTCACCGTTGAGAAAATGGCCGGGTTGATCCAAAATCCGTCAAAATAAGCTCAAAGAGCGGTGATTCAGTTTCTTTCATTTGAAGGATGTCGACCAGTGGACATTCATCGAAGAATGCAGGTAGAGTACGGTAACAAATGTGTGTCGAAGACAACAATGACAGGCTGTGCACGAATGTTTCGGAAAGGACGTCACTTCACTACAGTTCTTCGACGGTCGCTCAAGCGCATATTGTTGAAAACAGGAAAAAAAAAACCATCGCCAAAATTAATACAGCAGTACAGATGAACCGTTGTCGAAGCATATGTTCGCTAGCGAAAGAATTTGATGTCTCAATTGGGACAATTCAAAAGGTCGTTCGTAAGAAACTGCAATATTGGAAGGTGTGTTGACAGTGGGTACCACGGATGTTAACCGACCACCAAAAAGAGGAACGCATGGGCTGGTGTTTGAACCATTTGTTACGTTACAGAGTGGAGGGTGATGCATCTCTCTTCCGCACAGTGGCAGGTGATGAATCATGATGTCACCACTTTGAGCCGAGCAGCAAAAGAGAGAGCATGCAATGGAAGCATGATGGATTACCAAAAGCCAAAAAATTCAAATTAACATGTTTCCGCTGGTAAGGTTATGCTGAGCGCATTTTCTTTTCTTTTTTTGGACCATGAATGGCTATTGTTGGCTGACTTTAAAGAACCTGGTGTCAACATCAGCTCGACCCACTGCTTGAAAATACTAGTCAAGCTGCAAAAAGCCATCAAAAATAAACGACCTGACATGCTTTCTCGCGGTGTGATTCTGTTGCACGATATTGCTCGTCCGCAAGTCGCAAAGATTGTGCTGGAAGCGTTAGCAAGGAAGAAGTGGGACATTCTGCAACATCCAGCCTATAGTTCTGATTTGTCACCATGTGATTTTCATTTATTCGGACCTCTAAAAAACGCTCTCAAGGGGCAACTATTTCACACATATGCAGACGTAATGAACGCGGTAAACACTTGGTTCTGTGAGCAACCACAATCCTTTTTTTTTTTTTTTGCGGACGGGATTCGCCGCCTACCTAAGCAATGGGATGCTTGAATACCTACGACGACTTATTCTGAACAACCCATGATGCATAATTCATTTAAAATGAATGCTTTGTTTAATTATACCACACCTGTTAATGTGTCTATCATGCCTTTGTAATAAAGTCATTGGAATGGGTTTCAAATTATATTCCCTAATATATATATATATATATATATATATATATATATATATATATATATATATATATATATATATATATATATATATATATATATATATATATATATAAGAGAATGTGTCTTTGTGTGTCCTTAATGTGTTTCCGAACTGTCCATCCGGTTGAGATGAAATTTTCTACAGATGTTCTTCTCATTCCCGCGCAGCCAACTGGCATAGTTTGTTAGTTTAAAAACACTTATTTACGTAATAAATAAACATTAATTAAAATATTTCAAGAGGACTTAACTTAAGAAAATTTATATCAAGGGACATTACGTTTAGTAGCATTGCTATATTATGTAATTTAAATAATTGTTGTATTTTTCTTAAGTTTGAGAAAATGTTTAAAGAAGTTATCTACAGTAACATGCGTTATCTACAAAGTGATAAAACCTTTAAGGCATCTTCAAAGTTTTCATAAAAATAATGCATCTATTTTAGATACGTGAAAATTTTCTAACTCATCTTTTTATTTCTCTTCGACATCACATTATATATTTTACTCTTCTTTATTTCTTTTCGACATGTTTTTTTTTCCTTCTATGTAATGTAATTTTTTGTGAGACAAAGTTAGTTGCATATCCTTTGCAGTACTCCGCAGTCAACCCACCATTTAATATCTGTTCGTGATTTCTTGGTTAGTTTACTTTCACTACTTTCACGTTGCCCTTTTTAGTTATTGGAATGAAGATAGATCTCTTCCAATCATATCTTCTACTATCAATCTAACTATCTATTCTTCTATTCTAATTATATTTTTAATTTTCTATTCTTATGCGCTATAAACAAAGCTATAAAAATAATGCATCTATGGATGGATGGATGGATGGATGGACGGATGGATGGATTAATAGATAGATAGATAGACGTCCGGGTCGTCAGACAGACAGACAGATAGACAGACAGACAGATAGATAGATATATAGATAGATAGATAGATGGATCCCCGCCAGGGCCTGGGCGAAGCCGGGCCGGGTAAGCTAGTGTGTGTGTGTATATATATATATATATATATATATATATATATATATATATATATATATATATATATATATATATATATATATATTGACCATTTTTAGTGAAAGGAAAATGTTTCATAGTTAATTTATTATACTGTTTCAAAAGCTGTACTAATATATATTAATAAGGCCTCGTTTAACATCGGGGTTACGTTCTTGGAAAACGCGACTTGAAGTCAAGTGACATATAGCGAAACGACGTAAACCGAAGCGACGTGGGTGGGGGGGGGGGACCTTCCTGTGTGTATGTGTGTACACACACACACAACACAACACACAACACACACACACACACACACACACACACTATAGCTTCCAGTTGTTATGTTGTCTAGTGCGTCCTCTAGTGCCTACTTCCTTCTTTTACTTTAATGTGCGCCAAACAACAACACATGTGTGTTTCTTTTTGAACTGTCTTAGTGGCGTCAGTGAGTTCCGCAATCTATATTGCTGTGTAATAAAGGATTATCAGCTAAAAGGTCTTCTGGGACACCTCTTTATGAGACAGCGATAGCTAGCGTTCCTCTTCACTGCCCCTCCCTTCAAGATATATGCCTGGGACCGATTTTACAAAGCTGGACCAACCCCACAGCCGAATACAGCCATCTTAACTGATTCAGTGCCAAACATAAAGTACGTTTGGACCAAACATGGTACACAGTCAAATGAACGATTATTATAATGTAAATGTTTATTCACCGAGCATCGAAATTTGCGGAAGATGCCGCGAAATTAATCAAATCACACGACTATCCTAGTTTGGCGAATTATCGCCCTTTTGTCCAAATTAAAGGTCATATTTGGCGATATACTATCCTTCTGCACAGAGTTAGTTAATAACACCACGGAGTGGCGGTAGTACAGTGCCTGCGACACTGTGGTCACATGTTCGAATCTCTAATCAAGAAGTGAAGAAATGACGGTGGTGCGGGATACGACTCAGATTGAGAAAACTTGATGATAGTTTAATTAGAAAACCCTTTCTCTGAACACCTCAGGGCAAATTAAATAGAGGGAGGTGTGAAAACACACGAAGAAGAGAATTTAGAGACAGAAAAGAATAATATGAGTGGGGTGGGGGAAGAGGTGGAGGGAACTGTATGAGACGATAGGACGACTTGGTGTTAGTTGGTTTAGAGCTTATATGCCAATAGGGGAAATAAAAGAGATGTGCAGAAATCTGAACTGAAGGCGTGACCAAGACACTTCATACCAGTCTTGGGAGCAGCTGTAGCTACTGGCTAGATGTTCCCCAGTTCATCCGTATGTCTCTCGGTGTACCTCTGCCACTTTTACTTCACAGTCGTCATTAAGTCATCAAATGCATCTCTTCTCATTACATGACCAGGGAACGCCATTTGCCTCTTTCTTGTTCTAGTGGCCATGGATTCGAATCAACATCCGGCGGATCTGTAAAATGACCTGGGCGCTCAGGTCGTTTTAAACCCAAAACGGGCAGCGTTAAATATCGTTAGAATTAAAGGCGGCCGGCATGATATTGACCACACGACCCACCGAATGCCGATCGGTCTATAAATATATGGATCAAACACCATTTGCCCAATGTGCATAAGGCGTGTAGCAGGGACCTTTCATGACTTACACACTTACGTAACAATGTTAGAACTGAAGATCGTATCACGGCTGTTACAGTGCGTCGAAGCGCACTTGTCAACTCAGGAAAGTCGTGTCGTAAATTAACAGAGGTACGTAAAAATCCCAGTTTGTTTAAAGTGTATCATTAATTGTTATAATGTCTGATGTTTTCTGTGATTTCTACGTTTTGTTTGCTTTATGCTTCCACGATCTGTAGCATTCCTAGCTAAGGGGTTACCGTGTTCACATCAGGCTCAACAGGTGCAGAGTTCGTTCTCAGTACAGAACTAGGCAGTTTCCTCAAGAACTATTGCTATCTAATCACATCACAAGTCCCCCTGATCTCTTTGGTAGTGAGATCTCAGTACAGAACTAGGCAGTTTCCCCAAGAACTATTGCTATCTAATCACTTCAAACGTCTACCTAATCTCTTGGGTTGTGAGATCGAATACATAACCGTCTCCGATACGGGCGAAAAACAGGAGGTCCAGTGATCAAGTTTGTGCACGTTAAAAGTCCAACTGGAAAGCAGCCGGATATTTGCTCAGAGTAGGCCGTAAGGCCAACACTGGCAAACATTAGTAGGAAAGGAAATCTATCCAAAGGTAGAGCCTGTTACCTTGGATGGAATCTGTCTGGACGAAGAAAATCTTACACAAATGCAAGCCGAAGTCAGGCACGCTGACCTTTAAGGGGCATAACTAGATGTGACGAACCAACATCCAAAGAAGAACCAAGAGGAGGAGGGAAGAAGAGGAGGAGGAGAGGAGAGAGCTTTCAGGAGTGCCAACCAATACCTAACAGTGTATTTACCATTTTATTTAAATTGCTTCAAAGGTTCCTCAGAAACGGACAAGTCAGTATCGATTAGTTTGTTCTGTTTAATGTCACGGTGTCTCTATTTAAAGCATTACGTTGTTTATAGAATACGTCACAAAGTTCAAAACACGTGTGTGAAATGTGCGTAATGATAAAGTAGTATTACGGTTAGATTTTAACCAACAAACCGTTCTACATCCTAATCGCATTAAATGGAAGGTTACATTCTAGTCAGATTTACAAATTACACACGAAAGTTAATGGAAATTGATCCACCGGTTTTCCATTTGTGTCTTCCTGCATCATTCGAATAGGCAAACACGGACATTAAGAGAGAAGTCAGTCGGGTGATTGGCAGTGTTAATCATGATCGAGATAAAAAGTGGAACTACTTTGCAAATGCACTATCTCCTAGCCTTGGTAAAACCAAAAAAAACAAAACAAAAAAACATTAGAAACGTAAACAAAAAAATCTAATTTATTCCTAGCGAAAGCTGGTCAAATAACCTTTGAAAAAAACAGTGACATTGCCAAATAATAGTAGGTTAACGCACGCAAATATTCACCCATAAACGCAAACATATTAACAATACATCCAGCGCGGACAATGATATTGGCCGATGCGGGTACTACATATACAAATGTGAAACCACAAACGTGTATCGACAGACTGTCATTGATTGCCTAGGGTTCAAGCTCAATGTGGATGTAGGTTTGGACTGCGACCCAAATCATTCCGCGTATGCGACTTTTACGATGCTCACAGGATTTCTGAGTTAAGCCATGCAATTTTTCTCAATTCAGCCGAAGTATTGATCTGATGGTGGTGTATGACATCAGAAGAGCTGAGGAGAAACACGCAGATGGACACTTCTGGAAACATGCTCGTGACGAGAAAAACAGACCTAATCGCTCATCTGTGATTATATAGGTACACATATACATGTATGCAGACATACATATATACATTTATACATGCACACACACACACACACACACACACACACACACACACACACACACACACACACAAAGACACACACGTGTGTGTGTTTTTTGTTTTAAAAATGTATTTATGAGCATGTCGCAAACCAACATATCAATAGATGGCCAATAATGATGCCATTGTTTGTTCTGAATGTCACTAAATGTCATTAGACACATCGTTAGCAGCAAAGGATACATGTAGGGATCAGAGGACACAGTAGACAACATAAAAATTGACAGCTATAGGCACACCATGTTCTGAACTTCTTGCGTTCAAACGAGGAAACATCTCGCTGACGTGACAGGTGCGTGATATGATGCATACAGAAAATAGAGCCATTACTATAGTAGTAAAGGTAGGTTAAATATTCAAGGGTAATAATAAATCAATAGGAAGCTATTGACATTTAACTGATTCTTTGCTAAACAAAAAGTAGGTTTGGTCCAAACATTGTACATACCACGAAACAAATCAAATAACACGATGGCCCTAGTATGACGATATATCGTTCTTCTGTCCAATGGGAGGTCACATAAGGCGATATATTATCCTTCGGCAATGAACAGTTAAAAGGCAATATTATTATCAATTAAGAGAACTGGTCACTAGCACCAGAAGTACACAATCACCATTCTTTAGGCATGTCATGGCAAGGGGAAAGTTGGAGTATGTGGTCACAACGGGGAATTTATAGTGGAGGAGAGGCAGTAGGGGACTAAGCGAGAAGATGCTTTACGGTTTGACATCATGGCGTGTAGGACTATCATTATCAGAAATGATTGGCAGTACACGAGATAGAAGATCATTAAAAACATTTTAAACCAGAATCAAGTGGGATTCTAACTCATGACCACCGCTGAGGCAGACAGATAGGTGTGCTAGCTATTGCTCTACCATAGCTTTCTGGGTTGTAAGCTGTACGAAACAAAAATGAGGGGATCCTGCTAGCTATTGATCTACCACTGCTTCCTGGGTTGTAAGCTGTAAGAAGAAAAAAGACGAGACCTTGCGCAACAGTTTGAAAAATGTATCTCTAAGGGACATCACTCCGTCAAACCAAACATCATTGATGGGTAGAATGAAACAAATGTGTTATAACGCTCCACCAGCTAGGCGTCCTGTCTAATTGTGACAAATGTATATGATAAATATATTGATAAATGTATGTGATAAATTCATGTGATAAATATGATTAACTCTGAAAGATATATTCTCCGCCTCCATAGATGCACGAATGGAATGATGCAACGTACTGCTTCTCAAAATCATCTCATCTTATCTTGTTCATCTTGTACCTTGAGGCTTCGAGGTGAAGCATAAACAGTGGAGGAGTGCCCGTTAAAGGGTTTCATGCACGAGATTCACATGGACTCTGCTATTTCTTCTGTCCTTAGTTTACAGGGTCGGTCTCTTCCTCTGGTTCCATCTAGACTTGCTCTACAAGGTGTCGACTGCGCCTGACCCTGTACTCAATAGGGTTAAGATCGACTAGCCTCTTCGAGGAGGGGTGAACAGTGACAGTTAGTAGGTGCTAATGACCCACAGACTACACAAGTAAACCCCACCTCCCCGTGATGTAGACTTGGGAAACCGTGACCTTATGGGCCAACGGGGCTCTGGCTCGCCACGAGGGGGTGGGGGAGGACGCCCCTTAGTCAGATTTTTCTGTCCTTAACCTACGATTAGCATTGCAAGTCGGCAGGTGACTTTTCTTACTGCTCTTGCTTGCTTGCTTGCGTTCGTTGGCTTGAGCTCCAACGCGAAGTCCTGTATGTCGGATGAAGGCATCCTGTTGTCCAACATTAGTGTGATGTCATACAGGACCTGAGGTTTGCGTGAGTATCCGTTGTCCCATATCTGGCTTATTGGTGTGCAGACTGGTGGTTCCTTGCCGTACAGGCAGACACTCTCTGACTTCGGAGGAATCGGCGATCCTACTGACTTTAGCCAGGACCCCGAAGGGACCTGTTGCCCAGGACGCTCGACGAGGACGCGTCAGTAGGTCTTGGCCAGTATATAACTCGGCCCTGGTGCCTTGGAAACACCTCTGCGTCCCCTTACTGCTCTTAAAAATTAAACCAGCAATATCCAGTTGAACCCTTTGGAGTTATAGGTGTAATGTATTGTGTCTAGTAATGTTTCAGATTGTGGTGCATTTTGTTTGTTGTTTTTGAGTATTTATGACAGTATCATTATGCTTCCCACGAATTTTATTGGAGCATCTATTTATTTAGTTTAATAATTATTATTTTGTAGACCATACATGCTAGCTATTTTGTTATTTTGTATTCATAACTTTTAACATAGGGTCTTGAGATTACAAATACTTTACTTAAGGTGTGTGATTCTAGGTAAAGGGTTATTATTCTTGGAACGTGTTGGAAGAAGATTATTTATTAAGACAAATACATTGATTAAAATGAAAGATATTGTGCATGTTGAAAGACACGAATATATGGAAACTTAACTATAGAGGAAGGTGTACCGAGGAAGAGGAGAAACGGAAGACCAAAACTGGGATGGATTCAAGGTGTGGTAGATAATTTGTTTATGACAGAAACAAGGGCGGGGCATGTGGCTTATGTCAGAAACAAGGGCAGGGCATCTGGCTTATGACAGCAATAAGTGCATGGCATCTGGCTTATGACAGCAACAAGAGCAGGGCATCTGGCTTATGTCAGCAACAAGGGCAGGGCATCTGGCTTATGACTGCAACAAGGGCAAGGCATCTGGCTTATATCAGCAACAAGAGCAAGGGCATCTCTCTTATGACAGCAACAAGGACAGGGTATCAGGCTTTTGCTGCACATTGTGAAAGACTGAAAGAGGTCAGTGTTTCCAAATGGATAAGATCGTCCTTCGAGGTAGCGGGTTCAATCCCATACATCGGTCAATTGGGCTGAAATGCTAACTTCTTGTCCTTGACATGAGGACGTAAATTACATATACCTCAGAAGTCGGAGTGGGTTCACCTGCTGACGAGGGACACTGGTAATAGGGAGAGCGAATCCACAAGCAACGTCCAGTGCACTAGAAGTTGTATAGTACGTTTTTTTTTTTTTGGCCCCAGTATAAACATCCATATCTCAGTAACCAACTGAGGGAAAATTATGAGATTTAGTACATAACCTTATCATTATGTCCACCCAACAAAAATATTTTTATTCTGGAGATTTTACAGCAGATGTCAAAGTTTGTTTATATGCGGTATATAATTTACGGGTCTGAGATGAAATTCATAATTTTAAATGTATTACAGCGTTGCCAGACAATCAGCACTCAGTGTTGAATATTGTTCGTTTTTTTTTCACGGGATTGGCCTTATGCCAACTACCCGCGTTGTTTAAACTAGGACTGTTCATTCAGAGGTGTCTCAAAATGTGGGTTATTTCATGAAACCTGATTAATATGTTGTTGTTTTTTAAAATCTTACCACTTATCGCTAACATTGAAATGTGTGAATATTTTTCAATGGGAGTGAATGCGAAATTATACACTTCAAAGAATCGCTATGTAGTTATACACATATTTTTGTCAAGGACCTGATCGCAGGAAACTGTTTTATACTATTACAAATTCCGAAAAAAGAACAACGCATGCATTGGGTTTGAGTAAAGGGTCATTTCGTCGACAGCTTTGACAAAGATGTCATAAGGCGAGCTATTATAAAATGCTTTAAAAAGTCACTTGATATAAGACAGGGTCGACTTCATTGCACCGGATTCTATCCCATATGGCTCGGTCTCTTTCCGCAGCGCGGAAAGCATCGCACAAAGCACGAACTCCGAAGCTCTAGCGACGACCCACAGAAGTCTCCGGAAAATTTAACTCGTGAATAGAAGGATGCGGCCAGGAATCGAACCCACGGTCTTTGGAGCCCGAGTCAAAAGGCTTGACCACTTCGCCACGGAGACTCCTAAAATTATAAAAATCTTGGATTTTATATCCAGGATTATCTAGCATTATAAAAATGCTGGATGCCATAGAAAAGGTGACTGTAAGAAAACTTAGGGTTTGGTTCAGAAAGAACAATAACATAGAGCTATCCAAAACAACTTTGTGGAAAATTATAAGGACATTATCTTCACTATTTGAAAGTACAAGGGCGGTAGAAATAATCTTTGCGAGCAACCACATTTAGGAGCCATGAGAAGCAGATACCTACGTGAAATAAGGGAAATGCGCAAAGAAAATTATGGCATAGTGTGTTTGGATGAAATGTGGATCAATGCGCACCACACAAGTGATAAGGAAAGGCAATCAGTGGATGGACAGATAAAGCGATATGTGCCCAGTAGTATAGGACAGCTTTTGGTCATGGCCCTTGCTGGTAATACGCATAATGGCTTACAACAGAATGCTGGGCTCGAGTTCGTATCAAAGCATACAGACAATATGGATTATCATAATAAGATGAATGGTAATGTATTTAGAGATTGGCTCGAGAATACTGTGCTTCCATCCTAGATAGACCGTCGTGTCCAATTATGGACAATGCATGATATCAATGTTGTTGCCCGAGAAGACAAAATACCTAAAGCATCGAGCACAAAGGCAGCAATAAAGATATGACTCCGAATGGAAAACATACCATTTCCAAAAACGTATTTCTAGCTAGAATTGTTGTCCCTTGTAAAACAGACGCCAAAAAACAAGAAATATCAAATCGACAAGTTGATAGAAGAGCATCGTCTTGGGTGCTTGAGACTTCTGCCGTACCATTCTCATTTTAACCCTATAGACCTTCTGTGGGCTAAAATTAAAGGACAGGTGGCAGCTGACAATACTATATTCAAATTATCTGACGTCAGGATACTAATCCAGTCCGCGCTATTAAATATTGATAAAAGTTACTGGAAAATGTGAGGACCATGTATTGAATGAGGAAGAGGATTATTGGAGAAAGGATGGATTGAATGTTATGCAACCGAGAACAGTCATCAACCTACTGGAATTTTCCAACACAGATTAAGGTCTGAGCAGATCGCAGACCTTAATCCACGTGCGCACCAACTGGATTATTATGCTACAAATATTCAGAAAAATTGCAGGCCCTAAACAATACAGCATCAGCATAATGTGAATGGCAACAGTTTGTATTCCATAGTGAGGAATTTTCAATTCCGCAAGCCCTGCAAACAACTGTATTGAAAACACACACACACACACACACACACACACACACACACACACACACACACACACACACACACACACACACACACATATACACACACACACACACATACACACACACACAACACACACACACACACTAAACGCATTGAATACCAACAGAAGAGTAATATTGCGGTGGAAACTGACATATTGTGGTATAACAAGAAACGTGAGAGCAAACACGGTTTCAAATTAGGGGACAACACACGCGCATACGAATCAATCTATTAACTTCAATGAAAAGAGGACCAACATCTTGGTCGTTAAGAAGAAAGCCCACTACAGAGACACTGACAACTATTTTCATAGTGAAAAACACGTAAACAGCAGAGTAGACAATCTTTCACGAAGACTCAAAGCGGGTCTGTCACCCATGTGTACGTGTGAACAAACTACACAGACAGCTGAACAGATCCTTAAAAGTGGAAACATGATGAAAAAATTGCGGTATCATTTCTGGTCACTCCATACGCACATTAACGCACAGCTATTTGGAAGCTTTCACGTTCTCAATATAAAAAGCTAAGACGAATACTTGTGTACACATTATTAACCAGCAGCTGAAGAAACAAGAAGGAAATGAAAAATAAGGTAAGAAATTTATTCCTTCTACTTTCCTGTCAATTTACAAATTATTTACCCCATGCCTCTGTAAATTCTCTGTCTTTACTAATTTTACACATTGCACCCCTCTCGGGATTCTCCGTGGTGAAGTGGTCAAGCCGTCTGACTCGGGCTCCGAAGGTTGTATGTTCGATTCCGGGCCGCGTCCTTCATTTCACGAGTGAATTTTTTCGGAGACTCCCGAGGGTCGTCGCTGGAGGTACGGAGTTCGCGCTTTGTGCGACGTTTTCCGCGCTGCGGAAAAAAACTGAGCCATATGGGATAACAACCCGGTGCAATGCAGCCGACCCTGTCGATTTTAAGCTACTTCTTTCATTGCACCCACTCCCATACGAATCCGGATACGCCTTGTGTGTAATATGAATTGTCGGGGCTTTCATTACTGTAAACATACATTTATTAGCGAGAACTCACTAGTTTTTCAGCAAAACATCAAAGAAATGTCGCCGCTTTCGATGATTTAAGTTGCTTTTGGACCTATCAAAGACATATTCCTTGGGTGGGGGTAAATATAAGACGGCTGGAAAAATTTCATAACGATGCAACAGACAGTTTTCACAATAGTTGATCGTGAATGAAGGCATTCTTTTCGGGACATACTATAGCACGTGTGTGGACTACGCTTGAGCTCATAGAGAGCGAATACAATTCAAAGAAAGAAATGAGAAGAAAGACAGAAGGCAACGGTTTACACTGGGCAAGTCACAGAAATGTTTGGGAAGATATAGTGCACAGTCATTCTTCGTACTTATCTATAACTATATACAGTGAAACCTCGGTTTTTGTTGCTTTCAGTTATCGTCGGTTTGGGTTTTAGTCGATTTTTTTTTCTGCCAAAAGTTTGTCTCAGTTTTCGTCAGTTGCCTCGCATTTCGTCGGCGTGCCCACATGATAAGCTGCTAATTTTGCGAAAACAAAGGAACCCATGCGTTCTAATGCGCAGTTTGGCGTTGTTTTTCGTTGTGAGAGCATAACTTGCTAATAATAAAATACGAAAGTGGCAATAAGATTACTGAAATCTGCCGCATGTGCAGGAAGTCGCCATCCGCGATAAGTTCCATAGTGGCGAAAAAGGAAGCAATAATGGGGAGGCTAATGTAGCGAAAGGCGTGAATGTGCTCAGAGAGAGAGAGAGAGAGAGAGAGAGAGAGAGAGAGAGAGAGAGAGAGAGAGAGAGAGAGAGAGAGAGAGAGAGAGAGAGAGAGAGAGATCGCAAACAATTGAAGATGTGGAACAGTTATTATAATTTTGAATAAATCAAAACCAGTGAAATGGCCATTCTGTTTCGGAGGCAATTATATTTGAAAAGGCCAGACTGTTGTATGCCGATCTCATTAACAAAATGCCTGGGACGAGTGCTAGTGTACTAAGTGATTTTATGGCCAGCAGAGGATGGATTGAAAAATTCAAGAAGTGCACTGGCATACACATTTTTACTAGGCATAACGAAATTGAGAGTTCGGACAAGTCTATGGCGGAAAAATAATATTAAATGCCATATTTATTCTCTATAACATGTGTTTTTGTTTTGAAATATGTATTTTGGAGTTTCTAGAACGAATTAATTGGATTTACAATGATTCATTTTGAAAAACAAATGCCTCGGTTTTCGTCGATTTCATATTTCGTCGATTGTTGCGGACAGATTATCGACGAAAACCAAGGTGTTACTGTAATTTTATTATGCTTTTAACTGTTTTAGGTTCATTGCACTTGTAATGACTAAATGAAAGAGAGTTTCAATGCTTCGTGGAAATCGTTCACACACGCACGCATGCGCGCTCACACCCACCCACCCACCCACACACACACACACACACAAACTTCGTACCATTAGATGGCATCTTGTATCATGGCATCTGCTTTTGGAATTCATCACAACAAATGGGGGACTGCTGCCAAAGACCGAAATTCATCACGTAGATCGTTACGCGAGAGTGTAGATACTTGCGAAGCAAAGAGGACTGCTTGAACTTGGGGGGAAGGGGGGGGGGGGAGACTAGGGGGAAAAAACCCACCACAGGAGAACCTCCTCCTGGAACGTCAAGCATTCGTTGCCTACATTGTCAAAGAACATTTCGAGCCAAAATAGGCATTGCCAGCCATCTTAGAACTCACTGCTCAAAACAGTCAAGCCCATTTGGTGAAATGAATGGTCATCATCATACTTGATAGACTAACACCAGTAGTCGGAATACTCAAGATTGATAAGGAAGTGATTATGAAGACCATCTTTGAACAGCTGCAGGTTAAAGACAACAGATGGAGCAGCATATATAAGATGCTTGAGTTTGTGTTTAAGGTAGTTCCAGCAAAGAGGAACGTGTGAGGAAATGAATCCAGTGTATTTACTAGTTTGTTCTTGGAACGATTTTCATCGCATCATCATCAAGTGCCTTGCAGATTGGCATGGGCAATTATGCTTCTCCATAAATTTCGATCTCCAACGGCATGGATCAGTTCATATGTAGATTCCCTTGCGTACCAGACACAAGACTCAAGTATTTTCTCTTACTGCCGTCCTTTGTCTGTCTTTGCACAAATCATTCCGGTTGTCACAACATAGTCTAGTTTTTGTCTTCTCATAATGGGTCCAAAACGATGACTCTTTCTGACGTTTGTGGAAAGTTGTCTTTGCGACTTAGCCTTCTCAAAATGTAGAGATTGCTATTTTTGACTGCCCAATGAATTTTCAGCATTCTTCTACAAAACAATATTCCCCCAGGCTTATAGGGAGATTATGTTCTACACTTTACATCTGCTGAGTGAGATTATCATCTGCACCTTACATCTGCTGAGTGAGATTATGTTCTACACTTTACATCTGCTGAGAGAGATTATCATCTGCACCTTACATCTGCTGAGTGAGATTATCATCTGCACCGTACATCTGCCGAGAGATTATCTTCTACACCTTACATCTGCTGAGAGAGATTATCTTCTACACCTTACATCTACTGAGAGAGATTATCTTTTACACCTTACATCTACTGAGAGAGATTATCACTTTCATCTTACATCTGCTAAGAGAGATTATCATCTACACCGTACATCTGCCGAGAGATTATCTTCTACACCTTACATCTGCTGAGAGAGATTTTCTGCTACACCTTACATCTGCTGAGAGAGATTATCTTCTACACCTTACATCTACTGAGAGAGATTATCTTCTACACCTTACATCTGCTGAGTCAGATTATCACTTTCACCTTACATCTGCTAAGAGAGATTATGTTCTACACCTTACATCTGCTAAGAAAGATTATGTTCTACACCGTACATCTGCCGAGAGAGATTATGTTCTGCACCTTACATCTGCTAAGAGAGATTATGATCTACACCTTAAGTAAGCTACTATGGGAATGCGCTGAGAGTCAGTTAGTTATTTACATATCCTTTACACGATGTCGCAGTCAACCCCAGTATTATTTAATTGTTTGTGATTTCTTGGCAAGCTTACGTTCAGTATTTTGCCATTGCTTTCTGAACGACCGGCACTCATATCATGTTATAAAAAACCGAAATAATGCAGTCTGCTGCCAAATCGCCCGCAGCTATGTTTAGAACGCGATATACGGAATCACGTACTGCGTCAGCCCTTCGCTAGAGAGCCGGCTCTGAGAGATGTGGCGGAAAACCAAGAGGTATCTCAGCTGCAGATAACTGTTACTTTAATTACTTCTTCTTACCCAAAACATGAGAGAGTAAATGACCATTTTCCACACCTTGAGGCCAATTGGGTATATGGTTCTAGTTTCACGTGTTTATAGACCAGTCGGCATTCGATTGGTAAAATGGTCAATTTTCACGCCGGTCGCCTATACTACCTAGTATATTTATTGGCATCTTTTCTAGACTGTGTCGATTTGGGAGGTTAATTACAAAAGAATCCCAGTCTCTATGGCGATTTGAACACATTAACCTCATCCGACGGGCTAGAATGCTAGTATCAGCACCACCTCGGCTCCCTGATCCAAGATAAGCAGGCCAGAATCAGCAAGAGTTAATGAAAAACAACGTCATGGAACAGAAGAAGTAGAAGAGTCAACATACAATGGAAGAACAGCGTCACCGGTCAGCACTAGTACAGACGGGTACGGCTGAAGTGAACATGTGGATACACCTCTCGTGACAGTTCCACATAACGGTACTTCCACATAGCTGACTCTAGAAGGAGTTGTCTAATCAGCGGGGCATTGACAGATGCGAATGCTTGCACAAAGTCACAGAACTAGCCGCCTGTTTTATCAGTTCGTGGAATCAATGTCTTTCCCTCTCGACATTAATGAAAATAAATGGAATCTAAGAATGATAACTAGATTCAACTACTCGTCCACCAAAGCAAACATCAGAGGAGAAGGAAGGTTATAGAAATCGGTTTCTGGGAGAAAAGCGAGACCTCTTATATTTTTGTGAATTACACACAGCCTGTGTGAACGTTTGAATGTAATATGTCATTATAAAAATCGATTTATTTCTGTAATTTTAGAACGTGGCACTCTTCAACAAAACGTGAACTACAGAGAACACCATATTTATAATTAGAACATCGTACGGCCTTTCAATAGGACTCTCAGTTTGTTTCATTCGTGTGCAATGTTAGCGGTAGTTTTAAAATCACACCAGGGTATGGTTAGTACAAATATTTACATTATTGATAATTCAACCTTTCTTATAGTCCATTGATTGATTGATATAGTCCATGGCGTGTGGCGTTGGTAATTATGCCTGTCTAAAGTCTTCTATCTCGTGTAATGCCAATAATTTCTGATACTGATGTTCTTCCACATTATGATGCCAAACTGTCCAACGTCTCGCCTCTCCTCTGGCTTTCTAGTTAACATGATATATTCCAACTTTTCCCTTTTCATGACGTGCCTTTTTTGGCATATCCTATATTACAGGACATCGCGGTCAACACCATCATTTCCAACTGTGTTTCGAACACGGGTAAGCGAGCTTACGAATCGCGTTCGTAACGCCTTAGCCACTGAGACCGGCCATGATGTGCCTACCGAATGTATATTGTTATCTTCTGATCTAAGTAACCGATTCTCTTTGTGAATTAATTTCTTTCAAGATATCTTCATTACGCTATTTACCTGTCCTTGGTGATCTCATCAGATGTCAAAAAGCAAGTGAGCTTATATATCAACTGACACCTATACTGAAACATCCGCAAAACATGGATATTAAACATCATGTTTATAACAACCCTATGTTATCAATGTCAAACTTGGACATTATTCAAATCACTCATACACGAAATCAAAACTTTTACGATGAGATGAACGAGAAAGGCTGCCAACTTAACCAGAGACTGAGTAAGAAATGATGTTTGTTATCAGACAGACGGCGGGATCAGCACCTAGTGTCACATATATTGAAGTATAGAAGATAAAATGGTTCGGCCCTCTTGTTAGAATACAAGACCACCTGTTTTTGTGCTACACGAAAGAAGATTTGACACGAAAGCAAGAGGGTGCTTGAGGAGAAAAAAAAACATATATTGACGACACCCAAGACATTTTATTGTTTTCACTTGTTGGTTCTTAGGCTTTTACATTTCATTTCTAATGTCATATTTATGATATCATTAGAATTATGTGATGCTAAAATTTCAGGTAGTGGTCATTATCCAGACCTGACTTTGTGAATGCAGTACTTTGTTAAAGTAGTTGTAGCAGCTTGACTGAATACAGTAGCCACTTAACTGAGTGAGGCAGCTGAGATAGTGAGGCCAAATACTATTCCACAGCAACTTTCTGCAAATTTTTACCACCCTTCCAGGACAGGTATTAAATATCCTTTTTCCTAGGTATAGGTGGAAGAAACACAGTGAGCCAAAAGATTAAATAAAACCGGGGGAAAAATAAAAGAACTCTCCAGAATATTCTACACTGTATGCTACCGAGATCCAAAAACTGGATGGGAAACCAACCAGGGTGTACCCAATTTTTTTCCACAGATTAGACCAGCAAAAGAGGCCCAATATCTATAATTAAGAACGGATGCAACTCTGAGGACCATGTATGATACAGTGGCACAGCCAGGAGATAGCTAATTAGTTAGAGACGAATATGCCCATAATCTTGTAATTGTACTGTATTGATTGTTGTATGCTATTATATGTATAAGCTACAAATCCATGTATATGTATATTAAATGATGAAAATTACGGGTTATTTTCTCTTTTCAGAGTTCTCTTTTCATAGTAAAATTGTTGTAAGCAATTACCCTAGATTAATTATTTAGTTGGTAGAGGAGAGGCAAGGAACCATTCCTCAGGACATTTGGGATACTCAGTAAAAATTTCATTTTTTCCTTGAGGTATTCCTTGGTTCTCCAAAACTCTATTTAATGGTTTCAAATCATTGAGCCAGTAACAACTAAATTAATTTTAACGGGCAGGATCACACTGAGAAAGAGGAACTCTGGATCCTTGATCTCTTTGGGGCTGAGCCATCAACTATTTATCCGACAGTGCTGACATGCTTCTATTTCCACGCGGATCTGAGTATCCGGTGTAGCTTCATAAGGACTTTAGGGCACCTTTTATAGACTATGTAAGGCACACCGTTGGGCGACGGTGCCGACTAACCTCTTGCTTTTATCACTACCGAAACCACCTCGCTCCACATAGGAGGCCTGGCACTGAACTCCACCGTTGGTTCTGCCGGGCATTTGAGCCCTTCGATCTCTCCAAGTGGGACTTTCCGTTGGGCATCGGAGTACGTCGTCACGAGGTGGTTCTCTAACTCCTCTTTGCTGACATCGAGGATGCCGGATCGCGGCTGCCCGAACAAGTCCCATGCAAACTTCTACGGTTCCCGGAAGAATCTCTCACGTTCCTTCCGGGTTTTCCGGGATAGGGCATTGTGCCTGGCTTTCAGATGTTGCCACACCTGGCGCAAGCCCTCTTTCTCATGATCTGCCGCCGATTTCCACCGTTTCCGAGCGACATTCTTCTGTTTCCTAACTTTTTCCATCAGTCTCTACCGCCTGGTCTTCTGCGGCATAGCTGCTTCCCTCCTCTCGCTGCAACCACACTAAATCAGCGAGTGGAAGTAGACGACCTCTCCGAACTTAATCAATTCATCTTCAAGGGATTTGTGTTGTAGCTCTTCTTCTAAAACACGGGATAACGTATCGTCTAATAATGCCCACTCTACCTTCAGGTGGCATTAGGGAACGTGATCTCCACCCTGGGACTTTCGAAAGGTTGCTCGGGTACGTCACAGGTGACCTCGACTTGAGTCTTCTCAGCTACAGAACTTTGGCGTTCTATGTGGGGTTCTCCCTGGCTGAGGTCCTCTAGTAACTTAGCCTGTTCCCAGGAGCATTCCGTGCCTCCAATGATGCACTCTCGCACTTCTTACTTCCAGCGTGAATTCTCATTCCCCGGAAGGAGTCGAAGCTTCTAACACAAACGCATGGATAGCCCGGTCGGTGGGCCGAACACATGGTCCATTGGTCGTCATCGTGTGGTCTCCAGTCGATCCTTCATCCCCCCCCCCCCACCCTTACGGAGGATCCTGGGGGAATCTATTCTTATTTTCACTTTGTCGTGCGATAAGGTTATTATACAGCGTTAGGGGTTATCAGCCCGGTCCGCTGTCGGCCCCACCGTTTCACCGGTGGAGCCAGTTTCACCAGTGTGCTGCAGCAGCTCGCTGTCTTCCCCGCTGCTCGCCCGTCTCTCCGGACATGTCTGATGGACTAGCCATAAGTTAATTGTAAAAACTCCGTCGCGGAGCAAACATGGTAGGGGGCTTCTGATATATACATAGTATATTATGGTTGCCGGCTTCGTGGCTTAGAGGTTATGACTTTTCTCCGTAATCTCGTATACTCTAGTCGGTAACGTGATGACGGTTCAAATCAGCAGTGGTTCGAATCGCATCGGTAACTTACGGGGTATGCGAGCCGGCCGCTCAGAAAGCAATGGCAATTTACTGAGCGTAATCTTGCCAAGAGATCAACATACAGCTGAAAGATGCTGGTGTTGACAGCTAAGTCCTGTCTTCTTCTTCTTTCGTTCGCCTGAAATATGCTTATAACTGCAATGTTGTCTCTCGTATGAATCCAACAGTCTTTTTTAGTTCATTCAGCGGTCCATAGAGTTTATCTTCCACTGTTGTCTCTCTAGGCTAAGTCCTGTAAAGGATATGCTAAAAAAAAAAACAATTATGGTTTGATTTTCTTTGTTGCTCAAATTAGGCTTGGAAGCAGTTTTGTTTTTCGACTTGCTCTTTCCGAAAGATTTGTGCCCTTGTCAGAGAAGGCTTGGCGTCCGATCCACCACAACATAATTTTTGTTTTAATAAGGGCTACCTGTTCCCGCAGTGGCCAGAGCCGCCCCATCAGGCCCCTACGTACTTATGTGTCATTCGGATGACCACATCTGCTGGGGCCCTGGCAAGCGCAAGTCAGAATCGCTTGCTGAACACATTCTTTTTACATTTTCAATACACCAAAAAAAAAAAAAAAACAGTCTTCTCTGTTCTATCTTCACACGATAAGCAGTGCTCTAAAATAATTTAATCATGAAGCGCATTGACAAGAACGTAAATACAAATGTCTTCAATTGAAAACCTTAAAATTGTGATGACAATTTACCATAACCATGCCATTGTCTTGTAACCTATCAATATTGTTAAGAATATCAAGACTGTTTAGCACCTGACATCACGGTGGTGACGAACACGATGGCAGCCCCACTGTTGACATGCCCCAAAGAGGGGGAAGTGTTCTGTTATCCGGTGTTTGATCAGGTAAGGGGAGAAACCTATAGAAATCCAACGATGAACGAAGGTCCAGTATGGTGATGCATGCCTGTCAGTCCAGCAAGTGTATGAGTGGAGTAGAAAGTTTCAAAACTTTCCGGTCCAGTGAAGAAGTACAGCAGGTAGTGGATAAGTGGTTACACACGCCACAAGATAATATATTTCTACAGGAACCCAATCACTTTATCGGTGCTAGAGGACTTGCATTGAACGCTGTGGTGACTACATCGAAAAATTATACATTTGTTCGGTACTTTTAAAGAATATATTCACATCAAAAAAAAAAAAAAAAAAAAAATTAAGGTTACGTTTTAGAATCCACATCTCCCCTGAGTGTCTATCTATACGCGCATGTGTATGTATGTGCGCGCGCGTGTATTTGTGTGTGTCCAAAATGCGGTATTGAATTATCTTTATATTGTGCATACTACACATAGAAAATGGGTAAACATTTGTCTTCCACAACATCGATTTTAATTGTGTACATGCGGTGCCACATCATGTAAATTCTATGTCCGCCGCGGGATTCACACGGTTCATTAACTGTTTTGCTCTAGAAAAACAAAACCCTACAGGCACAACCTTCGGAGGACGTGTATCGTTAGATGTTAGAGGTGTCTGGTTACTCATGTCCTTGCCGATGGCAACAGCTAGTTAACCTGTGTCCTTGAATGATAACATTTGATAGATTTGTTTATATTCTTCTTCTTCAACATTCCGAGCCATTGAGGTTCTTTGCCGCAGATACAAGCCGTCTCCATTCGTCTCCTCTGGTTGACCTTCTCTTGCCATTCGCTGATTCCAATTGCTTGTAGGTCTGACTGTATGTATATTATCTCTCCACCGTCTTCTTGGTTTACCTCATAAATGTCTTTGTTGCTTCTTCTTTTCCACTCTCCACTTTGTGTATCCCTAATGGGCCCAAAGATGCGTCTTAAGACTTCGTTCTCAAAGGTTTGTAAAAGGTTTAGTTGTACTCCAGGTTTCAGAGCCATACAGCACAACTGGTCTAATCAGTGTTTTGTATATTGTGATCTTGGTGTTACGAGGTAGCGCATTTGATGTTAGCAGGTGTTGTAGTGCATAGTGTATCTTATTTCCAAAGTTGATTCTGGCTTGTATTTCTTCCCTTATTATGTTGGAGCAGTTGAAGATTGTACCCAGGTATTTGTATGTTTCCGTTCTTTTAATGGTCATATTATCTATTTGTATGTGGCCAGAGTTTTTATCCGTTCCTTCTCTTGAAATTACCATATATTCTGTCTTATCTTGGTTGATAACCATCCCCATTAAGAGAGTCAATATTTCCAATGTCTTTTGTTCATTTTCCGCTATAATATCTATATCATCTGCATAATCAAGCAGTCTGGATGTTCCTCCAATAGCACATTCCTCCTTTACCTTCCTTACAACTTTCTCTGGAGCCAGATTGAAAAGGAGAGGCGATAGTGCATCACCCTGTTTCAAGCCAGATGTTATTTGGAAAGGGTCCACCAACCAGCTATTCAATAATCTATCTATCCAGTCGTCAAATCAATCAGTTATACATAAAATTAAGACTCCAACAAATCACCCGTGCAACTAATTATCCCATCATTCATCCGACCAAACACGCAATCATCGTTCCATCAAATCAACCAATTATCCAACCAGCCATCAAATCAAACAATCATCTAACCAAACAGTCAGTTATCCAACTAACCAATCATCAAATCAACCAACCATTATCCAAGTGTTCCAAACAACTAATCATCTAAACAACCAGCCAGCCAGCCAACCAACCAACCAACCAACCAACCACCTAACCAACCAGACAACCAAGCAACCAATCAACCAACCAACCAACTAACTAACTAACCAACCAATCAACCAACCAAATAACCAACCAGTTAACCAAGAAACTATCCAACTAAATAATTATTAACTAGCCAGCCAGCCAACCAACCATTCAACCAACAAATGAACTAACCGTCCGGCTAACCAACCACGCCACCAGCCGTCAATCAACCATAACCATTCTGCCAACCATTCAACCAAAGTATCAATCAGTAAGCCATCCATTCAGCAGCACAATCAACAAACCATGCAGTCAATCAACCAATTGACAAACTCAAAATCCAATTAACCAACATAAAAACAATATTAATGTAGCTCCTGAAAGAACTTGGTGTCTTAATTTGGTTTGGCTAAGGATCACTTTCATAGTATTCGTACATTACAGAACTGCTACAGTCTCGTGTAGAACTCCTAAGATCCACGACTCCAAGGATCAAATTTATTTAAACACACACGCTATAAATACAATATTGATAAAATTAGTGGAATTGCAATAAAGCTGTGGAAATGTAAACAATATAAAATAACGAAGACACAAACAATTGATTGCACGATTTATTGCCTGACATATTTCGCTGCATCTCGCCAGGTACATACTGCAGAATTCACACAACATAAAGGAGTCTCCGTGGCGTAGTTGTCAAGCCGTTGTGGGTTCGATTCCGGGCCGCGTCCTTCGGTTCACGAGCCAAATTTTTCGGAGACTCCTGTGGGTCGTCGATAGAGCTACCGAGTTCGTGCTTAGTGAAGCTTTCCGCGCTGCGAAAAGAGACCGACCCATATGGGATAAAACCAGGTGCAATGAAGTCGACCCTGTCGACTTTTAAGCGACTTTTCACATAACATAAAGTAAAATAACTAGATAAATTCTTCAAGCTGAAATATACACATATTAGCACAGTAATGTCAATTGTCTACCACGGTAATTTTAAACACACTAACATGTATTTCTGTGTACACAAAACTGACCTATGTAAATTAATCATTATAGCTTCTGCAAACTTTCACAAGCGACTATTTTGTGTGTTGTACAACACGCGAAAGGCACTATCTCTATCAATCACATGGTCGCTTTCCAACACATGCCTTGCAATTGATGAAACGGGAAGTTTCCAGTGTGTCGACCTCCTTAGGCTCCCGTCGCCTGTGTGTAGTATCTTGTCAATCCATTCAGGTATGTGTTCAGCTACTCTGTTGTTCATCTGTCGCACTGTTCTGCCGATGTAGGTAGACTGGCACCTGCTTGTGAATTGGTAAATGCAATTGGATTTGGCGTACAGAGGAATAGGTTCTTTTACTGCTGGGTGGGAATTGGTGTGGCTCTGTACCTAATAACTGGAGTTGCAGCACAGAATGTTCGGGCAACTGCTGTAATGAGCCGGTCCTGTAGACGTTGCATTACGTCATCTCCGCGAAAGGTTAGCTGGATGAATACCTTGAGTTTAGGGACTGTAATTTCGTCTGGTTTTGGTTTGGGCTGTTGGCAGTGGCGCTTTATAAATCCTGTGGAGTACCCATTCAGGTTTCAGACATTCTTCAGAGTTTCAGATTCCTCTGTCAGTGTATCCTGGGTGCATATCTTCCTAGAACGGTCAAGCAGGGTCCGTACTAAGCCCCGTTTATACTGGACAGGTGTGAAGCTCTGAAAATTTAAGTATTGGCCAGTCTATGTTTCTTTGCGGTACACAGATCTGTGAATTATGCCGTCTGCTCTACGTCTCATTAGAATATCCAGGAACAGCAACGCTTCGTTGTGTTCGTGTTCCATAGATAGAGATATGTTTTTAAGCGTCATGCTCATTATGTCCTGGAACTATGTTGCTTGTAGCTCGTTTGTGGTGATAATTAATATATCGTGTTGTTAATGTCTGAGGATCTCTTGTCTTCTAAATGTGCCATGAAGATGTCAGCTAGAATAGGACCAAGAGGACGCCCCATGGCCACTCCATAATTTTGGGGGTATGTACTTTTTTAGAAAATTGAATTGCATGTTAGCCTTACATAGTAATAATAGCCTCTCCAGAATAGATGTTGGTATGCCTAGTTTTAGTTGTTTGTCTTTAATGTGTTCACATACTATTTTCACTGTCTCATCTAATGGAACGTTTGGTGAATGAGGGGGCTATATCCATGGATGCCATGTGTTTATTATTTATGTCCATAGTATCCAAGAATTCCACCAGTTCGAATGTATCTCTGAGAATTTTTGGATTGAAGGACTATCGTACTGGCTTTAAAATTTCAGCTAGCCATCTAGCCATTCGGTGTTGAGTAAGAGTAAGTTAACCAAGGACAGGATCGGTGATTGATAGAGACAGTGCCTTTCGCGTGTTGTTTAACACACAAAATAGTCGCTTGTAAAAGTTTGCAGAAGCCATAATGATTAATCTACATAGGCCAGTTTTGTTCAAAGATAAGACATGTTTTTTTTTTTTTTTTTCGCGTTTCCATCCTGTTTCACGATATTGCGGTCAACACCAGCATCTTTCAGCTGTATGTTGATTCCTAGGCTAGATTACGCTCATGCGTAATATGCATTGTTTATGCTTACAAAATCAATTTGACAATGTTTTTTTCCCTATGTAAATGTAACATGCACATTTGATGAATGAAAGATGAGTGATCGAAAGGGCCGATTGTAAGAAGGGCCTGCGTGCCCAATTTGTCACCCTTTTAAAACAATGTTCGTTCGTTCGTTCGTTCATCAGCACGCCACGACTTTCTGAGCGACCGGCTCCATACTCTCATAAGTCACTGGCGCGACTCGAACCACTTCTAATTCTCGTGCGCTCACGTCAACCACGAGAGTATTCGGGATTAACAGAGAAAGCTGCTAGCTCCTCGACCAAGGAGCCGGCTAGAAAGACATGTTAGTCAGTTTAAAATTACCGTGGATACAACTGACATTACTATGAGAACATGTGTATATTTCAGCTTGAAGGATTTATCTAGTTATTTTAATTTATGTTGTGCGAATTCTGCAGTATAAACCTAACGAGATGCAGCGAAATATACCAGGCAATAAATATTGTAATCTATTGTTTGTGTCTTCGTTATTCAAATGTAAAATAACTCAAAGCAATGCAGATTTACATAACACAATTACGGAAAATACGAGACGTGGCGGCGACTAGCCTTCATCAGCAAACAAATACATACACAAAGCAACGACATATAATCACAAAGATGACCATCCAGTGACTATATTAAGGTGTAAGAAACGGAATGAGAAGGATGGAGGGATGAAAAAATTACAAAAACGAAGAAAAAATTAAAATCTAAAAGAAATGTGCTACTTATCTCAGAATCCCAGGCTGTGATACTGATAGCACAGAGTATCACATCCTGCGATTCTGAGAAAAGTAACAAATTTCCAACTGCCGAGAGATTTTTAACATCCATACAGGTCCTTCTAGCTTTTCGCGCATGCCTGAAAAAAGCGAGACGAGTTGAGTTAATTTGAGTAAAGAACCGACATCATAGCATTCGGGGAATTCCCAAATGTGCTCGTCTTCATCTTCAACAACCAGCGAAGAGTCCCAGCAGTAATGGTACCAGTTGCAGTCTGATTATGTGTCCGTCTGGCTTTTTCTATGAGTACTGTTGTCGGCCACATCTTCTGGTCACTTCCTGTCACGTCATTCTCTCTAGACTTTGATGATTTATCTATTAATCCACGCAATATAAATGTTCTGCCAAAGTAACTAACAACGACTGACTGAAAGTGCCTAATGAAACTAGAACATTACATACAATAAGAAAGAGACAAGCAGCTGTCTTTGGTCATGTGATGAGAAGAGAGACATTGGAGAACATCGTGACAAATGGAAAGATCGAGGGGAAGAGAGGCAGAGGCAGACTAAGAGAAATGATACTGGATGGATTGAGACGGTGGCATTGAGGAATATCATCAGCAGAGTTGATCGAGAAAACCAAAGACTGAGATCTATGGAGAGTCATGAATGCCTACGTCAGCTGACATGCATGACACTTGATGATGATGATGATAATGATGATACAAATGATCACAAAGAGCCTTGACCACATTTGCCTTATAATGCACCAATACACCACCCAGCAATACAGACCCTTCCAATGTGTTTGCGTGCTCATTTGCCATCACACCAACATGTCCTGGGGTAAAAGATCCAACATTTGCTTTCTATCGTTGATGTTTAAATGCAAGCATGCCACACTGCATGAAGCATGCCTGTTTTCATCGTTCTCCAAGAAATAGATTAAAATTGGGTGGATCTGCGGTAAAGCTGTGAAAATGTAAACAATATAAAATGACACAAAGTAGCGCATCTTTACATAACAGATTTACGACACATACAGGATGTTGTGGCGATTAGCCTTCATCAGCAAACAAACACATTCACAAACACAACATATAGTCAAGGAGATCTCCTGTGACTACATCAAAAAGTGACGACAGGACGAGAAGAACAACAGAATGAAAAAATGAAAGCAATGAAGAGAAAATGAGAATTGGAAAAAATGTTTATACTTACCTCACAATTCCGATCTGTGTGTAGCTCAGAATAATGCCGATGTCTTCTTTTTACACCCAACCGGGGGAGTGAGTTGGAGGATGATGACGGGGTGATAGGTGTTACGGTTCAGTGAGCACATTGAAAGAAGGGGGGGGGGGCGAAGGCAGGAGGGTAGGACGGCAACCTGTGATAGTGGTCTGATAATGGTATCTGGGCAATCTCAGTGGGTGTACTAACGAAGCATGAGTGGGCGCAAGTATGATGGTGGTACCAACCAAACCCACATTATGCACTAATATATATTATTTTGAGGCGAGTCCTAAAGTCTGGGTGGCTGATTTGCGTGAGGGCACATACATACATATACACCCCTCAGCAGACATTCATACATTAGTGTACATGGTTATGTGCAAGGTATATATATATATATATATATATATATATATATATATATATATATATATATATA